>OY728124.1:18049866-19262703 GCA_963277665.1 Viscum album
TTATTATTAATTTAAGAAGTTAAAGAATTACCTTTTGATGAATTCTTTCTTCATTGATGAATTTGAAAATGATTTATGATATATCATCATTACATCACAAGAATCAAGTATATGTTCACTCTAGTGACGATCCACATGTGCACCATGAACCTATCAGAAACACTATAGTAATATTTGAGTTCTATTAGGGATTATCCTAACGCTTTCACCATTCATTCAGGATCTCCATGAGAATCACTCAAAAGAACCCTCCTTAATCTATCTAGAATCACGAGGAGTGGTGGAGGAGGACCACTGTGTGATCTTGAGATCACCCATGGAGAGTATCTCTCTAGTATGTGAGAGGATTATCTAGATTCCACTGTAAACAACCAAAAAATAGCTAGAATTGGTTTTGGAAATAATATAATTGGTTGTAAATGATGTTAGGGTTCTAAAATAATAATTACACACAATCCATTATTATATTCTTAATACCTTTAGATCCCCATGTCTATAATAATAATAATAATATTTATCGACATTTGTAAAACCAATGAATTAATTTAATTATTTTTCTTGAATATTTTTTAAAAATTTATTCAAATAATATATAATATATATTATTTCTCACCAAATATTTAAAATGACTCCACAATTCCTCCAAAATATTTATTATAAATTCAATAATGATCATTTATATAACAGAAAAATATCACTATATGATTCCCTAATAAATAAATAAACAACTATTAATTTCAAAAAATAAAAAATAAATATTTATGAAATATTACTCATAAATACTCTAGAATGACTAGTGACATAATATTTTTGATCAAAAAACATGAATAATTATTAAAACACATAAAATAACAATATCGTTTCAATATTTTAGATAATAAATAATAAATAGTATTTAATTGAGGTTCTGGATACACATATTGTGTAATCCTTTAAGATTGTTTCTTAGGGGTATTAGGCAGTGTTGCCCAATCTCCAAGGTTATCTTCTTGAAACACGCTAACAAAAACATAGAGAAATAAGTTAATATCAAAATGAAATTCATCCTCATACAAATTATTACTATATAATATAATCCCATTATCACAATATCACTAATCAATCAAGATACATTATGGAGTCATCAATATATGTACTCGATTCTCTTTATTTAAATTTCCTAAAATAAATCTAACCATAGAACCCGATGTGTAGGGATTTATTTTGGCTGTTTGACTCCCATATAGGGCCTAAGATATCAACTTTAATTAAATAATATAAGTGAAAAATTCTTTCTCAAATTATTCATTAATTCAATATCATTTCTGATAAACCCAACATATAATATTTTTTGTGAACATATATCATAATAGTTTTCATAAATACATCATTGTACATGGAAGATAATAAATATTATTAATAATATTAAAGTATGAGTATTAATACACATTTCCATAGATAGTAACAACCAATGAAACATATAAATGTGAATTTTCTACTAGCATGTCATGTTCTCATAACCTCTTGCACTGGAAACTACAAAGGGAGTAAACCATGGGAAAGTGCATCAAAATCCTATGAGTCTCCACATATAATAGAATATATCATTTGTTTCTCATAAAATGAAATCAAATAATTATAGAACATATATTTATATAAATCATATCCCTTCAAGGTTCTCATCATTACAGGGAACTTTTAAAACATTCAAGTGTGAAATTTAATCTTAGGACCTTATCATAAATTAAATCACATAGAAGAGTAATCATAAGGTGATAATATGTTTATTAATATTCAAAATAATGAATACATGTAATTATAATGTACATAAGAAGTTTTTTCTAGGGAACCAAGTGAGAAAATTTCAAAATCAATCATGACACACACATCATATCCTACCTCCCCGCAGGCATATATAATCATAGTTTTATCAATATATCAATTTTCATGACATAAGAAATGATTTAATAATAATCAATACTATTAAGGATCATTAAAATTATGGGATGATAGGAATATTCAATGACACATATCAATGTGGATTTACTATTGGTGGGACATGTTCTCATAATAGCCTAAACTCATGATTAATAAGGGTGTAAACAACGAGATAGTGACTCAATGTTGTATGAGTCTCCACCCATGATTTCCTATATAATCCGTGTAATGTAAAATGATGTCAAAATTTTATAGATCTTATGCTTAATAGTACTATCTTGGAACTTCTAGGTTCTCATATTAATTGGGAAGTTATATGAAATTTTATCATCATAAGAACCCTTATGACATTATCACATACTATGTCACATAAAATAATAATCATGATTTGATAATAACTTTTATTAATATTAAAATACATGAATACAAGTAATTATAATGTACATAGAATTTGGTTCAGTGGAACTATCTCCAATAAAACCCTCATAAACAATATTAAACTAAAACCATTCAATTCTACCAAAAAAAATTGTTTAAGTAGGATTGATGTTGTCAAAATTATATATGATTTGTTAACTATTATTGACTATACACTAGGACACTAGAAAACCTCTCACACTCCTCCATAGGCTGACTACCGCTAGTCCTTATAACTAAGAGATACTTCTTACCCTAAATATTTTGAATCCCTTTTATTCAAATTAAATGTTACTCATAACCTAAAACATTAACTTCCAAAACATTACAAAGATCTTGTTATTTAGATCCATTTACAACAAAAAATTCATCATCTATAGTAGAAAGAACACACAAATAATCTATCATAGCATCAATAACTAGATTTTTTACAATTATATCCCGTTGAAAATCCAAATAGTTTCTTTGATAATCAGTTATCCTACCTTATAGATCACTTGCATCAATATCCTTTCTCATATAGAAAGTACAAATGTCTATATGTGAACCATGTGTTAAACCTCATACTCACATCCTTCCCTTATTTTATATAATCTAATAAATTCAATTAAAAAATTAGGGAAACAACTTTGGAATCATCTAACTCAATATGTTTATAGACCTAGTTTTTTTCTTGTAATACTTTAAAAATATTTCTATACATATTTCTAGAGTTAGGTGATGAGATGGTCTTTGATTCCGAGTCTCAGTGTGCCCAAAATTAATTTTATAAAAATATTATATATATATATATATATATTATATTGTGCATGAACAGTTTCTTAAAAAACAATAAAAACTCCTAAAGGGTGGATCAGATCAGAATGTTGAGACCATGGTTGAGTCTGAAACATGTTTTTTACCTTATGTGTGACCTACAATAAGCCGACAATAGACGTTCGGACCCCTATCTCTTTGAAAAAACACTATGTGGATTCAATTAATTATATAATTAATTAAATAATTAATTTAACCTAAAATCATATTTTTATAATTAAATTATTATGGAATTTTTTCACGGGTTGGTCTCATAATATTAGAATCATTTTTGACCTCTCCAATCCTCCTTTTTCTCGTGATTTTAATCCAAAGACAACGAAGCTCTTGAATCAGATCAGATCAGGACATAAAGAACGCGTTATCTTATTTATAATTGTTGAAGGACACATTATTCACCAGTGATCGATCGAAAATATAGTTAAGACTCATAAATTGGTGTTTTCCCACCATTTGGATTAAATGATTTAGCAGATCCATCCTTTCCCTTGGATCTATACAAAAAGTTAACTTTCATGTTCTCGAGTATTGACATATTAGTTTATTTAAATTGTTTTCTAACCTTCGATTTGTGTTCTTGATCATTGGATAATAAATCTTGGCCAATTATTTCTAAACATTTTTGGTTACTTTCTCCCTAATTTCTATTCAATTTGTTCTCCGATTGGACCCCTTGGTCCGGTTTTGATCATGTCGGTAGGTACCAAGATCGACTAGACCCCTAGATATGATCCAGATCGATGAAATAAGAATGAATTTATGTGAAACATTATGATATTTAATCATTACTATACAGGGAAATTAAATTCGATTATTTAACATTGGATTGTAAAGTGTTGGAGGATCGGCGGTGTGCGGAACTACCGGTGAAACCCTCAAGGAGAGTAGAAGCCGATTGCAGGTGAACAACGTCCAGATTCTATGATACATAGTCTAATCCTCTTTTTCAACCGTAAATGGCACTAGATATGAAGATATATTAACAGATTCAATCTACGGAGATCATATCTAAAAAAATGAAGAAAACCCCGACTATATACTGCATTTAATGAGGAACACACGACGTGTAGCCCCTACCACAGTGGAAATTAAGGTTTGAGAGATCATACTGAGGTCATGTTGTGTAGTCCCCCTAACATGATGTGTACCACTTCTCCAGTTGGAAAACCCATGTGATGGGTCACACAGGTGGGGAGTTCGTGTAAGAGTACACAGACATGGATTGAACACATGGGAAGTGTCTTGTGTGGACATACACACCATGTACCAAAGTACATGGACATAGGGTCCTATACACAAACACAACCAACAGACATGGACTCAATCCTAGTTAGACTTGACACACCATGTAGTCCACATAAAATACATGTAATACTATATGGCATAGAGCTGTGTGCCATCCGGGGGAGTGGGAAGGCTATGAAGTGGGACCACATGCTCTATGGGTCCCCTCACATGTCGTGTACCCCTTAAGTTACTTTTATGAGATTTTGAAGGTTCGTATCACCTTATTTTGAACTCATATTCTGGACCACGAGTAGCATATCCCAAATATTTTTCCACATAGATCGTGATGGTTTAGTCAGTTGAAACTATTGAGATATGATGTAAAATGTTCCAAGATTGGAGCTCATTGAGGAGACACCCGATGATGGATGCGATCTTGTTGGATCACCAGATATTTCTGGGCATTACCCTCAAGAATGTATGGGCAGTGGAGTTCCTTGAATACCTTATTTTATATGTTACCCTCCAGCAGGGTTGGGTGGTGGAGTTCCCTGATGACTTTCTTGAGTGTTAACCTCCATTAGGGCTGGGTAGCGGATTTCCCCAGTGACTAGATGAGTATGATCCTCCTATCATACCAGGGCATGGGATCCTTACCTAGAGTTTTAGTCCATTTATTACGAGACACAATGATAAGAAGTGGTTTGACATAACTTTAGACTCACCAGGAAGAGGGACACTTTCCCCACAGAGATATGTTCTTTTTGTGCAACCTAAAACTTTACAGGCGAGTCAGTGCTTCCCAAAGCAGGCAATATCAAGGTGTGGTTATTGAGTCTCTTAGACTTTTTTAAGGGTAGAAACATGGGATGGTTTTAATTATTGATCGACATTTGGAACTATTGACTACTCTTCTTCTAGGGCTGAGCTGTAAGATAAATACCCCTACTCTATCATTTGAGTTTATTTTTCTGATCACACACACACACATAAAAACATATCCATCTTCAGTACCCACTCCTTAGGTTGGTTACTCTCCTTCCAGGAGAGGCAAAGATGCGTAGAGTATTCCATGTGTGTTCAGTGTTTAACATATCATGGTTGGATGATTTTTTTCTCCTTCTATTGGTGGTGAAGGCTTGATGGGTAGTTCACCTAATCAGAGTGTTTGGAAACTTTTTCATGGATGAGCTTACTTTCAATCTTGTTAGGTAGAGTTGTACTTTATTTCTATACATTGTGCATCTACAATATTTCTCTTCTATTGTATCTATTACTGCTACCCCTTCAACTTTCAGGGCATCCTACTATTTATGTTTATACTCACCCATACATGGGATTTTCCCTCACATGTTGTGTGTTATGATAAAGATGGAAACGTTTACCACAAATATAGTGGAGCTTAGGGATAGTGGGTGCATTAATCGTGCATGATGGTCATAGCTTGAGATTCAGGAGATGGGATCTATTATCTATTTTACTTTTCTAATTTTCTGTCAGGTTGGGAAACATTTCAAGTTGATTGTGTATTTATATAGATACTTTTCATCTTATAGCACCATATTTTTTTACTTTCTAGAAGTTCATTCATGCTTTGTTTATTTTTGTTGTATAATTGTACCTTTATTCATTCCCTGTGCACTTTTGAATTGGGTTGGATATGTGTGTGTGTACAGGTACTTAGGAAAAGGCCTCCCCGAGTTTGTTATGCCTTCAAAACTTATCTCCACCCATGTTCTATGGAGGTGGGTTTGAAGTAGTTATGGATCAAGTCCTAGCATGGGTTGGGTCATGATAGATTGGTATCAGAGGTGGTTCAATCCTTAGGAAATAGTTCAGACATTCCCTAAAAAGGATTTGGTTGGGTTTCAAGGAAACAATGTCAAAGCATCTTGATCATAGTTATTAGGATAGGGAATATAGTGATGGTGTAGTATCTAACATATCCATTCACTCAGACCCTGAATACCTTCTTGCGGGCTCAGCATGCTGACACATTAGTTGTAGGGATTAACGGTACATGAATTATATAGGATGGAGTCTTTAACGGTACTTCATGAGTCATATCCCCATAGTTGTAGATATATATATATGCTCATATTACTGAAATACTCCTTGATAGCTTTTAGGTTGCCCCTATGACAACAGCCAGCCTAGACACCAGCTCTGGTTCTTGATGAAGATCTTATGAGTGGTGAGGTCTCAGTTCAGGGCCCATCCTGTGACCTCCTTCTTCACAGTGGGCAGGTAGAAACACCCCCACCTTTTGAATAGAAGATCATCCTAGTAGAGACGGATAAGGACATGCACAAGTATTGTGCAGTCCGCAAGTTCCAGTTTCAGAGACCATTGAGGTTCCATGGTGATCCAGATCCACAACCATCTGAGGATTTTCTAGAGTTTGTGGTCCATATCTGCAGGCTTGTTCAGACCCCAATAGGTTTGGTGGTAGAACTAGCAGCCAAACCCTTCCATGGTTTAGCTGGGCATTGGTGGAGTTTGGTTACGCAGATTCACAATGAGTTGACACTCTTATGAGATGACTTACAGCTGCAGTTCTGAGAAGAGTAATACACCTCCTAATTATGATCAATCTGGATCAAGGATCTTATAAAGCTGAAGAAAGGAGGGATCATGGTGGTTGAGTATGTATTGATGTCAATATACCTTATGCAATTCTCCATTGAAATGATATATAATGACTACTTATGATCACAAAAGTTTGAGCAGGGACCCCCCCAGAGAGATTCAAGCAAGTGTTGTTCCCTTCTGTATCCCCACCTTTTTCCGGGGTGCTGGAGTGGTAAATTGTGACAAATATCTTTATGTCATAGGTATTCTAGATAGTTGGAGCTATAAGTGGTCATGCTAGATTTGAGTCTTCTGTAGAAGCTAGAAGGGACTAGTCAATAGGATATTAGAGCAGGAGACCCCTTCACGAGAAGGCTAAGGCACATAGTGGAGTGGGGACAAGGTATGAAAGAGTGTTAGGGTATCCCAGAGAGGGAAATTGTTTTACATATTATAGGCTAGGTCACATGGCATGATACTTCCCAACAAGACATGTTGAGAAGAACATGTAGATAATTGATGGTCTACCATGACAGAGGTGGGGAAATGATTAGGGATCTTCCAGGTGAGGACATAGTGGTCCCCAAGGAGGTGGAGTTGGAAGGGGAAAATGAGGAGATATGGGTGGTGGGATACATCATGAGATCCTTCCACCACCACCCCTAGTCAGACTATAATAGGCTCAGGGAACTGGTGGCTGGGGCAGTAGACAACTGCATGCTTTGAATGTCTTTGATCCCACAACACACAAAATGATTTGAGGTATGACATGTGTTTATTATAATCTTGCCTCAGTAATAGTATACACATGAAACCATCATTCCTTTATATCTTAGATACTTTTGAGAGAGATAGAGCTCCCAGTTTACTGTCACTATAGACAATTCACATTCCTACACACTAGTGGGACAATATTCACCTTTTATATTGATCTCATGGTAGGATAGGTGGATTATATGATAAGGTGTTTTCAACCTATAAACAATTGATTTTCAAGTGTAAACCTTATTACCACTAGTTATTCGTCAATTTGGTTTCTTTTAGCTGTGAAGTATTATATAGATTTATTTACCGAAGATGTTCTGGGATAACCTCTGAGGCGAGAGATGCAGTTTTACATTGAATTGGTTTTGAGGACTGCCCATATATATTCTAAGACATATTATATGAAACCAATATGCTCCGAGAGCTACAGTTGCAGTTAGAGGACCTTTATAAGAAATGTTTTATCAGAACCATTGTGTCCCCCTAGGAAGATTTAGTCATGTTCATGAAAAAGGCGTCTAGGAGATTATAGATTTTTGTAGATTATTATCACTAAAACAGACCATGATAAATAAAAAGTAACCCTTGATGAAGATTTTTGACCTATTTAACCAGTTTCGAGGTGCATTATGGTTCTTTGATATTGATCTTAGTGTTGGATATTAGTATTTGAAGGTTCATGAGGCTAATATTCAATATTTGTCATTCTGATGTCTCTATAGACACTATATGTTCCTAGTAATTCCCTTTTATGTGATGAATTCCCCCATCATGTTTATAGATTAGATGAACTAGGTCTTCTATCCATACTTGGACTAGTTCACTATTTTCTTTTTTGACGACATACTCATATACTCTGTATTCGAGGAGGAGAATGTAGAGAAATTGTTGATGGTCCTTTACTTGCTTCAAGAGCACCAACATTAATGAAAGATATCTAAGTTCTAGTTTTGGGTTCATGAGGTACATTTTCAAGGGAATTTCATTTCTGAACATGGTTTATCCATGAATCCAGCAAAGATCAAAGCATTATTTTCTTGGGATCCACTCAAGAATGTGTCATAGGTGTAGAGCATTCTTGGTTTGACAGGGTGCTATATGAGGTTTTTGGAAGACTTTTCCAGAATTGTAGCCCCTTTGACCACCTTGACATAGAAAGGACAACCCTTTAGCAGGTCTAACAAGTTCAAGAGGGCCTTTGAGGAGTTGAGGAGGGGGCTGATGAGTTCTTTAGTGTTGAGACTACCATAGGAGGGCGTGGAGTTTGTAGTCTATTACGATTCCTTAGGAGTTGGGCTCACCTGTCTGTTGATGCAGTGATAGAAAATTATCACATACTGGCTGAGGAAGTTGAGACCCCATGATCATAACTATGAAAACCATGACCTAGATCTGAAATTAGTAGTCTTATCTCTCATTATGTAAAGATACTTCCTTTTGGGAGAGTATTTTTTGGTTTAGTCATACCATGAGGTTCTCAGGTTTGTCTTCACGTAGAGAGACCTGAATATAAGACAACGACAATGGTTGGAGTTACTATAGGACCATGAATTTGAGATAGTATATACTCTAAGAGTGGGAAACATTATAGAAGATTCCCATAGTAGGAAGTACCATGCTAACCGAGTGCATTGATATTTAGAGAAGTAAGATTCCCTACAGATGACCCTAATGAAATAGGAGGGTACAACCTTCCTTCAGTCGACAGTGCTGACTCCTTCACTTCTTGAGTATGTGAGAGAGTCCAAAATATGAGGCATAAACTATGAGATTTTATATGATCATATATCCAAAAGAGACTTACCAGATGGATATTCGGAATGAGGGAATCATGCTATCTTGTTCTAGGGGTGAACAGTGGTTCTAGTCACGTTGTGGAAAGTTGTGATGCGGGAGTTCCAAAATTCTCCCCTAGATTTATATCCCAGTGTGGGGAAGATGTATAGAGACCTTATATGGTAGTTATGGTGGTATTTAATGTGATGAAGTGTAGATGAGTTCCTCTCTCGGTGCCTCACCTGTTAGTAGGTAGAGGCTGAGAACCACGTTTCAAAAGGTTTGTTGAAGCCTCTTGAGACCCCAGAGTGGAAGTGGGATGTCATATCCAAGGATTTTGTCACAGGGATTTTGTTCCGAATTATGGTCCACAATGGCATCTATTTGATAAATTACTCACTCAAAAATTCTCCACACTTTCTTTCTATGAGGTAGAAGTGTTCAGTGGAGAGTTTGGTGAAGTTGTATCTATGGGAGATCATTATCCGTCATGGGGTGCTCTAAATGATTGTCTCCGATCATGATTCATGATTTATGTTATGATTGTAGAGAGTCCAATAGGAAACATTTCATACCCAATTTCAGATGAGTAAAACCTTTCACTCCTAGGCCGATGGGAGGACCAAGTGAACTATCTAGGTGTTGGAGGATATGCAAATAGCTTTCATTTTGGACTTCAATTAGATCTCAGAGGATGACCTTCCCTTGATAGAGTTTGCGTAAAACAACAACTACCACTGCACCATAAACATATAACCTTTATATAACCTATACGGGAGACCCTATAAGTCACCCTTATGCTTGAATAATACTAGAGAGTCATCTATTCTGGGCTCAGAGTTGGTGAAGGTGACAATAGAGAAAGTGAAGGTAATCCATGAGTGGATGAATATGGCCCAGAGTAGATATAAATCCAACAATTATTTCCATAATAGGTATTTGGATTTTGAACAAGGAGACAATGTTGTCATGCGATTATCACCACTATGTGTATTACAGAGGTTCGTTCAAGGAGGAAAGCTACCCTAGAGGTTCATTATGCCATTCAATATTGTGAAGAGGGTTGGCGAGGTTCCCTACTACCTTTCCCTACCCCCACAGCTAGAGCGGGTGCATGACATATTCCATGTGTAGGAGGTAAGGAAATATGTGTGTGAACCCACACATGTCATTGAATGGGGAAAGATAGACATTAAGGATGGATCCACTTTTGTGGAGAACAGAGTAGTGATCAGGGATTTCTAGGAATGGACCCTATGTCGGTTGACCATCCCTTTGGTTTGTGTTCTATAGCATCATGGAAACAAGAAAGAGAGTTACAAGGAGAGGGAGATCCAAGTGTGGGCTTAGCATCTTGAGTTTTTTTCCCTGTTTTCTTTTTTGGGACAAAACTCTTGAATGAGGGAATAATGTATAGACTAGGTTTTTTCCCTGTATGTTTTGAAAAATTTATATGTATATATATCTAGATGTAGTTGATGAGACGGCGTGCGATTACATGGCCTGATGTTCTTGGAATTAATTTTATAAAAATATTTTATATATTTTATATTATGCATGTGGACGTTCATAAATAAAATGGGATAAATCTTAAATAGTTGATCAAATTAGAAATCCAAGACCATAGTTGAGTTCAGAATGTGGTGTTTACCCTATGTGTGACGTAAAATAAGTCGTCATAAGACATTAGAACCCCTCACTCTTTGGAAGAATGTTAAGTAGATTTATTTAATTATTTAATTAATTAAATAATTTATTTAACTTAAAAAAAATGTTTATAAATATATCATTATAGAATTTCGGATAGGGTTGGTCTCATAACCATGGAATCACTAGTGAGATATCTCCTCCTCCATTAACTAGAGAATTGTGTCCTACGATGATAAAGATCTCAAATCGGATCAAATTAGGATGAAATGAATGTATCATCTTCCTTTTAATCATTAATAGATTTGTTCTTCACCATTGAACTATCCAAAATAGAGGTAGGGCTCATAAATTGGTGTTGTTTTTTCCTTTTGATTAAATGATTGAGATGAATAATCCTTTCCCTTAGATCTGTGACTATCACAAAACTTTCATGTGCTAGATTATTGAAATATTTATTTATTTCATTTGTTTTCTAACCTCAGATCCATATTCTAGATCATTGGAAAGGAATTCTTGGAAAATGATGTCAGAACATTTTTTTGGGTGCCTTTATCCCAAATTTATATTCATGTTCTTCATTAATTGTACCCCTTAGTCCCATTTCGACCATTCCAGAAATAACCAAGCTTGATCAGACCACCAGATATGTGGAAGATCAATTAAATGAGAAATTATTGATGAGAAAATCACATATTTGGAATCGTTGGTGTACATGGATGTTTGATTCAATGATTTGAGGCTGGATCTTCAATATTTGGAGGTGATGCATCATGTGGAACGACCAAGAAAATCCTCACTGCTATAAGAGGCCAATTCTAGGATAGAAACAACCGGATTCCACGATACACAGTGAGATACACCTTTTTTATCCTTAGATGGAGTCATATCAGAAGTATAGTTTATATATTCAAAACAAAGGGATCGTATTTGAAAATATGAAAAACTACCCTATTGTATTCTATGTTCAATGAAGAACACATGCCATATATCCCCTCCCATGGTGGCAGCTAGGTTTTGGGATATTGTAAGGAGGACATGACTTGTAGTCCCCATAGCAAGCAAGATTCCCCTTCTCTAGTTGGACAACCCATGTGACCTGTTATATGAGTGGGGATTCCAAGCTAGAGTACACAGACATGGGTCGACCACATGGGTAGTGTCTTGTGTGGTCTTACATGCTATGTACTAGAGTACATAGAAACAAGTTCTGGTTCACGGAAATAACCAGAAGACATAGAATTAGTCCCAGTTATATTGGACACGTCGTGTAGTACACCTACACAAAATGTCCTACTACATTGGATAGAGTAATGTGTTATCGAGGGACATGGTCAGGATGTTAAGTGGCACCAAATACTGTTTGAGTCTCCTCACACATCCTATACCCCTTGATATCCTTTCATGAGATTTCTAATGTTTGTATCCCCTTTGAACTAAGATTTTGTCCTACGAGTATTTTATCCTCAATATGTTTCCACATAGAATGTTATAGTACCATCAGTGGAAGATTTTGATATATGGTGTGAAATTTTATTGGATTAGCATGCATTTAGGGGACACCTAATGATGATAGTGAGTGTGCTGGATCAACAATGATGTTCATGCATTACCATCTAGCAGGGCTGGGTAGTGGAGTTCCATGTTGACCTTTTTCTGGGTATTACCCTCCAGAAGGGAAAGAAGAGGTGTTCCTTATTGAATTTCATGAGTGTTACCTTCTTGAGGGGCTAGGAAGTGGAGTTGAGAAATATGATTCTTAGTATCATTGATGGACTTTTGGAACGGTTGGATTCTATTCTTCTTGGATTGAGTTGTGAGATGGAGGTCCACTACTATCTTGTATGGGTTTCTATTTATGAGCGCACACACACACACACATACTTCCTTGATACCAACTCAATGGGTTGGTTTCTCTTATTCTAGGAGAGGCGAAGATGCACAAGGTATACCATGTTCCTTTTGTGTCAAGATTCTCATGATTTTATGAGTTTTCTCTCCTGTTATCGGTGTAGAAGGATCGATGGGTTGTTCACATACTCACCATATTTATCCCATTATTCTTGTATGAGAATACTTTCAATATTATTTGGTTGAGAGGTTCTTTTTCATTGTAACTTGTGAATCTACTATCTTTATCTTCTATTTTATCTGTTACTTCTCAAACTTTAGCTTTTGGGGTGTCCTACTAGGCATGTTTATACTCACCCCTACATGGTATTCTCTCACATGTGTTGGGTATTATTAAGGTGGTATACATGTTGAGTGTGACTACAAAAGAGCTTAGAGATACTTGGTGCTTAGACAACATATGGTGGATGTAGCTTGGGATTCCGGATATGGGATTTCTAAATTGTTTTACTTTTATATTTTTCTATCAAACTGGGACACATTTCTGGTTTGGAATGTATTTTTTCCCTTTAATTTTCATCCTACACTGACATAATTTTGTTCTATCTAGAATTTCATGCATTCTTGGGTTATTTTTATAGTAGTATTTCATGTTAATTCTTTCCCTCTACACTTTTGCATTATGTTGGATGTGTGTGTGCACACATACTTAGGAAAAGGCCTCCTTGAGTTAGTTATGCCTTTAGTTCTTATTGCAACCCCCTGACCTATTGATATGGTTTTGGGGTAGTTGCGGCTAGATCCCCGACATGGGTTAGGTCATGAAAATGTGGGGTAAGTATCCTTATTCCCCATGTCACTTATATCATATGAAGCTACATAATGAGATTCTAAAGCTTGACCACCCTATAAAGGATGTACACCCTATGAATTGTCATTCCTTCCATAATCTCTATGTCATTGTTTATAATGTTTTTGCTTCATAAAACATATTATGTCATCATTCCTATGTATCTAACACAAAGGTAAATAATAAACCTTATAAAGTTATATTTTTCATGTATAATTCAATTAGTTTCCAAAAAATATGAGGTGCTTTTTCATACACGATATAAAATTCAAACTCATCATTTTATATTGAATGAAATACTTTATTAACAAATTAAGAACAAAAAAATATCAACCAATAGTATAGAAAATTGACCAAACCTATAAATTTCAATATCATTTCCCAGTTTCATAATAACCCTTATAAAAAAAGCCACACCAAACAAAATTATTTATTTATTGGGAATTTAGTTAATACCATAGACCCTTACACATAATTAAAACACCTATTTTCGTTCCACTAAGGTATTGAAATTGAAAAATCACTTTTATTTGTGTAAATGTCCTATCATTAAGGAAACAAAACTGAATCCCCATGCCCTGATCTTCAAATAAACAATGAGAAATGATGGTGAAGAAATCCTCAACCCATTGGGATGAATTTATAGTCAGAAAATACATATGATGATCAACCAGTTATTTATGTCTCTAAGGATTTAAATTCCAAAAAAACCCAATTGAATGAATACTTCTTTATAATTTTATATCCAATCCCATTTTGGTATAACACATACCAGAACAATATTTATTCTTACTCAAGTAACTTTTTGGTCATAAAAAGATGACTTAGATAAATCTATTTTGATCCAAGATCACACAACACTACCTATGTCCATTAAGTATTCATATATGAATAGATGGATCAGTAACCATATGAAGGATACACAAATCGAAGTACCAAAGAAATGAATCCCTCAAACATGAATAATGAACAGTGAAAAAACTACATTGTATACCCCGAAATATTCCATGATCTCCTTCACTAATAGTGATAAAAATCTTCTATATCAAAAAAAAAAGAAAATACTAGTCCTCATATTGGAGAACCACTTGGATGTTAGTGAATTCGAGGCATTCTAGAGTTCAATTATTTGTACATTCATATACATAAATATATATATATATATATATATGTATATATATTATTGTGTTGTCCCACCAATGATTATAGAAGAGAAAATGTGCTAAATATATATGTGAGGGAAATAACCACCCCATGGATTATGTTTTGGGGTAGATAAGTACCAAAAACACCTAAAAGTGGATTCCGAGCCCATGTAAAAACTATTTTAGTTTGTACCTAAGAAAATAATTATATGTAATTTATTATTACATTTATTCATTTTTTGTATTATCAATAAATTTTATAACACATTATGACTTTTCTTTTACATTTAACAATATGTGATAATTTTATAATAGTAACAGTCACACTAAAAGGCCATAACAGTTCCCCATTATGATGAGAACCCAGAAGTGACACAAAAATATTCTTAAATATATGTTCTATAGATGGATGATATCATTTTACATGATGAAAATGATACAATATCTTAAGAGTGGAGACTCAAAGAACTTTTAGGAAGGTTCCCATGGTATACATACTTAGGGATTTATAATAGAGGATATTATGTGGACATGACCCACCAATAGGAAATACACATTTATATGTTTCATCAGATGTTCCTATCTATGGATGTATATATTGGTCCTTGGACTTTAATATTGTTATTAATTAATATTATTAGTTATGTAATTTGATTTTTTTATGAATACCATGATTAAATATATTCATAATAAATTAGGGTCACTTTGGTTCATTACAAGTAATATTTAATTAATAAATAATGAGAGAAATTAATTTTTCCTTCTATATGTTAATGGAAGTTTATATCCTAGGGACATTGTTTGAACTGAAATAGCAATCCATGGCCATATAATTCTTTGGGAAAGTACATTTTTGGAATGAAAGATGTTCAATCACATATGTTCATAACACTATCATGAAAAATTATTGATTAGAGATATCATGACAGAAGTATTATAATAGATAGTAAGAATTTTTATGAGGTTTTATGAAGTTTTATCATTAACTTATTTCTCCATGGGTGCCTTAATGTGTTTCCATACACTGAAATTTTAATTTAGGAAGCTCCCATAATTCCAATGAGAAAAAGACCTAGATGGACACACACTAAGTGTATCTAGAACATCAGTTAAATTTTAAATATTATTTATCATTTAACATGTTAAAAAACTGTAATTTTTACATTATTTAATAATTATTCATATTTTCTCAAACGCATATAATAAATCACTTGATATTCAAGAGAATATGTGTGAGAAGAGTATTTAAAGAATATTTAGTTCCTATTTAGTTAATATAATATTTATTTACTTATTTGTTAGTGAATAATGTAGGGTTATTTTTTATTAAAAAATATTCATCATTCAAGGCCTGATAAATAATCTGGATAAATACAATAGTGGGTATAAAGGTCTAGTAAAAAATTATATATATTAAAAATCATTTGAATAAGATTAATCAATTTATTAAAGAAATAATATTTAGTTAATTTTCTTATTTTTTGAATGTTGAGAAGTAATAATAACAATATTATTATTTACAAATGAAATTTTACAAGGATTAAGTAAATAATAAGGGCACACAAGAAATTATTATTCTTTAACCCTAGAATTACTTAAACCAAATTATATTACTTCAAACAATGATACCAACCATTTTTATAGTTTTTCACAATGAATCTCGAGAAACCTCTAAAGACCCAGAGAAAACCTCTCCAATAACCCACTAAAGAATGGAGAGTGATACTCCTCCACCATCCATATCGATTTTATAGAGATAAAGGAGAATCCTTTCATGGAATAGTTTTTCATGGGTATTAAAGATGAATTATGAAATCATTAATAACTTCTCTGTTTTCTCTTGAATATTCCTATGGTGACACTTAAAGGTTTAGGGTATACATGTGGATCGACGCTGTCAGGAATCTTTTCTTTATTTCACAATGCAATAATAACACAATGTAGAGACATTTTATAATTCATCAATGAAGATATAATTCATCAAAATGTAATTATTCAACAACATAAATTAATTAAAAATCTGTATGCGATGATCCTACATTTGGTTATGGTGTTTCCATGCCAATTAATATTTGATTCAATTTTATTGGTCATGTCTTTATTCCCTGATGTACATCTCAGATTAATCATCAATTTGGACAAAAATCCAAGTTGGGAATAAACCACTAGTACATCCACTATGATTGAAACCTTAAAGTGGAATCATAGGGTTTACATAATTATTTATAATTATTCAAAGATCATTGATTTATTTATGAATTTGTTTTTGTTTTAAATTATAGTTTAATCATTTTTGGTCCAAATAATGATATATTCTCTTATTACTATTAATTAATACAAATATAATAAAAATGAACTAATTTTAAATAATAAAATTTAAAAGAAATAATCTAGAGGTTCCACATATTTTTTTCTAGATAGATAAAGAGTACACAATGTTTGATATAGAGGTACATGCCATGTATTCATGTTTCATGAACTAAGAGAAATCATGAATTAATTTAGCATTTGTGAATTTATCACATGGAGTGTGTATTTAGTACACTACATGTTGACTGGTCCAGGCTACTGCATGGTTGGCTGGAAAACATAAATTACAACCTTTTTAAGTGACATGTAGTCCATTAGTCAAAGACAAGTCATTTTGTTCCACATGGAATGTGTGATTGTTAACTATGTCACTAAGAGACCACATGGCATGTAGTCTATATACACACTATTTACTCCATTATTGTTCAGAGAAGGATAAAAATCCCAGTCCATAGGCATGTTCCAAGGTTGGAAACCCAACAAATATACATGAAATGTAGTTGGATAGTACACTCCATGTATATTACCTATTTACACATAATTTAAAATTAATTTATTATACCACTTAAATAATATCAACATGCATTACATGGGTCATTTATTTGAGTCATACATGCTATGTTATTGGTTATATATATATATATTAAATATAGAACTAATTTAAAAATAATATTTTGAATAATATTTTGTTTATACAAATTTATATAGGAAATACTCTAAACTCATAAAAACATAACATACTATGTAAATAACTTGTGTATGTGTGTAATTTATTTGATAGTACACACCATGAAATTATGAGAAATTATGTGTATGATACATACTGCATGAGTAAAAATGATACAAATATAATATATATTTGGAAATTTTGATAGGTAATTGTCAAGTTTCCTCCAAGGTATATATTTTTTACACATCCAATTTTAAATAAATTTATTTAATTTGTTTAAAATTTTATTTTATGATAATCTCATGAAAACAGTTGATGAGAATTGAGATAAAATAATTAGTTAATTAAATAAGAAAATTTATTTATTTGAGGATGATTTATCATAAATAAGAATGATTTGGATTGAATGGTATTTTCTTAAATGTGTAATTCATTAAATTTATGTGTATAATAATGAGTGTAACAACCATATTTCAGGTTCTTGACCCTTTATTTATGTATTTTTTGTATATATAATGTTTGGGTTATGTTTCAAGTGGTTTGAAGGAATTTTGGTATGCTTTGGAGTCTTTTATAAAGGTTCACAGTTTGAACATGGTTAGTAGAAACTGTGCAACACCTACGAGAAACCGTCCAAGGGAAAATTGTGAGCATTGGGAAAGTGCAAAGTTCTAATATGATTTTTAAAAATAATTCATATTACTAAGAGAAACCATGAACTTTGGTATAGTATTAAAACACACTATTTGTCTAACTGTGCAAGACAACATTGTGAGGTGTGGTTTGAGGCAGTAGCTTATGCATGGTTAGCACATGATTTGTCTAATCGTATTACTTAACCATACACCATGAAATTTTAGATCATAAAATTTTGGATATAATTATTTTTACCTCTTTAATCACTCTTTCCCCCTCAATATATCCACAACATGAATTCTTATTCCTCCCAAGGTGTTTGAGACTCTTCCCTTTGTCTTGGGAGTGATCCAGAGGCGAATTAAAGTGTGTTGGAGGCCCAAATTCATCAATAAGTGCTCACTCTTATTACAGCCTTCATTATTATCTCTTTCATAAACACACACACACACACACATATATATATTCTATTATGGTTTGATCTATGTTTTTTTGTTTTATGATGAATTGTTGTGGGATCTAATTATGGTAAGGTGATTCATGATTGGATTTAGATCATCATTATACTATTATTCATTTACACTAATGTTTGAGAGGTAGGTGACTTCTCTCTCCATTAATCTTAATTATAAAATAAGAGATTATTCCTAAATTGATTTAATTGTGTGAAATTATTGTGAAATTTATGTGTGATTCTTGATAAAAAAATTCTTTAGTGATGGTTTTTTGAAATGGTGTAAATTGGATAGTTTTATAGAAAAATCCCATGATGTAAATTTTTAAATTGTGATTTTAAAATTAATGATTGTTTTGTCTCATGGAAAATATTTTTAGAAATGTTTTGAATAAAGTAAATGTTTTATTGAAATGGATTGGGATGATTGGTTTGACATGGTATTTGGCATACATGGTTGGTGTGAGTTCATTTTCCTTAGACGTGACCCTGTGGAAGGGGAATGTTCCATTAGGGACCAAATTTTGGTTACTTTAGGACAAATTGGTATATCGATGTGAGACCGTTCCTGATTAAGGAACTATGACCTGATCACGCATGTGTGCATTTTTGGATGTGTGTAATGTATATTCCAAATGTTAATTTCAAATGCATTAATGGTTGTTTTATTTCATTATGTGGGAAAATGTTTTTGTTTAGAAACTATTTTTTTTGATATAAAATACTTTAAATTTATTTAAAATATTTTATATAAATGTGGTAACAATTTTTGATCTAGTGTCTTGAGTTGATATGTCATAGGGTAAATCCTACTGATTTCAGAGTACCCCTCTTCTTGGAAACTATTGTGCATTTGTTGATGTAATCTATCGATACACAGGTAAAGTTAGGGTATCTGAGTTATTTAGTGATTCTTCTTGATAGCTTAGGTTGGGTATGTGGATTTGGATCTTGGAGATGTTTTTTATTTTCTGTTTTGTGTCATTGGGTTATATATTTTTTGGGTTCCTTTAGTTATGTCACATTGTTTCCATTTATACTCTGATATTGTCTTTTTGATTGGTTTTTTATTGGCTTGTTTTTCTTTATTCATGCATCATATAGTGGTTTTTTAGTTTTTACTAGTGGTTTGGTTGTTATATATTCAAATTTAAAATCTACCCCTTATTTATTATGAGGCCATTTCCATTTATTTATAGCCTTTGGTGTCTTGGGGATGTAACCTAAGGATAGTAATGTCCCACCACCTCTTCCCCATCCATTGGATCATCTTGTTCAATACTTGATATGTGAATAATTTTAATCTTTCTATTGCGAAGGTATTAAGGATTTTTATTGATGTAACATGAACTGTAGGGAATAAAAAGTAAGAGATAACCTATTTATGTTGAACTTCATGTTACCATGGCTTTTGGGTATATGTTTTTTGAGACACCTCTAGGAGTTGTCACCTCATCATCATGCGTTCAGACAAGGAGAAGATAATAACATTAATTGATATTAATGAAATCCCACTAGGATTTAATAGTTCATTTTGAGTAATTTTTTTTGATTTTTGGAAAAATTACTGATATTTGAAAATAGCTGAAAATGGTTTGATTTTCAAAAAGCATGGTGGTATTTTAACAAATTATTTCAAACGTAATTTTTTGAATTTTTTAAATCTGTGATTTTATATGTGTGATGTGGTTAATTTAAAATTTCTAAGCCTTGAGTGGCTAGTAATTGAGATTAATTGGAGTGATTTTGGTTATAGAGAATGGAACATGTTAGGCAATATAGAAACCAACCAGAAGAGGCTGCTGATAATGTGGATTCAACTGAGCCACAAGAAAACAAAAATTTTCTATAGAGTAATTTCCATGATTTTATGACCATGGATAGAGATAACAAAAGGGATAAACTAATGCAATTGGATCATTCATATTATTTCCCAATGAAATATATACCCATATTTCGGGGTGATTCACATCCTAAAAATAGTGGTGTGGTTGAATAGGATGAATTGAATCATAAATTTCATTAGGACACCAGTAGAGATAAATATAGTGGTGGAAATTTATATGATATAGGATCTAGTATGTTAGTGGTTCAATTTAGTAGTTGAGGCTAAATTGAAACATGACATGATGTGGGAAGATTTTGAATTTTTTTAAATATACAATTCTATCCCCACATGTTCATAATTACTAGAACAATAGAATTATTTAGTTTGAAGTAATATAATCTGTCAATAATAGAGTATTCAAATAAATTTATGAATTTAGTTCACATTCCTTGGGAATTTTCTGCAAGTAAATCTTTGAAGGCACACATTTTTAATTCTGGGTTAAAGCCAATAATTCTCACAAAAATTTTATTTATTTATATAATGAATTATAAAAAGATGGTGAATAGAGAAATGGTATAAAAAGAGACATTTCAAGAAAAACATTTGGAGGAGTCTTGTTTAATCCTACTAGAACTTTTGTGAACTTCAATGCTGAAAATAAGTGGAGGAGGGACACATATTCTCAATAAAATGGTTGATCTCAGAATCTTACTATGTATCAATCAACTTACCTCCTCAAACAAAGAGTAATACAAGATGTTTTCAGTGTGGTTATTTTTAGCATTCGAAGCAAGATTTTACAACACCATTTAGATAATGAAAAAATTGTAACCGGATGGGAAACCACCAGTGTTATTATTGTAGTTATCTAAGGTTGGGTTCTAGGGAAACATCTCCTTCTTGTTTAGCATCATATGTTTCAATGAGATGAGTGTAGTAGAAAAGATATCATCAGTAGAACTTAGAAAACAGTGTTGATTCTAGGAATACCCAGACTCCTCAATGGGTGGAATCTCAATAGGGTAATAAATAGTAAGGTGCAATGAGTAAGAAACTATATGGTGGTGATAAAGTGATAATGGATGAGCAATTGGGACCCTCAATAGTAAGAGGTGTGATTCTTTTATGTCTTCCCTTATGCAATATTTTTTTCATATAGTTTCATCCTATTTGATTAATTCTTCTCGTATCACTAATCTGATGGGTTTAAATATTACGATAATGCCTTCTATTTTGAAACTCCAAACACCTTTGGGAAAATGAAAGTGTAGAACATTGAAATCTCTATCATTTGTGATAACAATTGTTAGGACTATGTTAGTATGGTATTTCATTATAATAGTTATGCGTGTATATGAATTAATTATGGGAATGGATTTGATGATTAAATTTGAGGCCCATATAGATTTTAATGTACATTAGCTAATTTTAAAATCTTGTAATGGTGATATAAATATCTTTAAAAGAGATAGGGAAGTGGATGTAAGTAGGGATAAACCCTTGGTACTATTGGTGGGAACTATCTCTTATCAATTGATAATAGTTTCTTTAGTACCAATATATGAGACCAGGAATTTAGATTTTTCAACAATATTGGACTAGTTCCTTGATGTTTTTAATAATAATTTCTCAGGTTTCCCACCCAAAATAGAAGTAGAGTTTATAATTAATCTTCTCCCATGGACCAGTCGTATTTCAATTATGTCTTATTAGATTGAAACAATTGAATTGATGGAATTTAATAATATGTTGGAAGAGTTTTAAAGTAAAGAGTTAATCCAACATAATATATATCTATTGTAAGTATTGGTTATTTTTATGAATAAGTGGGATAAAACAATTAAGATTTATGTATATTATCATAAGATTAACCAAGTTACGATAAAAAATATTATCCTATTCCATGCATTGATGACATGATTGATCAATTGAGTGGATCCCAATGGTTCTCTTAACTTAAATTATGTTTGGTATATCAACAACTATGAGTTCAGATGGAGGATATTCTAAATACATCTTTCAAAAGAAGATATTTCCATTATGAGTTTTTTGTTATACATTTTGGTCTTATGAAAATACTATACATCTTTATAGAATTGATGAATCAAGATTTTAAAAGGTATTGAGATTCATTTTTGGAGGTATTTGTCGATGATATAATGGTGTAGTCAAGAACAAAGGTGGATCATGAAAAACACATTGCTATATTGTTGGGTATCCTGTGGGAGAATTTTATGTATTCCACTTTATCAAAGTGTGATTTTTTGATATAAGAGGCACATTTACATGTCCATTTCATTTAAAAAAATAGACCCAAAAAATATAATAGTTGTTATCTCTTGGAAACCACTAAATAATGTCTTTGAGATACATAGTCACCTAAACTTGGTGGCATAATACATACATTTTGTATGTGAATTTTCACAATTTTCATCACCGACGATTAATTTGATGGTAAAGGCATTCCTTTCTAGTGTAATGAGTAATGTTATAAGTAATTCAAAGATATTAAGGTTATACTTACATTGGAACCTATCTTTATGTTTCTAGAATCTAGACAGGGCTATATAGTCTATTATGATGCATTAGAATTTGGGTTGGGATTTGTTCTCATGTAATGGAACCATGTTGTTTATTATGGTTTATAGAAATTATCATTTAATGGGAAGAAATACCCAATACATGACTTGGAATTAGGTTATTTAGTCTGTTATTTTAATACGAGGTGTCATTATTTTTTTCGTTAGAAATTTATGGTGTTTACGGATCATAAGAGTTTGAAACACGCTTTCTCCCAAAGAGATTTGAATATATGACAACGAATATGGATTTAATACCTTAAAATGTTCTACATTAACTTGATGTATAAATTTTGTAAAGGTTATTTAGTTGTAGATGAATTAATAAAGAAATCATATAATTAGTTGGCTAAGGAAGATTTAGATCAGTGGAAGATGATATTAGTTAAGCAGACATTCACATGAATTGTACTAACCCTGGTGATGTTTCAGTTTTATTCCTAGTTTCATTTATTTATAATTTGGTTTATCATGTAAAATAGGCTCATATATCTGATTCAGAATGTGTTTCTGAGGTAAAACCCCAATATTTGGGAGAACATTGAGGGTTGGAAGCTGGACAAGAGTTCTATTTTGTGGTTTAAGGATTGGATAATGATACCTTTGGATTTTTAGAAACAAAATTTTAATTCTTTTACCACATGATGTGGGTTTTTTATCCTCACATTAAAAATATTTATAAAGTATTAAAATTATAGTCTTGTTGGGTTGGCATGAAATGAGTTGTTTAAGAGTTTTTTTCGAGATTCCACACCTATTAGAAAGTCAAGGTTGAACACCAGCAATTATTAGTAATTTTTTAGTATGTACCCATCCATGTGTGGAAGTCAGTGTAGATATGTGTAGATATTGGGATAGGTCTCCCAAAAATTGTTTGGAAACATGATTCCATTTGGGTAATTAAGGATTGGATCATGAAGTTAGCACATTTTATCGCTATTCTTTAATCCCATACGGTTGAGGAATTTTCTTGAATTTATATCCAAGAAGTTATAAAGATGCATGGTGTTCTAGTATTGATTGTATCAGACTAAGACCCTAGGTTTATATCTCATTTTTGGAAGTCCATACAATAAGAACATGATACTAATTTTACTATGAGAATGGGATATCATCCTCAAATTGATTGAAAATACAAATGGAATATACAAACATTAGAATATATTCCTATGGATTTTGTAATGGAATTTGGTGGCTCATGGGAAGAGCACATACCATTAGTGGAGTTTTCATACAAAAATACTTATATAGACTAAATACAAATAACTAATTTTAAATATTTTTATAGAAAAAATTTTCATTCTCCTCTTTTTTTGGGTGGAAACAGGAGAGACTTCACTGGTTGGACCAAGACTTTTGAAAGATACAAGGGAGAAGATTCATCTGATCAGAAAGAGGTTGAAGATAGATCAGAGTCCTCATAAAATATACGTGGATCATTTTTGAAAAAATTATCATTATAGGTGACTGATTTTGGGTTCTTTATAATCTCTTCGAGGCCTGGGCATAATCATTTTTGTAAGAAGGACAAGTTATCTCCTTGATACATAGACCCTTTTGAGATACTTGAATAGGATTGTGAGGTGGACTATTGGTTGGATTTTATAATAAGGTTAAATTCAATTGATAATTTGTTCCATTTATCTTAATTGAAGAATTATCAAATTGATCCTGACCATGTGATTTGATGGGATCACATCAACTAAGATCTGGATTCTATCTTGGTTAATGTGCAGGTATATATTGTGGATTGGAAAGATAAAGTCTTTCATGGGAAATGAATCTTTCTAGAGTTAATTTTATGGAAACTTGGTCAGATATATAAAGAAATGTGGGAGCATAAAAAGGAAATGTTGGATAATATTTCAGAACTCTTCCAAGTTAAATAAGGTTTCTACTTTCTGGGGAAAGGAGGAACAATGGTGGGGAGAGTGTAACACCCTCAGTTTCAAGTAATTAACTTTTTATTTTTGTATTTTAATTATATTTAATGTTTGGGTTATTATTTGGGTGTTTTAGAGTATTATTTCATGAATTGGAGGCTTTTTTGGAGTAATAAAGTGTGATAATGGTTAGTAGAAATGATGCAACACCTCTAGGAAACTATGTAAGGGGAAATAGTAAGTACTGGATAATCGCATGGTTGGTGAATGATTTGGATAAAACATTCAAATTACTAGGAGAAACCATGAACATTGGGATAGTGGGGAAACACACAATTGGTTGATGTTTTTTATAATCTTGTGATCCAGCCATTCGAGGCGTGGTTTGATGCAGTATCTCATGCATGATTAGTACATGATTTTTCTAAAGGTGTTCCCAAACTATGATCCATGAAATTTTAGATCTAGAAATTATGGATCTAATTTAGTTTACAAACATAATCAATAATTTTCCCCCTAATTTGTCCATAAAAAAACTTCACTTCCTCCCAAGGTGTTAGATACCATTTCCTTTGTCCTAGTAGAAATCGAGAAGCGAATCAATGTTTGTTGGAGGCCTAGATTCATTAGTAAGTGCACCTTATTGGTAAATCTTCTTAGATCCTTCATTTGTCTTTCTCCCTATCTCTCTATATATCTCTCAGAACCATAAATATATTCTATTATGGTTATATCAATGTGTTTTGGATTATTTTATGATAAATTCTCTTCAGATTTAATGAAGGGATATGGATTTGTGATTAGATCTAGAGTATCATTTTTCCATTGTTCATTTTCACCAAATATTGATTGGTAGGTGGACTATCTATTAATTATACTTTATTTGAACATGAAGGATATGTTTAAAATTGATTTATTTATTGGATTTTTTTGGAAACTGATGTGTGATTCCTAATAGAAAACCTCTTTAGTGATGGTATTTTGAAATGGTGGAAATTGGATGGTTAGTGGAAATAATCCATGATATGAATTTTAAAATGGTGATTTTAATGTTATTTATTTTTTTGACTCATGGAAAATATTGGTAGAAAATTTTCAAATAAAATAAATATATTTATATTTTTTAAAATAGATTAGCATGATTGGTTTGTTATGGTATTTGCAATAAATTTTTAGCATTAGTTCATTTGAATTAGATGTGACACTATGAAAGGGGCATGTTCCATATGGGAACCTGGTATTGGTTACCTTGTGATGACTTAGTATATCAGTAAGATAATGCTCATGAGTATGGAAATATCACATAGAAATGAATGTGTGGATGCGTGGATGGGTATGAAAATTAGAAATGTGAAAATTTTAAGGGTTTTTTTATCCATGGAAAACAGTTTTGGTATGGAAAACTATTTTTGATTGAAATTTTTTTGGTTTTTTATAAAATAATTTATTTTTTATAAAACTATTTTATATAAATGTGATAATAAGTATTTTCCTTGTGGCCTGTGTTGGGAAGTCATTGGGGGAATCCAATTGAGTTTAGGCTTATCCTCGTCTTAGGTGCTGTTGTATATATTTAGATTTATTCTATCAAGAAACATGTAAAGGAAAGGTATCCCAGTTCATTAGTGAAGCTTCATGATGCCTTGGACTGGGCATGTGGATTTGGGGCTTGGAGGAATAAAACTATTTTTATTTAGTTCATTTGGGTTTTACCATCTTTCGATTCCTTTTTTATATCACTTTGTATCCAATTGTACTATGATATTGTCTTTTGGATATGTTTTTTATTGGATTATTTTTCTATATTCTTGCATCATATAGTGGTTTATTGAGTTTGAATAGTGGTTTGGTTGTTTTATCTTCAATTGGAAAACAATCCCCAAATTTTTTATGAGGACCATAACATTTATTTCCTACCGATGGGGTCTTGGGGATGTCACCTAAGTCTTGTAATGCCCCCTACCTCTTCTGAATAAAATGGGTGAGGATAGACATGTTATAATGATCATAAAATAGACTTTTATATGTGATTTGTTTCCTTTTAATTTATTGTTATTAAATAAAAATTTATTTCCAAAGAATAATCCCTCCTCTCATTATTTAAGGGCATGAATGTTGTGGTTTATTTTATATATACCCTTAAACTAAATTGTTGGTTCCCATCACATGTATGTAACTAAAAGCTTATGTAGTGGGTGGATTTACTAGGTGAGTGGAGGTGGTTAAATTTTTAATATGAGGTGAAACCAATCCAAGAGTCACATGGGAGGAATAGTGGAAAGCTGTAACATGAACCAAGTTATGGTTTAAGGTGTTTCATTTACATAGGGAGACGATTAGTTTATCATACCCTGGATAAACTAACCATTAAGAAAATATGATGACCATAAAAATAATATTATTTTATTTCTTTAAACATGGAGGGTTAATTTCATTATGGATGTTTTATCACGATCACATGAATTAATGAATTAACAAACTTGAAAGATAAAAATAATAATAAATTTTATTGTTAATAAAATTTATCTAAGATATGGTTGATCACATAAGTAAATCCATTTAATATTAACAAGAATGTAACTAAGATAAAATAGTCTATTTATGGAAAAATATTAATATCCCTCAATTATGTATATATATATATATATTATGTTGGTATATCCTTTCACAACTTGAGTAGGAATGAAAACATTGTTCACACTACTTCATGAATCGATGTTTGGCTGTTATTAATTATTGGGGAATTTCTATCAGGAGTATGGATCGACTTAACATAGTTTCTATTAAGGTTTTATCACATCTTTGAGAATTAGTGTAACTAGTAAGAAAATTGTTGAAGAAATCTAAATTAACAATTTTAGGATTGGGAAGTCCACTGAACAAATCCTTGAACAATGCATTAATGTGATTAGAAATTTATTCATACCTAAATACCTTCAAATATCTTGATAGAACTCGATATGGGTTATAAGAATGGGAATATGGCTCCTTTCCAAAAAAATATCTATGAAAAAGTATATATTGAACCTAATAGTGAGGTATATTAAGTTTTTATAAAATAGAGGGAGATAAATAAATTTATTATTTTTATCTATTTTTATAGAATAATGTACTGAAGTTATTATCTTTTAAATTATTGAAATGGGAATAAACAGGGATTCAACCATATCATTATGATCCATAAATGATAAGGATAAAATTATTAGTGGAATCAATTCATAATAATGGGAATGGTTATTATGCGTTATTGTTTTCGATGAATTGAAATTATATGTGATGGGTAACCCTATTACTGAAGAACATGGAAAAGAGGCTAGTGAGGAAAAATAATATCTATATGAAAAATATTTGGATGGTACCAAATATCTATAATGTCCCATGATTTAACCCATGTAAAATAAACCTCTAAATAAACATGAGGATATAAATGTATTTATTATAATGTATCACCTTTATGATCTCTATCAAGGGAAGGAAGGAAAAGAGATATTTGAGATATCTATTACAGATTGCACATTCCACATTCAATATTGGAGATTTAGTGCTAGCTGGAACCCTTGTAGTCTAGATGATTGGAAATATAGATCACTTATAAATCATGGGAATAAAATTGCATGATAAGTTATGCATACATCTAATCATTTCATCAATTCATAAATAATTATCCAGTTTCATTATGATTTATTATATGGGTAATAATAAGAAATCTATTTTAGTATTTATTAATCATATTTTACAAGATATCAAGGAAATTCGGTATAAAAAAACCCATAGTCCTAATGGTGGATAAGAAAAAAAATAACAATCCAAAGGGGCCCAAGACTCACTCTAAATCTAAAGTTATCTAGAACCCTCCTAATAAGGGGAAGAAGATCCAATGATAATAAAAATAAAAGGAATAATTATTTTTTCATGGGGTAAGATATTCCATTAGAAGAAGAACTACCCCCAGTAGAAAGAGGAAGCTAATGGTGTGTTTTTTATTGAGTGAAATATTTCTATATGTACACATTGTGTATTAATACATATAATGGTGCTTACAGATTTTTCCAAATACCAGAAAAATGTATATTTTGAAATATTTCTATAGGAGTGATGGATATTTTATAAGACAATGTAGTGGTACTTTCTACCATTTCTATAAGAAACTAACAAATTCCATTGACAACAATAATTATTTTGGTTTTATAAAATTTTAATTTTTTGAGGAGTGTTACTAAGAACACCATATCTACTTAATTCATTGACCATAATGGATTTATGTTTAAATTTGGAAATAATTAATAATTATTTTATAACGAAATCATCTATTAGGCTATGGCACAACCAAATAATGATTTTTATGAATTAAATTATGAATTGTTTTTTGGAAATTGATAACGAATCATGTTCCCATAACTCATATAACACCAATATGTGGCATTATTATCTTGGTCATGTAAATGAAAAGACTCTTAAAATTATATATCAATATGTTTATTTAGAATATTTTGTGTTATGAACACTAGAAATATATCATACTTTTTTTCAAGGAAAATGTCTAAACCAATATTCAGTGGACATGGTGAAAGGGAAATGAATATTCTATGATGTGTAAAAACTAATTTATGTAGACCCTTTTTAGTAGAATATATATTTTTATATCCTTACTTCATAAATATTTTTGATTAATTAAATATATATGGTAATATCTACTTAGTGACATATACTTACTAGGGATTTGGTAAATTCAATAAATTCAAGAATTAAGTAGAGAATAAACATAGTAACAAGATAAAGAATCTTCAACCTGATTGAGGTGATGAATCTATTTGCCAAGATTTTATTAAGATTCCTTATTATTTTAGGATTCTATCCAAACAAACTACACCTTATAGACCATTGTGGAATAGTTTTAGTTAAATGAGTAATTTTACATTACATGATTTTCTATTTTGATAGTGATAATTTATTTTAAGGAAAAATGATTCTCTTCTTGGACAACAATCTGACCTTGATGTTCTAGAGTCCCGTCCTTTATCTCTATATTCATCATCACTACCTCTGATTTTCTTATTTTTCCTCTTTGATGCTTCTAGTTTCGATATCACCCCTCATGTTGTTTCATGTTTGTCTATTCATCTCTCTCCATTTTGGGGTATATTATTTTATCATTGTTTCATTTTTGTTTAATAGTACTAAATTGTTCATTTTGGATTTATCTAGTGGTTATTTGTTCATTAAAGTTATTTGTAGGTGTGATGTTCATCTGTAGGTGGACCAAGAATGGATATTGTGTTCCTGTAGAAGGTCATGTCTCTCTGTTGAATCCCTCATAAACTCTTACTCTGATCTAGATTCATATTATCCAACTTATCTCCCTACTTGGTTTGGTGTAGTGGTTACTAGGGGTCTTTGGGATGGGATTTTCAAGTGGTCGATGATGTTCCCTAAGGTACGTCCTCATTGGACTCCCTCCTTCCCATGGGTTCCCATTAGAGAGGATCTTTCTATCGGATAGTGGTGATTTAATTCTTCTTTGTTGTGTTTAATTTACAAATGATGGATTTTTAGTTTTTTTCAAAATAGTGGTTAGATTAAGATTCATGTTAGTCTAATAATTTAGCTATTGGTGATTAATAGTCAATGATTATGAGTTTGTTCATTTTCATATTTGTGGGATGTGGGTGGTTCTACTTGATCATGGGAGGATTTTTATTTTTATAGTTCCTTTATATTCAATGTTTTAGTTTAGAAATAGTTGAACAAGGTAATGGTGGTTTTCTACTAGTGATATGGGTAATGATGATGATATTTCATGCCATGGTGTGTGACGATAGGATGGGCGATTCCACTTGGTGTAATTTCTAAAGCAAGGGAGAATTGTCCTATCAAACAGCATGTATCATCATCAAAGACTACTTTGATTCCAAATCCCACCTAGATTCCTTTTATTCAATATAATTCTTTGTCTATATGGTGTAGTGTTATTCTCTGAATTTTTCGGATATTTTTTTGAGCGGATAATGGTGTCCCATGGGGTGATACCAGTGCAGACTTCTCTCCTTAAATTTGAGTGTTGTTTGAGTTTTTCTCTCTTCTTCCTAGTGTTCATTATATTTCGGGTTTCATCATTATGGTTTTCTATAAATTCAATAGTTATTCTTGTGTGTGTTTTTGGTTCCTATTAGTGATGTTTGTTTCATGGTGTCAATGGAATATCTTCATTTGATTTTTGGTTCAAGGGAGCTACTTGGTATTTCACTCCGACTAATGACTATAATAACCATAGCTTGGTTGCTACATAATTCAATGGATTTTAGTTTTTGATGACATTTATGAAGTTTAGTTTTTATGTATTTTAATTATCAATGATGGGTTGATTTTCCAACATGGTGCGTAGATCAATGTGGAATTCAAAATGAGGTGATCACGGGTGTGGTTTTTGAATTTTGAATTGATAGGATTGTATTGTAGGTGTTGTTTTGTTTTTGAATCGATTATTTCATGTAATTAAACTATCCCATATATAAGTCATAGGAATTTGGTCCCTCCCAACCTTAATCAGGTTATTTTAAAGCAAAAAAGATATAATTTGGACTATGGAGGAATTGTGCCTGGCTTGGCATGGTAAGGTCATTGATGAGTCATATAGATCTTCCATTATCCTTTTAGTAATATGTATTACATGCTGAATGACACATTATAAACCAAGTAATAACTAAGGTGGGAAATATAATTATATATGAGTTAATGTATAGAGAGAAACATATGTTGTCACACACTTGTGTATGGTTATATGGGACATTTTTTAAGGTTATATCAGGGAAAAAACTTGCACCTCAAGGAACAAAGTGTATTTTATATGTTATAAAAATGAAACAAGTTGATACTATATATAAAACCCCTCTTATAAGGAATTGATTATTGTATGAAAATCCATATTTATTATGTGGAGAACATCCTTAAGAACAACAGTAGGATTAAAACTAACCTCAGTGAAGTTAATGCTCAATATTAACGAAATTTTGTATAGGAAAAAATTCCATAGGTCCTCATGGAAGAATCTGTGCCCAAAATACAAGTATTTCATAAGAGTAAAAGATAGGTAAGAGAACCAGAAAGATATGGTTTTCTAGTCACCAAATACGGTGACTCATTAATGGTTTATAATAATGACCCTATCTCCTAGAATGAGGTTGTATAGAGTTTAGAAGTTATAGAATGGAAATAATCCATGAATTATGAGAAGGAATTCATGTAATAGAACTAAGTTTTGGTACTCTTAAATCTTCTAGTTGACGTAATGATAGTTGTTTATAAATGGTTATCCAAGAGAAAAATAGATATGGTTGGTAAAGTAATTACTTACAAAGACTAACTAGTGTCTAAAGGGTTTAAACACCATAAATGTATTGACTATGATGAAAACTTCTCTCTAATTTTTATGTTTAAATCCATTAGAATAATACTTTCTTTAATCACTTACCATGACTATGAAATTTGCAAAAATATATTTCAAAACAACATTCTTTAATAGAAACCTTAAAGAATTTGTCTATATAACAAATGAAAACCATATATATGGTATTTTGATGCTAGATCTAAAGGTTGTGACATAATATAATTGGGTTTCTTATGGATATTTAATGAATTTTTGATTCATTTTATGGATCTTTGTTGGTTATTGTGTGAACTTTGGGTATCATCGAGGTAAGGGTTTTCATTATCTCCCATTGTTATATAAATGATTAATTGAATATTCTAATTCAATAATTGTTTTAATAGGATTATTCTATAATTTTGGATCCCTTATGTTCTGATTAAAGATATCATTACTTAAGGTAGGTGGGATCATAATAAAATTCCTAAAAATTGAAATAATTATTTCTTGCATGATTTGAAAAGGATTTCTAATTGATTCCCAAATCATGAATTTATATCCTTGATATATATTTTTTCTATTATACCGGTGTATATTAAACCTATTTGACTATGGATTTTAAATTAATTCATTGATTCATGGAAATTATTTTCAATTGAAAAGAATGATTTGAATTTTGAATTTGATGATTTATTAGAAAATAAGGCATGAACTATTTTTTAAAATTGGAATGGAAATAATTTTTTAAGGAAATGTGTTTTGATGAAATACATTTGATATTGGTTTTTTGGATATGAAATGTAATGTTTGAAACTTGATTTGGGGATCCTTGAATGATAATTAATCAAAATAATTTATGATAAATGATTTTACCCATCATTGATTTCATTGAAGCACATATGAGCCTTGGTTATTAGGTAGGTGGCCTTAGATATACATAATAAGAATGTATTATCTCTACCCAGGGGGGATTAATGATGATAGAAATGACTAAACTATAATGAGTCTAGGAAGTTCATTCTTTGGGATGGATTCCTATTCCCCATAGGTTTGAGATATTGGGATGTGGGCACACTTTGGTCTGTATTTCACTGAGAATGTGTTGAACCACGATCTTTGATCTAACAATCCCTGATATATATAACCATAGTAAAATGATTGAAAATAATTTATACATTATAGTTTTTATGAAATGGTTTACTCATATTGGTTTTGATTGGTATTGTTATGCATACTAGTTTTGATGGAAATTCCATTCTTGTAACTGTTCGATACCTACCATTCAAATGATATAAAAACATGTTTTATTTTTAAATGTTAATGATTATCATTCCATTGTTTATTTAAAAATGTTTATATTTTCTTTATTTTATATATATTTCGTATGGAATTCTTGGTGGGATCCTACTAGGATAGAGTTTCTCAAGCCTATCTTTTTTCCTTTGGGTATTTGTTGAATTTTATTTTCAAAGACAAGGAAAATAGAAAACATTACTTAGAGGTGATAGGTTTTCTTGATAGAATATTCTTGGGAGTTGGTGATGAAAAGTGGTGTATGTGATCTATATCTTATGATAAGATATTATTCGTTTTGATGTTTTGGTTTGATATCCTATTTTGGGATTTCTACTTTTCTACTTACGATAATTTACTATTGTTATATGTTTTGGAATACTGACTATTTATGGATTCATAACACTACTTTCATTTAATTTGGATGATATTGCTGAAATATTATTTCCTCTATTTTTTGAGGCATATACACTAGTCACTAGCCAATGGGGAATAGAAACTCCCTTCAGGCTATGTTAGGGTTGATTCGGGTTCCAATTAAGCCTGTTATTCAGTATGGTTCATAAAAAATGTTATTGGAGGAGTTGGAGTCACTTATTGAATATTGGTATATAATTTGGGGTGTGTTTTTTTTACATGACATCATATTTGTTGGATTTAAGGGGATGGTGATGAACGAGTTCCTAACCTTATCTCATCATTGGAAGCCATAAGTTACCATGAAATGTTGGGAAAATTTTTCATTGAGGAGTTATTTTATATGATTCTATACATTTTACAAACATTTTTATGAGATTTTTATTCATAATTTGAATTATTTTTGATAGATTTTATGTTTATTTATATCTTGCATGATTTTTCCTTGTAATTTTTTGATGTTCTGTAGTACCATTCCCCTAATAAGACATTTGACTAGACTTCAGATGGGAGTTACTGATGGACTACAGTAATAAAACTATCTAGTTGAATAGAACCCCATATAGTTAGTAGTGTACATGGTCAATGATTTGGGACAAGGAGAAACATATGTTCCCATTCATTCTAGAGAGGATGAAACTGAAAGGGGTAATAGAAAAGTTCATTCACTAGACTTTATTTATTAGAAAACACCATCTTTCCATGGTAGAATTGAACCTCAACATGAAGAGGGTTGGTTGAGAATGATTGAATGTCTCTTTGATTTTTATAGACACCAGTTTCCATTATGGTGAAATGTGTAGTATTCAAACATGAGATTTCAAGAAAGTATATAGTGATATTTTTTTATTCTCACTAATAAGAATGTGGTCTTGGAGTGGAAATATTTTAAGACATTTTCGTGAATCAAATTTATCCATTGTTTTTTATATTCTTTATGTCCATAGAGTTAGTCAAACTTCACCAAAGTAATTGTACAATGAATCATAATGATAATTATTTTGCAGAACTTGATCATTATTCACCTGAGGTAGTCTAAAAAAAGATAATGAAGCCCTGAATGGTTGATATGGGTATTATATTAGATATACAATCAAAGTTATTTATGCTAAATCTTACCTTTCACACTGATGTTCTAGATATAGTTCTAATTGTATAAATTGATATGGATAATAAGTCTTGGTTGACTAGAGTTCCTCTTACTCATAGTGGTAGTTTTTATAGTTACTTTAATAGAAAATAAAGTGGAATAAGTCTCATGATGGAAAACATACTGGTATTCCTTGAGAATAGACATCCTATAGATCATTTAAAGTGTCTAGAGAAAGCTCACTTACTGTTTCTAGTGTGGAAAGGATGAGTTTTACAATCCTTATTCCTTGGAAGAAACAGAAATCATCAACTCATTTTGAAACTCAGGACAAATGCATAATTTTATCCATGTTTTTACTTCCACAAATATTGTATTATGTTCATCAATACCGATAGGATATACAATAAAGTTATAGGCCTCAAGAACAATTGGGTTTTAGCCACATTCCTTTGGAATGAAGAAAATTCATGTAGTGGATGAGTCTCTATTCGGAAATGATACATGCCCTATGAAAATGATGGGTAGAAATATTATTGATTCATCTTTAGGGAATTATTTATTTGATACTAGTGAATCTCATTTTTTATCAAACCACACCATGGACTTGCTAAATCAGTCTACATATCTCATTCCTTATGAGATAGAAATTGAAACGACTCTAGGGATGAAGAGCAATTAGGATCACTGATGCTACTCTTATGATTTTTATTTATCATAAATAGATCTAATTTTTTTTTGTATATTGATATGAATCTTAAACATGTAATTCATGATAAGGATTGGTTGGTTTTGTATAAAGATCAGATTTATTATAATCCTCTGCAGGTCTTATTTACTTCCACTGATGGGGAACACCAGGTTTTTTTGGGAGAATTGGACAGGTATACTATATGACCCAAACCACCTCTTCCAGATCTAGGTATGATGATATCTATGTATACTGTTGAATTAGAGAAGGAATTATATTATAGTGATCTTCCTCTACTAGATTTTGAGTTCCTAGATGTTTTCTTATCAGACTTTTCTAGTCTTCAATATGGTAAAGAGGAAATGTTTTCTTTCCACTTAGTTCTAGGATCTTAGTTGATATCTATTCCTTCCTAACATATGACACCCATTTAATTGATGGATTTAAATTATCAGTTGGATTAATTTATGGACAAAGAATTCATTTGACCTAGTGTGTTTCCTTGGATATCACTATTGTAATTTTATAAGTTGGCTAATATAACCCTTAACTTGTGTGTTGACTATCATAATCTCAATCAAGGAATATTCAATAATAAGTACCCATTTTATCCAATTAATTTTTTTATTAGTTAAAATGGGTGAAGTGGTTCTCTAAGACTGATATAAGGTCTGGTTACCACTAAGTCATGATCAAGGAGTCTGATATACCATTGAATTCTTCTAGGATAAGGTATAACCACTATGAGTATCACATTATGAAATTTAGTTTAATAAATCGTGTTTCGATGTTTATGTTTACTCTTCCATAGGCTGGGTAGGTCTATGTGGTGTTTTGTAATACTTCAGTTTAGGTTTCGTTTGTAATCTCAGGGATGGTGATCATGTAGTGTCTTATGGTTATCGTTAGATTAATCCCCATGAGAAGAAATATCACACCCATGATCTTGATCTCACAATAGTGATGTATGCTCTTATGATTTAGTGGCATGAACTTTTTCAATAAAGGTTTACCATTTAATTTGATCACAATATTTGGCGTTATATATTCTCAAAAAATATATCTGATTATTTATTAGGGGTGATAGACTATGTGCCTTCAATATTATGGCATTGACATTTCCCACAACCCTAGAATGAGTAATGTTGTTTATGATTATTTGAGTTGGAATTTACCATCATTGGTCATTAGTGAATCATCATATGAATGGAATATCATGGATATCTTTGTTCAAATACAATTGGGAGTATAAAAGGATAAGAAAAATGTTATTTTGGGAGGTGTTTAGTTGACATCCTCTATTTTTAGTTGATTCTCTAGGATAAGTTGCTTGATTATGAGTTATAAGAAACTTGGGATTATTTATATGGCAGGTAGAACATTGGAGAATGGACTCTATCTCTATAGGGTGTCCTTTTAATAAAAAGGTTATGCCATTATATCACTTATATAGAGGTAGTGATAAAGATATTTTCATCATTCTTAGTGAGTGGTTCAATCAATCATACAGAAGTTGTTTTATGATATAAGGAATCATTTCATGATGTCTATTTATGAAATGGGGCATTGATGATTTTGTTTCCCATTGTAATACATTCTAGTGGATTATGCCCAATCTTTAAAAGCCTCCAAGTCTGCTATAATCTCTTCCTATACTGTCTAGGATGTGGGATAGGATGTTGATAGACTTTTTAATTGGGTTTCCATATATTCCTCAAGGAAACAATTCAATTTGGGTGATGATTGTATGATTGAACAAATTGGATCACTTTATTTCCACTTGTGATCCCACCGAAGTTGAGGAATTAAGATATATATTTTTGTATGATTTTGTTAGACTACATGGAGTTTCTTTTAGATTTTTTTGACTTAGATACCTAGTTCATATATTAGGTTTGAAGAGGCTTGAATTATGATATTAGATCCTAGGTAAAGTTGTGTACAACATACCATACTTAGAGAGACAATCAGACGGAATATGCTATACATATTTAGGAGGACATGATTTGTGCTAGTTCCTTAGCATTGGAGGAGAGTGAGATTTACATTTGGGTCTGTTTGATTGCACCTATAATAAAAAACCACCAGTAATTCATTAAAATAAAACCTTTGAGGCCTTGTATGGTCAGTCTTGTAAATAAAAATTCTGTTGGTCAGAGATTAGTGAAAATTACCATGTGGGACCTAGTTTGAAACAAGAGACAATGTTGATGATCTAGATTATATGAATAATATTAGTGAAGGATTATAGCTGATAAATTTTTTATTGAAATTGTAATAAATGCACGTTCTAATTCTCCATGGGAAACCAAATGTTTTAGAGAGTATCACCTCGATTGGGTCACCGATGGATTGGAAAATAGGGAACTTTGGCACCGAGATATGTGGGACCTTTTCATGTCATTAAAACATTTGGTAAGGTGGAGTATAGTTTTTCCATTCCATCTATGTTTACATAAATTAATGATATATTTCATATGTCATATCTTAGGAAATACCTTTCAAACTCATCTCATGTATTGAATTAGGATGACCTTGATATGGAACCAGATATGATCATGACTGAGTATGCAGTTAAGGTTGATGATACTCATGTGAAGGTTCTGTGTGGGGAATCTATACTTACTTTTTTGGTTTCCATGCAACAATGTTTTTGACTCTCATGAGTCTTGGAAGGTTGATTAGATGATGAGAGTGTAGTGGACTCATCTCTTTGTAGACCAATCTACTTACTCAATGAAATTTATCTTTTTTATTCAGACCCTATACTCAAGGGGGTCCAAAATGATGTAAACCAAGGGTGTCACCAAAAATAAAATACATAAACTCATGAGGTAAATACCCATTATGTTGATAAATAATAAAAATTTCCATAGGACCAATTTTTCTAGTGAGAATATCAGTTATAAAATTCCCTTCCCTCAAGGTGTGACTAACCTTAATACCCTATCATATGCATGTCTTTCATTTCTTGATGAGGTAGACTATGTACCAGGGAATGATCCCATGGTATCTGAGGATACCCACCCAAATACTGGATTTGGTGACCATTATTTAGAGATAGATATTATAAATCTTGTATAAAAGGATACCACTATGAAGAGACCCGGTGTTTCCCCAATAGAGTTTCCCAGAACCTAGAAGGCACTAAAGACAAGGATCACCAAACCCTAGCCATCACATACTAGACCACCCCCTCATATGAAAATAAACTCAAGCCTAATAACAATTTATATTAGGATCGATCTAGGAGTATTAAACATAAAATATATCCCTAAAACAATAGTTCCTCATCCCTTAGTGGGAACAAAAATTCTAGGAAGGATCCCCATGATAAAATCCAATTTTGTCCTTCCTAGAATGTGGTAGCTGAGATCTACCACCATTGATTTCAAATGAACCCAAGTATTGAAATGTTAAGATATTTGACCATCTTTGGATTTATTGTTTTCCTCCTAAAGTACCCATCATTCCACAATAAACAACATGCTGCACACTTTGGTTTTGTTACGGTTCCAATCATACCCTCATAACCAAGCACTGATAAATTACATCAATGAGTCTCCTTGCATTGAAATCAAAAAAAGATAAATTATATTATCTAAAATCATGATAGACTAATTGATCTTGAAGATTAAATTATATAATAATTTATAGATCATGTTCTCATATCACTAGCACTGCATATCTAGAATGATAATGTTTTTTATACAAATTACCACCCATAGGAATGGCTTACTGCCTCACTCCCCAGTCCCATAAATTAATTTTTATTGGGATATCTCAACACCAAAAATTTCTAGGAAATCTTTCAAGATCATGTTCTACTTATATCAGAGAACAGAATTCCTTGGCATTGAATGATATTAACACCAAATCTATAAACATACATATATAGATCTTATCTTCTAAGAATGTGTTTCAAAAAATGATCTTATACTCTTCATTGATATTCATGTTGATAAATATGGGGTGTGTGTATGATGTTCTCTATGAATTTTATATTAGGGGATGGACCCCCTTGGGAAAAAGGGGGTTTCTCCCACTCTGTTATATATTAAGAAGCTGATGTTGCCACGTCCCAGCACCCATAGAGCCTTATATTTTGGAATGTACAATTGTTGGAAAATACATCTCATGGGACATGAGTTCCTAATAGTTTTTAGAGCCTATAAAAACCATTACTCCCTATACCCATCCTTTATGAAACTTTCACATAGATTATTACCTTCAATAACTTCCCCTAAAATCTCAACAACATTCTTTTCATGGTATTTGATATATAATTTATGCTAATTAATCCTTCCATAACTAGAAATTTCATTGTCTTATAAGATTATTGGTGGAATATAATTCCTTGGTTGACATACTAGGTAAAATATGTCATTATTTTATCAAGGGTTTCGATGGTTTCTTTAAGAACCCTAATAACTAATAGAATATGCATTTAGATAGATGTTAGAACACTATTCACTGGGGTTATTCTCTCCCCAAATGAGAGGATTTATTTTTTCCCAATTGAATATGAGACTTGTGATCTAATGAAAAATTCCTTAAAATAAAACCATTATGATATTTCCATCTAAAATGGGATCTCCTAGATAATCCATTGGAACGTTTCATATATGAATGACCATCTTGTCCTCAATTTATTTTCTTTAACTATGAGCATATAATTTCCAGATAAAAACATAGAGTTTCACAGTATTAATCCATTTTCCACTCAAACCATCATAATTCCCCATAAAACTATTGAAAATATTGACATATATTTTACTTCCATTGAAAAAATAGAAAGTCATGAGTTAACATGAGATGAGAAATAATTCTTGAATCGAGTCTATTTATGTAAGCTAGTACCCCCCCCCCCCGCTTTGTTAATTCACACTTGATATTTTTGGTAAGGGATTCTAAAGTGATTATTAATAGGTTAGATGGAAAATGATCTCAATACCTTAAACCACAATCTATGTTAAATAAATTGAAGCTCCTCCCCATTATTGAAATAGAAATCAATAATTAGGAATATCATATGATGAAAAAGTCACTCACCCAGTCATTGAAACAAAAATATCTCCCAAACTTAATAATAAATCTCCACTATATTTACTCATAATATTTATCCATATCATCCATGATCATAATGTTACAACTAAATGTAATCATGTTAATTTCATCCATTATATACTTGAAAATTAAAATTTCCCCATGTATGTTTCTTCCTCTCATAAATCCATGATGTTCCTTCGAGAAGATTTTTGGTAGGACCTATCAAAGACTTATATTCATGTGGAAAGTGAGAATATTATATGAAATATTTCAAAGACATAGTGGAACGTACTGGTTGATAGCCACTAGGTCCTTGAACATTGTAATTAGAACCGATATATATACGCAAGTTTCCCTTGTATGCATTCTACCATTTTATAATTCTTATATTTATTCAACTACCCAATCTTTGATTATGTCCCACATAACCAAATAGAATAAACTACTAAACCCATCAAGACCTATCGTTCTTTACATATTAATGATGAGTAAGGATTTTTTTTATCTTTTTTCTCCTGATATGACCTTCATAACCTCATTATAGTAGGGATAACTATAACATCCTTAATATTTATTTCATGTACATACATCCCTCAATTTTTACATTTTCATTCATTTGGGTCTTTTATCAGGTAATGTTTTGGTGAATATTGGTAGTTTTTAATGGTTTATATTCCTATGAATAGTTCTCACATGGCTAGAGTAAACCTTGTGGGTCTACCTAGGAAACTACGAACCTTGTGTTGTAGTACCAGATGAGGATTCATAGTTAGTAAAACCCATGAATTATTACCCTCAGGATGTAAAACATGTAGAAGATGAGTTTATCACAGTTGGTCATGGTTTTTCAAATAGTGTAGCCAAAACATGGGGATTTATCAGTATCATATAAAGGCTAGCACAGTTGGATACACTGTACAACCAAGTAAAGGTACATGATTTAATTTATCTTTATTTATTATTTGATAAATTAAATTTATCAATTTTGACTCAATTTTATTCTTGTGGAATATAATCTTAAGCATAGAGTCTCCAATTATAGATTCAGTAGATTTATTTCCCTTTGATGATATCTTCTGATGGATCATTGAGTGTGAAGTGCCCAGATCAGTGTGAATCACTGAGAGGGGGAGGGGGTGAATCAGTGATCCCTTAAAACTTTTTTTACTAATTGATTCTTAATCAATTAAACCTCTATGGCTGGTTAAAGCCTCGATCCACTCTTCTTGTATCTCTCAACCTTTCCCGGATAATGCAGTAATGAAAAGGCACAGGACACAAGGATTTACAAGGTTCGGCACCAAAGGCCTACATCCTTGCCATGCTCTCCAAGCATGGATTCTCCCATTATAATCTGTTAGTATTACAATGGTCGATACAGCTTCCCACCGTATCTCTCCTGAGTCCCACAGGAGGGTCTTTATACTGCGTCCCACAGTGTTACCAGAGTCCCACTGGCCTGCTCCAGAATCCCACTGAAGACTTCTTCTCCCTGAGTCCCACAGGGTCTTCTCCTGGCTCCTCGAGTCGCACGAGTAGCTCTTCTTCACTTTAAGCTTCTTCAAGTATCCTCAGCAGTCTGGGATAAAGACTGCTGGCCTTGCTCTGTACCTCTGATCACTTGAGTTGATCAGGTCTTCTCATGTAGCTCAGGCTTTATCTCCTTCTTCAGGATGACCTGGCTTCTCTCTCCAACTACTGAATCCTCAGACAGCTGATATCTTTATCTTCGGTCTGGTCCAGTCTCACTTCACTTCAACATCATGCACTGAGTGCATGGCCTTCTCAATTCTTCAAGAACCACTGGTCTTGGACTCCTCAGATGCACACCACTGATTTAGCACTGTTCACGTGTGCACGTGCATGCATGCATGCATGCACTCCCCTTCTTTTCTTCCTGGTGCAGTAAACCCACAAAAGGGTGTAGTCACTTTAAGCACACACCTTCTCCACAATCTTCACACACTTTATTCAATTTTCTTACACACTTAGAGTGTGTTCTACTTTAGTGTGGGTCTTGTTCTTCTTCAAAGTGTGCACATCACTTTGTACACACTAAGGTTCGGCCTCTTCTTGTCTAGCACACACAACTTGTTTCTTCCTCTTGCACACACACACAATATGTGTTCTTCTTTGTTGTGGTCTTCACTTGGTGCACACAAGCAAATCTTGGTGTAGTTCTTCTTGTTTGCACAAGGCTACGGCCTTTCCCTTCTTTTTGCACACAAGGCACAAAGGCCTCGGCCTTCTATTCTTTCTTCTTGCACATACACTGCCCGTAGGGTCTCTTCTTCTTCACTTGGCACTCAAAGGGTGCAAGGGCTCGGCCTTCTTCCTTCTTTAATGTGCACACACAAGAGGCAAGGCCTCGGGTCTTCTTGTTCACACCTACTTCCCAAATGCGCAAAGGGGTGCGGCCCTCCTTCACTTCACAGCCGCGCTAATTCCACTGGCCGTGGGTCGCGCAAGCCACAAGGCGCGCAAGTGCAAGGCACAAGCCGCGGGTGTGCAAGCCTTCGAGCGCGCAAGGAGCACGGCACAAGGGCGTGCAAGACCTCGGGTGCAAAGCACCTCGGGCTTCAACTGTGGGCGCGCAGAGTGTCGCGGCCCCGGGTTCTTCCTGCCACGCAAGGATTAGCGCGCATGGGTCTTCCCCTTTCTTCTTTCACGCAAGGAGTGCGCGAAAGGGACTCAGCCGCGCAAATGGTATTTGCGCGGGGCTTCGGCTTCACGAGGCACAAGGTGCACGCGGGACTCCTCAAGGTTTCAGCAACCTCAATGAGAGCCACAAGCTCTCCTTATATAGGCAGAGGAATGCCTTTAATCATCCGCGTTCAAAATCTTGAATCACCGAAGATTTCGGATCTTCAAAATCTTTCCAAAGTTTTGCGTTTTATTCTCGGTTTGACGCGGGCTCCCTTATTTATCGGCCTTCTTCACGTGCATGCGACTTAGAACGCATGCACGACCTCTGTTTAGGCTCATGAATGCAAAGCATGCTCTCCACGTGGCCTCGGCAGCTTCGTTTGCCTCAGCCGATCACGAAATCTCCTCATTTGTTGCATGCATGTATAGTTTTATGCATGATCGTGTTCGGTAGGTCCAGACGAGCTCAATAGAGCCTTCGGCGTTGGAAATGTTGGCCGGGAACTCAAAAACCGGTGGTCGGATGGCCTCTGGTTCAGGCGATGTCGCGGGTGGCTTCGAGGTGTCCTCGGCCGAGCTCGAGGAAGGAGACGAGCTCTCGGCCGTCGGATCAGGCGTTTGAATGTCCTCGGACGGCCGCGATCAAGATATCTCGCGCGGGATGCGATGAGCGGCTGTGATCAGCCGCGCGATGAGTCGGACGGCCAGGATGCGCTCCGGGTGAAAAATGCGCGTCCCACATCGAATCCGCGGCCGGTTTTTCCGCGCTTTGTAAGCCTGGCGCTCCCTCAACCCGCCAGTTGAATCTCCTCCCCTCTCGGTGCCGCCCCGCACCGAGTTCTTTAGCGGGCACGCTCTTGCGCCCACCCTCTGCTCCTCGCGGGCGCGGTTCTAGCGCCCACTATGCTCCCTGCGGGCGCGCCACTGGCGCCCACTATGCACACTGCGCTCCTCCGGGCGTGCCCCTGGCGCCCTTGCGGTGTCCTTGGGTGCGCCCTGCCGCCCTGGCTCGCCCCACGGGGTTCCCCCGGGCGTGGTGCCTTAGGCCCACATGAGCCTTGGGGTTGAACCCACAAGGTGCTCACGGGCTGGCCAATTTTTTGGCTAAGTCTTGAATAAGACTTTGTAAAAAAAACAAAGTCCTCCATGTAAAATGCCATATCAAGCCCTTTCATTCTTCTTCTCAATTTCTTCCCTTCTCTACTTCTTAAGAATTCCTTAATCCTCCTCAACATATAATCTTCACTTAGGATATGGAATTCAAAAGGTTTCTTCATCTTCAACCGAACTCCTGAATCACTTAAATTATTCAAAGTGCTTCATTGATCTAATCAGAGATCAATTGGGGCTTCTTCAAATTCTCATGCACTAAGTAATAGTGCATGGACTTCTTCAGCTCACTTCATCCACTTAGGAGGTGTGGATGGATCATCTTCCTCTTCTCATGCATTGTCAATACAATGCATGGTCTTCTAACTTTGTTGTGACTTCGTATCCAGCTGATACATGTTCTTAGAACTTATAGAGCAGCTCAGCAATCGTCAGATGTCCATGGAGAATGTTTCAACCATATTCTCCAATGTCACTTAGTGAATCTCCTAAGTGACATGCATCTTAGTACTATGGTCATTCTCCATTCCTCACCATCACTATCACATCCTTTGACATTCACATCTTGACTCCTTGACATCCATTCATTCCAAGACAACTTTATGCCTCATTGACAACAAATGCAACACAATGCACTTCAATCTCCCCCTTTGTATTTGTTGTCAATACACTCCTTCAGCACATATGAATGGGTCAATATGTGTGCCAATATTTCTCCCCCTTATTGGCAATCAAATGCAAAGGTGTGGTGTGGTTCTCTTTCAAAAATATCTTCCTCCCTTTGAATAGCATTTTCTTGAAAATCACTAAGAGAGGGATGATGTCACATGTTCACTTGAGCAATGAACCTTTAGTAAATCAACTCTAAGTCTACTTGGGCTAACCCGGTGTAGAAAACAAGAGTGATGTGACCAAGGAATTCAAAGCTGTCCATAATTCTCTACACATGTGAGATCATGCTTAGGGGTTTGAAATTTTTCAGATATAACAATGAATTTGCTAAATCCTGCACATACTTCACAAAACTCATTAGAAAGTTCAGTGCAAAGATAAAGCTCCCCCTTTCATCTACTTTCCTTCAATCCATACTCCCCCTTAATTGACAAGATAAACTCAATTAATAAACAAGGGATGAAAGTATGATTGGAATACCTTCAGCTTTTCTCAAGATAGTATTAAATCTTACAATACCATCTTCTCCAGATTGGCTCCCCCTCAAGGGGTGCACTCCATTCAATCAAAACCATCCTCCAGCTGAGAATGATCATCATCTTCAATTCCCTGCATTGTTAGCACATGTAAATACCAATGTATAAGGGAATAAGATGGAACCTCCTTGGTTCATCAATGTGAACAACAAGGTTGAGAAGATTCTCTCAACCGAGATGTCCCATTTTCACCATTCTTCACACTTGCACATTTGATCTTCAGTGATGATTGTGCTGGTGTGGATCTCAACCCATCTTCATGTGAAATCTTTTTCTTCCCTTTTGCTTTAGCAAATGCCAGAGCTTCATCTTCAGCTCTTTGTAGTTCTCTGGCAAGTTGCAACTGATGTGGCCATATGACAAGTATATCATTTGGAAGAGTGGCCCCAGTTCTGGAAGTTTCACATGGTTCCTTAGATGCTGTCAAGCTACCTTTCTTAGGCAACTTGTTTTCAATCAATCCCTTCTGCTTCTTCTGGATTGATTGTCTGTTTGAGTTCAGTCTGCCTCTATTGAATTTCATGGCTTCTTTACAAAGATCCATGATATGACCATTCTTTCCACAGTAGAAGCATGTTTTCTTGGTGGTCCTTCTGGATGCATCACCCTTCTTGGATTCAAACTCCAAGGACTTCTCTTCATTTCTCAAAATCTTCTTGGGAGCATCTTCCACTTTCTTCTGCTTGCTTCCCAAGGAATCTTTCTGAGCCAGGTTCAGTGATCTTTTCTTCTTTTGAGCTCTGGATACAGTTGGAGATTGACATGTATCTTTTTGACCACTTTTGCAATCATCCCAGATGTTGTCAAGTAATCCAAATCTATTTGCAGTAAACAGATGTTTCTGGACCTGTGGATGTTGCTTCTTTCCTTCTGGCTTGCTCCCCCTAGGCATGGGCTTCCTCTGTGCTTTGACATTCATTGGATTGTACCAACAATCCTTTGCACAATGCCCATACTTATTACAACACCAGCATTGACCCACAAATCTTGACCTCTTGTGTACTTCTGATTGCTGGGTACTTTTCTTGACAAGTTGTGTTGTTTTAGGAGAGCTCTCTTTCTTTACTGTCTTCATCCATACTTGTTTGGATTCATTCTTCCATCCTACACTTTTAGTAGAAACACAATTAGAAGCATGAGTACAAGATGGTATGGATGGTACCTTCTTTTTAGAAGTTGTTGCACTTTCACAAGAGGATGTCTTTCTTTTAGAATCATCCTTCTCAAAGCTCACTTGAGTGGCAACATTTCTTCTTCCAGCTGTCTGGGAGGCTTGGGCTTTGGGTGATTGCTGATTTTTCAATATCACCTCCAGTTCTAAGCATTTCATATTGAGGGAGTTCTTCTCATCCTCAATTGTTCTTAGCCTTCCTTCCCATTTCTCTTCCAGCTGTTTTATCTGGTCTTCATGCACCTTCTTCAATTCTAGCAATGAATTGTCAAGCTCCTTCACTATCTTGACTTTGTCTTCGAGTTGAGCATCTCTGACATTCATTGTCACTTTGTGCCTCTTTTCCAGTGCATGGAAAACATCTTTGATTATTACTTTAAATAATTCTTTCTCAGAAAGGCTTCTCTGCAATTCTTCAGCAGTGTCTTCATATCTTTCATTGCAAAGAGATACTGTTTCATCTTTGGCATTTACCAGCTTTCTGAGAGTGTTGGTTATGCCAACCCTTTTAGCCAATTGGACTTCTAGAGAATTGGATTCATCTTCTAGCTGTAATTTTTCTTCTTGAAGATCAAGGAGGCCTGTAGCTATACACATTGCAATTTCCTTGGGGACTCTCTTCTGAAGATATTTGATTGCATTTAGAAGATCATTGTTTCTTCCATCTTCATCACAGCTAGAGAAGGCTTCATCAGAAGAATGATAAAAGGAATTGTCATCTGATGTGACTTTCACATTTGTTTCCATAGAAGGAGTTTCTCTGATTGCACCAGCCTTCTTCTTCATCTTCTTTGCCTGTTTCTTCATTCTGTTTTTCAGAGTCTTGGCAGATATCTCCATTTGAGGCTGGTCACTCATTTCCTCAAATCTGCACTTCATAAAGACTCCCTCGGATCTTTTAGAGGTAACCTCCCTCTGATACCAATTGAAGTGCCCAGATCAGTGTGAATCACTGAGAGGGGGAGGGGGTGAATCAGTGATCCCTTAAAACTTTTTTTTACTAATTGATTCTTAATCAATTAAACCTCTATGGCTGGTTAAAGCCTCGATCCACTCTTCTTGTATCTCTCAACCTTTCCCGGATAATGCAGTAATGAAAAGGCACAGGACACAAGGATTTACAAGGTTCGGCACCAAAGGCCTACATCCTTGCCATGCTCTCCAAGCATGGATTCTCCCATTATAATCTGTTAGTATTACAATGGTCGATACAGCTTCCCACCGTATCTCTCCTGAGTCCCACAGGAGGGTCTTTATACTGCGTCCCACAGTGTTACCAGAGTCCCACTGGCCTGCTCCAGAATCCCACTGAAGACTTCTTCTCCCTGAGTCCCACAGGGTCTTCTCCTGGCTCCTCGAGTCGCACGAGTAGCTCTTCTTCACTTTAAGCTTCTTCAAGTATCCTCAGCAGTCTGGGATAAAGACTGCTGGCCTTGCTATGTACCTCTGATCACTTGAGTTGATCAGGTCTTCTCGTGTAGCTCAGGCTTTATCTCCTTCTTCAGGATGACCTGGCTTCTCTCTCCAACTACTGAATGCTCAGACAGCTGATATCTTTATCTTCGGTCTGGTCCAGTATCACTTCACTTCAACATCATGCACTGAGTGTATGGCCTTCTCAATTCTTCAAGAACCACTGGTCTTGGACTCCTCAGATGCACACCACTGATTTAGCACTGTTCACGTGTGCACGTGCATGCATGCATGCATGCACTCCCCTTCTTTTCTTCCTGGTGCAGTAAACCCACAAAGGGTGTAGTCACTTTAAGCACACACCTTCTCCACAATCTTCACACACTTTATTCAATTTTCTTACACACTTAGAGTGTGTTCTACTTTAGTGTGGGTCTTGTTCTTCTTCAAAGTGTGCACATCACTTTGTACACACTAAGGTTCGGCCTCTTCTTGTCTAGCACACACAACTTGTTTCTTCCTCTTGCACACACACACAATATGTGTTCTTCTTTGTTGTGGTCTTCACTTGGTGCACACAAGCAAATCTTGGTGTAGTTCTTCTTGTTTGCACAAGGCTACGGCCTTTCCCTTCTTTTTGCACACAAGGCACAAAGGCCTCGGCCTTCTATTCTTTCTTCTTGCACATACACTGCCCGTAGGGTCTCTTCTTCTTCACTTGGCACTCAAAGGGTGCAAGGGCTCGGCCTTCTTCCTTCTTTACTGTGCACACACAAGAGGCAAGGCCTCGGGTCTTCTTGTTCACACCTACTGCCCAAATGCGCAAAGGGGTGCGGCCCTCCTTCACTTCACAGCCGCGCTAATTCCACTGGCCGTGGGTCGCGCAAGCCACAAGGCGCGCAAGTGCAAGGCACAAGCCGCGGGTGTGCAAGCCTTCGAGCGCGCAAGGAGCACGACACAAGGGCGTGCAAGACCTCGGGTGCAAAGCACCTCGGGCTTCAACCGTGGGCGCGCAGAGTGTCGCGGCCCCGGGTTCTTCCTGCCACGCAAGGATTAGCGCGCAGGGGTCTTCCCCTTTCTTCTTTCACGCAAGGAGTTCGCGAAAGGGACTCAGCCGCGCAAATGGTATTTGCGCGGGGCTTCGGCTTCGCGAGGCACAAGGTGCACGCGGGACTCCTCAAGGTTTCAGCAACCTCAATGAGAGCCACGAGCTCTCCTTATATAGGCAGAGGAATGCCTTTAATCATCCGCGTTCAAAATCTTGAATCACCGAAGATTTCGGATCTTCAAAATCTTTCCAAAGTTTTGCGTTTTATTCTCGGTTTGACGCGGGCTCCCTTATTTATCGGCCTTCTTCACGTGCATGCGACTTAGAACGCATGCACGGCCTCTGTTTAGGCTCATGAATGCAAAGCATTCTCTCCACGTGGCCTCGGCAGCTTCGTTTGCCTCGGCCGATCACGAAATCTCCTCATTTGTTGCATGCATGTATAGTTTTATGCATGATCGTGTTCGGTAGGTCCAGAAGAGCTCAATAGAGCCTTCGGCGTTGGAAATGTTGGCCGGGAACTCAAAAACCGGTGGTCGGATGGCCTCTGGTTCAGGCGATGTCGCGGGTGGCTTCGAGGTGTCCTCGGCCGAGCTCGAGGAAGGAGACGAGCTCTCGGCTGTCGGATCAGGCGTTTGAATATCCTCGGACGACCGCGATCAGGAGATCTCGCGCGGGATGCGATGAGCGGCTGTGATCAGCCGCGCGATGAGTCGGACGGCCAGGATGCGCTCCGGGTGAAAAATGCGCGTCCCACATCGAATCCGCGGCCGGTTTTTCCGCGCTTTGTAAGCCTGGCGCTCCCTCAACCCGCCAGTTGAATCTCCTCCCCTCTCGGTGCCGCCCCGCACCGAGTTCTTTAGCGGGCGCGCTCTTGCGCCCACCCTCTGCTCCTCGCGGGCGCGGTTCTAGCGCCCACTATGCTCCCTGCGGGCGCGCCACTGGCGCCCACTATGCACACTGCGCTCCTCCGGGCGTGCCCCTGGCGCCCTTGCAGTGTCCTTGGGTGCGCCCTGCCGCCCTGGCTCGCCCCACGGGGTTCCCCCGGGCGTGGTGCCTTAGGCCCACATGAGCCTTGGGGTTGAACCCACAAGGTGCTCACGGGCTGGCCAATTTTTTGGCTAAGTCTTGAATAAGACTTTGTAAAAAAAACAAAGTCCTCCATGTAAAATGCCATATCAAGCCCTTTCATTCTTCTTCTCAATTTCTTCCCTTCTCTACTTCTTAAGAATTCCTTAATCCTCCTCAACATATAATCTTCACTTAGGATATGGAATTCAAAAGGTTTCTTCATCTTCAACCGAACTCCTGAATCACTTAAATTATTCAAAGTGCTTCATTGATCTAATCAGAGATCAATTGGGGCTTCTTCAAATTCTCATGCACTAAGTAATAGTGCATGGACTTCTTCAGCTCACTTCATCCACTTAGGAGGTGTGGATGGATCATCTTCCTCTTCTCATGCATTGTCAATACAATGCATGGTCTTCTAACTTTGTTGTGACTTTGTATCCAGTTGATACAAGTTCTTAGAACTTATAGAGCAGCTCAGCAATCGTCAGATGTCCATGGAGAATGTTTCAACCATATTCTCCAATGTCACTTAGTGAATCTCCTAAGTGACATGCATCTTAGTACTATGGTCATTCTCCATTCCTCACCATCACTATCACATCCTTTGACATTCACATCTTGACTCCTTGACATCCATTCATTCCAAGACAACTTTATGCCTCATTGACAACAAATGCAACACAATGCACTTCAGAGTGTTAGATCTAGTATTCTGATGGAATGTGACTGTTCTTTGTCATTATTATTTTTTCTAATAGATATTACCTCATCTCATTAAATGGAACCTTAGATTAGGGATATTGATTTTAGATATATGGTTTTTTAAATGATATTATTGTGTTTATTTTGGTTTGATCATTGATTTTGGATTAATTATTCCAATCATTGTTGGTCATAATGTGTTTTTTAGGAATAATTAAGTTATGTTTTTCTCTCTCTCTATCCCATTGTTCTAGAAATGATGAATCAGGGATGCTTAATTTATAACTATGTTTCTAAGATTCCCTCTATGATTGTGGATACCTTTTGGGATGATTCATGATACCGTAACCTGATATTGGTGGTTCCATAATGCAATTACTATCAATTGAGACCATTGTTTCTTGATTGATTCGAAATGGATTTCTAATTGATTCAGGAAACATGAATTATTACCCATGATAAATGGTTTCAATTAGAATGGAATATATTGAACCATTTTGACTATGAATTTTCAAATAATGTGTTACTTTCCAAAAAATGTTTTCAAATTGAAAATATTGATTTGAATAAAGTATTTTTTTGATTTATGAGAAAAGATGGCATGAAACTTTTAGTGGATTTTAAATGAAATGAATTGTTTTGAAATATATGAGTTTTGACGAAAATTATTTGATGTTGGGTTTTTGAAATTAAATAGAAAATTTGAAACCTAATTTAGGGTTTCTTGAATGGTGATTTATTAAACTTTTTTGAGATAAATTATTTTCTAGTAGATTGAATTATTTGAAGCGCATGGGAGACTGGGTAGTTAGGTGGGTGGTCTTGGATATACGTGAAAGGAATGTATTATCTATATGCACAAAAGGATTTAAAACGATGATGATTAATATAATATGATGAGGGTAGGGGGTTTATTTTTTTGGTATAGATTGATATCACCACAAGGCTTGAGATCTAGGTATGTGTGCACACCTAGCACTGTATTTAACTAAGATTGTGTAGAACCTTAAGTGTTGATCTAACCAACCATAGTACTTATAAACAAGGTTCATGGATTGAATTTTTTTTATGTATTCTAGTGTTTATGAACTGATTTACTCATGTATTTTTTTATTGTTATACAAATTCATACTTGTTTTGAAGGAAATTATTATCTTGTACCTATTATTAATTTTCCATATAAATTAATTGAAAAAAATGTTTTGTTATGAAATTTGAATATTATATTTCAATGTTTTATTTAAAATAGAGAATAATTGTTTTATTTGATATTTAATTCTTGATGGGATCATATTGGGATAGAATTTCACACACCCTCTTTTTACCTAGAGAATTTGTAGATTTTCTTTTACCAAGACAAGGAAAAGGGAAAGCACTAAATAGAGGTAGTGGGTGTTCTTGATAGTGGAATATTTTGAGTTGGTGGTGAAAAGAGGAATATGTTATCCATATATTAAGAAAATATATTGGAATTTAGGATGTTTCAGTCTGATAACTCATTTTTAGAATTGTACTTGTTTACTTGTGGAACTTTGCCCTTGAGGTCTTGTTTCGAAAACTAAATGTTTGTAAATTATTTTCACTAAATTCCTTTAATTTGGTTGATATTTTGGATAAATCATTATCTATTTATTTCTTTTGATTCCCAAGTGCAATTATCCATCCCATGGGGTTAAGTAACTCCCTTTATGCTGTGTTAGGAATGATTCATGTACCGATTTAGCGGGTTATTAGGGTTGTTAAATCACAAATAACACTATTTAATCTCTTATATTGATTATTTTTTTCACCCACTATATTTGTTTAAATAAATTTTATTTTTTTAGGTGATTGAGGAAAAACGAAATCTAAATTAATATTTAATGATAATTTTTGAGTAACTACATATAATTTATATGAAAAATCAATTTCGAAGGGGTTAAGCATAACCCCCTCTAAATAATAGTTTCTAATATTTGGTTCTTTTATTCTTTATGTATATATGTGTTCATGTGTGTGTGCATATATATTAATAGATATACATTGGATAAAAGGCCTTTAATTTTTATTTATCACAATCCCTTTTTTAACAAGGTTGATATTGAACCCTTACATATTCATAAGGCCCAAAGAAACGTGATTATAAATTTGTTTGTGTTTAATATTTTTTTATATGTGTGAGTATATATTTATTTATATATTTAAATATTTTTTGTGTGTGTACATGTATATATGTGTGAGTGTATATATATATATATATATTTAATATGTTATGTTCTTGAAATTTTAGTTTTAAAGCACAAAACATTTAATTTTGTGAAATAACTTTTTTACATTTTGAAATTAGTTTAAACTTAAACATAACATATGTAACCTTTATTTTTTTAGTTAAGAATTATTTGTGTATTAAATTTTTTAATGAAATATTTTTCATCATAGAAATTATTTATATGAAATGTTTTATCATTTATCATATGAAATTTATCTTAACTGAATTATAAAACATTTTTTTTCTTGTTAGAAATGAATATATGTTATTTGTTTTTCATTAAATAATTTATTTTAGAATCATAAAAATTCCTTCATAAAATATGTATTATGTTGTAAAATTATTTCAATTTAACACAAAACAAAGGTAATAGATATAAAATCAAAATATTTTGTTGTTAAACATAGAATGAATGATTCATATATATTCTTTTATATATTTATATATACATTTATTATAATTTATAATAATATTTTTAAATTTATACTTTATATAATTTACTCAAGTGAAAAATGATACATTATATGCATACCAAATTTGTACATATTTTTTATCATTAAATATGAATATTTTTCAAATAAATTTGATGAATATGAATAAAAAATGAATTTATGTAAATTGTTTGACAATATAATATAATTATGGGGTGAAACATGTGATTCTTGAGTATATAATTATCAATTTTTCCCACCACCCATTATGTGTGTTCCTCAATTTCCAACCTTGGAAACTACAACATGGGTTTTGAAGGGAATGTTATGGATTATGAAGACAACAATACAGGGGTGATGTCCCTCTTGGTGGTTCCTCTATCCTCCCCATATTCTACCTTTAACAACATTGACCACTACCCATCTCTTGATGGATCCATTGAATAACACTCTCAATTTTTCAATTTCCCTAGGGATGTCACACTCCCGATATTCCCAACCAACACCATCATTTTTTGGGCAGGATCATCCCCTTAAAAGGAAACCTGTCAATGTTTTTCTGGATTTTTTCCATTGCTTGTAAAACCATGATATTTTACAAAATATGTTTATACAAATAAATCTTATTTCTTAAGTTTCACTCAACATTGAATTTAAATGAGCGACAAAATTATATTAAAATATTACCATTTAAAGTGACAGTTATTTCCTAACTATTAGATTGTTATGTATGAATAAGAATAATTAAATTATAAAAAATCATAGTCTAAACATATATAAATTAAATTCATTTTTAATAAACTAATTAGAAATAAAAATAACGTCCTATTAAAAATAATGAAAATTGTTTTTTGAAATTCTATTTTCAACATACAATGTTTTTTTATCTTAATAAATTCAATTAATCAATATGGGTGAATGATTTTAATGAAACTTATATTTTATAAATTCAATAATTTTTTTAAACATTCATCTAATATTTTACAATGAATTATTTAAGAATAAATCCAATTTTATGATTAAAAATTTATATATTTTTTGAAAATATTTATCATCTTATCTTGCACAGATATTTTAAAATTAATTTCTACCATTTTAAGGTATGAAATTTTATAAAATAGATTCCATATTTTGACCTAGGAGGTTAAAATTTTGTAAATATACCCTTTTTATTTTTAATTAATATGAATTGTATTCATGATACAATTTACTTTAATGCCTTGAATTTTTAAAAGAGAAAATTATGTTTGATAGTGTATTATATACACAACACCGAACCCAAACAAATAATTATTATATAAATATGATAGTTATAACCTTGAAATTAGATTTATGGTCATGGATAAGATTAAATATTTTATAATATATATATATATATATATGTATATATATGTCTTACTCAAAATAAATTTATTCATAAAATGTATTTAAAAAATCATTCAACTTTTAGGAATGTCATTTTATTCTTCAAAAATAAGTTTTCTTCAAAAATGATTTTTATTTCTTTATGTGAAAAAATATTATATCTTATTTATAGAGCATTTATAAAATATATCTAGTAAAATTAAATCCATTTTTGATATGATCATATAAAAATTAACTTATTGTAAAATATTGGTGTTTTCAAAAAATATTGATTTTTCAACGAATAGTGAAAAACACCTATTTATTTAAAATGATAATTTCTTTTGAAAAATTATGTGAATTAAAAGTAATATTATTATTTTAATTTTATTTAAAATTAAAATAATTATTATTGATTTATATTAAATCTAATTAATTAAATTTAAATAATCTTTACATTGGATCATAGAAAATGTTTATTTTTAGGTTGAAAATACATTTTTCTCAAAGCTATTTTAAAATGCATAATTTTTTTTTGTATTTTTAATTAATTTAAAATTATCCCTAATTTGGAATGATTTATTTATATATATATAACATATATCTATAATTATTAATTGAAATTAATATAACGAATATTATTAGTTATAATGTTTAAGTAAAATAATCGTTTTTTAAAAAATCCATTTTTTGGAAAAATACTTTTTATCACACTTTCAGGTATTATTTTAAATTAAATTCTTACACTTCTTTGAATCAAATTTTATAATTTTTTCCATATTTAGAATATTCATAATTAATATTAGTTAATAAGTTGAACTAATGTTTTGGAAAATATGAATCGTAACTGTAGTAAATATTTATTACCATGGTAAAAGGAAAATAGCTTATTTAAGGTTAAAAATAATTTAACATGGAAATAATAATACAGAAACCCTTATATTATGAATATGTATAATTTAATTTCAATGTAACAATGATTATATTTTTTATTTATAAATAATTATGATATAATATTTATAAAAATTAGATTTTGATACGATAAAACAAAAAATATATTTTTGTATAATAACAGATATCAATTAAGAAATCACTTTTTGATGAATTCATTAATTTTATAAATAAATGATATTTTAAAAAAATATAACTATCAATTTTTTTAATTAATTTTAAATGATAATATAATTTTTCATGAAGTCAAATGTAATTGTTATAAGGGTTTAAAAAGTGTTATTGAAGAAAAAATAATAATTTCTCATGAAATGTGAATTATTATTTTTAAAGGGAAAAAACAAATATTTCAAAAATTATTTTGATAAAATAAATATTATTTTTTGAATCATAATGTTGAAATTATCCAACAATTAATATTTCATGAATTTCTGAGACAGTTGAATTCTCGGGTAAGAATTAAATATGGTATAAATATACGGTGTGTATTATGAAATCATAATGACCCAAAAGTGATGTAATAAATTATATAAAGGGTAGCAATGACTAAATATTTGTTTCATATTTAAAATAATTTGTTTTTAGGTTATTTTATTAATTTTATGCTTCATTTATGAATCCTCCAAAACCCAAATTATATTTTAAGGTTTTAAAATCATTTTGTAATAGACATGACTCGTTTAAAAATCACCAAGGATGATATTTTAACAAGTTTAGATTTTGGACATATAAAATAATTAAAACAACTACTATTTGAAAGAAAACATGGATAGAAAATATAATGATCAAACATTAAAAAATACATAATCTTGTGTTTTAGTCAATAGTTTAATTTCTTTCACATTGAAAATCTTTTTTAGTTTTATAGTTTTAGAGAGTTATTCCATAATTCAAAGATTACATACCAAAATCATAAAATTGGATACTAGTAAAATAGTATCCAATTTTTCTAAAATATAGAAATTTCAAAATAAAACATGGATTTTTTTCATACTAAATCTTCATAACATCCAACTTGACTTCCTTTTTTCTCTTACCATCCTTATACCCGGTGAAACACACTTTAAAATTTGGGGTGAGAAAAAAAATATTCATAATGGAAATAAAATAAGAAATGAAACCATTAGTCCTTGAATACTTTAAACCCATGAAAACATTTTGAAAAAGTTATACTTATCACCCAAAAAACAAAAGATCTTTAGCTTTCCTCATGAAATCACAAGATTCCTATAAAACTAAATAGAAAACATAAAACACAAAGGTATATTATGGAATACATTCCATATAACTCTTACATTTACTATAGCTATCAAAAATACATAGGGAGTAAACTTCATTGTTACATTTTGAAAACCCATCGCGGTATATTACCTTAATCTCTTAGGAGAAATTCAGACAATTAACTTCATCTCATTATACAATGAATTGGAGTGATATAAAAGGATAACCGACCACCAGTTTATCACATAACCACCTATAATTTTAATCAATTCCCAAGAACCAAAACATAATCATAACACATAAATCTTGCATAATAGAAAAATCAACTTTTCTAATTTTAATTCACTTTTCATTTTTACAAAGTCATGAACTCATAAATGAAAAAAAATTATTAGGAAATAAAAATTTAAACATGTAAAGGAAATATAAAAACATTAAATCAAAATGAAAATGATAAATTCCATTCATGATGTATTTGTTAAAAAAATTCCTTTTGGATTTTATAAAAATAGTCTAATGAGTAACTTTAAAAGTGGGTTTTAAAAGAATAACCCTTACCATTAGTCTGAAAAGTCACGTACAATCTTAATATTCATGAATAATAAACCTAGGATAGTTATTAAATTTATTAATTTTTTTTAAATTTTCTCATTCCTTTTATATTACTTATTATCATGTTATAAAAATTACATAATTATTTAAGCTAATATCGTATATTTTGATGATATTCAGTACTTGAGGCCGAAATAACTTTGATATGATGTCTATTTTCAAAATGTTCATAATTACGTAATATACAAAATAATATTCATTAAAAATAATATATTTTATACATCAATTAAAAATTATAATCCATCCAATACATATGGATAAGAAAAATGAATTATGTTACAATCATTGAGAGGGTAAGACATACATACGCATGAGTAACATTTTCATTTTTCAATGATGATTGTTGAAAGAAGGTAAGTAATATTTTATCTTTAAATAACTATAATAATATAATTAATATCATATTATTAATTTAAACATACCAATATATATATCATTAATGTGATGTGGTGATGAAAAATGAATCACATCACTTTGTGGAGGTGATAGTTCACACGTATGCATGAATGAAATTGTCATTTTTATGTTCATGAAATGGTAAGAAAATAAATTATATACTATTCTTTAATAATTATAAATATTTCAATAATATCATATATAACCATTAATTTCTTCATTATAACCATTCCTGAGATACAATGGTGGAAAAAACATTATATCGATTCATGAGGTGGTAGTCCACCGTACACATGAATGAATAAATCATTTACCATTAGATGGAATTGGAGAGGATTTTAGGTGATTATATTAACATAATAATATCTCAGTATATTTAGGATAATAAAGATTTTATTTCATCATTTTTTAAGAATCTTTAAGAAAGTGTAAGAAGAAACAAAACAAAAACACTTAATTAAAACTCATACCTTTCCTTTAAACAATCTCCTTTGATTAACACCTTAAAACCTTTAAGGTGAGTGTTATGACTAATATGATGTCACAAACCATCCAAGGTCAACAATAAACTAGTTACCTGAGCTGGTCCGAGGTAAGCCCCAAAGGGAATCCCCAATCCCCACGGGATTTCAACTAGTGATGGGCATCAAACATACAACCAATGGGAATGATTTAAGCACAAAATCATGATAAAATAAACCAAATTGATAAATGGATAAATAAATTTTAATGATAAAAACAAAGACCATTAGACTAAAGAAATAAATGACACATACCTCTATGTGACCTTCTTGGTCACCACCCAACTCCGAACCAAGTTTGCTCCGAGAGTGATCTATCAGTACTGAAACATGAAACTGAAAAGATAACATAGGGGTGAGCACAAAAATTCTTAGTAAGAAAAAACCATATAATCCTTACATTTACTTCCATTAAACCATAAATTAATTATAGTTTGAAATAAATATATAAAAATATGGGTTTTCACATTTTAATTAAATAAAAATCATTTCCCCATTTTAAGGTCCAACACAAATACAAATTATTTTCCAAAACCAACTGCCTTTTGAAAACGAAAACCAAAATAGGTGATACCGAAGTTGTGCTAAAATAAAACATGTAAAAAGTATGAGCTAGAAAAATACTAGTACAAGATAAAGTAAACAAGAAATATAAATGATCAAGTAACCATGGGTGATCCTAAACATCTCTAGAAGACCCCCGAACATACTCGGTTCGGAACCACCTGCTGGTGTATGGTGAAGATCCTACGCCTATAACCAACTGACCTCCATAAAACTAACCAAATACAATGTCAAAGATCACCTATAATAACATCCAATCTAGGGGGTACCAACCTGTCTAGTCAGAGTTGATCAGAAACGATCACTAGATCATCTAAACGAGGCCCAAGAACCCATGGTGGTAGTAATACTATGTAAGTTGGCGTCCCTTTCATGTATGACTCATCTTACCTACTTCCACTGCACTTGCCTACCTAAAACACGGACACTATATATGATATCCCATAAAGAGATATCCACCCTATATTATTTCCCACTATATATATATATAAACATGTATAAACTACATCATCCAAGGTGACAACTGGGATGAAAAACATATAGCCATTTAAAACTTTTCATAAAACATTGAGGTTTCCAAATGGGAAACCAATCTCCAAAACACAATCACTTCAAAGAGTCATCATGAACCTTACACTAGACATGAAAGTTAAAAATCAGACCTTAGGTTGACATGTCTAATGAATTTACCAATAACATTTTAAAAACACCAATTTTAGATTTACAAATCCAATATAAACCTTATGTTTTAAAACACACATGAAATACCTGCACAATTACCAAACAACCTTTACTCTTTTAACTCACACCAAATTATGATTTAAGGAAAAATGGGCCAAACCCAAGAAACAAATTTAAATCAATTTCATAGAACCCATATAAGGAACAAACCTCATTTAAAAAAAATAAGAATCCTTTATAAAACCAATCATTCAAGAAAACCAAAACATAAAGATTCACCTTCATTTATTGACCCATACATTTGTGCACCTAGATCATCCATGGATGCGCTGACATTTAGTGATACACCAAAAACAAATAAGTCACTTAAAAATTATTTCCATAAAACACCCATTGCCTTGAAAACCATGACCAACCACTAAACATATTTAGAAAACATAAAACTATCCCCTTTGTAATCATTAATATCTTCCTAAAACATTTAAAAACATTTAACAAACCATACCATTTCAAAATGTACTATGTTTTAAATAATGCATTCAAAAAAACATGACATTCCACACACATGCCTTTTAAAGATTAAAATTCCATATGAGAAACTAAGGTGTAAGGAGATCATTATTATAAAGTGTCATATGCACTTGAATTAAAACCCATGTGTGCACCTAGTGCACCCTTGGATGTTCTTTCCTCCAATTATGCCCTCTAAATTCCATGAAATACCAAAAAATCATTTTTATTTTCAATCCAACACTTCTTTTCACAAAATCCATCCATTTAACATAATATAAAAAGTTTAAAGAAACATTTTTAAATACAAGGAAATAATTCCAAAATAACTTACAATCCATACTACAAACACCATTTTTACATAAAATCCCAAATCAAAATCTGACCATCTTAACATAACAATTCAAAGGGGGAATTCCACAAAAATCGTCTAATTTCACTATCAAAACCCTATTTTCATTTAACTAGGAACTTTATACAACTGCAGATATAACCATAATTGAATATTTACTTTGAAAACTATTTTTAACAAATTATAATATCAATAAAATACCACAATAAATTTACTAAATGCGTTACCAAGGTGCAAACAATACACACAGATTTTATTAAACAAGTGTGACCACTTAATCAAATACATCATGCTTAAGCATGCATAAAAATAAATAGAGAACAATTTAAGAGCTATTTCTAACCAGTTTTATAAATACATAAACACTATAAAAGACTAAATTGATATACCAAGAAGTAGTGAATTAAGTAAAAATAATAATTGAAGTAAAATAAGCACCAATTGATGACTTTTTAATGGAGCGAGATGGAAACACCTATCTCAAATTAAGAGCAGACGCAACAGAACCTCAATTGAAGGGGGAACTACACCCCTTGGACCAATCACGCATCTAAAACAATGAGAACAATGTAATAATTAAAATTTTCACCATTAGGGTGTGGTTAAATTGAAGGAAAACCCCTCAAACTAAGGGAGGAAATGCGGGGGGGGGGGGAGGGGGTCGGATGAGGAAGATTATCTGGAGAAAGCCACAACCGACCAGAGTGGGAGAGGGTGGCCATTGGGTGTCAGGTGCATCACTGACTGGAGAAAAGGTGAGACGACGGATGCTGGGGGGGAGGGTGCACTGCTGGCTGAAGCAAAGGGGCGAGGGATGTATGCCGGGGGTTGATTGTGTCGCTAGTCAGAGTAAAGGAGAGTAGGGGCCTCTAGGGCTCTGATGCGCAATGAGGGGGTGAGGGGTCTAACTGAAGCATGCTGTTGAGGGGTGTTTAAAGGAAGGGATTGGGAGGGGTGGGTGCAGCTTCAGGCCATTACAACGTGGAATGCACAATGAGTTGTGGGGAGGGGGCGCTGGGTAAGTTAGGGTAAAAAAATTAATGAAAAGAAAAATTTATAATTATAATAACAATGATAAAAATAATAATAACAATGATAATAATAATAATAGTAATAATCAAAAAAACAATAGTAATAATAATAATTATTATTATTTTTATAATACCATAAATCAATAATTTTTTTATAATAATTATAGTCATTTTTATCTTAAAAAATAACAATAATAATATTGATAATAATAATAATAATAAATATAATTTGAATAATAAGAATACAAATTAAAATTATACTATTAAAAATAATTTCATGCATTTCACTTTAAATAATAGAGATATTAAAAACAATTTATTAATAATTATATTAATAAAATTTTTAAATAATGATAATATTATTAATAATTATTTATAATAAAAATATTATAATTTAGACAATAGTAGTATTGTTATTATGTTTTAAACATTTAAATTATTTAATTTACATAAAATATTATTTATTTAAAATGATAGAGATCTAAAAGGGGACCTAGGCTGACCGCGCAGCTACCGCCAATCGTACGGTGCACGCGCATCAGTCGGAAAACCTCCGAAGTCATTAAACACAATATTTTTTGACCTCGCGTTCAAATAGAGCCAGGAAGAGAGAGCTTGAAACCAAGAAATAATAAAATAAAACAAAATTTAGAAGTTGGGGTATGAAAATTATCCCAACCATAGAAAATTTATGCCCCTATAAAGTCACCCAACCAAATGATAGACAAAACTTGGATCATTTCCCAATTGAAACCGAAAGAAAACCCAAAACAAGATAATGTGAGAACGCAAGAGGGTTCTCCCCACCATAAGAACTTAACTAGAGCAGAAATTTTACACCCAAACATACCACCCCGGGAGGGGGGGGGGCGATGCGGGAATTTCCAAGAGACCAAACTAAATTCTATAGAACAAGTGAAATAACACCTCCACTGAAACATGGAATGCTCAACAAATACCAAAGAAACCCAAAAACTAGAGAAGAACCTATGATAAGTACTTAACCCATGCAGTGAACCAGATCATCACTACAAACATCGATTATTCCATTGGTACTAACATCTGCAAATGAACACAGCCAAACTGAGATTAACTCATACAAGGGATGAAGACACTTTAAAAACCACATGATTTAGAAAACCATAATCATAAAAACATAACTATTGGAGTAAAATAGAAAAATTTCATCACATTCCCCCACTAAATGATGAACTCACAATAATAGTAAAAAATTAACCCGTAGAGAGACAATAACAAAAGGTCTTCAAATGTTCCAATCCCAACATGGAGCACAAAACCCTAACTGAGAATTCACAAACCTAAAAAATCCTTACATTGTGCAAGATTCACCCTGATAGAGCACTATCATGGGCGCCCTCAAATGATTAGTGTGACTTTGGGGTACTTAGGTGCAGCAGAGTGGTTGACCAAGGTCGTCTCCCAAAGGAGGAAGTAGATTTAGAACAACTTTTTAAACGTATTCTAAAAATAAAATAAAAGAGAATAAAAACAATATTTGAAAGGATGGGGGGTTGGTTATAGTTTATGAATCTAGAAGAAGTTTTCTGGAAGAATATTATATATTTTTTTGTTTGTAGTTTTGAAATGAAGTTCGATTAAAATGAAACATCAAAAAGATGTTTTTTAGAAAATATTTTAAAAGGAATAATCGATCTAACTCTACCTCTTCATTCACTTATTAATAATTATCATTTCAATCAATATCCACTTAATTATTATCCCCTAATTTTTTATCCCTCAAACCCTACGATAGTTAACTTAACAACAAAGATGAAATTACTTAAACCTTAGGCTAGCTTCGGAACACGCAATCGCATCACCCTACTTTGATTGTTATTATAAGGTTAGATTATGGTCAGTGGTTAATTAGAGAACATATCCATTCTGGAAATGAGGATTAATTGTGTTTAGGTATTATATTTTAACTCTACAAATTTATCCCGTATAGTCTTGTATTACCGATTAAGATTGCGCTCTCACAATTTACACAATTCCCGACCTTGCGTGTTTTGTGTTAATTTTTAAATTGCTTTATTAGTTTCTTAAAATTTAAAAACACAATTCATGGATCATATTAAGTGAATTAAATTAGCTCAATGATTCAAAATAATTTAATGAAGAAGGATAGAGGTCGATCGATTACTAAAAATAACTACTCTTCCATGGGTGGGGTAGTCATCGTGGAGACATTTTTCATAAGCAAAGGATTGAAAGGGTAGAACCCAATCTTATCTCCAATCTTGATTCAAACCCAATTAATAAGATTAATATAAGATGAATAGGGAAGAACACAGAAGATTATTTGAAAAAAATTTCAAGAAACAAACATGAAAGAAAATAAATACAAAGAGGAGGTGGGAGAGGAGAGTCTTTTTGGAAGAGAGGTTTTCACAAGGGATTACTTATTCCAAGAGTTGTGAGGGGATCCCAAGAGACACCCTTTCGGCCACACGTTCCCAGAGCCTCTAACAGACCTCTCAGAGAGTTAAAAACCCCTTTAAATAGAGTTTTTGAGGGCTAGGAATACATAACTTTTTAAGTGTGAAATGAAAAACTCGGCCAAATATTGTATTCCATGTTGCACCACCTACTTGACCTCCAAAATGCGTGAATTGACCAGCCTTCTAGAAGGATTCTTTGTTCCCAATCATGTCCCTGATCTTTCCTCAAAATATGGGCTCCATCCAAGCCCATAGGAAGAATATATGGCCCAAATACAGAAACCATGTCCATTCTACCGAGTCCATCCCACCATTGGATTAATGGCCCATTTACTCCATCCAAATGCACTTTTTAGCTCTAGTGTCCTAAATGAAAGTTGTAGAACATTAAGTTAGAAACACTATTAAAAAATTTAAAATTTAAATAATAAATTTAAAAATATTTATCTTCGAAATACTACAGTGCACTATAAAGGGTAAAACTGGAATGTTCTCAAAATTTTCAAATGGATAATCAAATCCCAAATATTTTATAAATAAACATATTTAACACAATGTGAGGAAATTATATCATTTATTATCAATAAAATATTTAACAAAATAGTGTTTTATCACATTCCATGACCTGTGGCTAGGGCTCGGATGGCTAATGAATCTCCTACCCCATAGTAATAAACTATAATACTTTGTACATAGAATCTTATTTAGGCGACACTTCCTGCAAAACATCTCTAGATGACCCAGAAACTCGCAACAATGGCATGTCTTTAGAGGGATACGACATGATGGATTCGTTTCCCTAAACATCCACATTGATGGAACACCACTGAACAATCTAATGTACTAGAATTGAGAACCACTATAGAGGAATTTTTAGAAATAGGACCCTCTGGACAACCCTACTCACCAGATGGAGAACCTTCATGAAAAACTAGATACGCAAGATTTGAAACTATCTGTGCTCCGAAGACCAACTCTACTAAGAACGCCGCATCAACCTGCTTCTCAAAACGATGGTACTTATATGTTATGACACACTCCATGATCTATGTATTAATACCCCCAATGAAGAGGGAATTATTCATCAAATCATGCAATTATACCTCTAGAGAAAATGACTCAAGTTACTTGAAATGGTCAACATATGACTTCACTATCCAATGGAATTGTATAATGGGCACAAATTCTTCCATTTTCTTCATCTTCACCCCTTATGGTGTAAACCATCAGATGAAGTAGGATTTAAAGACACCCCACTTCATCCCAATTTGAATTGATTTTCGGGTGAACAATGCCCATTCCTCCAGAGATGGACCTTAAAACAGACCCAAAATGGAACGCACACTAACATCTTCAAGAGTTCCCAATACCCTAAAGATGATCTCAACATATTTGATCCACTCTCCTACCTCTAACAGACCCCAATCACTGTGAAGGTTAGGAAATATCATAGAGGGACCAAAAAATAGGCATGACTTATCAGAAATCTTGGGGAACTTTCTGGGATGCATTTTTTGAACAACATATAAAGCACAAATCCGAGACTAATATCAATTCTAAGAAACATCAATGAAAGTTCCTTCATCCAAAATAACCATCACAAAAATATAAAAAAATATAAACACAGTCAAAAGAATCCATTAAAAAACATTTAGAAAACAATTTCAATCCTTTAATTTTAAATACACAACCTTGAAATCCAATGAACTTTCCCATATGTGTCCAACCATTCCATTTCAACACCAATTTCAAACAATTACCATGTTGTCAAGAAAATAAAATTTTCTTTTAAAACCAAATTTACCAATCCCAAAACCATTTAAAAGAAAGCATCATAATTTCAAAAATCCATTTTCATTTTTAAAAACATACTTGCACCAAACAGAGCCAAGAAAAAACACCACTTACATCAAACTACCAGAGAGAGGGACTAGTGTGTATGCCCAACTCAGTGACACGGTAGTGATCCATGCCTCTGGTAAGAAATAACATTAAGAGGAACTTGAATCAGGCACTTGTATATCGCATGGTTAACTAATCTAGGAGAAATCACAACATGAAACCGGATCACCTCCATTGTCATCCCTCAATATAAAACAAACCAGGACTAGACAAAGACTCAATTTTTGAACTACCCTTGGAGACTTGAGGTTCAGAACGAGAGATGGTTCATGATTCCCTTCCCGTACCTACCTCAAGTGTCCCGATAGACCTAATTTCCATGTACCAAACACCCCAATTAATAAGGGCCTCCTTTTATACCATTTGGTCACAAACCAACCCGGGTCGACCTTGATCCGGTCACCCGAGACAGCCTGCAACAAGGATCGAAGGGTGTTCCCAATCCCCATGGGATAGAAATTAGTGATATGAATCAAATATACAACCAATTGGAATGATTTATTCTCAAAACCAGGATCAAAGAAACCAGAAAAATTAATAGATAAATAAATACTGACGATAAAAACAAAGACTAGCAATGGAAAGATAAGAAAACTTCAAATAACTCCATGTGACCTTCTAGGTCACCACCCAAATCAAAACCTTGTTCCCCCAAGATAGATCTATCACAAACGAATCTTGAAACTGAAAAGATACCATATGGGTGAGAACCGAAATGGTCATTTGGAACACACCATAGAAGTCATACCTTTCATTCCACAAAACAGTCCATTAATGCTTGTTTTAAAAAATATATATAATAATAGGGTTTTTAAAATTTTAATAAAAAACATTTTCACAATTTTAAATTCCAACAAAAAGAAAAATCATTTTTTAAAACCAACTTTCTTTTGAAAATGAAAACCAAAACAGGTGATACCAAAGCTGTACTAAAATAAACCAGGTAAACAGTGCGACCTAGAAACAAAATAGTACAATAGAAATTAAACAAGAAATATAAATGATCAAGTAACCATGGGTGATCCCAAACATCCCTATAAGACCCATGGATGTACATGGTTTGGAACCACCAACCGACGTACAGTGAAGCTCCTATGTCTATAACCAACATGCTTCCCCAAAACTGACCAAATCTCATGGAAAAGCATACCTAGCCTAACAAAAAATCCAGGGGTACCAACCCATCTAATCAGGGTTGATCAAAAACCATCACTATATCATCTAAAATATGCCAAGGAACCCGTGGTGGTAGTAATACTGTGTAAGTATCCATCCCTCACATGCGTAACTCAACCTACCTGCTGCCACATCACTTGCCTAACCCAGTCATGGACACTCTATGCGATAACCCATAAAGGGATATACTTCCAATAGTGGTGTCCACTAGATATATATATATATATACAAACATGTATACACCACTTCATCCAAAGTTAGAATTGGGCTGACATACATATTACCATTTGAAACTTTTCACAAAACCTTGTGGTTTCTAAACGGGAACCCAATCTCCAAAAACAATCATTTCAAAGAGTCAAGAGGAACCTTAAACTAGAGTTCGAAGTGAAAAATTCACCCTTAGGTCGACATGAATAATTCATTTACTGAGAACATCTTAAAAACCCCACTCCTATATTTACAAATCCAAACAGGACCTTAAGTTGCAAAACACACATGAAATCTATTCAAAATTACAAAATGACCTTTATTCTTTTAACTCACTCCAAATTATGCTTTATGGAAAAACTATCCAAACCCAAGGGACACCTTTAAATCTGTTTCATAGAACCCATCCAAAGACCCATCCTCATTTAGAAAAATAAGAACCCTTTATAAAAACAATTTTTAAGAAAACCCCAACTTAAGGCATAACCTTAATTTGTTACCTCATCCATGTGTGCACCTAGTGCACCCATGGATGTGAAAACATCTACTGATACACCAACAACCAATAAAAAACATAAATAACCATTTCCTTAAAATAACCATTGCCTTGAAATCCTTTTCCAACCACCCACAATTTTTAGAAAACACAAAACCATCCCCTTGGGAATCATTAGAATATTCCTAAAACATTTTAATACATTTAAGAAACCACAACATTTTAAAACATACGATGTTTTATTTAATAATTCATTAAAAATAACATGACATTCCACACACATGTCTATTCAATATTAATGTGCCATTTCAGAAACTAAGGTGCTAGAAGAGCGTTATTCTAAAGTTAAATCTTCCTTTGAATTCACATACATGTGTGAAACAATTGCACCCATGGAAGTGTTGTCATCCAATTACACCCTTTAAATTATATTAAAGACAAAAACCCCATTTTTTATTTTAAAACTAACACTTCTATTCCTGAAAACCATCAATTTCACATAATATTAAAAGGTGAAAATGAATATTTTTAAAGGCAAGGGAAGATTTCCAAATCAAATTTCAATCCAAGCCACAAAACACCATTTATCACATAAAATATGACCATATTAACATAACAATTAAATGGAGAAATACCACATGAATGATCTAATTTCACTATCAAAACCCAATTTTCATTTGACCAGGCATATTAGACACCTACAGACATAAGCAGAATTAGATATTTACTTCAAAAACTATTTTTAAAAAAATTATATTATTGAGAAAACACAAAAATAAATTTACTAAGTTTGTTACCAGGTTGAAAACCACACATAAAGATTTTATTAAACAAGATAGACCACTTAATCAAACACATTGGACTTAAGCATGCATAAATATAATTAGGGAACTCTTCAAGATCTGTTTCTAACCAGTTCTAAAAATCAATAAATTCCATAAAACCTTAATTACCTATACCATTATGGAGATAATAGTGTAAAAATAATAATTTAAGTAACATATGAACCGATTGATAACTTCGGAATGGAAAGGGACGACAATTCGTACCTAAAACCAAGAGGGGACATGGAAGAACCTCAATAAAAGGAGGAATGATGCCCCACAGACCAATTGCGCACATAAAATAGTGAGAAAAACTTGAGAATTACAATTCATGCCATTATAGTGTGGTTTAATTGAAGGAAACCACAAAAACTAATGGAGAAAATACCAGGGGAGTTTTCAGACAAGGAAGATTCAGCGGAGAATGCTGCAGCTGGCTGGAGTGGGAGAGGGAGGTTGCTGGGGGTCGTGTGCGTCGCTGGCCAGACCCAAGGAGAGGTGGGGGCTGCTAGGGGTTGGGTGCGCTACTGGCCAGAGCAAGGGGAGAGGGAGGTATGTTGAGGGTCAGGTGCCCCATTGGACATAGCACAAGAGAGCAGGGGCCATTGGGGGACAGGTGCGCGATGAGGGGGTGTAGGGGACAACTAGAGTGAGGTGGTGGGGAAGGGAAGTGGGGGGGGGGGGGGTGTAGTTGCATGCTGTAGCAGCGAGGAGGGTGCAACGAGTTTGGGGTGGGTTGGTTGGTTAGGGTAAATAAAAAAGGAAAAGTTATAATAATAATGACAATAATAATAAAATAATAAAATAGTAATAATAATAATAATAAAGCCATTTATATAATAATAATTTTTTAATAAAAATTATAATAATTTTTTTCTTAACAAAAGAAACAACAACAACAACAACAACAACAATAATAATAATAACAATAATAATAATAAAAAATACATTTTTAATATTAAGAATAATAATTACAATCATGCTAATAGTAAAAAATATCATGCATTTAACTTTAAATAATAATGATATTAATAAAAAAATTTACTAATTGTATTAAAAACAATTTCAATTAATAATATTATTTTTAACAATTCTTAATAATAAATATATTATTATTTACACAATATTATTATTATTATTTTGTTTTAAACATTTAACTAATTTCATTTACATGAAACATTATTTATTTCAAATGATAGATATCTGCACGAGCACCTAGGCAGACTTCATGGATACCGCCAATCATTCAGTTCCTGCACACTGGTCTGAAACCCTCCGAATTCAGTAAACATCAAAACATTTAACCCTGCGTTCAACCCGAGCCTCAACGAGATAACAAAAAGCCAAGAAATAGTAAAGTAAAAATAAATTGAAAAGTCAGGGTGAGACATATAAGATCACTGGAATGTGGGTAGTGATTCTAGAAAGACATTTGGGTAGATCTTTCCTGATCCAAATTGGTTTTTAGGTGTGAAGAAAACAGAAGAATGAGTTCCATTTTATTGGAGGGAGTAGAGAAACTCTTGGAATTATTCTAAACAATAAATTAATATATAATAATATTCTTTTCCAAATGCATCCAAACTATTTTATTTCAATGATGAGATAACTATGGGTCTATATAAATTCATATAACACAAACTAGAAAAGATTTGAGAATTTTTTATTTTTTATATTTTATTTTTAATCCTTAATTATCCCTTTTAACTCTTACCATGATATCATATAATTCACACTTTATGGTTCAATATAATTACTATAAATTTCCAAATGACCAATAAATGAGTCACTTATGAAATTTTCAAACTATCAAAATCATTTCCATGAATTTTTTTTTGAAATTTTATATCATTTAATAAAATATTATTTATTTTAAAATATCAATAATGTCAATTTTGACTCTATTCAGTACATGGATTTGTAAAAATATCATAAAAACAATATAAATTAGAACAAAAACTTCAAAAACATCAATAACATATCAATGTAATATAAAAAATTCACAGATGAAATTAATAATAAAAAATTAAATTTATTTTAGTGTTTTTAATATCATTTATTTGATATTTCATTTAATTAAAAAATTACTACATCATCAATGTGAAAGCCTTTAATTTTATTATACTTTCTCAAAAAATTAAAAATAAATTATCTTAATATATAAAATCACATCAGCTTTTAAAATAATATTTATGGTCTCATATATTCCTTATATTACCCCATATTAATTTTTTTATCTTATTTAAAATAAAAGTGCAAAAAAATTTACTTTTCAATGAATATAATATCCAGAATATCATAATCTCACCCAATTGGTTTAAAAAGGTTATAATTTCATCCTAAGGAATATTTGGGATGAAATAAATTTATACAATGATATTAGGTCATGTTTTACGGAAACCTTATATTATTTATAACATTATATTTACCATTAATTACTTTATTTACATTTTGCTATTTTAATAAACATAATTACTAATGTTAATATTCATAATTTCCAAAAATAAAAGGGAAATATTTAAATAATTTTTAACTTATGATTAAAAATATGGAATCCATTTTTAAAAATTCAACACAAAGAAATTGAAGAAATTAATTAAAACTCAGTCCCATTGAGAAATGATAAAATGAGTTTTTTAAAGTAAACTACCTTTAAAATAATAAAATGTTTTTCTATCCAAATTCAAAGTAAAATTGATTAAAATGAATTAAATTTCATTAAATGATAGAAACATGATATATTTTTACTTCAAAATAATTAAAATAAATAATTTATCACTATAAATGAATTTGATGAAAAATATTTTTTTAATTAAAATTCATTATTTTTTCACTATTAATGAAAATATGAAACTTATTAGAAAAATACCCAAATTCAAAAAAAGTAAATTTTCATATTACATTTTAAAATTAGAAGTTTATTTTTTCAAATTTAATTTAGAAAAGTGACAAAAACTAGATTTCAAAAAAGCACACCATCAAAAGGTGGAAAAATTATTTTTAGAAAAATAATGTTTTTAACCATAAAACTAGATTTATCATATATGTTATTAAAACTATTGTCCATTTTAATTAATTTCTAATTAATAAATATTTATAAATATGAAGAAGACTTATTCTATCACTACCTATGATGTTAATTTCTTCTCCCATTTTAGAAATTCTGTCTGTGAAATTTTATTCACTTTTTAAATAAGTGGGGTCATCTTTCCATCATAACATTTTCAGATTCCCATGTTTCCTATTCAAACATATATTTTTTATGAAAAAACTTAAATTGATGAATCAAATTTTCCTGTGACATGTTTCTCTTTATAGAGAGTAAATTGAACTGGTTTTCCTCATGAGAAATATTATCTTCCAACTGAACCACTTCTTGAATCAAAACATGAGATGGATCTGAAATATAATTTCTTAACATTAAAACTTGAAAAATATTATTTACCTGGGATAAAATAGGATTAAAATCCACTTAATAGGAAAATGATCTAACATTATATGTAATTTCATGGGGTATAACAAACCATGGACTAATATTCACTTTTCTTACAAAAACACATCACACTTTTCCAGGGAGGATTTTAAGAAAGACGTGATCACTTAACTCAAAATAATGACCATTCCTATGGTTATCAGCATAAAGTTCATGAATTATTTGAGTTGTTATCATGTGGCACTAATTCAAATGAACTTTCTCTAATGTTTACTCTACTAACTTGTGTTCGATTTACTTACTTTCCCCAACATCATCCAAAAAATATGGAATTTGAAACCACATTCAATATAATGATGGTTCCATTTATATATTAGAATGGAAACTTTTATTATAAGAAAACTAAATCAAAGATATATGTTTATCCCAAATTCCTTGTTAATCTTTTGAATAAGCACATATAATATCCTCCATGGTTTTAATTGTTCATTATAACTACCCATGTAATTGAATATGAAAAGATGTAGTGAAATTTAATTTAGTACCCAATTACTACTGAAGGGATTTCCAAAAGTTATAAGTAAACCTGAGAGAACAATCAGATATAATGGAGAGTGGAGTTCCATGTAACCTGACTATCTATTTTAGAAACATATGATAAAGCTTATCTAGAGATAGAGTGTTTTTAATAGGAATAAAAATATTATGTTTAGTTATTCGATCTACAATAATGCCAATTCAATTGTTTCCTTGAGAAGTATTTACTAATATAAATATGAAATCCATGGAAATATTTTCCCATTTTGATTATGGAATTTTAAAAGGATGAAGAATCTCCATTGATAAATTTATTTCTTCTTTAACCTGCTAACAATTGAAACACTTCATAGTTAAGTCAAAAATATCTTTTTTCATTCATTTCCACTAGTAATACAACCAAATGTATATGTACATCTTAGTGATTCCATGATAAAATAGAAAAGTAGAGTTGTGATCTTCACATAACCACTCTTTCTTCAAGTATAAATTATATGTAACACATAATATCTTCCCAAATCACAAAAAAAGTTTCTCTCAATTCTAAATTCAGGAAACATAACCATTAAAACCAATTATACCTTTTTTTGAAACTCATAATATTCCTTACACACTTTCTTAATTATGTTTCATAGATATGGTTTCATTGAAACTTGAAATAATATAGAAAAATTTCTTGCACAAACAACTTCCAAGCCAAAATTCAACAAATCATTAACCAAAGAGCCATGTTCCAAAATTATCATTTTTAATGTAGCATTACTTTTCCGACTCAATGAATTAGCCACTTTATTTCCTTTTCTAGGATGGTAAAGAATCATGAAATAATAATCCTTGATTAGTTCCATCTATATTCTCTATCTCATCTTAAATTAATCATGAGTGAATATATACTTCAAAAATTTATGTTCGGTATATATTTCACATTTTAATCCTTACAAATGATGCCTCCATGTTTTTAATGATGAAAAAATAGAATCTAATTCCAAATAATTTGTAGGGTAATTTAACTCAAGAGGTTTCAACTAAATTGAATTATAATAAGTTACCTAATCATTCTATATTAGGATAAAACTAAGTCCCTTTAACAAAGAATCAATATAGATGGAAAATTCACCATTTCTAGAAGGAAGATCCATGAATAGAGCATTCAATACTCTTCTTTTCAATTCCTGAATATAATCATCACACTATTTTGTGCAGATAAACTTAACACCTTTTCGAGTAAATTTAGTTAGTGGGATAGATAACTATGATGTGTTTTTCAAAAAACAAAACTCCATTAATAGCCTAATAATCAAAGAAAAATACAAACCTCGGTTATATTTTTTTTCTTGGTTATTCTTAAAAAATAATTAATTTTAGTAGGATCATTAGTCTTTCCATCTTTAGAAACAAAAGGCCAAGGATAGAAATTTTCTACAACAAAAATTCACAATTACTGAATTTTGTATATATTTTAGTGTGTTTTAAGGTTTTCGAAACAATACTTAATTGTATTTTTTATTCTTATTTAATTTTAAAATATAAAAAAATCACCAGTAAACACAAAAAAAACATATCCAAGAACTTATGAAATATTATATTAAAAATCCATTATTACTGAAGGTTCATTAGTTAATAAAAAATATATAACTAAAAATTTATAATCCACATAGCTATACCTAAATGTAGTCTTAAAAATTTCTTCTTCCTTTAATTTTAATGATGGAACCCCAACCTCATATCAACCATTGAATTTTTTTTCTCCTTGGAGCTGATCAAATAAATCATCTATATGAGGAAAATCATACTTGTTATTAATAGTTATGTTATTCAAGGATATATAATAGATGTAAAGTCTCATGAAACTATAATTTTTTTAAAAAACAAGATAGGATCAAAAAATGGTGAAGTTATATGTTACATGAAACCTTTTAATAAAAAATCATGAAATTTCATTTTCAATTATAGAAGTTCAATTTGATCCATTCGAAAAAGGGGGGGCAAGAAATTTACTTAGCATTAGGAACTAAATAAATAGTCAATTAAACATCCCAATCTAGTATAATCCTAGGAAAATCATCTATAAAAACATCCAGATACTCATTTACCATCGGTATATCAATAATGATAAAAGTTCATTTTTTTCAATTATATGTGAAAAATAACATTCATTTCCATCTTTTAAGAGTTTCTTGACTTCCTAACATGTTATCAATGACATGGGTTAATTATTGTTTACAAGATGAAACTTTTTGAATATATATTCTTTTTATCTACAATCTATCTTATAATGCTAAAAAGAAATCCAATCCATTCCTAGAATAACTTCAAACTCCACTTGGGGCCAAACAACAAGTTATGCAGGTAGATTTTTTCCATAGACAATGAAAAGAATATTATTATAATTACCTTAATATTTCCCCTAGGTGTTTTCACTATAATCTAAGGATTTATTTCTTGATGTGGAATTTCTAATTTACTAGAAAATTTATCATAAATTAAATAATTTTTAGACCCCGAATCAAAAAATACATTGCCATAATATGAATAAAAAAACAAGGTACATGATACCATTTCATTTTTTGTCCCAACATATAATGAAGTAGTTGTAAAGGATTTCACCACAATTGTTTTGCTTATAGTCTTCATAATTCCCATCATTTGGGTTTCACTTCAGACAATCATTTGTATAATGACCCATATCATTGCATTTAAAACATTTTATTGATTGTGTATCAGATTTTTTATTACCACTACCAATATATTTTTCATTTAAGTTATGATCCTTGTGCCCTATTTTACCATATTATAATCACCTACTATAATTCAAAAGGCATTCCCTAATGTGTTTGTTACCAAAATTATCAGAAACTGTAAACATAATTTTCTTACCATAGAACTTATTTGATGAATTATTTTCTTTTGTATACCATATCAACCTCTTCTTTTTCTTATTTTCAAAGAAAACCTGATCATTGACAAAATCTATTTTCACCTTCTCATCACATCAAATAATTTTTTCATAAATTTTGAGTTCACTAGAAGAAAATACCCTTCGATATTTTGGATTTAATTATGATTAAAAATAATTCATTTTACTATCAAGATCCTAGATGAAATTTAGGGAGTACCTTGCCAGTAGAGTGAATTTCTCATTATATTTAGCCACTGAATCCCCCTACCTCAATTCCAAGAATTGTTTCCATCCTAATTGGAGCCCATTAAGGAATATATTTCTAGAAAAAAATATTTTTGAATTCATCCCAATTCAAAGAATCTCTCCCCTCATTATACCCAATTTTCTAAACCATCGACCGCCACTGATTGACTTCAAATCAAAATTGGTAAAAAAAGACTAACCTTTTAATTATTTGAACAACCCATGACATCGACAATATTTTCTAGGGTTTTAATCCACCCTTATTTTACCAATAGGTTAGATGATCCACTGAATTATAGAGGATATTTCCTTATTAAATTCTCCCCAAAAAATATGTTCCTTTATGATAGATCAAGTTTCTATCTTGCATGGATACCCCAACCATTTATCACTTGATTAAACTGAGCCATCACTAGAAAAAACTATTCTGTTCTGATTCCAACTATCTTGGGATGCTTATTTGGAAGGATATCACCCTCTCAATTCCTTCCCACTACAATATCCATATCTACTCTGTGGAAAACCATTCTGAAAAACATTATCGAGACAAATAAAAATGGTAATCATTAAATGATAAAAAAATTAACTTTTCCATAAGGTAAATTATTTAAATTGAAATCTATTAATATTTCCATAAACTCTAAAGTTATCTAAACCAATCATCGACACTAACTATAAGGACCCAACCTTAAAATTTACATAATCTTGAGTTTTATTCAAGAAATAAATTTCTTTCAAATTGAGGATATTTTTAGGTTTATATTTTTAGAGAATCAGTACATTAGTCATACACCACATCCCACAATTATACAGGTGGATATTACTAAAATATTATCCACTTTTATTCAAAATATAAAACTTTTAAAATAAACCATGGGTTTGTTTTCATAAAAAATATTCATAAAATAAAACATGAATTTATTCTATATCTTCCCCATCCATATACATTAAAAAAAACATTTTAAAACATGGTATAAGAAAAAAATATCAATGAAGGAAATAAACTATTATTCCAAGAATACTTCAAACCCATTAATTTTTTTTCAAAAAGTTAAAAATTTCACCCACAAAACATATGCTCTTTAGCTTTCATCGTGAAATAATAATATTGCTATAAAACACCATAGAAAACATAAATCATAAAGGTAACTTGTGTCATCAATTCCATATCAATATTAAATTTAAGGTATATATCACGGTGAAATTGGGAGAAACCTTCCTAGTTACATTTGGAATACCCAGTGAAGTATATTTCCTTAATCTCTTTGGTGAAACCCAACAGAATATCTCTATCACATCACCTAATTAATTAGATTGATATAATGATGTCACCCACCAAAAATTTATCATAGAATCAACCAAAATCATAATCAATTCCCAAGAACCAAAACAAAATCATATCATATAAATATTGAAAAAAATAAAAAAACTACTTTTCCACATTGAATTCACTTTTATTTTATTAAAAGCCATACACTCATAAATGAAAACACTTTATTTAAAAAATAAATTTATATTTGTAAAGGAACATAAAAAAATTAAAGTTTCATGACTGAAATAAATTATCCTCATGATGTATATGTTAAAAAAACATTCCTTTATTATTTTGTAAAAAACGTTGAAAGAGTAACTTAAAGGAGGTTTCTAAATGAAAGTCCCTTGCCTTGAGTCCCACTCATCCCATAAAATATTCACTATAGGGAAATTAAAATTTCATGGCGGGTTTTTTTGGATATGGTGGCGGTTTCAAAAAACCGCTGCTAAATTGTGTGTAGGGATACAATACACGGTGGTTTACACGATTTAGTGGTGGTTTATGGTTACCGTTATAGTATATTCATTTAGCTGTAGTTTTAACCACCGCTAAAAATATAATTTTCACTAGGAAAACTGCCTCTAAAACCAAGATAACCACCATGAAATAATAAAGGAATATGAAAAATATTGATCATTGGTTTTAACCACTGCTAAATAATTTTACGTAGCATCATTGTTAACCACCGAAGATAGAAAAATACCAAAATTGTAGTTGTGGTTAAATATGACACTAAATATAATACATTTATTTTGTTACGGTTAAAACCACCACTAAAACCAGATTAAAAAAATCAGATGATTATGAAGCCCTAGTACCATTTCCCTGAAAAAACAATTCTAATTTCACATGCACATACATCCTACATCCCAAAGAATACCAGATGACCAAAATTCTCAAAAGAATCAAATGATAGATACTTGAATAACAGGTTTAGTATGATTTGGGTACATTATATCTATTCTACGTACATGAAGTGTCACTTTTGGATATATTGGTTTTAAAACTAGGGATAATAGTTGATCTCGAGTACGTTGATGTATTTGTGTATCTGTCATTATCGAGGAATGTTATCGATAGTTGATGTTTTATAAGATTGTATGGGAATTAAAGGAGGCATTTTTTGGATATCTCTAACATAGCATTTCCAATGAGCATAATTACCAAGAATAGATTCACATTTGACTATACACACTAGTGTGAGGAAGTTTCCATAGTGTTGAAGAAGTGGTTGTTGTCAGCTCTGATCCTAAGAATTTCTAAGCCTAACATTGTACATGTAGTGAAATGTGATGAATATGGTTCTATCTTAGGATATGTTATGATGTAGAGTGATAAATTAGTCAATTTAGGTTTCATCATCTTTTAACCCACAATATTAAATACTCTAATCCTATAATTTAGTCTGTAGATGTGGTACATGCAATCAAATGATCATGAAAGAACCTATTGGGAGAGATATTTGTTGGGTACTTTGGCACCTAGAGTGGGTATAATATTTTCTCCCTTCATGGACATACTATTTATCAAATGGATTTCTTAAAGTACTTGTATATTTTTGAAATTGATAAATATTATTCAACTAGAAATGGAGATGTAGCGGGAAATGATTTGGGCTAGAAAATGTAGGAGATGGGAGAACAGATTTCATTAGCTGAATAGAAGATATCATCTTCACTTTTAGACTATTTGGTGGGTGTAGTTGAGGATTTAGGGGAAGCAATATGGGTATCCATAGAGATAATGTCTTCATTGGTTAAACAAGTAAATACAAGTTAGAATATTGTTCTGAAAAGTATCATGATGTGTGATATGTTGGAAGAATATGAAACTATTTCAGGATTGAATTTTGATATACATGGAGAGTTTATAGTTCGTATCATGGTAATTGTAACATATTCTATGAGAGATGAGTTTATGAGATACTATAATTCTTTGATGTGGGATTTTCACCCAAGGCCAACCATGAATTATAATAATGAAAAGTTGATATTCTGGTGGCCCTCCATAGTAAGAGACATTGAAGGCTTTGTTTCCCATTGACTGACTTGTCCAAAAACTATCACCGAGTGTCATAGTTGATAGATGAAGTGGGATGTTCACCGAGGGCTGACATATTTTACCTCATAGTTTTGGTAATCATAATAGAAGTCTATGAGTTGATAGTTGATGTTGTGTATAACATTTTATCCTCAGATCGATGAGCAGACAGGAAGGATGATCCAAACCATATAGGACATTGATAGGGCTTATAATTTACACATTTTTTAATGAATTTCTATTTTTTTAAATATCCCAAGGTAATAGTTTGAGCTTATACGTAAGAATTTTGGATTTAAGAAGTATTTTAAGTTTAAATGCAAAAATGACCAAATTCTGCATTTTGGACAGATTTTCACTAGAGGGGTATTTGGGTCATTTACAAAAAACTATAAATCCAAATTTTATGATTATGATTTTTTAGAATTATAATTTAATTTCCTTCAACTTTTTCTTCTGGACCAGGATCTGATTCGACCATCTTGAGGTCCAAACAATTCAATGAAATTGAAGATTATTCAGGAACACCAAGGAAGCTTCCTAGAAATTTCATCCAGAAAACAAAAGGTTCAGTGAAATATCCATAACTCCCTCAAAAGGACTTTAATGGAGCATAAATTTTGTGGATAGACGGATAAGAAGATTTGGAACAAGTTTTATTAATGGGGACATGCCTTAAATGGCCGTTTTCAAGGACATTAATTCATTACAAAACTGTGGTTTGCAGTTTGATGATTCTGAATGGATAGAATAAATTCTCAGTGTACATTGGCCATAACGCATTCATCACTTGTCCAAATGCTATGAAAGTTTGAGGGTGAACGGAAAAGACATTTTCAAACAACATTGATGAAGGGTGGAACGCGTTAGGATGTCATTTATGGGTCCAAACACGTGACAACCTGTTGGGGACAAAATCTGCCTATAAAAGGAGGGGATATCCTCCTCTCCAAGGCATTCCAATTCCTTCCCAACAACATCCCGGGCACCAAGGAGAGGAGGCCAAAGGGACATTTAGGATTTATATTTCTTTATTTCCCTTTTTATTTTAGTTTTAATTTCTTATGTAATTCATTCATAATCATTTTAATAAAGTGTGTCCCATTTCTTCTTCCACCCCTTTTCACTTATAACTTTAATTTTTCTTATCTCTCTTCCATCGTTCCATTGTGATATCTTTGCACTTCGCCATGGAAAGTGAATATCTTGAGGCTTGGAAATAGGGGAGGATTCATGATGTTATTCATTATTTCACTTCAAATTAATTTTTTTTTAAATCTATTTTTGGTGGAGGTGAGAATATTTTACGGGTGTGGCGGTCGTCCACTACGACATTATTTTCAATTCCATTTATTTTCATTGATTAATCATTTCCCTTCCCTTATCTTAGGAAAAAATATCATACGGTGGAGTTGGCGTTTCCATAAGGTTTGAAACGGCATACGGTGGAGTTGGGTCTTGTAGGGATAATATTCTTGGTTGAGGTGTTACTCTACTAGATTACTGGAGGATGTGTGGTTTGGTGTGCCGAAGCCATGTTAAAATCACACACATAATAAATCAATGGGATTTAATTCATTAATGAGGTTTCACTAAATGAATTATCAAATCAAATTTAAATAATCAATAAATAATGAATGGACTCGTGTTATCCAAACTTAGGACTAAGACCTTTATTTTATAATTTCATTCTGTAATAATTTGCATTTAGATTTCAATATTGAATTGCTTAATTTAAATTTCAAAATTTCTAAAACTATAAAAATATATATATTCATAAATAATATAAAAAAAGAAATAAAAATTATATTAACTGAATTAGTATAAGTGATTGAACTGACTGTAACGCTCCTCAAGTGAGATGACCCTGGTCAGCCACTGTGCTATATTAGGAAAATTAAATATGCTTTTTCCACACCCCATGACAGGCGTGCATCAAAACTGGCACCGTTTCCGGGGAGATAAGTAGTTAATTAAATAAATTTTTTCTAAATTCACAGTTTTTTTTAATATTTTTCATTTTTTTAAAAACTCATAAAAAAACCATTTCCCATAATGTCTTCAATCTCAAATTCAAATGCATGGAACAATTACTCATAGGTGCCGGAAGAAGAAACCGACTACACTAAGGAGTCCCTCCAACAAAGGGCTGATGCTCTAATGATAAGGCTCAAACAAAAGGAAAAAGGATTAACAACATAGATCTCACTGGAAGATTTGATGGCCTTGGCTGATGAACTCCAAACAGACTTTAAAAGATTCAATGCCAACAAGGATGTGCCACTGGTCTTCCCAAATTTCATTGAAGACATCCATGATGTTGAAAACAAACTCAAGGTGGAGAAGTCTGACTATCTATCTTCATCTATTAAAGATCAACTCCAAGTGTAATTTTCTATTGAAGAAGATATTCAAGCCAAACCGACTCAAGGAGATGATACAATCTTGAACTCAAAGTATTTTAAATTTATTGAATCTGATTTGAGTATAACTCACAACTTTTTTGAATTTTCAGAATTGTGTGAATCATATTATGCCTTGGAGGATGATGTGGAAAAAAAAGATGCACCTGTTGAGGAACACCTAGAGCTCCCTAAAGTCATTGAACATCTACTAGAGGAGCCCCATCATGAAGAGATTCTAGTGGATCTGCCTGATGAACCAGAGACACATGCTGCTTCACATCTGAAGCAACCACTAGAAATAGAAGAAGATGTTTCACAAGAAGCAACGAAGAAGGAGGAGGTTTCATACTTCATCATACCCCCACCATGCAAGTTGTACTATATTGCGAAGGGGCCAGATCTGGTGTACTCTATCCATGGAGTCCTCCTCAACAAGGACAATGAAGCACAAGCTGGGAAAAGCCACATGTGGTGGTTCAAATCAAAGAAGCTACATCCACCATCAGACTTTGGATAACAGCTGGTACTGCCCACTAGAGGCAGTAAAAATTCAGGGCCCACTTGGGGGATCATACCAAGACTTATCCCTTGCTTTCTAGGAATTTAGATTTCAATTTAATTTCTTAGAAGTAGTTTAGAATTCATCCCTTTCCTCCGCATCATTTTGAGCTTTAATGAAATGATACTTTTTCTTAATTTTGAAATTTTCTTTTATAGGATCATGATGGCAGAAGGAAGCCCCAAAAATTTGTTATAGGGGACTGAATCTTTATTTCACAAGGGAGTTCATTTTTAAATTTTAAATTTTAAACTCCTTAAATTTTTTGTCCAAAACGTGTTTTGATCTTTAAAGATAATAATTGCATACCTACACTTGAATTAATGTTTTACTCAACTTATCTAGGAGACATGAGTTTCTTAGGAATCTTGTGATGCCATGTTTTAGATTTCAATATTAATGATATTGAATGATTAAAATGAAAAATTTCATATTTAAAGTGAAGCATGGATATTGAAATGATGAATCATGATTTAAGGGAATTAGTTTATTTATGTAAATGAAATTTCCCGACCATTTTTCATGCTTTCAATTTTTGAAGTTCAAGTGAATTGATTTGTTATTTTTAATCATGCCATGAGTGATTGTCCAATTTTATATTTCCCATTCCCGAGAGGATTTCTAGACCAAGTACTTCCTATTTATTCTTCACCATATTTCTTTAGTGATCTTGGGGCATGTCACCGAGCAGAACATGCATTTGAACTTTTCAAAGCTATGACTGTGCAAAAACATATTTATAATGATTGAGGCTTCTTTTGAGAATTCCTTATCCTCAAATACCACCTTTACATCAATCCTTCTTTAAGCCCATATAGACCATGAATGACCTTTTAGGGATGAGCTATGTTTCAAGCCATTTTTTATCCATTCCTACCCTACTCTTGGTATTTGCATGATATTTTAAAGATTAAGTGTGGGGGTGAAGAGAATCTTGGTTGAAGGGATGTTATACATTGTAAGGAAAGAGTGTGGGGGTTCTATTGTGGGAATTGTAAAAGGTTATTTAATATTTCATTTTACTTTATTGTATGGCCCTCTTGAATAAAAAGAAAGAAAAAATGGGTTGTGATTTGGGAGAACCAAAAATCACTATTTTCCAGACTGATGATCTTGAAATCATATGTGGTTAGGTGATAGATGTGAGGTCTGATCTAATCATAACTTTCGAAAAAAGAAATAAAAAAATAAAAAAATAAAAAATCAAGAGTGTTCATTAATCATTCATTATGCTTTACTTTGATCATTACCTTACTTTGAGTTTTGGGGGAAGTGGGTGTTGCTACTTTGAAGAGGAGAATTTATTACACTTTTTGATATAATGCATTATACTAAAGAGATAAGCCTCCTCCTTAAGCCTTAATTTTTAATACATCAAATCCTACCAACCTTAAGCCTCAGAGTCATTTGAACCTTTATTATATGTCCTTGTGATTATATGTGTCTTTTGTCTTTACAAAGTGGAGAAGGTAGTTCTTTTACAATCATTTGGATAAAGAGAATGTTCTCATGATATGAGCATAACTCTACTTGATTTTTATCATGAGAGATGAGAAAAATAGATTCATGTAAGGTAAATCATAACTTGGCATGTTTAATAATAATAAATTGCAAAGCTTGAATGAATGAAATGAGAAGCTTCATTATTTTTCAAAGGGGAAAAGTAAAATGCAAGAATTGATTGTTTCTTTGAAAAATGGGAAATTAAATTGATAATTCATGTGGATGTTTGAATATTTGATTTGGAATTGAAAATTATTGGATTTTATTACTTTGTAATTTGAATATTGGTAGCATTAGTGTCCTTTGAAATTTAATGTTGAGATTTTATGCTTGAGGACAAGCATAGTTTAAGTGTGGGGGAATTGACAGGGATTATAATTTACACATTTTTTAATGCATTTATATTGTTTTAAACATACCAAGGTAACATTTTGAGCTTATATGTAACAATTTTGGATTTAATAAGTATTTTAAGTCTAAATACAAAAATGACCAAATTCTGCATTTTGGACAGATTCTCACTACAGGGGTATTTGGGTCATTTACAAAAAAATATAAATCCAAATTTTATTATTATGATTTTTTAGAATCCTAATTTAATTTCCTTCAACTTTTTCTTCTGAACCAAGATCTTATTCGACCATCTTGAGGTCCAAACAATTCAATGAAATTGAAGATTATTCAGGAACACCAAGGAAGCTTCCTGGAAATTTCATCCAGAAAAAAGAAGGTTCAGTGAAATATCCATAACTCGCTCTAACCAACTTTAATGGAGCATAAATGTTGTGGATAGACGGATAAGAAGATTTGGAACAAGTTTAATTAAGGGGGACATGCCTTAAATGGGCGTTTTCAGGGACATTAATTCATTACAAAATGGTGGTTTGCGGTTTGATGATTCTGACTGGAGAAAATAAATGCTCAGAGTAAATTGGCCATAACGCATTCATCACTTGTCCAAATGCTCTGAAATTTTGAGGGTGAACGACCAAGGACTTTTTAAACAACATTGATGAAGGGTGGAATGCGTGAGTATGTCATTGATGGGTCCAAACACGTGAAAACTGTTTGAGGACAGAATCTACCTATAAAAGGAGGGGAGCTCCTCCTCTCCAAGGCATTCCAATTCCTTCCCAACAACATCCGGGGCACCAAGGAGAGGAGGCCAAAGGGCCATTTATGATTTATATTTCTTTATTTCCCTTTTTATTTCAGTTTTCATTTCTTATGTAATTCATTTATATTCATTTTATTAAAGTGTTTCCCATTTCTTCTTCCACCCCTTTTCACTTGTAACTTTAATTTTTCTTATCTCTCTTCCATCTTTCCATTGTGATATATTTGCACTTCCCCATGTCAAGTGACTATCTTGAGGCTTATAAATAGGGGATGATTCATGATGTTATTCATTATTGCACTTCAAATTAAATTTTTTTTTAAATCTATTTGTGGTGGAGGTGAGAATATTGCACGGGTGTGGCGGTCGTCCACTACGACATTATTTTCAATTCCATTTCTTTTCATTGATTAATCATTTACCCTCCCTTATCTTAGGAAAAATCATCATACGATGGAGTTGGGGTTTCTATAAGGTTTGAAATAGAATATGGTGGAGTCAGGTCTTGTAGGGATAATATTCTCGGTTGAGGTGTTACTCTACTGGATTACTGGAGGAGGTGTGGTTTGGTGTGCCGAAGGCATGTTAAAATCACACACATAATAAATCAATAGGATGTAATTCATTAATGAGGTTTCAATAAATTAATTATCTAATTGAATTTAAATAATCAACAAATAATGAATGGACTCGTGTTATCCAAACCTAGGACCAAGTCCTTTCTTTTATAATTTCATTCTGTAATAATTTGCATTTCGATTTCAATATTGAATTGCTTAATTTAAATTTCAAATTTTCTAAAACTATAAAAATATATATATTCATAAATAATATAAAAAAAAGAAATAAATATTATATTAAGTGAATTAGTATAAGTGATTGAACCGACTGTAATGCTCCTCAAGTGAGACGACCTTGGTCAGCCACTGTGCTGTATGAGGAAAATTAAATACACTTTATCCACGCCCTATGACAGGCGTGCGTCAGACATTCTTCAGGGATGTATTATAGATTTTATCCACTAGATTCATATTTTGTGGAGATACAAATTCTGGTAGTGTAAGACACTCAAGTGTTCAAAAAATATTTGTAAACTTGACTACTAATGAAGTGTATAGTCCCTCTACCTTAACAGGATCAAGACACTCAAGTGTTCAACTGATATTTGTAAAATATTATCAAAAATAATTTCAATAAGAGGAATGCATAAGTGGGATTGATCACATGGAAACTATAAAACATGAGTATAAAATACTATAAAATTGGAAGAAAGAAGGTCTATTCACTAAAAACAAGTTGAAGGGAGTTACAAAACTGGATATTCCTAAGAAAATCAATATGAAGGATGATCGTTCATCCTTGGGTAACAAAACTAATATATTTAATAAAAATTAATCATAAAAAATGATTTATGGCAATAATATATCAACTTATATAGTGCATACCACACTCAAGAAATCAAGAAATAAAAGGAAACATTGAAAATTATTAAAATACCTAAAAGAAACATGAGAAATCAAGAAAATTTTAGGTCATGGAAAAGTTTGGTGGAAACTATTTTACACACATGATACATATAAAAACCGACTATTAACATATTTTTCAAACATATAAACAATACAACTAATCAAAATCTGATGATGAACACAACTTTTCACCCTCTCAACCTCCATCTCTACATCCTTCTACCACCTGTAAAAACCTTATATTGAAAATAAATACTATTGTATATTTTTATTTAAACTTAAAACTAATAAAAGATTAAAAAATAAATGATTTTGAATTTTTTTGATTTAACTTCTAACCACCAGTCTATACAATACCACTAGGGGCATAAACAGTCATCTTTTGATATAAATCAATCAACGCTTTCTGCAAAGTGGATATTTGAGCCCCCCTGGTCTTGAACTGTGTTTCATAGAGAAAAAATCTCTCTATATGTTTCTTAGGATATGGACTGAATACAACCAAGATTAGAAACCAGTAGACTGATAAAGACCTCAAATAGTATGGGTCCTAAACCCATCCCATGTACTCTGCTAGGATGCCCCTTCCAAATGAATTTAGCAACCAGGTCATCCAAGGAGAATGATTTGGACTGCACATGATTGAAATCACACGGTTTATTAATTTTTACCTATAAATAAAATAGTTATCATATTAAAAGTGATATATATTAATATAGTAACAACTGATAATAAGTTATTATAATGAAAAATTAGTTCATACCCCAACTTCATTGGCAAAATCATTAACAAAACTTTCATTGGATTTTTGGTGAACATTCAACCACACTTCTGTTCTGGATGCTTCGTGCCCTAGACATTGTGATTTCCTTAAAAATCATAGATAAAAAATTTAATAGATTAAAAAAAAATATTGTCCTATAAATATTTAAACTAATGAAAATATTACCAGAGAATATTGACTTCTAGAAAAACTTATTGACCCCGCAGTGAATGACCTGCTTAGCCCGACTTGATGCATTCTTTCTCGAAAGATCCTGAAATAAATAAAATTCAATTTAATAGTAATGTATCCAACATAATATCCTCTTCATATACATGTATAAATGTAAAATGAGATTAATAGAGTAAAATATATTTAAATTCCATCTCTTTCTCATCATGATGTCTTTCAACAAAAACTTTCCATTGTTATTTGGGTACCCTATAGGGTAGCTTGTCATACATCTGTTTGGCGGTCAACGAAGTATTGTTGAAATCTCCCAATAATATCTATTTAAAGTCTTTCCATTTATTTCCAATATTTAACAATGTTCACATTCTTTTTATCACATCAGCAACTGTAATGTTGAAAAATATATGTACACATAAATTCATTTTGAAAATATTAAAAACAAGACATTTAATTAAACCATAATGTATAAAAATTAAATTTATTTGGTAATCAAAAACATAATTTTTTCTAACATGAAGGCATATGCCTCCAATAATCATATAAAATAGTAGGGGAAATGGGATCCGCAGCCAGCTGGCAAACAATCTAGCCAAGTAATCCTATGACATCATCTGTAGGGACCCTATATGAATCAAATGGGACAACTATCTTCTCTCCGGTTAGATTCCATACATGGAAACTTTTTATATTTTTCTCCAAACTTGAATTATTTCCATATTTATTGAAAAAATATTTAGTATAAAAAATTGTAATAAATTTATTCATATTAAAATTTGTACGTATAACAGTCACCCTCCAGTATCCCCATGAAGAACTAGAAGTGGTGCACTAATCCCCCACTGTTGAGGCTCCTAAAGCAGGATGAAACAAATGAGCTATCGAAAGGACACTCATAGAGGGTGTGAGAGATGGTGTAGGGGGAGATGGTGCATGGGGCTAGAAGATTATGGCTCAGATTCCATATGGGGGAAGACAGATGGATTTTCATCTGTCGTAGTGCTCGATGAAATAGTATATCGCTTCCTCATTAGAATTTCTATCATTTAATTGAATAAAATTATGTTCAAAAAAAATATTTACAAAAATTTTTTCAGAGAAAAAATATGAAAAATGATAACAGATTCACAGTACTAAAAATCCAAATATACATAACAATGATAATGAGTGATTGCATAAATTAAATAAGTTGTTTCTAAATTAATGCATAATTGTACATACAATCATTTTCTCCTTCAATAATATCGGTTTCCTATTCCATTAATTCCTCAACTTCATTCATCCTTACTAGACTAATATATTCAATATCACAATGGAAAAGTAATTCTGATCCTTATTGTTGATGGGATTCAATGTCAAAGGCCAAATCTTCCACTTCATCACCAAATGATACAAATCTATTTGTTTTACGTGAGAAACTTATCTCCAACCTTCATCCACAAAATCATTCACAAAATATACCATTTTTTATTGCGATTATAATATATATAGATCTTGAAGTTCATGATCACTAACATTCATCAAGAGAGAGAAGTTCACAGAATTAAATTGAAAGGAATCTCTTTTTACACCTTTGATAATATCGACCCAATTTCATTTGAATAAAGAAACTGAAAATTTACCATGGTAGTTTCATTCAACAAAATCGGTTAGCTTTCCATAGTATCCCACTTTATAAAATGTAAATTTACCACTATTATGTGTTTTCAAACCCTCTTCTCAATCAAATGTACGAAATCTAAATTCTTTCCTACTGTAAGCGTCGAACTTTCTAACTTATATTGGAGGACCTTGAGCAAGAATCTTAAAATCTTATGAAAAATCTACTCGAGTATAAGTATTAATGATCTAAAAAAAGAAATATACTTTATTAGAATTATAGAAAATATGTTTTAACTAAATATTCATATTTATTTCCATGTTTAAGACGTTACATGTTGTGAAAACCTCTCTAAAAGGTCTTTATTAACATCTTTCATTTTATCTTTCTCATTTCATGTTAAGTATCTAATTAGTCTCTTTGTTTATATCTTCGACTCTTCAATAGATGGATCTACAATTTCACTCTTTAGAATTGGATATCTAGGTATCTGTAATAATTCCATTTCTGTTAGTGTAACATTGGAGGTCCTCCCAACTGATCGGCCAATACAAGGAATTATTTTTGATTTCCCATGTATTTGAGATTGAGTTTATGAGTCTTAAACATGTAAAACTCAATTAAATATTGTCTCAATATCATACATGCTTCTAAAACAAATGATAAGACACTCCTCTGCCAAATATACTTCAGTAATAGAGTCTTTTGGTTGTGCTTTATTTCTCACATATGATTTCAAATGCCCATGATATCTATGAAATAAAATTAAAAAACATAATTATGAATTTAATTAAGTGCCAAAATTTGTTTAATTAACTGAAAAACATATAAATAAAGTACCTATTAATTGGATACATATATAGATAATGAACGGGGCCTCTTATTTTAGCTTCCTCAACCTAATTCATAGTTAAATGCACCATTATAGTAAAAAACGACAGAGGAAAGATCATATCAATTTCAAAAAGTTTCAATAAAAACCTCTCCTGAAGGTTGTCGAGCTCTAATGGATGTAGGGATTTCTCACATAGTTATCTGAAAAATGTGTAGAATTGGAGTACAACAATAGTAATTTTTGAGGTAATAATGTACATAATGCTAATGGTAGGAACTGCTGTAACCAAATACGTGAATTGTGACTTTTCAATCTATGTAACATATGATTCTTAATGTCAAAAAACATTAAAATGTTACTTGAATATCCATAAAATACTTTCATATGCTTTGAAATTAGAAGTAAGGTATCTTTATTTCTATTTTTCATTGAAAATTTTTTCAGAGCATTCTTTTCATTCTCATCTGGCCAAAGATCATATTTTATGTTCATTACTTATAAGTCTTTCTGAGAATTGAGATGATCCTTCGACTTTACATGCTCATTAAGCAATGTGAATATCAATTTTTCATAGAAATTATTCTCAATATGAATCACATAAATATTATGCTGTAAAAAAAAATTAAATTCCCAATAAGGAAGTTTGAAGAAAATACTTTTTTTCCTCCATTATTGCATTTTGAATTCAACTGACGATTCACTTCGAACCCGTTTCCCGCTATAATTCAAATTATTAACCTTTCCATATTTTGTTTCAACATTTCCAAGTTGTTTCCATATTTTAAAACCATTTAACAACTTTATAGGTGGTCTACAATCAATGAAAATGTTTAATTTTGACACGTTCAGCCAAAATCTATAAGATGCATCAAGAAATCATTGATGGAACAATAAGAGCCATCTTCTAATGTGAGTTAGCCGTTTGGGATAAAAATAAAAGTTAAAAATAGGATATTCCAAACCCATATAAGGGTTACAACCAGATAAATTTAAAATCCCAAGGAAGTCACTAATGGTCCACATTAAAGAAGCATGGATTTTGAACATTGTTTTAGAAGAATCATCAAATGTCTCAATACCTTTTCTCTATAACTCCTGTAACTCTTCAATTAAAGGTTGCAAGTATACATCAATATCATTTTTAGGCATTTGTTTTACAGGAATAATAATCAAAATTATAAAATATGTTTGTTTCATACATATCCACTGAGTCATATGGTAAGGGATCAAAACAACTGGCCAAATACTATAACTAGTACTCAATGTCCCAAATGAGTTGAATCTATTGACATCCAATCCCAATTGAACATTCCTAGGATTAGTTTAGTAATATGGATGTAATGAATCAAATATTTTCCACAATTTTGAATCTCTTGGATTTCACATTAACCCATCATTTCTATTATCTACAGAATGCCACTTCTTGTGTTCAGTGGTTATCGATGACATGAATAATCTTTTCAATTGAGGATTTAAAGTAAAGTGATGAAAAAACTTTGTAGGTGTCATACTTTTATTCTTAATGGTATTATGTTGATTTAAACTTCCAAAATCACCCATTTAATACCATCTATAAGAAGAACATTTTTTTCAATCTTGTATACTTGAATCCTCTCTCCAATAAAGCATACAATCGTTGGGACATGCATGTCCTTTTGAACAATTCAAACCAAGCCTGTCAATTTTTTTTTCATATCATAAAAATACTCAGGGATGTTTTCTTCTAGAAATGCATCATGCAACAATTCCAATATCATGGGCATTTTATTATTTGTAATTCCACATAGACATTTGATATGGTACAACTTTAGCATAAAAGTATGTTTTGAATATTTCAAACATCTGCTATACAACTCTTGATTTCCATAATCAACTAAATCATGAAATTTATTTTCTTCGATGATGTTTTCACTTACATTAGTCTACAAATAATCAAGAGTATGATCCACTAATATGTTACAATATTGATCTTATTGTCCTACAATCCCAAAAACATCACTTGTCACATTTCTATTTGTAGCAACCTCATCTGGTTGTTCAGATATGTTTTGATGTGGATTATGGTGTCTTGTAGTTCCGAATGCATCATTTATAAGGTTTTTCATTTAATTTTCCATTTTCGACGATGTTGGGATCTCATTCTATAGATTTACATCAGTTCTCAACCTTTTAGTAATTTTCTATTCTCCATTCCAAATCAAACACAAATATTAAATAGGAAATTGCTTCAATATTAAATGTTCATAAACTTCATGTCTCTTCAACCATATTCTAAATTTACAATTAGGACATGGACATCTTATTCTCCCTTTAACAGATCAATTATAAATTGAAAAATCTAAAAACTCCTCCAACCCCTTAACATACTAAGGTGTGTTCCTCAGTAATGTGATCCATCTTTTATCAATGTATATCAAAATGTTCCAACACAATATTTAAAAAAATAAACACATAACTATTAATAAATAGGGAAATAGATTCATATATACTAGTTGAAAAAATATATAAATATGTTAAATAAGGTTTTCCTTTATAAATACATATGGTAAATAATGAACCCACCCACTAGAAAATCAAATCATACAAATGACAAAGATCCATAAAAGAATATAAATATATCCTATATTCCTGGCCCAATTTTTAAATTGGAATTAACAATGTAGGTGACTTCTACTTTTCCCCAATGACATTTCCTAAGTGACCCATATATCCAATCTATATCCAATTAAAGAATGACTTCAAGCCTATTATAGATGAACCAAAAGATAGTTGGTGTAAAGCATGAATATCATACATATAAACCACAACATGCCGAATTTTAAACACACCTCCAAATATCACATGTGGATCGAATATTATCTTCCACTCAAAATACCATACATTAATTATAAAAAACCACACCTAATTATAAACACACCACCGGATTTTGAGCTAGGTATTTGGATTATTGATGCCTTGATTGGGTAGTTGAGAGCTAATTCCCGGTTGTGATACAAGGAGTAAATATATTATTTTCTATGTCTAAATTTTTTTTGTGTGTGTCATATATGATCCTATGTATGTTGTTTAGGCATATGAGCCAGGTTTTGTTGAGACAATACTCCTAGAAGTATAATCCTTGTTATATCATTAGGTGATATAGAGTTGTACGACTATTAAATTTGTATGAGATTAATATGGATAGTGAATAAGAACCTGAGTGATATTTATTTTCAGAGATCACTTATTCTTGGAAGGGTACGAGTGAGTTTTGATATGGAACTTCAAGAAAATTCTTAACATGTGAAAGAAACTATACATAGGTTATATGGGATTCTTATTTTATTGTAGAGTATTGGAGTGGATAGCCCAACCCCCTCCTTGGATATCCCACAACCCCCACCCCACACCACTGTAGCCCCTACCCCCTACACCCCCCTAGACAGCCCCCACCCAACCCCCACATGGAAATGCCACCCCACCCCCACCTATACAACCCCCATCCTCCTTGGACATCCCACACCCCTACCCCACCCCCCTTGGACATACCACCCCCTATAAAGCCCACACTCCTCCCCCACCTTGACAGCCCACCCCCACCCATTGGACAACCCACCCCCTCCTTGGACAGAACACACCCCCTACCCCACACCCCTGTGGCCCATACCCCATTTTCATCCCACTCAAAAATAGAAAGCCCCCCCACCCCACATAGAAAACCCCCCACTTGGATATCCCCTTACCCCACCTAGATAGCCCCCCACCAAGACATCCCACACCCCCACCTAAACAAACCCCCAACCCCACCTGAACAGCCCCCACCCTCACCTGGGTAGCCACCACCCCCACCAGGATAGCCCCCCACCCCACCCGGACAACCCGCACTCCCCCCAACCTGAATATCCTACCCCACCACCCCCACCTTAATATCCCCCACCCAACCTGGACTACCCCCCCCCCACCTGGACAACCCACCCCACCCTGGAAAGATAGCACCCCCACCTGGATAGCCCACCCCTACCCCGTGGACTGCCCACACCCCTCCCCCACCTAGACAACCCACCCCACCCCCTAGAAATCCAACACCCCTTGGACTTCCCACACCCCTCCCCACCTGGACAACCCACTGTGACACCCTGGAGAGCCCACACCACTCATTGGACAGCCCACACCCCCTCCCCCACACCCCTACGGCTCCATACCCCCTATAGCCCCTACCCCCTGGAAAACCCACCCCCAATTGGACATCCCCCTCTACCCCCTACATCCCCCATAGTGTAATTTTATTTAAAACCATTTTATTCAGTATGAAAGGAAAACCATCATGAATTATCCATTTCATTCAAAACAACCCATTAAATTTATCAAAATATGACAAATACAATTTATGAAGATCTATGGGTTAGTTAGGAAATTTCATTAAGGAAAGGGGAAATCTCTTACAAGGTTAATTAAAATTTAAAAATTGGGAAAATCACTTAGGATATCTTTATATTCTATTTTTTGATATATATATTACCTATTTACGTTTTTACTATAGTTTTATGTTTCTGAGAAAATTTATTTTTCATAATACATTTATTTTTGGTTAACATAACATTCAATAATGAATTATAATTTTTAACTAAAGTTTTATGTTATTATATCCATTATTATTCCACTTCTTAATATTCTTGAAGAAAATAGAAATGTATCACTTTCAAAATCACAAAGGTGGGTTAATTTTTTAATTTAACCAAGTGTTTTTTAAAATCTAGGAAACCTAATAAAAGTATAAGGAACCTAAAACATAAAACCATAATATATTTATATATCTGATAATGTATATAGGTTGTGAAAAAAACTTATCCTAGTATGATATCAACAAGGATTTTGTAAAAGTCTTTTCAAAACACATATCACCTATGATAGTTTTAAATATCATTATTAAATAGATTTTTGTTGATAATCAAATGAAAAACCAAATATCACCTTAACATCCATTTTATATACATTTAATTTCTTCTTCCTTAAATGAAAATAATCATTTTAAAAATATTACTTTAAAACCCTTAAATTCTTTAAAATCACCCATAACAGTTTAAATGTTAAAAATACTTAAGAAACACCATTTTGAAAACCCACAAAAAACAATTAAATGAAACAAAAAAATTATCATAAACTGTAAAAATAAAACACCAAGTCACCATATCACAAATGAGATATGGGTAAACAAAGAGAAAAGTTCATGGTTCCCACCATATTAATCAAACTAGGGGATACAAGGAATGAGAGTCCCCAAATGGAATCCATATAGTATTATGGGAAACAAAAAATTTAATAAAGTAAGATAGTCCTAGACCTTAACAATACATTAAACCTACCACTGACATATGTTTCATCCAAAAAACACAAGTCACTTGAGAATCCTGCACCTAACATAATATGGGGAACTCCCCACTAGCCATGGTATACAACACAACTAGGGGATACCAAGAGTGTGTAACTATCTAGTATAATGTAAATATATACCTCTCTCTCAGTGCCCAGTGTACCCATGATATAAATAATAGAATATGAGTAATCAAATAGGTTACATGATTAATAATCAACATAATATAAATATAACCTCACCTCCAACACCATTGCAATAAACAACACGAAAAAAATCATCCATGTCATAAAAATACATCTAAAGAGAAGGGGGAATCATTGAGGGTATTACATAAATTATAAGTAGTTAATTATTAATGTTACAAAAGAGACTTATTCAAATAATCAAAATTCTATGTCACTTTAATCCTCTTTGAAGTCCCATTTCAAATAATTCATTTAAACGAAACATTTATATACTTTACTAACATATGAAATGGTTGAATGTCTCTTAATTATACTCATACTATATAATATCTAGGGATCAAAATATTTTGGGGTTTAAAAAGAAATATGAAACCTAAATATATAGTATTACAAGAGAAAAAAATAAAAAACATGTCATTTGAGGATCTATATGGATCTATCATGACCTATGAGATCTCAATGAGGTTACATTCTATTAAAAAATCCAAATAATCAAATAATAAAATAATATTTTGTTTTAAATAAATTAATGATGAAAACTACAACAATGATGAAATGGATAATAAATCAATGAATATGAACATATTCATCAAAATAAAGAAACCATAAAATTGTTAAAATAAGGTGGATAATGATAGAGAATAACAAGTGATGTTATTCCAATGAAAAAAGGAACAATAAGGTCATAATTTTTATATGACTAAAAAACGGAACAAGGGGAAAAATAACAGAATCAAGGAAACCTTCAATGTTTAAACTTAGTGTGTGAGAAATGAAACCCTCCTATAAAGGGAATCAATGTAGAAATGTTCCTAGTATCTCATGACTAAAATAGAGGGCAGTCATGATCTAAAATCTAACTCTTATTCATCTTCCAATAAAAATTCCTCCTATACCTCTTATTCATTATCCAATCACATATACTATAATGATCTAAAATATTCTTACTGAAAACATGATGAAGGTTTTTCCTTACTAAAATTAATATCGAAATATCATAAAATAAGTATAATCAATCACTTAATGATAAGTAAAAACTCACAATCAAGAAAACTAAATTGTCAAAAATAATGTTCAATATAATGGTATGAAGTTACAATGTAATATTGATTATATCAAAAAAGTTATTTTGAAATTCACCAATGTCTACAAAATGTATATAAAAAATTGGTTTTACAATGTTGTGAAAATAATAATATTCATTGGGATTTTCAAAAAATTAATTTTCATTAAAAATAAAAACTATTTATTAATTTATCTAAAAAAATGTTTTATAATTACTATCATAAAATATAGAATATAATTAAATAATATAATTAGAAAATGGTATCCAATGAACTAGATGTTTGGGGTTAACTTTTATGGTGCCGTAATATTTTCTCAAAGTTCAATTTGATGGTGTGGATGGTTTATAATCATATACTTCCAACTGATGGAAATATTATGTGAATATGTGTGAGTATGGACTCTAGGTGATAATCTTATATCTAGAGTATAGAACAAGATGAAGAAGGATGATATTGAGGGGTGGCAAGAAGTGTCGAGTGGGGCCATGGGTCAGGACCTATAGTGAGGAGGTGATCTAGGGATTCGAGGGGGGGGGGGGGGATGGGCGACGATCCACACTGAGGGATGGCAAGGCGACTAGGTGCGCTAAGGGGAGGTGTAGGGCTCCAAGGGTCGTTGGGGGGGGGTCTCGCGGGTGTCGGGGCCAGAAGGGGGTTATCACGGGGGTTCAGTGGGGGGTGGGGGTAAGTTTCAGGATTGAAAAAAAAACGTTTAGAAGTGGTTTTTAAAAAACCACCGCTAAATACTGTATAAAAAAATTATTGGTCGTTCAGTAAATCGCTGCTAAAAACCCACCACAAAAGGCTATTTATGTTGTAGTGATTTATATTGTAGAATAATAATATTAGGTTAATTATTTAATTTCTTGAGAATATTTTTAAATTTTATTATTCCTATTATATTACATATTATCATTATATAATAATTACTTAATTATTTACCTTCATGTTATACATTTTGATGATATTTGGTACTCAAGTCCAAAATGACTCTAATACGATGTAAATAGTAAAAATAGTCATAATTGCATAATATATAGAATTATATTAATGAAATAATAATAAATTTTATACATCCATTTCACTTTTAAATACATATATTACATATAGATATGAAAAATGAATTATGTTACAATCATAGAGATGGTAAGCCATACACATGCATGAGTAACATTTTCATTTTTCAACGATCATTATGAAAACAAGGTAAGTATTTTTTACCTTTATATAATGATCATAATAATATTTATATCATATTATTAATTTAAATATACCAATATATATCATTCAACTGATGTAGTGATGAAAAAAATAACCACATTGCTTTTTTGGAGGTTATAGTTCACACGTACGCACGAACGACATTATCATTTTTATTAACAAAGAATGGTGAGAATGTAAATGATATATTATTATTTAATAGTTATATATACAACATTAATATAATGTATATAAATTAATTCTGTCATTATAAACATTCTTGAGAGACAGTTATGAGAAAAAATTATATCGGTTCGTGTGGTTTTAGTTAGCCATACACGTGAATGAATAATTAATTTCCCATTTTATGGAATTGGAGATGAATTTAGGATATGATATTAATATAAAAACATCTAAAAATATTTAGGATACTATATTTATTATTTAATCATGGTTTAATAATATTTTTAACAAAGTGTAAGAAGAAAGAATACAAAAAACACTTAATTAAAAATCAGATATTTCCATCCGAAAATATCCTTTGATTAAAACCTTAACACCTATAAGGTGCGTGTTATACCTAAAAAAAGAGATAGAATGTGGTTTGGGAATCTAGGAATATATTTGGGTATATAGTGAAAGAAATAGGTTTTGAGGTGTGAATAAAATAGAATAATGGATTCCCTTTTAAAAGAGAGGGAAGCGGCACTACTGGAATTCTTAAAATTTAATTAATATAAATTAATATTATATTACAAATACCTAAAAATAAATTTATTTCTAATATAGTGTTGATAGGGGTCAAAATAAATTCATCAAATGAAAATTAGGCATGTTTTTAAAAATTTTTAATCCTTATATTTTTGTTTTAACACTTAATTAACCCTTTTAACTGTTAATGTGATTTCATGTAATTTATACTTCTAGGGTTAATATAATTTCTATAAAATGAAATAGAACAATAAATGAGTAATTTATTATATTTTGAGACATATCCCAACCATTTGTCTGAAATTGGTGAATTCGATGCATTCTAGAGTTCAATTATTTGTACATTCATATACATAAATATATATATATATATATATATATATATATATATGTATATATATTATTGTGTTCTCCCCCAATGATTATAGAAGAGAAAATGTGCTAAATATATATGTGAGGGAAATAACTACCCCATGGATTATGTTTTGGGGTAGATAAGTACCAAATACACCTAAAAGTGGAATACGAGCCCATGTAAAAACTATTTTAGTTTTTACCTAAGAAAATAATTATATGTAATTTATTATTACATTTATTCATTTTTGTATTATCAATAAATTTTATAACACATCATGACTTTTCTTTTACATTTAACAATATGTGATAATTTTATAATAGTAACAGTCACACTGAAAGGCCATAACAGTTCCCCATTATGATGAGAACCCAGAAGCGACACAAAAATATTCTTAAATATATGTTCTATAGATGGATGATATCATTTTAATTGATGAAAATGATACAATATCTTAATAGTGGAGACTCATATAACTTTTAGGAAGGTTCCCATGGTATACATCCTTAGGGATTTATAATAGAGGATATTATGTGGACATGACCCACCAATAGGAAATACACATTTATATGTTTCATCAGATGTTCCTATCTATGGATGTATATATTGATCCTTGGACTTTAATATTGTTATTAATGAATATTATTAGTTATGTAATTTTATGTGTTGATGAATACCATGATTAAATATATTCATAATCAATTAGGGTCACTTTTGTTCATTACAAGTAATATTTAATTAATAAATAATGAGAGAAATTAATTTTTCCTTCTATATGTTAATGGAAGTTTATATCCTAGGCACATTGTTTGAACTGAAATAGCAATCCATGGCCATATAATTCTTTGGGAAAGTACATTTTTGGAATTAAAGAGGTTCAATCAAATATGTTCATAACACTATCATGAAAAAGTCTTGATTAGAGATATCATGACAGAAGTATTATAATAGATAGTAAGAATTTTTATGAGGTTTTATGAAGTTTTTTCATTAACTTATTTCTCCATGGGTGCCTTAATGTGTTTCCATACACTGAAATTTTAATTTAGGAGGCTCCCATAATTCCAATGAGAAAGAGACCTAGATGGACACACACTAAGTGTATCTAGAACATCAATTAAATTTTAAATATTATTTATCATTTAACATGTTAAAAAACTGTATTTTTTACATTATTTAATAATTATTCATATTTTCTCAAACACATATATTAAATCACTTGATCTTCAAGAGAATATGTGTGAGAAGAGTATTTAAAGAATATTTAGTTCCTATTTAGTTAATATAATATTTATTTACTTATTTGTTAGTGAATAATGTAGGGTCATTTTTTATTAAAAAATATTCATCATTCAAGGACTGATAAATAATCTGGATAAATACAATAGTGGGTATAAAGGTCTAGTAAAAAATTATATATATTAAAAATCATTTGAATAAGATTAATCAATTTATTAAAGAAATAATATTTAGTTAATTTTCTTATTTTTTGAATGTTGAGAAGTAATAATAACAATATTATTATTTACAAATGAAATTTTACAAGGATTAAGTAAATAATAAGGGCACACAAGAAATTATTATTCTTTAACCCTATAATTACTTAAACACAATTATATTACTTCAAAAACTTATACCAACCATTTTTCTAGTTTTTCACAATGAATCTCGAGAAACCTCTAAAGACCCAGAGAAAACCTCTCCAATAACCCACTCATGAATGGAGAGTGATACTCCTCCACCATCCATATTGATTTTAGAGAGATAAAGGAGAATCCTTTCACGGAATAGTTTTTCATGGGTATTAAGGATGAATTATGAAATCATTAAGAACTTCTCTATTTTCTCTTGAATATTCCTATGGTGACACTTAAAGGTTTAGGGTATACATGTGGATCGACGCTGTCAGGAATCTTTGCTTTATTTCACAATGCAACAATAACACAATGTAGAGACATTTTCTAATTCATCGATGAATATATAATTCATCAAAATGTAATTATTCAACAACATAAATTAATTAAAAATTAGTATGCGATGATCCTTCATTTGGTTATGGTGTTTCCATACCAATTAATATTTGATTCAATTTTATTGGTCATGTCTTTATTCCCTGATGTACATCTCATATTAATCATCAATTTGGACAAAAATCCACGTTGGGAATAAACCACTAGTACATCCACTATGATTGAAACATTAAAGTGGAATCATAGGGTTTACATAATTATTTATAATTATTCAAAGATCATTGATTTATTTACTAATTTGTTTTAGTTTTAAATTATAGTTTAATCATTTTTGGTCCAAATAATGATATATTCTCTTATTACTATTAATTAATACAAATATAATAAAAATGAACTAATTTTAAATAATAAAATTTAAAAAAAATAATCTAGAGGTTCCACATATTTTTTTCTAGATAGAGAAAGAGTACACAATGTTTGATATATAGTTACATTACATGTATTCATGTTTCATGAACTAAGAGAAATCATGAATTAATTAGGGTTTGTGAATTTATCACATGGAGTGTGTATTTAGTACACTGCATGTTGACTGGTCCAGGCTACTGCATGGTTAGCTGGAAAACATGAATTACAACCTTTTTAAGTGACATGTAGTCCATTAGTCAAAGACAAGTCATTTTGTTCCACATGGAATGTGTGATTGTTAACTGTGTCACTAAGAGACCACATGGCATGTAGTCCATGTACACACTATTTACTCCATTAATGCTCAGAGAAGGATAAAAATCCCAGTCCATAGGCATGTTCCATGGTTGGACACCCAATAAATATACATGAAATGTAGTTGGATAGTACACTCCATGTATATTACCTATTTACACATAATTTAAAATTAATTTATTATACCACTTAAACCATATCAACATGCATTCCATGTGTCATTTATTTGAGTCATACATGCTATGTTATTGGTTATATATATATATATATTAAATATAGAACTAATTTAAAAATAATATTTTGAATAATATTTTGTTTATACAAATTTATATAGGAAATACTCTAAACTCATAAAAACATAACATTCTATGTAAATAACTTATGTATGTGTGTAATTTATTTGATAGTACACACCATGAAATTATGAGAAATTATGTGTATGCTACATACTGCATGAGTAAAAATGATACAAATATAATATATATTAGGAAATTTGGATAGGAAATTGTCAAGTTTCCTCCAAGGTATATATTTTTTACACATCCAATTTTAAATAAATTTATTTAATTTGTTTAAAATTTTATTTTATGATAATCTCATGAAAACAGTTGATGAGAATTGAGACAAAATAATTGGTTAATTAAATAAGAAAATTTGTTTATTTGAGGATGATTTATCATAAATAAGAATGATTTGGATTGAATGGTATTTTCTTAAATATGTAATTCATTAAATTTATGAGTATAATCATGAGTGTAACAACCATATTTCAGGTTCTTGACCCATTATTTATGTTATTTATGTATATATAATGTTTGGGTTATGTTTCAAGTGTTTTGAAGGAATTTTGGTATGCTTTGGAGTCTTTTATAAAGGTTCACAGTTTGAACATGGTTAGTAGAAACTGTGCAACACCTACGAGAAACCGTCCAAGGGAAAATTGTAAGCATTGGGAAAGTGCACAGTTCTAATATGGTTTGGAAAAATAATTCATATTACTAAGAGAAACCATGCACTTTGGTATAGTATTAAAACAATCTATTTGTCTAACTGTGCAAGACAACATTGTGAGGTGTGGTTTGAGGCAATATCTTATGCATGGTTAGCACATGATTTGTATAATCGTATTACTTAACCATACACCATGAAATTTTAGATCATAAAATTTTGGATATAATTATTTTTACCTCTTTAATCACTCTTTCCCCCATAATATATCCACATCATGAATTCTTATTCCTCCCAAGGTGTTTGAGACTCTTCCCTTTGTCTTGGGAGTGATCCAGAGGCGAATTAAAGTGTGTTGGAGGCCCAAATTCATCAATAAGTGCTCATTCTTATTACAACCTTCATTATTATCTCTTTCATAAACACACACACACACACACACACACACACACATATATATATATATATTCTATTATGGTTTGATCTATGTTTTTTTGTTTTATGATGAATTGTTGTGGGATCTAATTATGGTAAGGTGATTCATGATTGGATATAGATCATAATTGTACTATTATTCATTTACACTAATGTTTGAGAGGTAGGTGACTTCTCTCTCCATTAATCTTAATTATAAAATAAGAGATTATTCCTAAATTGATTTAATTGTGTGAAATTATTGTGAAATTTATTTGTGATTATTGATTAAAAAATTCTTTAGTGATGGTTTTGTGAAATGGTGTAAATTGGATAGTTTTATAGAAAAATCCCATGATGTAAATTCTTAAATTGTGATTTTAAAATTAATGATTGTTTTGTCTCATGGAAAATATTTTTAGAAATTTTTTGAATAAAGTAAATGTTTTATTGAAATGGATTGGGATGATTGGTTTGAAATGGTATTTGGTATACATGGTTGGTGTGAGTTCATTTTCCTTAGACGTGACCCTGTGGAAGGGGAATGTTCCATTAGGGACCAAATTTTGGTTACCTTAGGACAAATTGGTATATCGATGTGAGACCGTTCATGATTAAGGAACTATGACCTGATCACGCATGTGTGCATTTTTGTATGTGTGTAATGTATATTCCAAATGTTAATTTCAAATGCATTAATGGTTGTTTTATTTCATTCTATGGAAAAAATTTTTTGTTTAGAAACTATTTTTTTTGATATAAAATACTTTAAATTTATTTAAAATATTTTATATAAATGTGGTAACAATTTTTGATCTAGTGTCTTGAGTTGATATGTCATAGGGGAAATCCTACTGATTTCAGAGTACCCCTCTTCTTAGAAACTATTGTGCATTTGTTGATGTAATCTATCGAGAAATAGGTAAAGGTAGGGTATCTGAGTTATTTAGTGATTCTTCTTGATAACTTAGGTTGGGTATGTGGATTTTGTTCTTGGAGATGTTTTGTATTTTCTGTTTTGTGTCATTGGGTTATATATTTTTTGGGTTCCTTTAGTTATGTCACATTGTTTCCATTTATACTCTGATATTGTCTTTTTGATTGGTTTTTTATTGGCTTGTTTTTCTTTATTCATGCATCATATAGTGGTTTTTTAGTTTTTACTAGTGGTTTGGTTGTTATATATTCAAATTTAAAATCTACCCCTTATTTATTATGAGGCCATTTCCATTTATTTATAGCCTCTGGTGTCTTGGGGATGTAACCTAAGGATAGTAATGTCCCACCACCTCTTCCCCATCCATTGAATCATCTTGTTCAATACTTGATATGTGAATAATTTTAATCTTTCTATTGCGAAGGTATTAAGGATTTTTATTGATGTAACATGAACTGTAGGGAATAAAAAGTAATAGATAACCTATTTATGTTGAACTTCATGTTACCATGGTTTTTGGGTATATGTTTTTTGGAACACCTCTAGGAGTTGTCACCAGATCATCATGGGTTTAGACAAGGAGAAGATAATAATATTAATTGATATTAATGAAATCCCACTAGGATTTAATAGTTCATTTTGAGTAATTTTTTTTTGATTTTTTGAAAAATTATTGATATTTGAAAATAGCTGAAAATGGTTTGATTTTCAAAAAGCATGGTGGTATTTTCACAAATTATTTCAAACGTAATTTTTTAAATTTTTAAATCTGTGATTTGATATGTGTGATGTGGTTAATTTAAAATTTCTAAGCCTTGAGTGGCTAGTAATTGAGATTAAATGGAGTGATTTTGGTTATAGAGAATGGAACATGTTAGGAAATATAGAAACCAACCAGAAGAGGCTACTGATAATGTGGATTCAACTGAGCCACAAGAAAACCAAAATTTTCTATAGAGTAATTTCCATGATTTTATGACCATGGATAGAGATAACAAAAGGGATAAACCAATGGAAGTGGATCATTCATATTATTTCCCAATGAAATATATACCCATATTTCGGGGTGATTCACATCCTAAAAATAGTGGTGTGGTTAAATAGGTTGAATTGAATCATAAATTTCATTAGGACACCAGTAGAGCTAAATATAGTGGTGGAAATTTATATGATATAGGATCTAGTATGTTAGTGGTTCAATTTAGTAGTTGAGGCTAAATTGAAACATGACATGATGTGGGAATATTTTGAATTTTTTTAAATATACAATTCTATCCCCACACGTTCATAATTACTAGAACAATAGAATTATTTAGTTTGAAGTAATATAATCTGTCTATAATAGAGTATTCAAATAAATTTATGAATTTAGTTCACTTTCCTTGGGAATTTTCTATAAGTAAATCTTTGAAGGCACTCATTTTCAAGTCTGGGTTAAAACCAATAATTCTCTCAAAAATTTTATTTATTTATATAATGAATTATAAAAAGATGGTGAATAGAGAAATTGTATAAAAAAGATACATCTCAAGAAAAACATTTGGAGGAGTCTTGTTTAATCCTACTAGAACTTTTGTGAACTTCAATGCTGAAAATAAGTGGAGGAGGGACACATATTCTCAATAAAATGGTTGATCTCAGAATCTAACTATGTATCAATCAACTTACCTCCTCAAACAAAGAGTAATACAAGATGTTTTCAGTGTGGTTATTTTTAGCATTCGAAGCAAGATTTTACAACACCATTTAGATAATGAAAAAATTGTAACCGGATGGGAAACCACCAGTGTTATTATTGTAGTTATCTAAGGTTGGGTTCTAGGGAAACATCTCCTTCTTGTTGAGCATCATATGTTTCAATGAGATGAGTGTATTAGAAAAGATATCAACAGTAGAACTGAGAAAACAGTGTTGATTCTAGGAATACCAAGACTCCTCAATGGGTGGAATCTCAATAGGGTAATAAATAGTAAGGTGCAATGAGTAAGAAACTATATGGAGGTGATAAAGTGATAATGGATGAGCAATTGGTACCCTCAATAGTAAGAGGTGTGATTTTTTTAAGTCTTCCCTTATGCAAGATTTTTTTCATATAGTTTCATCCTATTTGATTAATTCTTCTCGTATCACTAATCTGATGGGTTTAAATATTACGATAATGCCTTCTATTTTGAAACTCCAAACACCTTTGGGAAAATGAAAGTGTAGAACATTGAAATCTCTATCATGTGTGATAACAATTTTTAGGACTATGTTAGTATGGTATTTCATTATAATAGTTATGCGTGTATATGAATTGATTATGGGAATGGATTGGATGATTAAATTTGAGGGCCATATAGATTTTCATATACATTAGCTAATTTTAAAATGTTGTAATGGTGATATAAATATCTTTAAAAGAGATAGGGAAGTGGATGTAAGTAGGGAAAAACCCTTGGTACTATTGGTGGGAACTATCTCTTATCAATTGATAATAGTTTCTTTAGTACCAATATATGAGACCAGGAATTTAGATTTTTCAACAATATTGGACTAGTTCCTTGATGTTTTTAATAATAATTTCTCAGGTTTCCCACCCAAAATAGAAGTAGAGTTTATAATTAATCTTCTCCCATGGACCAGTCGTATTTCAATTATGTCTTATTAGATTGAACGAATTGAATTGATGGAATTGAATAATTTGTTAGAAGAGTTTTAAAGTAAAGAGTTAATCCAACATAATATATATCTATTGTAAGTATTGGTTATTTTTATGAATAAGTGGGATAAAACAATTACGATTTATGTATATTATCATAAGATTAACCAAGTTACGATAAAAAATAGTATCCTCTTCCATGAATTGATGACATGATTGATCAATTGAGTGGATCCCAATGGTTCTCTTAACTTAAATTATGTTTGGTATATCAACAACTATGAGTTCAGATGGAGGATATTCTAAATACATCTTTCAAAAGAAGATATTTCCATTATGAGTTTTTTGTTATACATTTTGGTCTTATGAAAATACTATACATCTTTATATAATTGATGAATCAATATTTTCAAAGGTATTGAGATTCATTTTTGGAGGTATTTGTCGATGATATAATGGTGTAGTCAAGAACAAAGGTGGATCATGAAAAACACATTGCTATATTGTTGGGTATCCTGTGGGAGCATTTTATGTATTCCAATTTATCAATGTGTGATTTTTTGATATAAGAGGCACATTTACATGTCCATCTCATTTAAAAAAATAGACCCAAAAAATATAATAGTTGTTATCTCTTGGAAACCACTAAATAATGTCTTTGAGATATATAGTCACCTAAACTTGGTGGCATAATACATACATTTTGTATGTGAATTTTCACAATTGTCATCACTGACAATTAATTTGATGGTAAAGGCATTCCATTCTAGTGTAATGAGTAATGTTATAAGTAATTCAAAGATCTTAAGGTTATACTTACATTGGAAGCTATCTTTATGTTTCTAGAATCTAGACAGGGCTATATAGTCTATTATGATGCTTTAGAATATGGGTTGGGATTTGTTCTCATGTAATGGAATCATGTTGTTTATTATGGTTTATAGAAATTATCATTTAATGGGAATAAATACCCAATACATGACTTGGAATTAGGTTATTTAGTCTGTTATTTTAATACGAGGTGTCATTATTTTTTTGGTTAGAAATTTATGGTGTTTACGAATCATTAGAGTTTGAAACACGCTTTCTCCCAAAGAGATTTGAATATATGACAACGAATATGGATTTAATACCTTAAAATGTTCTACATTAACTTGATGTATAAATTTTGTAAAGGTTATTTAGTTGTAGATGAATTAATAAAGAAATCATATAATTAGTTGGCTAAGGAAGATTTAGTTCAGTTGGAGATGATATTAGTTAAGCAGACATTCACATGAATTGTACTAACCCTAGTGATGTTTCAGTTTTATTCCTAGTTTCATTTATTTATAATTTGGTTTATCATGTAAAAGAGGCTCATATATCTGATTCAGAATGTGTTTCTGAGGTAAAACCCCAATATTTGGTAGAACATTGAGGGTTGGAAGCTGGACAAGAGTTCTATTTTGTGGTTTAATGATTGGATAATGATACCTTTGGATTTTTAGAAACAAAATTTTAATTCTTTTACCACATGATGTGGGTTTTTTATCCTCACATTAAAAATATTTATAAAGTATTAAAATTATATTCTTGTTGGGTTGGCATGAAATGAGTTGTTTAAGATTTTTTTTTCGAGATTCCACACCTATTAGAAAGTCAAGGTAGAACACCATCAATTATTAGTAATTTTTTAGTATGTACCCATCCATGTGTGGATGTCAGTGTAGATATGTGTAGATATTGGGATAGGTCTCCCAAAAATTGTTTGAAAACATGATTCCATTTGGGTAATTAAGGATTGGATCACGAAGTTAGCACATTTTATCGCTATTCTTTAATCCCATACGGTTGAGGAATTTTCTAGAATTTATATCCAAGAAGTTATAAAGATGCATGGTGTTCTATTATTAATTGTATCAGGCTAAGACCCTAGGTTTATATCTCATTTTTGGAAGTCCATACAATAGGAACATGATACTAATTTGACTATGAGAATGGAATATCATCCCCAAATTGATTGAAAATACAAATGGAATATACAAACATTAGAATATATTCCTATGGATTTTGTAATGGAATTTGGTGGCTCATGGGAAGAGCACATACCATTAGTGGAGTTTTCATACAACAATACTTATATAGACTAAATACAAATAACTAATTTTAAATATTTTTATAGACAAAATTTTCATTCTCCTCTTTTTTTGGGTAGAAACAGGAGAGACTTCACTGGTTGGACCAAGACTTGTGAAAGATACAACAGAGAAGATTCATCTGATCAGAAAGAGGTTGAAGATGGATCAGAGTCCTCATAAAATATACGTGGATCATTATTGAAAAAATTATCATTCTAGGTGAGTGATTTTGGGTTCTTTATAATCTCTTCGAGGCTTGGGCATCATCATTTTTGTAAGAAGGTCAAGTTATCTCTTTGATACATATACCCTTTTGAGATACTTGAATAGGATTGTGAGGTGGACTATTGGTTGGATTTTATAATAAGGTTCAATTCAATTCATAATTTGGTCCATTTATCTTAATTGAAGAATTATCAAATTGATCCTGACCATGTGATTTGATGGGATCACATCAACAAAGATCTGGATTCTATCTTGGTTAATGTGCAGGTATATATTGTGGATTGGAAAGATAAAGTCTTTCATGGGAAACGAATCTTTCTAGAATTAATTTTATGGAAACGTGGTCGGATATATAAAGAAATGTGGGAGCATAAAAAGGAAATGTTGGGTAATATTTCATAACTCTTCCAAGTTAAATAAGGTTTCTACTTTATGGGGAAAGGAAGACCAATGGTGGGGAGAATGTAACACCCTCAGTTTCAGGTAATTAGCTTTTTATTTTTGTATTTTAATTATATTTAATGTTTGGGTTATTATTTGGGTGGTTTAGAGTATTATTTCATGAATTGGAGGCTTTTTTGGAGTAATAACGTTTGATAATGGTTAGTAGAAATGATGTAACACCTCTAGGAAACTATGTAAGGGGAAATAGTAAGTACTGGATAAGCACATGGTTGGTGAATTATTTGGATAAAACATTCAAATTACTAGGAGAAACCACGAACATTGGGATAATGGGGAAACACACAATTGGTTGATGTTTTTTCTAATCTTGTGATCCAGCCATTCGAGGCGTGGTTTGATGTAGTATCTCATGCATGATTAGTACATGATTTTTCTAAAGGTGTTCCAAACTATGATCCATGAAATTTTAGATCCAGAAATTATGGATCTAATTTATTTTACAAACATAATAAATAATTTTCCCCCTAATTTGTCCATAAAAAAATTCACTTCCTCCCAAGGTGTTAGATACAATTTCCTTTGTCCTAGTAGAAATCGAGAAGCGAATCAATGTTTGTTGGAGGCCTAGATTCATTAGTAAGTCCACCTTCATGGTAATTCTTCTTAGATCCTTCATTTTTTTCTCTCCCTATCTCTCGATATCTCTCTCAGAACCATAAATATATTCTATTATGGTTATATCGATTTGTTTTGGATTATTTTATGATAAATTCTCTTCAAATTTAATGAAGGGATATGGATTCGTGATTAGATCTAGAGTATCATTTTTCCATTGTTCATTTTCACCAAATATTTATTAGTAGGTGGACTATCTATTAATTATAGTTTATTTTAACATGAAGGATATGTTTAAAATTGATTTATTTATTGGATTTTTTTGGAAATTTATGTGTGATTCCTAATAGAAAACCTCTTTAGTGATGGTATTTTGAAATGGTGGAAATAATCCATGATATGAATTTTAAAATGGTGATTTTAATGTTATTTATTTTTTTGACTCATGGAAAATATTGGTAGAAAATTTTCAAATAAAATAAATATATTTATATTTTTTAAAATAGATTAGCTTGATTGGTTTGTTATGGTATTTGCAATAAATTTTTAGCATTAGTTCATTTGAATTAGATGTGACACTATGAAAGGGGCATGTTCCATATGGGAACCTGGTATTGGTTACCTTGTGATGACTTAGTATATCAATATGATAATGCTCATGAGTATGGAAATATCACATAGAAATGAATGTGTGGATGTGTGGATGGGTATGAAAATTAGAAATGTGAAATTTTTAAAGGTTTTTTTCTATCCATGGAAAATAGTTATGGTATGGAAAACTATTTTTGATTGAATTTTTTTTGGGTTTTTATAAAATAATTTAATTTTTTAAAAACTATTTTATATAAATGTGATAATAAGTATTTTCCTTGTGGCCTGTGTTGGGAAGTCATTGGGGAAATCCAATTGAGTTTAGGCTTATCCTCTTCTTAGGTAATGTTGTATATATTTAGATTTAATCTATGAAGACACATGTAAAGGAAAGGTATCCCAGTTCATTAGTGAAGCTTCATGATGCCTTGGACTGGGCATGTGGATTTGGGGCTTGGAGGAATAAAAATATTTTTATTTAGTTCATTTGGGTTTACCATCTTTGGATTCCTTTTTCTATATCACTTTGTATCCAATTGTACTATGATATTGTGTTTTGGATATGTTTTTTATTGGATTATTTTTCTTTATTCTTGCATCATATAGTGGTTTATTGAGTTTGAATAGTGGTTTGGTTGTTTTATCTTCAATTGGAAAACAATCCCCAAATTTTTTAGGAGGACCATAACATTTATTTCCTACCTATGGGGTCTTGGGGATGTCACCTAAGTCTTGTAACGCCCCCTACCTCTTCTGAATACAATGGGTGAGGATATACATGTTATAATGATCATAAACTAGACTTTTATATGTGATTTGTTTCATTTTAATTTATTGTTATTAAATAAAAATTTATTTCCAAAGAATCATCCCTCCTCTCATTATTTAAGGGCATGAATGTTGTGGTTTATTTTATATAAACCCTTAAACTAAATTGTTGGTTCCCATCACATGTATGTAACTAAAAGCTTATGTAATGGGTGGATTTACTAGGTGAGTGGAGGTGGTTAAATTTTTAATATGAGGTGAAACCAATCCAAGAGTTACATGGGAGGAATAGTGGAATGCTGTAACATGAACCGAGTTATGGTTTAAGGTGTTTCATTTACCTAGGGAGACGATTGGTTTATCATCCCCTCGATAAACTAACCATTAAGAAAATATCATGACCATAAAAAGATTATTATTTTATTTCTTTAAACATGGATGGTTAATTTCATTATGGATGTTTTATTTCAATCACATGAATTAATGAATTAACAAACTTGAAAGATAAAAAAAAATTTATTGTTCATAAAATTTATCTAAGATATGGTTAATCACATAAGTAAATCCATTTAATATTAACAATAATGTAACTAAGATAAAATAGTATATTTATGGAAAAATATTAATATCCCTCAATTATATATATATATATATTATGTTGGTATATCCTTCCACAACTTGAGTAGGAATGAAAACATTGTTCACACTACTTCATGAATCAATGTTTGGCTGTTATTAATTATTGGGGAATTTCTATCAGGAGTTTGGATCGACTTAATATAGTTTCTATTAAGGTTTTATCATATCTTTGAGAATTAGTGTAACTAGTAAGAATAGTGTTGAAGAAATCTAAATTAACGATTTTAGGATTGGGAAGTCCACTGAACAAATCCTTGAACAATGCGTTAATGTGATTAGAAATTTATTCATACCTAAATACCTTCAAATATCTTGATAGAACTCCATATGGGTTATAAGAATGGGAATATGGCTCCCTTCCAAAAAAATATCTATTAAAAAGTATATATTGAACCTAATAGTGAGGGATATTAAGTTTTTATAAAATAGAGGGAGATAAATAAATTAATTATTTTTATCTATTTTTATAGAATAATGTACTGAATTTATTATCTTTTAAATTATTGAAATGGGAATACACAGGGATTCAACCATATCATTATGATCCATAAATGATAATGATAAAATTATTAGTGGAATCAATTCATAATAATGGGAATGGTTATTGTGCGTTATTTTTTTCCATGAATTGAAATTATATGTGATGGGTAACAATATTACTGAAGAACATGGAAAAGAGGCTAGTGAGGAAAAATAATATCTATATGAAAAACATTTGGATGGTACCAAATATCTATAATGATCCATGATTTAACCCATGTAAAATAAACCTCTAAATAAACATGAGGATATAAATGTATTTATTATAATGTATCACCTTTATGATCTCTATCAAGGGAAGGAAGGAAAAGAGATATTTGAGATATCTATTGCACATTGCACATTCCACATTCAATATTGGAGATTCAGTGCTAGATGGAACCCTTGTAGTCTAGATGATTGGAAATATAGATCACTTATAAATCATGGGAATAAAATTGCATGATAAGTTATGCATACATCTTATCATTTCATCAATTCATAAAAAATTATCCAGTTTCATTATGAATTAATACATGGGTAATAATAAGAAATCTATTTTAGTATTTATTAATCATATTTTACAAGATATCAAGGAAATTCGGTATAAAAAAACCCATATTCCTAATGGTGGATAAGAAAAAAATAACAATCCAAAGGGGCCCAAGACTCACTCCAAATCTAAAGTAATCTAGAACCCTCCTAATAAGAGGAAGAATATCCAATGATAATAAAAATAAAAGGAAGAATTATTTTTTCATGGGGTAATATATTCCATTAGAAGAAGAACTACCCCCAGTAGAAAGAGGAAGCTAATGGTGTGTTTTTTATTGAGTGAAATATTTTTATATGTACAGATTGTGTATTAATACATATAATGGTGCTTACAGATTTTTCCAAATACCAGAACAATGTATATTTTGAAATATTTCTATAAGAGTGATGGATATTTTATAAGACAATGTAGTGGTACTTTCTACCATTTCTATAAGAAACTAACAAATTCCATTGAAAACTATAATTATTTTGGTTTTGTAAAATTTTAATTTTTTGATGAGTGTTACTAAGAACACCATATCTACTTAATTCATTGACCATAATGGATTTATGTTTAAATTTGGAAATAATTAATAATTATTTTATAACGAAATCATCTATTAAGCTATGACACAACTAAATAATGATTTTTATGAATTAAATTATGAATTGTTTTTTGGAAATTGATAACGAATCATGTTCCCATAACTCATATAACACCAATATGTGGCATTATTATCTTGGTCATGTAAATGAAAAGACTCTTAAAATTATATATCAATATGTTTATTTAGAATCTTTTGTGTTATGAACACTAGAAATATATCCTACTTTTTTTCAAGGAAAATGTCTAAACCATTATTTAGTGGACATGGTGAAAGGGAAATGAATCTTCTATGATGTGTAAAAACTAATTTATGTATACCCTTTTTAGTAGAATATAGATTTTTATATCCTTACTTCATAAATATTGTGGATTAATTAAATAGATATGGTAATATCTACTTAGTGACATATACTTCCTAGGGATTTGGTAAATTCAATAAATTCAAGAATTAAGTAGAGAATAAACATAGTAACAAGATAAAGAAGCTTCAACCTGATTGAGGTGATGAATCTATTTGCCAAGATTTTATTGAGATTCCTTATTATTTTAGGATTCTATCCAAACTCACTACACCTTATAAACCATTGTGGAATAGTTTTAGTTAAATGATTAATTTTACATTACATGATTTTCTATTTTTATAGTGATAATTTATTTTAAGGAAAAATGATTCTCTTCTTGGACAACAATCTGACCTTGATGTTCTAGAGTCCCCTACTTTATCTCTATATTCATCATCACTACCTCTGATTTTTTTATTTTTCCACTTTGATGCTTCTAGTTTCGATATCACCCCTCATGTTGTTTCATGTTTGTCTATTCAACTCTCTCCATTTTGGGGTATATTATTTTATCATTATTTCATTTTTGTTTAATAGTACTGAATTTTTCATTTTGGATTTATCTAGTGGTTATTTGTTCATTAAATTTATTTTTAGGTGTGATGTTCATATGTAGGTGGACCAAGAATGGATATTGTGTTCCTGTAGAAGGTCATGTCTCTCTGTTGAATCCCTCATGAATTCTTACTCTGATCTAGATTCATATTATCCAACTCATCTCCCTACTTGGTTTGGTGTAGTGGTTACTAGGGGTATTTGGGATGGGATTTTCAAGTGGTCGATGATGTTCCCTAAGGTACGTCCTCATTGGACTCCCTCCTTGCCATGGGTTCCCATTAGAGAGGATCTTTATATCGGATAGTGGTGATTTAATTCTTCTTTGTTGTGTTTAATTTCCAAATGATGGATTTTTAGTTTTTTTCAGAATAGTGGTTAGATTAAGATTCATGTTAGTCTAATAATTTAGCTATTGGTGATTAATAGTCAATGATTATGTGTTTGTTCATTTTCATATTTGTGGGATGTGGGTGGTTCTACTTGATCATGGGAGGATTTTTATTTTTATAGTTCCTTTATATTCAATGTTTTAGTTCAAAAATAGTTGAACAAGGTAATGGTGGTTTTCTACTAGTGATATGGTTAATGAATATGATATTTCATGCCATGGTGTGTGACGATAGGATGAGCGATTCCACTTGGTGTAATTTCTAAAGCAAGGGAGAATTGTCCTATCAAACAGCATGTATCATCATCAAAGACTACTTTGCTTCAAAATCCCACCTAGATTCCTTTTATTCAATATAATTCTTTGTCTATATGGTGTAGTGTTATTCTCTGAATTTTTGGGATATTTTTTTGAGCGGATAATGGTGTCCCATGGGGTGATACCAGTGCAGACTTCTCTCCTTAAATTTGAGTGTTGTTTGAGTTTTCCTCTCTTCTTCCTAGTGTTCATTATATTTTGGTGTTCATCATTATGGTTTTCTATAAATTCAATAGTTATTCTTGTGTGTGTTTTTGGTTCCTGTTAGTGATGTTTGTTGCATGGTGTCAATGGAATATCTTCATTTGATTTCCGGTTCGAGGGAGCTACTTGGTATTTCACTCCGACTAATGACTATAATAACCATAGCTTGGTTGCTACATAATTCAATGGATTTTAGTTTTTGATGACATTGATGAAGTTTAGTTTTTATGTATTTTAATTATCAATGATGGGTTGATTTTCCAACATGGTGCGTAGATCAAGGTGGAATTCAAAATGAGGTGATCACGTGTGTGTTTTTTGAATTTTGAATTGATAGGATTGTATTGTAGGTGTTGTTTTGTTTTTGAATCGATTATTTCATGTAATTCAACTATAACATATATAAGTCAGAGGAATTTGGTCCCTCCCAACCTTAATCAGGTTATTTTAAAGTAAAAAAGATATAATTTAGACTATGGAGGAATTGTGCCAGGCTTGACATGGTAAGGTCATTGATGAGTCATATAGATCTTCCATTATCCTTTTGGTAATATGTATTACATGCTGAATGACACATTATAAACCATGTAATAAATAAGGTGGGAAATATAATTATATATGAGTTAATGTATGGAGAGAAACATATGTTGTCACACACTTGTGTATGGTTATATGGGACATTTTTTAAGGTTATATTAGGGAAAAAACTTACACCTCAAGGAACAAAATGTATTTTATATGTTATAAAAATGAAACAAGTTGATACTATATATAAAACCCCTCTTATAAGGAATTGATTATTGTATGAAAATCCATATTTATTATGTGGAGAACATCCTTAAGAACAACAGTAGGAGAAATACTAACTTCAGTGAAGTTAATGCTCAATATTAACGAAATTTTGTATAGGAAAAAATTCCATAGGTCCTCATGGAAGAATCTATTCCCAAAATACAAGTATTTCATAAGAGTAAAAGATAGGTAAGAGAACCAGAAAGATATGGTTTTCTAGTCACCAAATACGGTGACTCATTAATGGTTTATAATAATGACCCTATATCCTAGAATGAGTTTGTATAGAGTTTAGAAGTTATAGGATGGAAATAATCCATGAATTATGAGAAGGAATTCATGTAATAGAACTATGTTTTGGTACTCGTAAATCTTCTAGTTGACATAATGATAGTTGTTTATAAATGGTTATCCAAGAGAAAAATAGATATGGTTGGTAAAGTAATTACTTACAAAGACTAACTTGTGTCTAAAGGGTTTAAACACCATAAATGTATTGACTATGATGAAAACTTCTCTCTAATTTTTATGTTTAAATCCATTAGAATAATACTTGCTTTAATCACTTACCATGACTATTAAATTTGGAAAATATATTTCAAAACAACATTCTTTAATAGAAACCTTCAAGAATTTGTCTATATAACAAATAAAAACCATATATATGGTATTTTGATGCTAGATCTAAAGGTTGTGACATAATATAATTGGGTTTCTTATGTATATTTAATGAATTTTTGATTCATTTTATGGATCATTGTTGGTTATTGTGTGAACTTTGGGTATCATCGAGGTAAGGGTTTTCATTATCTCCCATTGTTATATAAATGATTAATTGAATATTCTTAATCAATAATTTTTTTAATAGGATTCTTCTATAATTTTGGATCCCTTATTTTCTGATTAAAGATATCATTACTTAAGGTAGGTTGGATCATAATAAAATTCCTAAAAATTGGAATAATTATTTCTTGCATGATTTGAAAAGGATTTCTAATTGATTCCAAAATCATGAATTTATATCCTTGACATATATTTTTTCTATTATACCGGTGTATATTAAACCTATTTGACTATGGATTTTAAATTAATTCATTGATTCATGGAAACTATTTTCAATTGAAAAGAATTATTTGAATTTTTAATTTGATGATTTATTAGAAAATAAGGCATGAACTATTTTTTAAAATTGGAATGGAAATAATTTTTTAAAGAAATTTGTTTTGATGAAATACATTTGATATTGGTTTTTTGGAAATGAAATGTAATGTTTGAAACCTGATTTGGGGATCCTTGAATGATAATTAATCAAAATAATTTAAGATAAAGGATTTTACCCATGATTGATTTCATTGAAGCACATATGAGCCTTGGTTATTAGGTAGGTGGCCTTAGATATACATAATAGGAATGTATTATCTCTACCTAGGGGGGATTAATGATGATAGAAATGACTAAACTATAATGAGTCTAGGAAGTTCATTCTTTGGGATGGATTCCTATTCCCCATAGGTTTGAGATATTGGGATGTGGGCACACTTTGGTCTGTATTTCACTGAGAATGTGTTAAACCATGATCTTTGATCTAACAAACCCTGATATATATAACCATAGTAAAATTATTGAATATAATTTATACATGACATTTTTGATGAAATGGTTTACTCATATTGGTTTTGATTGGTATTATTATGCATACCAGTTTTGATGGAAATTCCATTCTTGTAACTGTTCGATACCTTCCATTCAAATGATATAAAACATGTTTTATTTTTAAATCTTAATGATTATGATTCCATTATTTATTTAAAAATGATTATATTTTCTTTATTTTATATATATTTCGTATGGAATTCTTGGTGGGATCCTACTAGGATAGAGTTTCTCAAGCCTATCTTTTTTCCTTTGGGTATTTGTCGAATTTTATTTTCAAAGACAAGGAAAATAGAAAACATTACTTAGAGGTGATTGGTTTTCTTGATTGAAGAGTCTTGGGAGTTGGTGATGAAAAGTGGTGTATGTGATCTATATCTTATGAGAAGATATTATTCATTTTGATGTTTTGGTTTGATATCCTATTTTGGGATTTCTACTTTTCTACTTACGATAATTTACTATTGTTATATGTTTTGGAATACTTACTATTTATGGATTCATAACACTAATTTCATTTAATTTGGATGATATTGTTGAAAAATTATTTCCTCTATTTTTTTGAGGAATATACACTAGTCACTAGCCAATGGGGAATAGAAACTCCCTTCAGGCTATGTTAGGGTTGATTCGAGTTCCAATTAAGCTTGTTATTCAGTATGGTTCATAAAAAATGTTATTGGAGGAGTTGGAGTCACTTATTGAATATGGGTATATAGTTTGGGGTGTGTTTTTTTACATGACATCATATTTGTTGGATTTAAGGGCATGGTGATGAGCGAGTTCCTAACCTTATCTCATCATTATAAGCCATAAGTTACCATGAAATGTTTGGAAAATTTTTCATTGAGGAGTTATTTTATATGATTCTATACATTTTAAAAACATTTTTATGATATTTTTATTCACAATTTGAATTATTTTTGATAGATTTTTTGTTTATTTATATCTTGCAAGATTTTTCCTTGTAATTTTTTGATGTTCTATAGTACCATTCCCCTAATAAGACATTTGACTAGAATTCAGATGGGAGTTACTAATGGACTACAGTAATAAAACTGTCTAGTTGAATAGAACCCCATATAGTTAGTAGTGTACATGGTCAATGATTTGGGACAAGGAGAAACATATGTTCCCATTCATTCTAGAGAGGATGAAACTGAAAGGGATAATAGAAAAGTTCATTCACTAGACTTTATTTATTATAAAACACCATCTTTCCATGGTAGAATTGAACCTCATCATGAAGAGGATTGGTTGAGAATGATTGAATGTCTCTTTGATTTTTATAGATACTAGTTTCCATTATGGTGAAATGTGTAGTATTCAAACATGAGATTTCAAGAAAGTATATAGTGATATTTTTTTATTCTCACTACTAAGAATGTGGTCTTGGAGTGGAAATATTTTAAGACACTTTTCATGAACCAATTTCATCCATTGTTTTTTATATTCTTTATGTCCATAGAGTAAGTCAACCTTCACCAAAGTAATTTTACAATGAATCATAATGATAATTATTTTGCAGAACTTGATCATTATTCACCTGAGGTAGTTTCAAAAAAGATAATGAAGGCCTGAATGGTTGATATGGGTATTATATTAGATATACAATCAAAGCTATTTGTGCTAAATCTTACCTTTCACACTGATGTTCTAGATATAGTTCTAATTGTATAAATTGATATAGATAATAAGTCCTGGTTGACTAGAGTTCCTCTTACTCATAGTGGTAGTTTTTTATAGTTACTTTAATAGAAAATAAAGTGGAATAAGTCTCATGATGGAAAACGTACTGGTATTCCTTGAGAATAGACATCCTATAGACCATTTAAAGTGTCTAGAGAAAGCTCACTTACTGTTTGTAGTGTGGAAATGATGAGTTTTCCAATCCTTATTCCTTGGAAGAAACAAAAATCATCAACTCATTTTGAAACTCAGGACAAATGCATAATTTTATCCATGTTTTTACTTCCACAAATATTGTATTAAGTTCATCAATACCGATAGGATATACAATAAAGTTATAGGCCTCAAGAACAATTGGGTTTTAGCCACATTCCTTTGGAATGAAGAAAATTCATGTAGTGGACGAGTCTCTATTCGGAAATGATACATGCCCTATGATAATGATGGGTAGAAATATTATTGATTCATCTTTAGGGAATTATTTATTTGATACTAGTGAATCTCATTTTTTATGAAACCACACCATGGACTTGCTAAATCAGTCTACATATCTCATTCCTTATGAGATAGAAATTGAAACGACTCTAAGGATGAAGAGCAATTAGGATCACTGATGATACTCTTATGATTTTTATTTATCATAAATAGATCTAAATTTTTTTGTATATTGATATGAATCTTAAACATGTAATTCATGATAAGGATTGGTTGGTTTTGTATAAAGATCAGATTTATTATAATCTTCAGCAGGTCTTCTTTACTTCCACTAATGGGGAGCACCAGGTTTTTTTGGGAGAATGGGACAGGTATACTATATGACCCAAACCACCTCTTCCAGATCTAGGTATGATGATATGTATGTATGCTGTTGAATTAGAGAAGGAATTATATTATAGTGATCTTCCTCTACTAGATTTTGAGTTCCTAGATGTTTTCTCATCAGACTTTTCTAGTCTTCAATATGGTAAAGAGGCAATGTTTTCTTTCCACTTAGTTCTAGGATCTTAGTTGATATCTATTCCTTCCTAACATATGACACCAATTTAATTGATGGATTTAAATTATCAGTTGGATTACTTGATGGATAAAGAATTCATTTGACCTAGTGTGTTTCCTTGGATATCACTATTATAATTTTATAAGTTGGCTAATATAACCCTTAACTTGTGTGTTGACTATCATAACCTCAATCAAGGAATATTCAATAATAAGTACCCATTTCATCCAATTAATTTTTTTGATTAGTTAAAATGGGTGATGTGGTTCTCTAAGACTGATATAAGGTCTGGTTAGCACTAAGTCATGATCAAGGAGTCTGATATACCATTGAATTCTTCTAGGATAAGGTATGACCACTATGAGTATCACATTATGCAATTTAGTTTAATAAATCGTGTTTCAATGTTTATTTTTACTCTTCCATAGGCTGGGTAGGTCTATGTGGTGTTTTGTAATACTTCAGTTTAGGTTTCGTTTGTAATCTCAGGGATGGTGATCATGTAGTGTCTTATGGTTATCGTTAGCTTAATCCCCATGAGAAGAAATATCACACCCATGATCTTGATCTCAAAATAGTGATGTATGCTCTTATGATTTAGTGGCATGAACTTTTTCAATAAAGGTTTACCATTTAATTTGATCACAATATTTTGAGTTATATATTCTCAAAAAATATATCTGATTCTTTATTAGAGGTGATAGACTATGTGCCTTCAATATTATGGCATTGACATTGCCCATAACCCTAGAATGAGTAATGTTTTTTATGATTATTTGAGTTGGAAATTACCATCATTGGTCATTAACGAATCATCATATGAATGGAATATCATGGATATCTTTGTTCATATACAATTGGGAGTATAGAAGGATATGACCAATGTTATTTTGGGAGGTGTTTAGTTGACATCCACTATTTTTAGTTGATTCTCTAGGATAAGTTGCTTGATTATGAGTTATAAGGAACTTGGGATTATTTATATGGCAGGTAGAACATTGGAGAATGGCCTCTATCTCTAGAGGGTGTCCTTTTAATAAAAAGGTTATGCCATTATATCACTTATATAGAGGTAGTGATAAAGAGATTTTAATCATTCTTAGTGAGTGGTTCAATCAATCATACAGAAGTTGTTTTATGATATAAGGAATCATTTCATGATGTCTATTTATGAAATGGGGCATTGATGATTTTGTTTCCCATTGTAATACATTCTAGTGGATTATGCCCAATCTTTAAAAGCCTCCAAGTCTGCTATAATCTCTTCCTATACTGTCTAGGATGTGGGATATGATATTGATAGACTTTTTAATTGGGTTTCCATATATTCCTCAAGGAAACAATTCAATTTGGGCGATGATTGTTTGATTGAACAAATTGGGTCACTTTATTCCCACTTGTGATCCCACCGAAGTTGAGGAATTAAGATATATATTTTTGTATTATTTTGTTAGACTACATGCAGTTTCTTTTAGATTTTTTTGACTTAGATACCTAGTTCACATCTTAGGTTTGAAGAGGCTTTAATGATGATATTAGATCCTAGGTAAAGTTGTGTACAACATACCATACTTAGAGAGACAATCAGACAGAATATGCTATACATATTTAGGAGGACCTGATTTGTGCTGGTGTCCTTATCATTGGAGGAGTGTGAGATTTACATTTGGGTCTGTTTGATTGCACCTATAATAAAAAACCACCAGTAATTCATTAAAATAAAACCTTTGACGCCTTGTATGGTCAGTCTTGTAAATAAAAATTCTGTTGGTCAGAGATTAGTGAAAATTACCATGTGGGACCTAGTTTAAGACAAGAGAAAATGTTGATGATCTAGATGATATGAATAATATTAGTGAAGGATTAGAGATGATAAATTTTTTATTGAAATTGTAATAAATGCACGTTCTAATTCTCCATGGGATACCAAATGTTTTAGAGAGTATCACCTCGATTGGGTCACCGATGGATTGGAAAATAGGGAACTTTGTCACCGAGATATGTGGGACCTTTTCATGTCATTAAAACATTTGGTAAGGTGGAGTATAGTTTATCCATTCCATCTATGTTTACATAAATTAATGATATATTTCATATTTCATATCTTAGGAAATACTTTTCAAACTCATCTCATGTATTGAATTAGGATGACCTTGATATGGAACCAGATATGATCATGACTGAGTATGCAGTTAAGGTTGATGATACTCATGTGAAGGTTCTATGTGGGGAATCTATACTTACTTTTTTGGTTTCCATGCAATAATGTTTTTGACTCTCATGAGTCTTGGAAGGTTGAGTAGATGATGAGAGTGTAGTGGACTCATCTCTTTGTAGACCAATCTACTTACTCACTGAAATTTATCTTTTTTATTCAGACCCTATACTCAAGGGGGTCCAAAATGATGTAAACCAAGGGTGTCACCAAAAATAAAATACATACACTCATGAGGTAAATACCCATTATGTTGATAAATAATAAAAATTTCCATAGGACCAATTTTTCTAGTGAGAATATCAGTTGTAAAATTCCCTTCCCTCAAGGTGTGACTAACCTTAATACCCTATCATATGCATGTCTTTCATTTCTTGATGAGGTAGAATATGTACCAGGGAATGATCCCATGGTATCTGAGGATACCCACCCAAATATTGGATTTGGTGACCATTATTTAGAGATAGATATTATAAATCTTGTATAAAAGGATACCACTATGAAGAGACCCGGTGTTTCCCCAATAGAGTTTCCCAGAACCTAGAAGGCACTAAAGACAAGGAGCACCAAACCCTAGCCATCACGTACTAGACCACCCACTCATATGAAAATAAACTCAAGCCTAATAATAATTTATATTAGGATCGATCTAGGAGTATTAAACATAAAATAGATCTTTAAAACAATAGTTCCTCATCCCTTAGTGGGAACAAAAATTCTAGGAAGGATCCCCATGATAAAATCCAATTTTGTCCTTCCTAGAATGTGGTAGCTGAGATCTACCACCATTGATTTCAAATGAACCCGAGTCTTGAAATGTTAAGATATTTTACCATCTTTGTATTTATTTTTTTCCTCCCAAATTACCCATCATTCCACAATAAACAACATGCTGCACACTTTGGTTTTTTTACAGTTCCAATCATACCCTCATAACCATGCACTGGTAAATTACATCAATGAATCTCCTTGCATTGAAATCAAAAAAAGATAAATGATATTATCTAAAATCATGATAGACTAATTGATATTGAAGAATAAATTATAGAATAATTTATAGATCATGTTCTCATATCACTAGCACTGCATATCTAGAATGATAATGTTTTTTCTACAAATTACCACCCATAGGAATGGCTTACTGCCTCACTTCCCAGTCCCATAAATTAATTTTTATTGGGATATCTCAACACCAAATATTTCTAGGAAATATTTCAAGATCATGTTCTTCTTATATCAGAGAACAGAATTCCTTGGCATTGAATGATATTAACACCAAATATATGAACATACATATATAGATCTTATCTTCTAGGAATGTGTTTCAAAAAATGATCTTATACTCTTCATTGATATTTATGTTGATAAATATGGGGTGTGTGTATGATGGTATATATGAATTTTATATTAGAAGATGGACCCCCTTGGGAAAAAGGGGGTTTCTCCCACTCTGTTATATATTAAGAAGCTGATGTTGCCACGTCCCATCACCCATAGAGCCTTATATTTCGGAATGTACAATTGTTGGAAAATACATCTCATGGGACATGAGTTCCTAATAGTTTTTGGAGCCTATAAAAACCATTACTCACTATACCCATCCTTTATGAAACTTTCACATAGATTATCACCTTCAATAAATTCCCCTAAAATCTCAACAACATTCTTTTCATGGTATTTGAAATATAATTTGTGCTAATTAATCTTTCCATAACTAGAAATTTCATTGTCTTACAAGATTATTGGGGGAATATAATTCCTTGGTTGACATACTAGGTAAAATAAGTCATTATTTTATCAAGGGTTTCGATGGTTTCTTTAAGAACCCTAATAACTAATAGAATATGCATTTGGATAGATGTTAGAACACTATTCACTAGGGTTATTCTCTCCCCAAATGAGAGGAATTATTTTTTCCCAATTGAAGATGAGACTTGTGATCTAATGAAAAATTCCTTAAAATAAAACCATTATGATATTTCCATCTAAAATGGGATCTCCTAGATAATCCATTGGAACGTTTCATATATGAATGAACATCTTGTCCTCAATTTATTTTCTTTAACTATGAGCATATAATTTCTAGATAAAAACATATAGTTTCACATGATTAATCCATTTTCCACTCCAACCATCATAATTCCCCATAAAACTATTGAAAATATTGACATATATTTTACTTCCATTGAAATAATAGAAAGTCATCAGTTAACATGAGATGAGAAATAATTCTTGAATCGAGTCTATTTTTGTAAGCTAGTACCCCCCCCCCCCGCTTTGTTAATTCACACTTGATATTTTTGGTAAGGGATTCTAAAGTGATTATTAATAGGTTAGATAGAAAACGATCTCACTACCTTAAACCACAATCTATGTGAAAGAAATTTAAGCTCCTCCCCATTATTGAAATAGAAATCCATAATTAGGAATATCATATGATGAACAAGTCACTCACCCAGTCATTGAAACAAAAATATCTCCCAAACTTAATAATAAATCTCCACTATATTTATTCATAATATTTATTCATATCATCCATGATCATAATGTTACAACTAAATGTAATCATGTTAATTTCATCCATTATATACTTGGAAATTAAAATTTCCCCATGTATGTTTCTTCCTCTCATAAATCCATGATGTTCCTTCGAGAAGATTTTTGGTAGGACCTATCAAAGACTTATATTCATGTGGAAAGTGAGAATATTATATGAAATATTTCAAAGACATAGTGGAACGTACTGGTTGATAGCCACTAGGTCCTTGAACATTGTAATTAGAACTGCTATATATACACAAGTTTACCTTGTATGCATTCTACCTTTTTATAATTCTTAGATTTATTAAACTACCCAATCTTTGATTATGTCCCACATAACCAAATAGAATAAACTACTAAATCCATCAATACCTATCGTTCTTTCCATATTAAAGATGAGTAAGGATTTTTTTATCTTTTTTCTCCTGATATGACCTTCATAACCTCATTATAGTATGGATAACTATAACATCCTTAATATTTATTTCATGTACATAAATCCCTCAATTTTTACATTTTCATTCATTTGGGTCTTTTATCAGGTAATGTTTTGGTAAATATTGGTAGTTTTTAATGGTTTATATTCCTATGAATAGTTCTCACATGGCTAGAGTAAACCTTGTGGGTCTACCTAGGAAACTATGAACCTTGTGTTGTAGTATTAGATGAGGATTCATAGTTAGTAAAACCCCATAATTATTACCCTCAGGATGTAAAACATGTAGAAGATGAGTTTATCACAGTTGGTCATGGTTTTTCAAATAGTGTAGCCAAAACATGGGGCTTTATCAGTATCATAGAAAGGATAGCACAGTTGGATACACTGTACAACCAAGTAAAGTTACATGATTTAATTTATCTTTATTTATTATTTGATAAATTAAAGTTATCAATTTTGCCTCAATTTTATTCTTTTGGAATAGAATCTTAACCATGGAGTCTCCAATTATAGATTCTGTAGATTTATTACCCTTTGATGATCTCTTTTGATGGATCATTGAGTGTTAGATCTAGTATTCTAAAGGAATGTGACTGTTCTTTGTCATTATTTTTTTTCTAATATATATTCCCTCATTTCATTAAATGGAACCTTAGATTAGGGATATTGATTTTAGATATATGGTTTTTTAAATGATATTATTGTGTTTATTTTGGTTTGATCATGGATTTTGGATTAATTATTCCAATCATTGTTGGTCATAATGTGTTTTTTAGGAATAATTAAGTTATGTTTTTCTCTCTCTCTCCCATTGTTCTAGAAATGATGAATCATGGATGCTTAATTTATAACTATGTTTCTAGGATTCCCTCTATTATTGTGGGTACCTTTTGGGATGATTCATGATTCTGTAACTTGATATTGGTTGTTCCATAATTCAATTACTATCAATTGAGACCATTGTTTCTTGATTGATTCGAAATGGATTTCTAATTGATTCAGGAAACATGAATTATGACCCATGATAAATGGTTTCAATTAGAATGGAATATATTCAACTATTTTGACTATGAATTTTCAAATAATGTGTTACTTTACAAAAAATGTTTTCAAATTGAAAATATTGATTTGAATAAAGTATTTTTTTGATTTATGAGAAAAGATGGCATGAAACTTTTAGTGGATTTTAAATGAAATGAATTGTTTTGAAATATATGAGTTTTGATGAAAATTATTTGATGTTGGATTTTTGAAATTCAATAGAAATTTTGAAACCTAATTTAGGGTTTCTTGAATGGTGATTGATTAAACTTTTTTGAGATAAATTATTTTCTAGTAGATTGAATTATTTGAAGCGCATGGGAGACTGGGTAGTTGGGTGGGTGGTCTTGGATATACGTGAAAGGAATGTATTATCTATACGTACAAAAGGATTTACAATGATGATGATTAATATAATATTATGAGGGTAGGGGGTTTATTTTTTTGGAATAGATTGATATCACTACAAGGCTTGAGATCTAGGTATGTGTGCACACCTAGCACTGTATTTAACTAAGATTGTGTAGAACCTTAAGTGTTGATCTAACCAACCATAGTACTTATAAACAAGGTTCAAGGATTGAAAACTATTTATGTATTCTAGTGTTTATGAACTGATTTACTCATGTATTTTTTTTTATTGTTATGCCAATTCATACTTGTTTTGAAGGAAATTATTATCTTGTACCTATTATTAATTTTCCATATAAATTAATTGAAAAAAATGTTTTTATATGAAATTTGAATATTATATTTCAATGTTTTATTTAAAATAGAGAATAATTGTTTTATTTGATATTTAATTCTTGATGGGATCATATTAGGATAGAATTTCACACACCCTCTTTTTACCTAGAGAATTTGTAGACTTCCTTTTACCAAGACAAAGAAAAGGGAAAGCACTAAATAGAGGTAGTGGATGTTCTTGATAGTGGAATCTTTTGAGTTGGTGGTGAAAAGAGGAATATGTTATCCATATATTAAGAATAGATATTGTAATTTAGGATGTTTCAGTCTGATACCTCATTTTTATAATTGTTCTTGTTTACTTGTGGAAATTTTCCCTTGAGGTCTTGTTTGGAAAACTAAATGTTTGTAAATTATTTTCACTAAATTCCATTAATTTGGTTGATATTTTGGATAAATCATTATCTATTTATTTCTTTTGATGCCCAAGTGCAATTATCCATCCCATGGGGTTATGTAAATCCCTTTATGCTGTGTTAGGAATGATTCATGTACCGATTTAGCGGGTTATTAGGGTTGTTAAATCACAAATAACACCATTTAATCTCTTATATTGATTATTTTTTTCACCCCCTATATTTGTTTAAATAAATTTTATTTTTTGAGGTGATTGAGGAAAAATGAAATCTAAATTAATATTTAATGATAATTTTTGAGTAACTACATATAATTTATATGAAAAATTAATTTAGAAGGGGTTAAGCATAACCCCCTCTAAATAATAGTTTCTAATATTTGGTTATTTTATGCATTATGTATATATGTGTTCATGTGTGTGTGCATATATATTAATAGATATACATTGGATAAAAGGACTTTTATTTTTATTTATCGTAATCCCTTTTTTAATAAGGTTGATATTGAACCCTTACATATTCATAAGGCCCAAATAAACGTGATTATAAATTTGTTTGTGTTTAATATTTTTTTTATATGTGTGAGTATATATTTATTTATATATTTATGTATTTTTTGTGTGTGTACATGTATATATGTGTGAGTGTATATACATATATATTTAATATGTTATGTGCTTGAAATTTTAGTTTTAAAGAACAAAACATTTAATTTTGTGAAATAACTTTTTTACATTTTGAAATTAGTTTAAACTTAAACATAACATATGTAACCTTTATTTTTTTACTTAAGAATTATTTGTGTATTAAATTTTTTAATGAAATATTTTTCATCATAGAAATTTTTTATATGAAATTTTTTATCATTTATCATATGAAATTTATCTTAACTGAATTATAAAACATTTTTTTCTTATTATAAATGAATATATGTTATTTGTTTTTCATTAAATAATTTACTTTAGAATCATAAAAATTCCTTCATAAAATATTTATTATGTTGTAAAATTATTTCAATTTAACACAAAACAAAGGTAATAGATATAAAATCAAAATATTTAGTAGTTAAATATAGAATGAATTATTCATATATATTCTTTTATATATTTATATATACATGTATTATAATTTATAATTATATTTTTAAATTTATACATTATATAATTTACTCAAGTGAAAAATGATACATTATATGCATACCAAATTTGTACATATTTTTTGTCATTAAATATGAATATTGTTCAAATAAATTTGATGAATATGAATAAAAAATGAATTTATGTCAATTGTTTGACAATATAATATAATGATGGGGTGAAACATGTGATTCTTGAGTATATAATTATCAATTTTTCCCACCACCCCTTATGTGTGTTCCTCAATTTCCAACCTTGGAAACAACAACATGGGTTTTGAAGGGAATGTTATGGATTATGAAGACAACAATACAGGGGTGATGTCCCTCTTGGTGGTTAGTCTATCCTCCCCATATTATACCTTTAACATCATTGACCACTACCCATCTCTTGATGGATCCATTGAATAACACTCTCAATTTTTCAATTTCCCTAGAGATGTCACACTCCCGATATTCCCAACCAACACCATCATTTTTTGGGCAGGATCATCCCCTTAAAAGGAAACCTGTCGATGTTTTTCTGGATTTTTCCACAGCTTGTAAAACCATGATATTTTACAAAATATGTTTATTCAAATAAATCTTATTTCCTAAGTTTCACTCAACGTTGACTTTAAATGAACGACAAAATTATATTAAAATATTACCATTTAAAGTGACAGTTATTTCCTAACTATTAGATTGTTATGTATGAATAAGAATAATTAAATTATAAAAAATCATAGTCTAAACATATATAAATTAATTTAATTTTTAATAAACTAATTAGAAATAAAAATAACGTCCTATTAAAAATAATGAAAATCTTTTTCTGAAATTATATTTTCAACATACATTGTTTTTTTATCTTAATAAATTCAATTAATCAATATGGGTGAATGATTTTAAAGAAACTTATATTTTATAAATTCAATAATTTTTTTAAACATTCATCTAATATTTTATAATGAATTATTTAAGAATAAATCCAATTTTATGATTAAAAATTTATATTTTTTTGAAAATATTTGTCATCTTGTCTTTCACAGATATTTTAAAATTAATTTCTACCATTTTAAGGTATGCAATTTTATAAAATAGATTCCATATTTTGACCTAGGAGGTTAAAATTTTGTAAATAGACCCTTTTTATTTTTAATTAATATGAATTGTATTCATGATACAATTTACTTTAATGCCTTGAATTTTTAAAAGAGAAAATTATATTTGATAGCGTATTATATACACAACACCAAACCCAAACAAACAATTATTATATAAATATGATAGTTATAACCTTGAAATTAAATTTATGGTCATGGATAAGATTAAATATTTTATAATATATATATATATATATATATATGTCTTACTCAAAATAAATTTATTCATAAAACGTATTTAAAAAATCATTCAACTTTTAGGAATGTCATTTTATTCTTCAAAAATAAGTTTTCTTCAAAAATGATTTTTATTTATTTATGTGAAAAAATATTATATCTTATTTATAGAGCATTTAGAAAATATATCTAGTAATGTTAAATCCATTTTTGATATAATCATATAAAAATTAACTTATTGTAAAATATTGGTGTTTTCAAAAAATATTGATTTTTCAACGAATAGTGAAAAACACCTATTTATTTAAAATGATAATTTCTTTTGAAAAATTATGTGAATTAAAAGTAATATTATTATTTTAATTTTATTTAAAATTAAAATAATTATTATTGATTTATATTAAATCTAATTAATTACATTTAAATAATATTTACATTGGATCATAGAAAATGTTTATTTTTAGGTTGAAAATACATTTTTCTCAAAGCAATTTTAAAATGCATATTTTTTTTGGATTTTTAATTAATTTAAAATTATCCCTAATTTAGAATGATTTATTTATATATATATAACATATATCTATAATTATTAATTGAAATTAATATAATGAATATTATTAGTTATAATATTAAAGTAAAATCATCGTTTTTTAAAAAATCCATTTTTTGGAAAACTACTTTTTATCACACTTTCAGGTTTTATTTTAAATTAAATTCTTACACTTCTTTGAATTAAATTGTATAATTTTTTCCATATTTAGAATATTCATAATTAATATTAGTTAATAAGTTGAAATAATGTTTTGGAAAATATGAATAGTAACTATAGTAAATATTTATTACCATGGTAAAAGGAAAATAGCTTAATTAAGGTTAAAAATAATTTAACAAGGAAATAATAATACAGAAACCCTTATATTATGAATATTTATATTTTAATTTCAATGTAACAATGATTATATTTTTTATTTATAAATAATTATGATATAATGTTTATAAAAATTAGATTTTGATACGATAAAACAAAAAATATATTTTTGTATAATAACAGATATCAATTAAGAAATTACTTTTTGATGAATTCATTAATTTTATAAAAAAATGATATTTAAAAAAAATGTAACTATCAATTTTTTTAATTAATTTTAAATGATAATATAATTTTTCATGAAGTCAAATGTAATTGTTATAAGGGTTTAAAAAGTGTTATTGAAGAAAAAATAATAATTTCTCATGAAATGTCAATTATTATTTTTAAAGGGAAAAACAAATATTCCAAAAATTATTTTGATAAAATAAATATTATTTTTTGAATCATCATGTTGAAATTATCCAACAATTAATATTTCCTGAATTTCTGAGACAGTTGAATTCTCGGGTAAAAATTAAATATGGTATAAATATACGGTGTGTATTATGAAATCATAATGACCCAAAAGTGATTTAATAAATTATATAAAGGGTATCAATGACTAAATATTTGTCTCCTATTTAAAATAATTTGTTTTTATGTTATTTTATTAATTTTATGCTTCATTTATGAATCCTCCAAAACCCAAATTATATTTTAAGGTTTTAAAATCATTTTGTAATGGACATGACTCGTTTAAAAATCACCAAGGATGATATTTTAACAAGTTTAGATTTTGTACATATAAAATAATTAAAACCACTACTATTTGAAAGAAAAAATGGATAGAAAATATAATGAACAAACCTTAAAAAAACATAATCTTGTGTTTTAGTCAATAGTTTAATTTCTTTCACATTGAAAATCTTTTTTAGTTTTATAGTTTTAGAGAGTTATTCCATAATTCAAAGATTACGTCCCAAAATCATAAAAGTGGATACTAGTAAAATTGTATCCAATTTTTCTAAAATATAGAAATTTCAAAATAAAACATGGATTTTTTTCATACTAAATCTTCATAACATCCAACTTGACTTCCTTCTTTCTCTTACCATCCTTATACCCGGTGAAACACACTTTAAAATTTGGGGTGAGCACAAAAATATTCATAATGTAAATAAAATAAGAAATGAAACCATTAGTCCTTGAATACTTTAAACCCATGAAAACATTTTCAGAAAGTTATACTTATCACCCAAAAAAAATATCTTTAGCTTTCCTCATGAAATCATAAGATTCCTATAAAACTAAATAGAAAACATAAAACACAAAGGTATATTATGGAATACATTCCATATAACTCTTACATTTACTATAGCTATCAAAAATACATAGGGAGTAAACTTCATTGTAACATTTGGAATACCCATCGCGGTATATTACCTTAATCTCTTAGGAGAAATTTAGACGATTAACTTCATCTCATTATACAATGAATTGGAGTGATATAAAAGGATAACCAACCAAAAGTTTATCACATAACCACCTATAATTTTAATCAATTCCCAAGAACCAAAACATAATCATAACACATAAATCTTGCATAATAGAAAAATCAACTTTTCTAATTTTAATACACTTTTCATTTTTACAATGTCATGAACTCATAAATGAGAAAAATTTATTAGGAAATAAAAATTTAAACATGTAAAGGAAATATAAAAACATTAAATGAAAATGAAAATGATAAATTGCATTCATGACGTATTTGTTAAAAAAAGTCCTTTTGGATTTTATAAAAATAGTCTAATGAGTAACTTTGAAAGTGGGTTTTAAAAGAATAACCCTTACCATTAGTCTGAAAAGTCACGTACAATGTTAATATTCATGAATAATAAACCTAGGCTAGTTATTAAATTTATTAATTTTTTTTTTAAATTTTCTCATTCCTTTTATATTACTTATTATCATGTTATAAAAATTACATAATTATTTAAGATAATATCGTATATTTTGATGATATTCAGTACTTGAGGCCGAAATAACTTTGATATGATGTATATTTTCAAAATGTTCATAATTACATAATATAAAATATAATATTCATTAAAAATAATATATTTTATACATCAATTAAAAATTATAATCCATCCAATACATATGGATAAGAAAAATGAATTATGTTACAATCATTGAGAGGGTAAGACATACATACGCATGAGTAACATTTTCATTTTTCAATGATCATTGTTGAAAGAAGGTAAGTAATATTTTATCTTTAAATAACTATCATAATATCATTAATATCATATTATTAATTTAAACATACCAATATATATATCATTAATGTGATGTGGTGATGAAAAATGAATCACATCACTTTGTGGAGGTGATAGTTCACACGTATGCATGAACGAAATTGTCATTTTTATGTTCATGAAATGGTAAGAAAATAAATTATATATTATTCTTTAATAATTATAAATATTTCATTAATATCATATACAACCATTAATTTCTTCATTATAACCATTTCTGAGATACAATGGTGGAAAACAAATTATATCGATTCGTGAGGTGGTAGTCCACCGTACACATGAATGAATAATTCATTTACCATTAGATGGAATTGGAGAGGATTTTAGGTGATTATATTAACATAATAATATCTCAGTATATTGAGGATAATATTGATTTTATTTCATCATTTTTTAAGAATCTTTAAGAAAGTTTAAGAAGAAACAAAACAAAAAAACTTAATTAAAACTCATACTTTTCCTTTAAACAATCTACTTTGATTAACACCTTAAAACCTTTAAGGTGAGTGTTATGACTAATATGATGTCACAAACCATACAAGGTCAACAATAAACTAGTCACCAGAGCTGGTCTGAGGTAAGCCCCAAAGGGAATCCCCAATCCCCACGGGATTTCAACTAGTGATGGGCATCAAACATACAACCAATTGGAATGATTTAAGCACAAAATCATGATCAAATAAACCAAATTAATAAATGGATAAATAAATTTTAATGATAAAAACAAAGACCATTAGACTAAAGAAAGAAATGACACATACCTCTATGTGACCTTCTTGGTCACCACCCAACTCCGAACCAAGTTTGCTCCGAGAGTGATCTATCAGTACTGAAACATGAAACTGAAAAGATAACATAGGGGTGAGCACCAAAATTCTTAGTAAGAAAAAACCATATAATCCTTACATTTCCTTCCATGAAACCGTAAATTAATTATAGTTTGAAATAAATATATAAAAATATGGGTTTTCACATTTTAATAAAATAAAAATCATTTCCCCATTTTAAGGTTCAACACAAATAAAAATTATTTTCCAAAACCAACTGCCATTTGAAAACGAAAACCAAAATAGGTGATACCGAAGTTGTGCTAAAATAAAACATGTAAACAGTCTGAGCTAGAAAAATACTAGTACAAGATAAAGTAAACAAGAAATATAAATGATCAAGTAACCATGGGTGATCCTAAACATCTCTAGAATACCCCCGAATGTACTCGGTTCGGAACCACCTACTGGTGTATGGTGAAGAACCTACGCCTATAACCAACTGACCTCCATAAAACTAACCAAATCCAGTGTCAAAGCTCACCTATAATAACATCCAATCTAGGGGGTACCAACCTGTCTAATCAGAGTTGATCAGAAATGATCACTAGATCATCTAAACGAGGCCCAAGAACCCATGGTGGTAGTAATACTGTGTAAGTTGGCGTCCCTTTCATGTATGACTCATCTTACCTACTGCCACTGCACTTTCCTACCTAAAACACAGACACTCTATATGATATCCCATAAGGAGATATCCACCCTATAGTATTTCCCACTATATATATATAAACATGTATAAACTACATCATCCAAGGTGACAACTGGGATGAAAAACATATATCCATTTAAAAAGTTTCATAAAACATTGAGGTTTCCAAATGGGAAACCAATCTCCAAAACATAATCACTTCAAAGAGTCATCGTGAACCTTACACTAGACATGAAAGTTAAAAATCAGACCTTAGGTTGACATGTCTAATGAATTTACCAATAACATTTTAAAAACACCAATTTTAGATTTACAAATCCAAAAGAAACCTTATGTTTTAAAACACACATGAAATATCTGCACAATTACCAAACAACCTTTACTCTTTTAACTCACACCAAATTATGATTTAAGGACAAATGGGCCAAACCCAAGAAACAAATTTAAATCAATTTCATAGAACCCATATAAGGAACGAACCTAATTTAAAAAAATAAGAATCCTTTATAAAACCAATCATTCAAGAAAACCAAAACATAAAGATTCACCTTCATTTATTGACCCATACATTTTTTCACCTAGTGCATCCATAGATGCAGTGACATTTAGTGATACACCAAAAACAAATAAGTCACTTAAAAATTATTTCCATAAAACACCCATTGCCTTGAAAACCATGCCCAACCACCAAATATATTTAGAAAACATAAAACTATCCCCTTTGTAATCATTAATATCTTCCTAAAACATTTAAAAACATTTAACAAACCATACCATTTCAAAATGTACTATGTTTTAAATAATGCATTCAAAAAAACATGGCATGCCACACACATGCCTTTTAAAGATTAAAATTCCATATGAGAAACTAAGGTGTAAGGAGAGAATTATTATAAAGTGTCATATGCACTTGAATTAAAATCCATGTGTGCACCTAGTGCACCCTTGGATGTTCTTTCCTCCAATGATGCCCTCCAAATTCCATGAAATACCAAAAAAACATTTTTATTTTCAATCCAACACTTCTTTTCACAAAATCCATCCATTTAACATAATATAAAAAGTTGAAAGAAACATTTTTAAATACAAGGAAATAATTCCAAAATAACTTACAATCCATAATACAAACACCATTTTTACATAAAATCCCAAATAAAAATCTGACCATCTTAACATAATAATTCAAAGGGGGAATTCCACAAAAATCGTCTAATTTCACTATCGAAACCCTATTTTCATTTAACTAGGAACTTTATACAACTGAAGATATAACCATAATTGAATATTTACTTTGAAAACTATTTTTAACAAATTATAATATCAAAAAAATACCACAATAAATTTACTAAATGCGTTACTAGGGTGCAAACCATACACACAGATTTTATTAAACAAGTGTGACCACTTTATCAAATAAATCATGCTTAAGCATGCATAAACATAAATAGAGAACAATTTAAGAGCTATTTCTAACCAGTTTTAAATATATAAACACTATAAAAGACTAAATTGATATAACAAGATGTAGTGAATTGAGTAAAAACAATAATTGAAGTAAAATAAGCACCAATTGATGAATTTTTAATGGAGGGAGATGGAAACACCTATCTCAAATTAAGAGCAAACGCAACAGAACCTCAATTGAAGGGGGAACTACACCCCTTGGACCAATCACGCGTCTAAAACAATGAGAAAAATGTAATAATTAAAATTTTTACCATTAGGGTGTGGTTAAATTGAAGGAAAACCCCTCAAACTAAGGGAGGAAATACGGGGGGGGGGAGAGGGTCAGATGAGGAAGATTATCTGGAGAAAGCCACAACCGACCAGAGTGGGAGAGGGTGGCCATTGGGTGTCAGGTGCATCACTGACTGGAGAAAAGGTGAGATGACGGATGCTGGGGGGGAGGGTGCACTGCTGGCTGAAGCAAAGGGGCGAGGGATGTATACCGGGGGTTGATTGTGTCGCTAGTCAGAGTAAAGGAGAGTAGGGGCCTCTAGGGCTCTGATGCGTAATGAGGGGGTGAGGGGTCTAACTGAAGCATGCTATTGAGGGGTGTTTAAAGGAAGGGATGGGGAGGGGTGGGTGCAGCTTCAAGCCATTACAACGTGGAATGCACAATGAGTTGTGGGGAGGGGGCGCTGGGTAAGTTATGGTAAACAAATTAATGAAAAGAAAAATTTATAATTATAATAACAATGATAACAATAATAATAACAATGATAATAATAATAATAGTAATAATAAAAAAAATAATAGTAATGATAATAATAATAATTATTATTATAGTACCATAAATCAATAATTTTTTTATAATAATTATAGTCATTTTTATCATAAAAAAACAATAATAATATTGATAATAATAAAAAAAATATAATTTGAATATTAAGAATACAAATTACAATTATACTAATAAAAATAATTTCATGCATTTCACTTTACATAATAGAGATATTAAAAAAAAATTACTAATAATTATATTAATAAATTTTTTAAATAATGATAATATTATTAACAATTATTTATAATAAAAATATTATCATTTAGACAATAATAGTATTGTTATTATGTTTTAAACATTTAAATTATTTAATTTACATAAAATATTATTTATTTAAAATGATAGAGATCTGAAAGGGGACCTAGGCTGACCGCGCAGCTACCGCCAATCATACGGTGCACGCGCATCAGTCGGAAAACCTCCGAAGTCATTAAACACAATATTTTTTGACCTCGCGTTCAAATAGAGCCAGGAAGAGAGAGCTTGAAACCAAGAAATAATAAAATAAAACAAAATTGAAAAGTTGGGGTATGAAAATTATCCCAACGATAGAAAGGTTATGCCCCCATAAAGTCACCCAACCAAATGATAGACAAAACATGAATCATTGCCCAATTGAAACCAAAAGAAACCCCAAAACAAGATAATGTGAGAATGTAAGAGGGTTCTCCCCACCATAAGAACTTAACTAGAGCAGAAATTTTACACCCAAACATACCACCCCGGGAGGGGGGGGGGTGATGCTGGAATTTCCAACAGACCAAACTAACTTCTATAGAACAAGTGAAATAACACCTCTACTGAAACATGGAATACTCAACAAAGACCAAAGAAACCCAAAAACTAGAGAAGAACCAATGATAAGAACTTAACCCATGCAGTGAACCAGATCATAACTACAAACATCGATTATTCCATAGGTACTAACATCTGCAAATGAACACAACCAAACTGAGATTAACTCATACAAGGGATGAAGTCACTTTAAAAACCACATCATTTAGAAAACCATAATCATAAAAACATAACTATTGTAGTAAAATAGAAAAATTTCATCACATTCCCCCACTAAACGATGAACTCACAATAATAGTAAAAATTTAACCCGTATAGAGACAATAACAAAAGGTCTTCAAATGTTCCAATCCCAACATGGAGCACAAAACCCTAATTGAGAATTCACACCCCTAAAAACTCCTTACATTGTGAAAGATTCACCCTGATAGAGCACTTTCATGGGCGCCCTCAAATGATTAGTGTGATTTGGGGGTACTTAGGTGCAGTAGAGTGGTTGACCAAGGTCGTCTCTCAAAGGAGGAAGTAGATTTAGAACAACTTTTTAAAGGTATTATAAAAATAAAATAAAAGAGAATAAAAACAATATTTGAATGGATGGGGGGTTGGTTATTATTTATGAATCTAGAAGAAGTTTTCTGGAAGAAGATTGTATATTTTTTTGTTTGTAGTTTTGAAATGAAGTTCGATTAAAATGACACAACAAAAAGATGTTTTTTTAGAAAATATTTTAAAAGGAATAATCGATCTAACTCTACCTCTTCATTCACTTATTAATAATTATCATTTAAATCAACATCCACTTAATTATGATCCCTTAATTGTTTATCCCTCAAACCCTACAAGAGTTAACTTAACCACAAAGATGAAATTACTTAAACCCTAGGCTAGCTTCAGAACACGCAATCGCATCACCCTACTTTGATTGTTGTTCTAAGGTTAGATTATGGTCAGTGGTCAATTAGAGAACATATCCATTCTGGAAATGAGGATTAATTGTGTTTAGGTATTATATTTGAACTCTACAAATTTATCCCGTATGGTCTTGTATTACCGATTAAGATTGCGCTCTCACAATTTACACAATTCCCGACCTTGCGTGTTTTGTGTTAATTGTTAAATTGATTGATCAGTTTATTAAAATTTAAAAACACAATTCATGGATCATATTAAGTGAATTAAATTATCTCAATTTTTCAAAATAATTAAATGATTAAGGATAGAGGTCGATCGATTACTAAAAAGAACTACTCTTCCATGGGTGGTGCTGTCATCATGGAGACATTTTTCATAAGCAAAGGATTGAAAGGGTAGAACCCAATATTATCTCCAATATTGATTCAAACCCATTTAAGAAGATTAAGATAAGAAGAATAGGGAAGAACACAAAAGATTATTTGAAGAAAATTTCAAGAAACAAACATGAAAGAAAATAAATACAAAGAGGAGGTGGGAGAGGAGAGTCTTTTTGGAAGAGAGGTTTGCACAAGGTATTACTTATTCCAAGAGTTGTGAGGGGCTCCCAAGAGACACCCTTTCGGCCACACCATTAAAAAGCCTCTAAAAGACCTCTCAAAGAGTTAAAACCCCCTTTAAATAGAGTTTTTGAGGGCTAGGAATACATAACTTTTTAAGTGTGAAATGAAAAACTCGGCCAAATATTGTATTCCATATTGCACCGCCTAGTTGACCTCCAAAACGCGTAAATTGACCAGCCGTCCAGAAGGATTCTTTGTTCCCAATCATGTCCCTGATCTTTGATCAAAATATGGGCTCCATCCAATCCCATATGAAGAATATATGGCCCAAATACAGAACCCATGTCCATTCTACCAAGTCCATCCCACTATTGGATTAATGGCCCATTTACTCCATCCAAATGCACTTTTTAGCTCTAGTGTCCTGAATGAAAGTTGTAGAACATTAAGTTAGAAACACGGTTAAAAAGTTTGAAATTTAAATAATAAATATAAAAATATTTATCTTCGAAATACTACAGTGCACTATAAAGGGTAAAACTGGAATGTTCTCCAAATTTTCAAATGGATAATCAAATCCCAAATATTTTATAAATAAACATATTTAACACAATGTGAGGAAATTATATCATTTATTATCAATAAAATATTTAACAAAATAGTGTTTTATCACATGCCATGACCTATGGCTAGGGCTCGGATGGCTAATGAATCTCCTACCTCATAGTAATAAACTATAATACTTTGTACATAGCATCTTATTTAGGCGACACTTCCTGCAAAACATCTCTAGATGACCCAGACACTCGCAAAAATGGCATGTCTTTAGAGGGATACAACATGATGGATTCGTTTCCCTAAACATCCACATTGATGGAACACCACTGAACAATCTAATGTACTGGAATTGAGAACCACTATAGAGGAATTTTTAGAAATAGGACCCTCTGGACAACCCTACTCACCAGATGGAGAACCTTCATGAAAAACTAGATACGCAAGATTTGAAACTATTTGTGCTCTGTAGACCAACTCTGCTAAGAACTCCTCATCAACCTGCTTCTCAAAACGATGGTACTTATAAGTTATGACACACTCCATGATCTATGTATTAATACCCCCAATGAAGAGGGAATTATTCACCAAATCATGCAATTATACCTCTAGAGAAAATGACTCAAGTTACTTGAAATGGTCAACATATGACTTCACTATCCAATGGACTTGTTGAATGGGCACAAATTCTTCCATTTTCTTCATCTTCACCCCTTATGGTGTAAACCATCAGATGAAGTAGGATTTAAAGACACCCCACTTCATCCCAATTTGAATTGATTTTTGGGTGAACAATGCCCATTCCTCCAGAGATGGACCTTCAAACAGACCCAAAATGGAACGCACACTAACATCTTCAAGAGTTCCCAATACCCTAAAGATGATCTCAACCTATTTGAGCCACTCTCCTACTTCTAACAACCCCAATCACTGTGAAGGTTAGGAAATATCATAGAGGGACCAAAAAATAGGCATGACTTATCAGAAATCTTGGGGACCTTTCTGGGATGCATTTTTTGAACAACATATAAAGCACAAATCCGAGACTAATATCAATTCCAAGAAACGTCAATGAAAGTTCCTTCATCCAAAATTACCATCACAAAAATATAAAAAAATATAAACACACTCAAAAGATTCCATTAAAAAACATTTAGAAAACAATTTCAAGCCTTTAATTTTAAATACACAACCTTGAAATCCAATGAACTTTCCCATATGTGTCCAACCATTCCATTTAAACACCAATTTCAAACAATTACCATGTTGTCAAGAAAATAAAATTTTTTTTAAAACCAAATTCACCAATCCCAAAACCATTTAAAAGAAAGCATCATCATTTCAAAAATCCATTTTCATTTTTAAAAACATACTTACACCAACCAGAGCCAAGAAAAAACACCACCTACATCAAACTACCAGAGAGAGGGACTAGTGTGTATGCCCAACTCAGTGACATGGTAGTGATCCATGCCTCTGGTAGGAAATAACACTAAGAGGAACTTGAATCGGGCACTTGGATATTACATGGTTAACTAATCTAGGAGAAATCACAACATGAAACTGGATCACCTCCATTGTCATCCCTCAATATAAAATAGACCAGGACTAGACAAAGACTCTATTTTTGAACTACCCTTGGAGACTTGAGGTTCAGAACGAGAGATGGTTCATGATTCCCTTCCCGTACCTACCTCAAGTGTCCCGATAGACCTAATTTCCATGTACCAGACACCCCAATTAATAAGGGCCTCCTTTGATACCATTTGGTCACAAACCAACCCAGGTCGACCTTGATCCGGTCACCCGAGACAGCCCACAACAAGGATCGAAGGGTGTTCCCAATCCCCATGGGATAGAAACTAGTGATATGCATCAAATATACAACCAATTGGAATGATTTATTCTCAAAACCAGGATCAAAGAAACCAGAAAAATTAATAGATAAATAAATACTGACGATAAAAACAAAGACCAGCAGTGGAAAGATAAAAAACTTCAAATAACTCCATGTGACCTTCTAGGTCACCACACAAATCAAAACCTTGTTCCCCCAAGAGAGATCTATCCCAAACGAATCTTGAAACTGAAAAGATACCATAGGGGTGAGAACCGAAATGGTCATTTGGAACACACCATAGAAGTCATACCTTTCATTCCACAAAACAGTCCATTAATGATTGTTTTAAAAAATATATAATAATAGGTTTTTTAAAATTTTAATAAAAAACATTTTCACAATTTTAAATTCCAACAAAAAGAAAAATCATTTTTTAAAACGAACTTTCTTTTGAAAATGAAAACCAAAACAGGTGATACCAAAGCTTTACTAAAATAAACCAGGTAAACAGTGCGACCTAGAAACAAAATAGTTCAATAGAAATTAAACAAGAAATATAAATGATCAAGTAACCATGGGTGATCCTAAACATCCCTATAAGACCCATGGATGTACATGGTTTGGAACCACCAACCGACGTACAGTGAAGCTCCTATGTCTATAACCAACATGCTGCCCAAAAACTGACCAAATCTCATGGAAAATCATACCTATCCTAACAAAAAATCCAGTTGTACCAACCCATCTAATCGGGGTTGATCAAAAACCATCACTATATCATCTCAAATATGCCAAGGAACCCATGGTGGTAGTAATACTGTGTAAGTATCCATCCCTCACATGCGTAACTCAACCTACCCGCCGCCACATCACTTGCCTAACCCAGTCATGGACACTCTATGCGATAACCCATAAAGGGATATACTTCCAATAGTGGTGTCCAATAGATATATATATAGATACAAACATGTATACACCAGTACATCCAAAGTTAGAATTGGGCTAACATACATATTACCATTTGAAACTTTTCACAAAACCTTGAGGTTTCTAAACGGGAAACCAATCTCCAAAAACAATCATTTCAAAGAGTCAAGAGGAACCTTAAACTAGAGTTAAAAGTGAAAAATTCACCCTTAGGTCAACATGAATAATTCATTTACTGAGATCATCTTAAAAACCCCACTCCTATATTTACAAATCCAAACAGGACCTTAATTTGAAAAACAGAAATCTACTCAAAATTACAAAATGACCTTTACTCTTTTAACTCACTCCAAATTATGCTTTATGGAAAAACTATCCAAACCCAAGGGACCCCTTTAAATCTGTTTCATAGAACCCATCCAAAGACCCATCCTCATTTAAAAAAATAAGAACCCTTTATAAAACCAATTTTTAAGAAAACCCCAACTTAAGGCATAACCTTAATTTGTTACCACATCCATGTGTGCACCTAGTGAACCCATGGATGTGAAAACATCTACTGATACACCAAAAACCAATAAAAAACATAAATAACCATTTCCATAAAATAGCCATTACCTTGAAATCCTTTTCCAACCACACACAATTTTTAGAAAACACAAAACCATCCCCTTGGGAATCATTAGAATATTCCTAAAACATTTTAATACATTTAAGAAACCACAACATTTTAAAACATACGATGTTTTATTTAATAATTCATTAAAAAGGACATGACATTCCACACACATATCTATTCAATATTAATGTGCCATTTCAGAAACTAAGGTGCTAGAAGATCGTTATTCTAAAGTTTCATCTTCATTTGAATTCACATACATGTGTGAAACTATTTCACCCATGGAAGTGTTGCTATCAAATGACACCCTGTAAATTATATTAAATAAAAAAACCCCATTTTTTATTTTAAAACTAACACTTCTATTCCTGAAAACCATCAATTTCACATAATATCAAAAGGTGAAAATGAATATTTTTAAAGTCAAGGGAAGATTTCCAAATGAAATTTCAATCCAAGCCACAAAACACCATTTATCACATAAAATTTGACCATCTTAACATAACAATTCAATGGAGAAATACCACATTAATGATCTAATTTCACTATCAAAACCCAATTTTCATTTGACCAGGCATATTAGACACCTACAGACCTAAGCATAATTAGATATTTACATCAAAAACTATTTTTTTAAAAATTATATTATTGAGAAAACACCAAAATAAATTTATAAGTTTGTTACCAGGTTGAAAACCACACATAATGATTTTATTAATCAAGATAGACCACTTAATCAAACACATTGGACTTAAGCATGCATAAATATAATTAGGGAACTCTTCAAGATCTATTTCTAACCAGTTCTAAAAATCAATAAATTCCATAAAACCTTAATTAGCTATAACATTATGGAGATAATAGTGTAAAAATAATAATTTAAGTAACATATGAACCGATTGATAACTTCGGAATGGAAAGGGACGACAATTCGTACCTCAAACCAAGAGGGGACATGGAAGAACCTCAATGAAAGGAGGAACGATGCCCCACAGACCAATTGCGCACATAAAATAGTGAGAAAAACTTGAGAATTACAATTCATGCCATTATAGTGTGGTTACATTGAAGGAAAACCCAAAAACTATTGGAGAAAATACCAGGGGGAGTTTTCGGACAAGGAAGATTCAGTGGAGAAAGCTGCAGCTGGCTGGAGTGGGAGAGGGAGGTTGCTGGGGGTCGTGTGCGTCACTGGCCAGACCCAAGGAGAGGCGAGGGCTGCTAGGGGTTGGGTGTGCTACTGTACAGAGCAAGGGGAGAGGGAGGTATGTTGGGGGTCAGGTGCCCCATTGGACAGAGCACAAGAGAGCAGGGGCCATTGGGGGACAGGTGCGCAATGAGGGGGTGTGGGGGCCAACTAGAGTGAGGTGGTGGGGAAGGGATGTGGGGGTGGGGTGTAGTTGCATGCTGTAGTAGCGAGGAGGGTGCAACGAGTTTTGGGTGGGTTGGTTGGTTACGGTAAACAAAAAAGGAAAAGTTATAATAATAATAACAATAATAATAAAATAATAAAATAGTAATAATAATAATAACAATAAAGCGATTTATATAATAATAATTTTTTAATAAAAATTATAATAAATTTTTTTCTTGACAAAAGAAAAAACAACAACAACAACAACAACAATAATAATAACAATAATAATAATAATAAAAAATACATTTTTAATATTAAGAATAATAATTAAAATCATGCTAATAGTAAAAAATATCATGCATTTAACTTTAAATAATAATGATATTAATAAAAAAATTACTAATTTTATTAAAAACAATTTTAATTAATAATATTATTTTTAACAATTCTTAATAATAAATTTATTATTATTTACCCAATATTATTATTATTATTTTTTTAAACATTTAACTTATTTCATTTACATGAAACATTATTTATTTCAAATGATAGATATCTGCACGAGGACCTAGGCCGACTTCATGGATACCGCCAATCATTCAGTTCCCGCACACTGGTCTGAAACCCTCCGAATTCAGTAAACATCAAAACATTTAACCCTGCGTTCAACCCGAGCCTCAACGAGATAACACAAAGCCAAGAAATAGTAAAGTAAAAATAAATTGAAAAGTCAGGGTGTGACATATAAGATCACTGGAATGTGGGTAGTGATTCTAGAAAGACATTTGGGTAGATCTTTCCTGATCCAAATTGGTTTTTAGGTGTGAAGAAAACAGAAGAATGAGTTCCATTTAATTGGAGGGAGTAGAGAAACTCTTGGAATTATTCTAAATAATAAATTAATATATAATAATATTCTTTTCCAAATGCATCCAAACAATTTTATTTCAACGATGAAATAACTATGGGTCTATATAAATTCATATAACACAAACTAGGAAAGATTTGAGAATTTTTTATTTTTTATATTTTATTTTTAATCCTTAATTATCCCTTTTAACTCTTACCATGATATCATATAATTCACACTTTATGGTTCAATATAATTACTATAAATTTCCAAATGACAAATAAATGAGTCACTTATGAAATTTTCAAACTATAAAAATCATTTCCACGATTGTTTTTAGAAATTTTATATCATTTAATAAAATATTATTTATTTTTAAATATCAATAATGTCAATTTTGACTCTATTCAGTACATGGATTTGTAAAAATATCATAAAAACAATATAAATTAGAACAAAAACTTCAAAAACATCAATATCATATCAATGTAATATAAAAAATTCACAGATGAAATTAATAATAAAAAATTAAATTTATTTTAGTGTTTTTAATATCATTTATTTGATATTACATTTAAATAAAAAATTACTACACCATCAATGTGAAAGCCTTTAATTTAATTACACTTTCTCTAAAAATTAAAAATAAATTATCTTAATATATAAAATCACATCAGCTTTTAAAATAATATTTATAGTATCATATATTCCTTATATTACCCCATATTAAATTTTTTATCTTATTTAAAATAAAAGTGCAAAAAAATTTACTTTTCAATGAATATAATATCCAGAATATCATAATCTCACCCAAGTGGTTTAAAAATGTTATAATTTCATCCTAAGGAATATTTGGGATGAAATAAATTTATACAATAATATTAGGTCATGTTTTAGGGAAACCTTATAATATTTATATTATTATATTTACCATTAATTACTTTATTTACATTTTACTGTTTTAATAAACATAATTACTAATGTTAATATTAATAATTTCCAAAAAGAAAAGGGAAATATTTAAATAATTTTTAACTTATGATTAAAAATATGGAATCCATTTTTAAAAATTCAACACAAAGAAATTGAAGAAATTAATTAAAACTCAGTCCCATTGAGAAATGATAAAATGAGTTTTTTAAAGTAAACAACCTTCAAAATAATAAAATGTTTTTCTATCCAAATTCAAAGTAAAATTGATTAAAATGAATTAAATTTCATTAAATGATAGAAACATGATATATTTTTACTTTAAAATAATTAAAATAAATAATTTATCACTATAAATGAATTTGATGAAAAATATTTTTTTAATTAAAATTCATTATTTTTTCACTATTAATGAAAATATGAAACTTATTAGAAAAATAACCAAATTCAAAAAAAGTAAATTTTCATATTACATTTTAAAATTAGAAGTTTATTTTTTCAAATTTAATTTAGAAAAGTGACAAAAACTAGATTTCAAACAAGTGCACCATCAAAAGGTGGTAAAATTATTTTTAGAAAAATAATGTTTTTAACCATAAAACTAGATTTATCATATATGTTATTAAAAATATTGTCCATTTTAATTAATTTCTAATTAATAAATATTTATAAATATGAAAAAGACTTATTCTATCACTACCTATGATGTTAAATTCTTCTCCCATTTTAGAAATTCTGTCTGTGCAATTTTATTCACTTTTTAAATAAGTGGGGTCATCTTTCCATCATAACATTTTCAGATTCCCATGTTTAATATTCAAACATATATTTTTTATGAAAAAACTTAAATTGATGAATCAAATTTTCCTGTGACATGTTTCTCTTTAAAGATAATAAATTGAACTGGTTTTCCTCATGAGAAATATTATCTTCCAACTGAACCACTTCTTAAATCAAAACATGAGATGGATCTGAAATATAATTTCTTAACATTAAAACTTGAAAAATATTATTTACCTGGGATAAAATAGGATTAAAATCCACTTAATAGGAAAATGATCTAACATTATATGTAATTTCATGGGGTATAACAAACCATGGACTAATATTCACTTTTCTTACAAAAACACATCATAGTTTTCCAGGGAGGATTTTAAGAAAGACATGATCACTTAACTCAAAATAATGACCATTCCTATAGTTATCCACATAAAGTTCATGAATTATTTGAGCTGTTATCATGTGTGACTAATTCAAATGAACTTTCTCTAATGTTTACTCTACTAACTTGTGTTCGATTTACTTACTTTCCCCAACATCATCTAAAAAATATGGAGTTTGAAACCACATTCAATATAATGATGGTTCCATTTATATATTAGAATGGAAACTTTTATTATAAGAAAACTAAATCAAAGATATATGTTTATCCCGAATTCCTTGTTAATATTTTGAATAAGCACATATAATATCTTCCATGGTTTTAATTGTTCATTATAACTACCCATGTAATTGAAGATGAAAAGATGTAGTGAAATTTAATTTAGTACCCAATTACTACTGAAGGGATTTCCAAAAGTTATAAGTAAACATGACAGAACAATCAGATATAATGGAGAGAGGAGTTCCATGTAACCTAACTATCTATTTTAGAAACATATGAGAAAGCTTATCTAGATATAGAGTGTTTTTAATAGGAATAAAAAGATTATGTTTAGTTAGTCGATCTACAATAATGCCAATTGAATTTTTTCCTTGAGAAGTATTTACTAATATAAATATGAAATCCATGGAAATATTTTACCATTTTGAATATGGAATTTTAAAAGGATGAATAATCTCCATTGATAAATTTATCTCTTCTTTAACCTGCTAACAATTGAAACACTTCGCAGTTAAGTCAAAAATATTTTTTTCATTCCATTCCACTAGTAATACAACCAAATGTATATCTACATCTTAGTGATTACATGATAAAATAGAAAAGTAGAGTTGTGATCTTCACATAACCACTCTTTCTTCAACTATAAATTATATGTAACACATAATATCTTCCCAAATCACAAAAAAAGTTTCTGTCAATTCTAAATTCAGGAAACATAACCATTAAAACCAATTATACCTTTTTTTGAAACTCATAATATTCCTTACACACTTTCTTAATTATGTATCGTAGAGATGGTTTCATTGAAATTTGAAATAATATAGAGAAATTTCTTTCACAAACAACTTCCAAGACAAAATTCCACAAATCATTAACCAAAGAGCCATGTTCCAAAATTATCATTTTTAATGTAGCATTACTTTTCCGACTCAATGAATTAGCCACTTTAGTTCTTTTTCTAGGATGGTAAAGAATCATGCAATAATAATCCTTGATTAGTTCCATCCATATTCTCTATCTCATGTTAAATTAATCATGAGTGAATATATACTTCAAAAATTTATGTTCGGTATATATTTCACATTTTAATCCTTACAAATGATGCCTCCATGTTTTTAATGAAGAAAAAATAGAATCTAATTCCAAATCATTTGTAGGGTAATTTAACTCATGAGGTTTCAACTAAAGTGAAGTATAATAAGTTACCTAATCATTCTATATTAGGATACAACTAAGTCCCTTTAACAAAGAATCAATGTAGATGGAAAATTCACCATTTCTAGAAGGAAGATCCATGAACAGAGCATTCAATACTCTTCTATTCAATTCCTGAATATAATCATCACACTATTTTGTGCAGATAAAATTAACACCTTTTTGAGTAAATTTAGTTAGTGGGATAGATAACTATGATGTGTTTTTCAAAAAAAAACTCCATTAATAGCCTAATAATTAAAGAAAAATACAAACCTCGGTTATATTTTTTTGCCTTGGTTATTCTTAAAAAACAATTAATTTTAGTAAGATCATTAGTCTTTCCATCTTTAGAAACAAAAGGCCAAGGATAGAAATTTTCTACAACCAAAATTCACAATTACTGAATTTTTTATATATTTTAGTGTGTTTTAAGGTTTTCAAAACAACACTTAATTGTATTTTTTATTCTTATTTAATTTTAAAATATAAAAAAAATCACTAGTAAACACAAAAAAACATATCCAAGAAATTATGAAATATTATACTAAAAATCCATGATTACTGAAGGTTCATTAGTTAATAAAAAATATATAACTAAAACTTTATAATCCACATAGCTATTCCTAAATGTAGTCTTAAAAATTTCTTCTTCCTTTAATTTTAATGATGGAACCCCAACCTCATATCAACCATTGAATTTTTTTTCTCCTTGCAGCTGATCAAATAAATCATCTATATGAGGAAAATCATACTTGTTATTAATAGTTATGTTATTGAATGATATATAATAGATGTAAAGTCTCATGAAACTATAAATTTTTTAACAAACAAGATAGGATCAACAAATCGTGAAGTTATATGTTACATGAAACCTTTAAATAAAAAATCATGAAATTTCATTTTCATTATAGAAGTTCCATTTGATCCATTCGAAGGGGGGGGGGGGGTTAGAAATTTACTTAGCATCAGGAACTAAATAAATAGTCAATTAAACATCCCAATCTAGTATAATCCTAGGAAAATCATCTAGAAAAACATCCAGATACTCATTTACCATTGGTATATCAATTATGATAAAATTTCATTTTTTTCAATTATATGTGAAAAATAACATTCATTTCCATATTTTAAGAGTTTCTTGACTTCCTAACATGTTATCAATGACATGGGTTAATTATTGTTTACAAGATGAAACTTTTTGAATATATATTCTTTTTATCTACAATCTATCTTATAATGGTAAAAAGAAATCCAATCCAAACCTTGAATAACTTCAAACTCCACATATGGCCAAACAACAAGTTATGAAGGTACATTTTTTCCATAGACAATAACAAAAAGATTATTATAATTAACTTAATATTTCCCCTAGGTGTTTTCACTATAATCTTTGGATTTATTTCTTGACGTGGAATTTCTAATTTACCCAAAAATTTATCATAAATTAAATAATGTGTAGACCCCGAATCAAAAAATACATTGCCATAATATGAATAAAAAAACAATGTACATGATACCATTTCATTTTATGTCCCAACATATAATGAAGTAGATGTAAAGGATTTCACCACAATTGTTTTGCTTATAGTTTTCAAAATTCCCATCATTTGGGTTTCACTTCAGACAATCTTTTGTATAATGACCCATATCATTGCATTTAAAACATTTTATTAATTTTGTATGAGATTTTTTATTACCACTACCAATATATTTTTCATTTAAGTTATGATCCTTGTGCCCTATTTTACCATATTATAATCACCTAATATAATTCAAAAGGAATTCCCTAATGTGTTTGTTACCACAATTATCAGAAACTGTAAACATAATTTTCTTACCATAGAACTTATTTGATGAATTATTTTCTTTTCTATACCATATAAACCTCTTCTTGTTCTTATTTTCAAAGAAAACCTGATCATCGACAAAGTCTATTTTCACCTTCTCATCACATCAAATAATTTTTTCACAAATTTTGAATTCAATAGAAGAAAATACCCTTCGATATTTTGGATTTAATTATGATTAAAAATAATTCATTTTACTATCAATATCCTAGATGAAATTTAGGGAGTACCTTGCTAGCAGAGTGAATTTCTCATCATATTTAGCCACTGAATCCCCCCTACCTCAATTCCAAGAATTGTTTCCATCCTAATTGGAGCCCATTAAGGAATATATTTCTAGAAAAAAATATTTTTGAATTCATCCCAATTCAAAACATCTCTCCCCTCACTATACCCAATTTTCTAAACCATCGACCGCCACTGATTGACTTCAACTCAAAATTGGTAAAATAAAAGACTAAACTTTTAATTATTTGAACAACCCATGACATCGATAATATTTTCTAGGGTTTTAATCCACCCTTATTTTACCACTAGGTTAGATGATCCACTGAATTATAGAGGATGTTTCCTTATTAAATTATCCCCAAAAAATATGTTCCTTTATGATAGATCAAGTTTCTCTCTTGCATGGATACCCAACCATTTATCACTTAATTCAACTGAGCCATCACTAGAATAAACTATTCTGTTCTGATTCCAACTATCTTGGGATGCTTATTTGCAAGGACATCACCCTCTCAATTCCTTCCCACTACAATATCCATATTTACTCTGTGGAAAACCATTCTGAATAAACATTATTAAGACAAATAAAAATGGTAATCATTAAACGATAAAAAATTAAATTTTCCATAAGGTAAATTATTTAAATTGAAATCTATTAATATTTCCATAACCTCTAAAGTTATCTAAACCAATCATCGACACTAACTATAAGGACCCAACCTTAAAATTTTCATAATATTGAGTTTTAGTCAAGAAATAAATTTCTTTCAAATTGAGGATATTTTTAGGTTTATATTTTTAGAGAATCAGTACATCAGTCATACACCACATCCTGCAATTATACATGTGGATATTACTAAACTATTATCCACTTTTCTTCAAAATATAAAACTTTTAAAATAAACCATGGGTTTGTTTTCATAAAAAATATTCATATAATAAACCATGAATTTATTCTATATCTTCCCCATCCATATACATTAAGAAAAACATTTTAAAACATGGTATGAGAAAAAAAATATCAATGGAGGAAATAAACTATTATTCTAGGAATACTTCAAACCCATTAAATTTTTTTCAAAAAGTTAAAAATTTCACCCACAAAACATATGCTCTTTAGCTTTCATCGTGAAATAATAAGATTTCTATAAAACACCATAGAAAACATAAATCATAAAGGTAACTTGTGGCATCAATTCCATATCAATATTAAATTTAAGGTATATATCACGGTGAAATTGGGAGAAACCTTCCTAGTTACATTTGGAATACCCAGTGAAGTATATTTCCTTAATCTCTTTGGAGAAACACAACAGAATAACTCTATCACATCACCTAATTAATTAGATTGATATAATGATGTCACCCACCAACAGTTTATCATAGAATCAACCAAAATCATAATCAATTCCCAAGAACCAAAACATAATTATATCATATAAATATTGAAAAAAATAAAAAAACTACTTTTCCACATTGAATTCACTTTTATTTTATTAAAAGCCATACACTAATAAATGAAAACACTTTATTTGAAAAATAAATTTATATTTGTAAAGGAACATAAAAACATTAAAGTTTCATGATAGAAATAAATTATCCTCATGATGTATATGTTAAAAAAATATTCCTTTATTATTTTGTAAAAAACGTTGAAAGAGTAACTTAAATAAGGTTTCTAAATGAAACTCCCATGCCTTGAGTCCCACTCATCCCCTAAAATATTCACTATAGGAAAATGAAAATTTCATGGCGGGTTTTTTTGGATATGGTGGCGGTTTCAAAAAACTGCCGCTAAATTGTGTGTAGGGATACAATACACGGTGGTTTACACGATTTAGTGGTGGTTTATGGTTACCGTTATAGTAGATGCATTTAGCTGTAGTTTTAACCACCGCTAAAAAAATAATTTTCACTAGGAAATCTGCCTCTAAAACCAAGATAACCACCATGAAATAATAAAGGAATATGAAAAATATTAATCATTGGTTTTAACCACTGCTAAATAATTTTACGTAGCAGCATTTTTAACCACCGAAGATAGAAAAATACCAAAATTGTAGTTGTGGTTAAATATGACACTAAATATAATACATTTATTTTGTTACGGTTAAAACCACCACTAAAACCAAATTAAAAAAATCAGATGATTATGAATCCCTAGTACCATTTCCCTGAAAAAACAATTCTAATTTCACATGCACATACATCCTACATCCCAAAGAATACCAGATGACCAAACTTTTCAAAAGAATCACATGATAGATACTTGAATAACAGGATTAGTATGATTTGGGTACATTACATTTATTCTACGTACATGATGTTTCACTTTTGGATATATTGGTTTTAAAACTAGGGATAACAGTTGATCTCGAGTACGTTGATGTATTTGTGTATCTGTCATTATCGAGGAATGTTATCGATAGTTGATGTTTTATAAGATTGTATGGGAATTAAAGGAGACATTTTTGGGATATCTCTAACATAGCATTTCCAATGAGCACAATTACCAAGAATAGATTCACATTTGACTATACACACTAGTGTGAAGAAGTTTCCATAGTGTTGAAGAAGTGGTTGTTGTCAGCTCTGATCCTATGAATTTATAAGCCTAACATTGTACATGTAGTGAAATGTGATGAATATGGTTCTAGCTTAGGATATGTTAAGATGTAGAGTGATAAATTAGTCACTTTAGGTTTCATCATCTTTTAACCCACAATATTAAATACTCTAATCCTATAATGTAGTCTGTAGTTGTGGTACATGCAATCAAATGATCATGAAATAACCTATTGGGAGAGAGATTTGTTGGGTACTTTGGCACCTAGAGTGGGTATAATATTTTCTCCCTTCATGGACATACTATTTATCAAATGGATTTCTTAAAGTACTTGTATATTTTTGAAATTGATAAATATTATTCAACTATAAATGGAGATGTAGCGGTAAATGAATTGGGCTAGAAAATGTAGGAGATGGGAGAACAGATTTCATTAGCTGAATAGAAGATCTCATCTTCACTTTTAGACTATTTGGTGGGTGTAGTTGAGGATTTAGGGGAAGCAATATGGGTATCCATAGAGATAATTTCTTCATTGGTTAAACAAGTAAATACAAGTTATAATATTGTTATGAAAAGTTTCATGATGTGTGATATGTTAGAAGAATGTGAAACTATTTCAGGATTGAATTTTGATATACATGGAGAGTTTATAGTTCGTATCATGGTAATTGTAACATATTCCATGAGAGATGAGTTTATGAGATACTATAATTCTTTGATGTGGGATTTTCACCCAAGGCCAACCATGAATTATAATAATGAAAAGTTGATATTCTGGTGGCCCTCCATAGTAAGATACATTGAAGGCTTTGTTTCCCATTGACCGACTTGTCCAAAAACTATCACCGAGTGTCATAGTTGATAGCTGAAGTGGGATGTTCACCTAGGGATGACCTATTTTACATCATAGTTTTGGTAATCATAATGGAAGTCTATGAGTTGATAGTTGATGTTGTGTATAACATTTTATCCTCAGATCGATGAGCAGACAGGAAGGATGATCCAAACCATAAAGGACATTGACAGGGCTTATAATTTACATATTTTTTAATTCATTTCTATTTTTTTAAATATCCCAAGGTAACATTTTGAGCTAATACGTAACAATTTTGGATTTAAGAAGTATTTTAAGTTTAAATGCAAAAATGACCAAATTCTGCATTTTGGACAGATTTTAACTACAAGGGTATTTGGGTCATTTACAGAATACTATAAATCCAAATTTTATGATTATGATTTTTTAGAATTATAATTTAATTTCCTTCAACTTTTTCTTCTGGACCAGGATCTGATTCGACCATCTTGAGGTCCAAAAAATTCAATGAAATTGAAGATTATTCAGGAACACCAAAGAAGCTTCCTAGAAATTTCATCCAGAAAACAAAAGGTTCAGTGAAATATCCATAACTCTCTCAAAACGACTTTAATGGTGCATCAATTTTGTGGATAGACGGATAAGAAGATTTGGAAAAAGTTTAATTAAGGGGGACACGCCTTAAATGGCCGTTTTCAGGGACATTAATTCATTACAAAACTGTGGTTTGCAGTTTGATGATTCTGACTGGACAGAATAAATTCTCAGTGTACATTGGCCATAACGCATTCATCACTTGTCCAAATGCTCTGAAATTTTGAGGGTGAACGGAAAAGCAATTTTCAAACAACATTGATGAAGGGTGGAACGCGTGAGGATGTCATTTATGGGTCCAAACACGTGACAACGTTTTGAGGACTGAATCTGCCTATAAAAGGAGGGGAGCTCCTCCTCTCCAAGGCATTCCAATTCCTTCCCAACAACATCCGGGGCACCAAGGAGAGGAGGCCAAAGGGAAATTTAGGATTTATATTTCTTTATTTCCCTTTTTATTTTAGTTTTAGTTTCTTATGTAATTCATTTATAATCATTTTATTAAAGTGTGTCCCATTTCTTCTTCCACCCCTTTTCACTTATAACTTTAATTTTTCTTATCTCTCTTCCATCGTTCCATTGTGATATCTTTGCACTTTTCCATGGAAAGTGAATATCTTGAGGCTTGGAAATAGGGGAGGATTCATGTTGTTATTCATTATTGCACTTCAAATTAAAAAAATGTTTTAAATCTATTTGTGGTGGAGGTGAGAATATTGCACGGGTGTGCCGGTCGTCCACTACGACATTATTTTCAATTCCATTTCTTTTCATTGATTAATCATTTCCCCTCCCTTATCTTAGGAAAAAAAATCATACGGTGGAGTTGGGGTTTCCATAAGGTTTGAAACGGCATACGGTGGAGTCGGGTCTTGTAGGGATAATATTCTCGGTTGAGGTGTTACTCTACTGGATTACTGGAGGAGGTGTGGTTTGGTGTGCCGAAGGCATGTTAAAATCACACACATAATAAATCAATGTGATTTAATTCATTAATGAGGTTTCACTAAATGAATTATCAAATCAAATTTAAATAATCAACAAATAATGAATGGACTCGTGTTATCCAAACCTAGGACCAAGACCTTTCTTTTATAATTTCATTCTGTAATAATTTTCATTTAGATTTCAATATTGAATTGCTTAATTTAAATTTCAAATTTTCTAAAACTATAAAAATATATATATTCATAAATAATATAAAAAAATAAATAAAAATTATATTCAGTGAATTAGTATAAGTGATTGAACCGACTGTAACGGTCCTCAAGTGAGACGACACTGGTCAGCCACTGTGCTATATTAGGAAAATTAAATACGCTTTTTCCACGCCCCATGACAGGCGTGCGTCAAAACTGGCACCGTTTCCAGGGAGCTAAGTAGTTAATTAAATAATGTTTTTCTAAATTCACAGTTTTTTTAATATTTTTGTTTTTTTAAAAACTCATAAAAAAAACCATTTCCCATAATGTCTTCAATCTCAAATTCAAATGCATGGAACAATTACTCATAGGTGCTGGAAGAAGAAACCGACTACACTAGGGAGTCCCTCCAACGAAGGGCTGATTCTCTAATGATAAGGCTCAAACAAAAGGAAAAAGGATTAGCAACATAGATATCACTGGAAGATTTGATGGCCTTGGCTGATGAACTCCAAACAGACTTTAAAAGATTCAATGTCAACAAGGATGTGCCACTGGTCTTCCCAAATTTCATTGAAGACATCCATGATGTTGAAGACAAACTCAAGGTGGAGAAGTCTGACTATCTATCTTCATCTATTAAAGATCAACTCCAAGTGGAAGTTTCTATTGAAGAAGATATTCAAGACAAACCGACTCAGGGAGATGATACAATCTTGAACTCAAAGTATTTTAAATTTATTGAATTTGATTTGAGTATAACTCCCAACTTTTTTGAATTTTCAGAATTGTGTGAATCATATTATGCTTTGGAGGATGATGTGGAAAAAGAAGATGCACCTATTGAGGAACACCTAGAGCTCCCTGAAGTCATTGAACATCTACTAGAGGAGCCCCATCATGATGAGATTCTAGTGGCTATGCCTGATGAACCAGAGACACATGCTACTTCACATCTGAAGAAACCACTGTAAATAGAAGAAGGTGTTGCGCAAGAAGCAACGAAGAAGGAGGAGGTTTCATACTTCATCATACCCCCACCATGCAAGTTTTACTATATTGCGAAGGGGGCAGATCTGATGTACTCTATCCATGGAGTCCTCCTCAACAAGGACAATGAAGCAAAATCTGGGAAAAGCCACATGTTGTGGTTCAAATTAAAGAAGCTACATCCACCATCAGACTTTGGATAATAGCTGGTACTGCCCACTGGAGGTAGTAAAAATTCAGGGCCCACTTGGGGGATCGTACCAAGAATTATCCCTTGCTTTCTAGGAATTTAGATTTCAATTTAATTTCTTAGAAGTAGTTTAGAATTCATCCCTTTCCTCCACATCATTTTGAGCTTTAATGACATGATACTTTTTCTTAATTTTGAAATTTTCTTTTATAGGATCATGATGGCATAAGGAAGCCCCAAAAATTTGTTATAGGGGACTGAATCTTTATTTCACAAGGGAGTTCATTTTTAAATTTTAAATTTTAAACTCCTTAAATTTTTTGTCCAAAACTTGTTTTGATCTTTAATGATAAGAATTGCATACCTACACTTGAATTAATGTTTTACTCAACTTATCTAGGAGACATGAGTTTCTTAGGAATCTTGTGATGCCATGTTTTAGATTTCAATATTAATGATATTGAATGAGTAAAATGTAAAATTTCATATTTAAAGTGAAGCGTGGATATTTAAATGATGAATCATGATTTAAGGTAATTAGTTGATTTATGTAAATGAAATTTCCCGACCATTTTTCATGCTTTGAATTTTTGAAGTTCAAGTGAATTGATTTGTTATTTTTAATCATTCCATGAGTGATTGTCCAATTTTATATTTCCCATTCCCGAGAGGATTTCTAGACCAAATACTTTCTATTTATTCTTAACCATATTTCATTAGTGATCTTGGGACATGTCACCGACCAGAACTTTAATTTGAACTTGTCAAAGCTATGAGTGTGCAAAAACATATTTATAATGATTGAGGCTTCTTTTGAGAATTCTTTATCCTCAAAGACCACCTTTACATCAATCCTTCTTTAAGACCATAGAGACCATGAATGACCTTTTCGGGATGATCTATGTTTCAAGCCATTTTTTATCCATTCCTACCCTACTCTTGGTATTTGCATGATATTTTAAAGATTAAGTGTGGGGGTGAAGAGAATCTTGGTGGAAGGGTTGTTATACATTGTAAGGAAAAAGTGTGGGGGTTATATTGTGGGAATTGTAAAAGGTTTTTGAATCTTTCATTTACTTTATTGTATGGCCTTCTTGAATAAAAAGAAAGAAAAAAATGGGTTGTGATTTGGGAAAAACCAAAAATCACTATTTTCCAGAATGATGATCTTGAAATCATATGTGGGTAGGTGATAGATGTGAGGTCTGATCTAATCATAACTTTCGAAAAAATAAATAAAAAAATAAAAAAATAAAAAATCAAGAGGGTTCATTAATCATTCATTATGATTTACTTTGATCATTACCTTACTTTGAGTTTTGGGGGAAGTGGGTGTTGCTACTTTTAAGAGGAGAATTTCATTACACTTTTTGATATAATGCATTATACTAAAGAGATAAGCCTACTCCTTAAGCCTTAATTTTTAATACATCAAATCCTACCAACCTTAAGCCTCAGAGACATTTGAACCTTTATTATATGCCCTTGTGATTATATGTGTCTTCTGTCTTTACAAAGTGGAGAAGGTAGTTCTTTTACAAGCATATGGATAAAGAGCATGTTCTCATGATATGAGAATAACTCTACTTGATTTTTATCATGAGAGATGAGAAAAATAGATTCATGTAAGGTAAATCATAACTTGGCATGTTTAATAATAATAAATTGAGAAGCTTGAATGAATGAAATGAGAAGCTTCATTATTTTTCAAAGAGGAAAATAAAATGCAAGAATTGACTGTTTCTTTGAAAAATGGGAAATGAAATTGATAATTCATGTGGATGTTTGAATATTTGATTTGGAATTGAAAATTATTTTATTTTATTACTTTGTAATTTGAATATTGGTAGCATTAGTGTCCTTTGAAATTTAATGTTGAGATTTTATGCTTGAGGACAAGCATGGTTTAAGTGTGGGGGAATTGATAGGGATTATAATTTACACATTTTTTAATGCATTTATATTGTTTTAAACATCCCAAGGTAACATTTTGAGCTTATATGTAACAATTTTGGATTTAAGAAGTATTTTAAGTTTAAATGCAAAAATGACCAAATTCTGCATTTTGGACAGATTTTTACTACAGGGGTATTTGGGTCATTTAAAAAAAATATAAATCCAAATTTTATTATTATGATTTTTTTAGAATCCTAATTTAATTTCCTTCAACTTTGTCTTCTGAACTAGGATCTTATTCGACCATCTTGAGGTCCAAACAATTCAATGAAATTGAAGATTATTCAGGAACACCATGGAAGCTTCCTGGAAATCTCATCCAGAAAAAATAAGGTTCAGTGAAATATCCATAACTCGCTCAAACCGACTTTAATGGAGCAGAAATGTTGTGTATAGACGGATAAGAAGATTTGGAACAAGTTTAATTAAGGGGGATGTGCCTTAAATGGCCGTTTTCAGGGACATTAATTCATTACAAAACGGTGGTTTGCGGTTTGATGATTTTGACTGGACAGAATAAATTCTCAGAGTAAATTGGCCATAACTCATTCATCACTTGTCCAAATGCTTTGAAATTTTGAGGCTGAAAGACCAAGAAATTTTCAAACAACATTGATGAAGGGTGGAATGCGTGAGTATGTGATTGATGGGTCCAAACACGTGACAACTGTTTGAGGACAGAATCTGCCGATAAAAGGAGGGGAGCTCCTCCTCTCCAAGGAATTCCAATTCCTTCCCAACAACATCCGGGGCACCAAGGAGAGGAGGACAAAGGGACATTTAGGATTTATATTTTTTTATTTCCCTTTTTGTTTCAGTTTTCATTTCTTATGTAATTCATTCATAATCATTTTATTAATGTGTTTCCCATTTCTTCTTCCACCCCTTTTCACTTATAACTTTAATTTTTCTTATCTCTCTTCCATCTTTCCATTGTGATATCGTTGCACTTCGCCATGTCAAGTGACTATCTTGAGGCTTTGAAATAGGGGAGGATTCATGATGTTATTCATTATTTCACTTCCAAATAAAAAAAATGTTTTAAATCTATTTGTGGTGGAGGTGAGAATATTGCACGGGTGTGGCGGTCATCCACTACGACCTTATTTTCAATTCCATTTCTTTTCATTGATTAATCATTTACCCTCCCTTATCTTAAGAAAAACCGTCATATGGTGGAGTTGGGGTTTCTATAAGGTTTGAAATGGAATACGGTGGAGTCAGGTCTTGTAGGGATAATATTCTCGGTTGAGGTGTTACTCTACTGGATTACTGGAGGAGGTGTGGTTTGGTGTGCCGAAGGCATGTTAAAATCACACACATAATAAATCAATGGGATGTAATTCATTAATGAGGTTTCACTAAATTAATTATCAAATTGAATTTAAATAATCAACAAAAAATAAATGGACTCGTGTTATCCAAACCTAGGACCAAGACCTTTCTTTTATAATTTCATTCTGTAATAATTTGCATTTCGATTGCAATATTGAATTTCTTAATTTAAATTTCAAATTTTCTAAAACTATAAAAATATATATATTCATAAATAATATCAAAAAAATAAATAAATATTATATTAAGTGAATTAGTATAAGTGATTTAACCGACTGTAACGCTCCTCAAGTGAGATGACCCTGGTCAGCCACTGTGCTGCATTAAGAAAATTAAATACACTTTATCCACGCCCCATGACAGGCGTGCGTCAGACATGCTTCAGGGATGTATTATAGATTTTATCCACTAGATTCATATTTTGTGGAGATACAAATTCTGGTAGTGTAAGACACTCAAGTGTTCAAAAAATATTTGTAAACTTGACTACTAATGAAGTGTATAGTCCCTCTACCTTAACAGGATCAAGACACTCAAGTGTTCAACTGATATTTGTAAAATATTATCAAAAATAATTTCAATAAGAGTAATGCATAAGTGGTATTGATCACATGGAAACTATAAAACATGAGTATAAAATACTATAAAATTGGAAGAAAGAAGGTCTATTCACTAAAAATAAGTTGAAGGGAGTTACAAAACTGGATATTCCCAAGAAAATCAATATGAAGGATGATCGTTCATCCTTGGGTGACAAACCTAATATATTTAATAAAAATTAATCATAAAAAATGATTTATGGAAATAAAATATCAACTTATATAGTGCAAAACACACTCAATAAATCAAGAAATAAAAGGAAACATTGAAAATTATTAAAATACCTAAAAGGAAACATGAGAAATCAAGAAAATTTTAGGTCATGGAAATGTTTGGTGGAAACTATTTTACACACATGATACATATAAAAACCGACTATTAACATATTTTTCAAACATATAAACAATACAGCTAATCACAATCTGATGATGAACACAGCTTGTCACCCTCTCAACCTCCATCTCTACTTCCTTCTACCACCTATAAGAACATTATATTGAAAATAAATATTGTTGTATATTTTTATTTAAACTTAAAACTAATAAAAGATTGAAAAACAAATGATTTTGAATTTTTTTTGATTTACCTTCTAACCACCAGTCTATACAATACCACTAGGGGCAGAAACAGTCATATTTTGATATAAATAAATCAACGCTTTCTGCAAAGTGGATATTTGAGCCCCCCTGGTCTTGAACTGTGTTTCATAGAGAAAAAATCTCTCTATATGTTTCTCAGGATATGGACTGAATACAACCAAGATTGGAAACCAGTAGACTGATAAAGACCTCAGATAGTATGGGTCCCAAACCCATCCAATGTACTCTTCTAGGATTCCCCTTCCAAATGAATTTAGCAACCAGGTCATCCAAGGAGAATGATTTGGACTACACATGATTGAAATCACACGGTTCATTAATTTTTACCTATAAATAAAATATTTATCATATTAAAAGTGATATATATTAATATAGTAACAACTGATAATAAGTTATTATAATGAAAAATTAGTTCATACCCCAACATCATTGGAAAAATCATTAATAGAACTTTCATTGGATTTTTGGTGAACATTCAACCACACTTCTGTTCTGGATGCTTTGTGCCCTAGACATTGTTATTGCATTAAAAAAACATAGATAAAAAATTTAATATATTAAATAAATAATATTGTCCTATAAATATTTAAACTAATGAAAATATTACCAGAGAAGATTGACTTCTAGAAAAACTTATTGACCCCGCAGTGAATGACCTGCTTAGCCCGACTTGATGCATTCTTTCTCGAAAGATCCTGAAATAAATAAAATTCAATTTAATAGTAATGTATCCAACATAATATCCTCTTCATATACATGTATAAATGTAAAATGAGATTAATAGTGTAAAATATATTTAAATTCCATCTCTTTCTCATCACGATGTCTGTCAACAAAAAATTTCCATTGTTCTTTGGGTACCCTATAGGGTAGCTTGTCATACATCTGTTGGGCGGTCAAAGAAGTATTGTTGAAATATCCCAATAATATCTATTTAAAGTCTTTCCATTTATTTCCAATATTTAATAATGTTCACATTCTTTTTATCACATCAGAAACTGTAATGTTGAAAAATATATGTACACATAGATTCATTTTGAAAATATTAAAAACAAGACATTTAATTAAACCATAAGGTATAAAAATTAAATTTATTTGGTAATAAATAACATAATTTTTTCTAACATGAAGGCATATGTCTCCAATAATCATATAAAATAGTAGGGGAAATGGGATCCGCAGCCAGCTGGCAAACAATCTAGCCAAGTAATGCTATGACATCATCCGTAGGGACCCTATATGAATCAATTGGGACAACTATCTTCTCTCCGGTTAGATTCCATACAATGAAACTTTTTATATTTTTCTCCACACTTGAATTATTTCGATATTTATTGAAAAAATATTTATTATAAAAAATTGTAATAAATTTATTCATATTAAAATTTGTACGTATAACAGTCACCCTCCAGTATCCCCACGAAGAACTAGAAGTGGTGCACTAATCCCCCACTGTTGAGGCTCCTAAAGCAGGATGAAACAAATGAGCTATAGAATGGACACTCACAGAGGGTGTGAGAGATGGTGTAGGGGGAGATGGTGCACGGGGAAAGAAGATTATGTCTCAGATTCCATAGGGGAGAAGACAGATGGATTTTCATCTGTCGTAGTGCTCGATGAAGCAGTATATCGCTTCCTCATTAGAATTTCTATCATTTAATCGAATAAAATTATGTTCAGAACATATATTTACAAAAAAATTTACAGAGAAAAAATATGAAAAATGATAACAGATTCACAGTACTAAAAATACAAATATACATAACAATGATAATGAGTGATTGCACAAATTAAATAAGTTGTTGCTAAATGAATGCATAATTGTACATACAATCATTTTCTCCTTCAATAATATCGGTTTCCTATTCCATTAATTTCTCGACTTCATTAATCCTTACTAGACTAATATATTCAATATCACAATGGAAAAGTAATTCTGATCCTTATTGTTGATGAGATTCAATGTCAGAGGCCAAATCTTCCACTTCATCACCATATGATACAAATCTCTTTGTTTTACGTGGGAAACTTCTCTCCACCCTTCATCCACAACGTCATTCACAAAATATACCATTTTTTATTGCGATGATAATATATATAGATCTTGCAGTTCATGATCACTAACATTCATCAAGAGAGAGAAGTTCACAAAATTAAATTGAAAGGAATCTCTTTTAACACCTTTGATAATATCGACCCAATTTCATTTGAATAAAGATACTGAAAATTTACCATGGTAGTTTCATTCAACAAAATCGGTTAGATTTCCATAGTATCCCACTTTATAAAATGTAAATATACCACTATTATGTGTATTCAAATCCTCTTCTCAATCAACTGTACGAAATCGAAATTCTTTCCTGCTGTAAGCGTCGAACTTTCTAACTTATTTTGGAGGACCTTGAGCAAGAATCTTAAAATCTTATGAAAAATCTACTCAAGTATAAGTATTAATGATCTAAAAAAAGAAAAATACTTTATTAGAATTATAGAAAATATGTTTTAACTAAATATTAATATTTATTTCCATGTTTAAGACGTTACATGTTGTGAAAACCTCTCTACAAGGTCATTATTAACATCTTTCATTTTATCTTTCTCATTTAATGTTCAGTATCTAATTAGTCTATTTGTTTATATCTTCGACACTTCAATAAATGGATCTACAATTTCACTATTTAGAATTAGATATCTATGTATCTGTAATAATTCCATTTCTGTTAGTGTAGCATTTGAAGTCCTCCCAACTGATCGGCCAATACAAGGAATTATTTTTGATTTCCCATGTATTTGAGATTGAGTTTATGAGTCTTAAACATGTAAAACTCAATTAAATATTGTCTCAATATCATACATGCTTCTAAAAAAAATTATAAGACACTCCTCTGCCAAATATACTTCAGCAATAGAGCCTTTTGGTTGTGCTTTATTTCTCACATATGATTTCAAATGCCCATGATATCTGTGAAATAAAATTAAAAAACATAATTATGAATTTAATTAAGTGCCAAAATTTGTTTAATTTACTGCAAAACATATAAATAAAGTACCTATCAATTGGATACATATACAGATAATGAACGGGGCCTCTTATTTTAGCTTCCTCAACCTAATTCATAGTTAAATGCACCATGATAGTAAAAAACGACAGATGAACGATCATATCAATTTCAAAAAGTGTCAATAAAAACCTCTCCTAAAGGTTGTCGAGCTCTAATGGATGTAGGGATTTCTCACATAGTTATCCGAAAAATGTGTAGAATTAGAGTACAACAATAGTAATTTTTTAGGTAATAATGTACATAATGCTAATGGTAGTAACTGCTGTAACCAAATACGTGAATTGTGACTTTTCAATCTATGTAACATATGATTCTTAATGTCAAAAAACAATAAAATGTTACTTGAATATCCATAAAATACTTTCATATTATTTGAAATTAGAAGTAAGGTATCTTTATTTCTATTTTTCATTGAAAAAATTGTCAGATCATTCTTTTCATTCTCATCTGGCCAGAGATCATATTTTATGTTCATTACTTATAAGTCTTTCTGAGAATTGAGATGATCCTTCGACTTTACATGCTCATTAAGCAATGTGAATATCAATTTTTCATAGAAATTCTTCTCAATATGAATCACATAAATATTATGCTGTAAAAAAAATTAAATTCCCAATAAGGAAGTTTGAAGAAAATACTTTTTTTCCTCCATTATTACATTTTGAATTCAACTAACGATTCACTTCGAACCCGTTTCCCGCTATAATTCAAATTATTAACCTTTCCATATTTTGTTTCAACATTTCCAAGTTGTTTCTATATTTTAAAACCATTTAACAACTTTATAGGTGTTCGACAATCAATGAAAATGTTTAATTTTGACATGTTCATCCAAAATCTATAAGATGCATCAAGAAATCATTGATGGCACAAGAAGAACCATTTTCTAATGTGAGTTAGCCATTTGGGATAAAAATAAAAGTTACAAATAGGATATGCCAAACCCATATAAGGGTTAAAACCAGATAAATTTCAAATCCCAAGGAAGTCACTAATGGTCCACAATAAAGAAGCATGTATTTTGAACATTGTTTTAGAAGAATCATCAAATGTCTCAAAACCTTTTCTCCATAACTCCTGTAACTCTTCAATTAAAGGTTGCAAGTATACATAAATATCATTTTTAGGCATTTTTTTATAGGAATAATAATCAAAATTAGAAAATATGTTTGTTTCATACATATCCACTGAGTCATATGGTAAGGGATCAAAACAACTGGCCAAATCCTATAACTAGTACTCAATGTCCAAAATGGGTTGAATCTATTGACATCCAATCCCAATCGAACATTCCTAGGATTAGTTTAGTAATATGGATGTAATGAATCAAATATATTACAACATTTTGAATCTCTTGGATGTCACATTAACCCATAATTGCTATTATCTACAGAATGCCACTTCTTGTGTTCGGTGGTTATCGATGACATGAATAATATTTTCAATTGAGGATTTAAAGTAAAGTAATGAAAAAACATTGCAGGTGTCATCCTTTTTTTCTTAATGGTATTATGTTGATTTAGACTTCCAAAATCACCCATTGACTACCATATAGAAGAAGAACATTTTTTTCAATCCTATATACTTGAATCCTCTCTCCAATAAAGCATACAATCGTTGGGACATGCGTGTCCTTTTGAACAATTCAAACCAAGCCTGTTAATTTTTTTTCATATCATAAAAATACTCAGGGATGTTTTCTTCAAGAAATGAATCATGCAGCAATTCCAATATCATGGGCATTTTATTATTTGTAATTACACATAGACATTTGATATGGTACAACTTTAGCATAAAAGTATGTTTTGAATATTTCAAACATCTTCTATACAACTCTTGATTTCCATAATCAAATAAATCATGAAATTTATTTTCTTCAATGATGTTTTCACTTACATTAGTCTACAAATAATCAAGATTATGATCCACTAATATGTTACAATATTGATCTTATTGTCCTACAATCCCAAAAACATCACTTGTCACATTTCTATTTGAAGCAACCTCATCTGGTTATTCAGATATGTTTTGATGTGGATTATGGTGTCTTGTAGTTCCGAATGGATCATTTATAAGTTTTTTCCTTTAATTTTCCATTTTTGACGATGTTGGGATCTCATTCTATAGATTTACATCAGTTCTCAACCTTTTAGTAATGTTCTATTCTCCGTTCCAAATCAAACACAAATATTAAATAGGAAATTGCTTCAATATTAAATGTTCATAAACTTCATCTCTCTTCAACCATATTCTAAATTTACAATTATTACATGGACATATTATTCTCCCTTTAACGGATCGATTATAAATTGAAAAATCTAAAAACTCCTCCAACCCCTTAACATACTAAGGTGTGTTCCTCAGTAATGTGATCCATCTTTTATCAATGTATATCAAAATGTTCCAACATAATATTTAAAAAAATAAACACATAACTATTAATAAATAGGGAAATAGATTCATATATACTTGTTGAAAATATATATAAATATGTTAAATAAGGTTTTCCTTTATAAATACATATGGTAAATAATGAACCCACCCACTAGAAAATCAAATCATGCAAATTAAAAAGATCCATAAAAAGAATATAAATATATCCTATATTCCTGGCCCGATTTTTAAATTGGAATTAACAATGTAGGTGACTTCTACTTTTCCCCAATGACATTTCCTAAGTGACCCATATATCCAGTCTCTATCCAATTAAAGAATGACTTCAAGACTATTATAGATTAACCAAAAGATAGTTGGTGTAAAGCATGAATATCATACATATAAACCACAACATGCCGAATTTTAAACACACCTCCAAATATCACATGTGGGTCGAATATTATCTTCCACTCAAAATACCATACATTAATTATAAAAAAGCACACCTAATTATAAACACACCACCAGATTTTGAGCTAGGTATTTGGATTATTGATGCCTTGAGTGGGTAGTTGAGATCTAATTCCTGGTAGTGATACAAGGAGTAAATATATTATTTTCTATGTCTAAAATTTTTGTGTGTGTGTCATATATGATCCTATGTATGTTGTTTAGGCATATGAGCCGGGTTTTGTTGAGACAATACTCCTAGAAGTATAATCCTTGTTATATCATTAGGTGATATAGAGTTGTACGACTATTAAATTTTTATGAGATTAATATTGATAGTGATTAAGAACCTGAGTGATATTTATTTTCAAAGATCACTTATTCTTGGAAGGGTACGAGTGAGTTTTGATATGGAACTTCAAGAAAAGTCTTAACGTGTGAAAGAAACTATACATAGGTTATATGGGATTCTTATTTTATTGTAGAGTATTGGAGTGGATAGCCCAACCCCCTCCTTGGATAGCCCACAACCCCCACCCCACACCCCTGTAGCCCCTACCCCCTACACCCCCTAGACAGCCCCCACCCAACCGCCACATGGAAATGCCACCCCACCCCCACCTATACAACCCCCATCCTCCCTGGACATCCCACACCCCTACCCCACCCCCCTTGGACATCCCACCCCCTGTAAATCCCACACTCCTCCCCCACCTTGATAGCCCACCCCCACCCATTGGACAACCCACCCCCTCCATGGACAGCACACACCCCCTACCCCACACCCATGTGGCCCATACCCCATTTTCATCCCACTCACACATAGAAAGCCCCCCCACCCCACCTAGAAAACCCCCCACTTGGATATCCCCTTACCCCACCAAGACATCCCACACCCCCACATAAAAAACCCCCCAACCCCACCTAAACAGCCCCCACCCTCACCTGGGTAGCCACCACCCCCACCAGGATAGCCCCCTACCCCACCTGGACAACCCACACTCCCCCCAAACTGAATATCCTACCCCACCACCCCCACCTTAATATCCCCCACCCAACCTGGACTACCCCCCCACCTGGACAACCCAACCCCACCCTGGAAAGATAACACCCCCACCTGGATAGCCCACCCCTACCCCGTGGACTGCCCACACCCCTCCCCCACCTAGACAACCCACCCCACCCCCTAGAAAGACAACACCCCTTGGACTTCCCACACCCCTCCCCACCTGGACAACCCACTGTGACACCCTGGAGAGCCCACACCACTCATTGGACAGCCCACACCCCCTCCCCCACACCCCTGTGGCTCCATACCCCCCTATAGCCCCTACCCCCTGGAAAACCCACCCCAACTTGGACATCCCCCTCTACCCCCTACATCCCCCTTAGGGTAATTTTATTTGAAACCATTTTATTCATTATGAAAGGAAAACCATCATGAATTATCCATTTCATTCAAAACAACCCATTAAATTTATCAAAATATGACAAATACAATTTATAAGGCTCTATGGGTTACTTAGGAAATTTCATTAGGGAAAGGGGAAAGCTCTTACAAGGTTAATTCCAATTTAAAAATTGGGAAAATCACTTAGTATATCTTTATATTCTATTATTTGATATCTTTATTACCTATTTACGTTTTTACTATAGTTTTATGTTTCTGAGGAAATTTATTTTTCATAATACATTTATTTTTGGTTAACATAACATTCAATAATGAATTATAATTTTTAACTAAAGTTTTATGTTATTATATCCATTATTATTCCACTTCTTAATATTCTTGAAGAAAATAGAAATGTATCACTTTCCAAATCACAAAGGTGGGTTAATTTTTTAATTTAACCAAGTGTTTTTTAAAATCTAGGAAACCTAATAAAAGTATAAGGAACCTAAAAAATAAAACCATAATATATTTATATATCTAATGATGTATATAGGTTGTGAAAAAAACTTATCCTAGTATGATATCAACAAGGATTTTGTAAAAGTCTTTTCAAAACACATATCACCTATGATAGTTTTAAATATCATTACTAAATAGATTTTTGTTGATAATCAAATGAAAAACCAAATATCACCTTAACATCCATTTTATATACATTTACTTTCTTCTTCCTTAAATGAAAATAATCATTTTAAAAATATTACTTTAAAACCCTTAAATTCTTTAAAATCACCCATAATAGTTTAAATGTTAAAAATACTTAAGAAACACCATTTTGAAAACCCATAAAAAACAATTAAATGAAACAAATTGTTTTTCATAAACTGTAAAAATAAAACACCAAGTCACCATATCACAAATGATATATGAGTAAACGAAGAGAAAAGTTCATGGTTACCACCATATTAATCAAACTAGGGGATACAAGGAATGAGAGTCCCCAAATGGAATCCATATAGTATTATGGGAAACAAAAAATTTAATAAAGTAAGATAGTCCTAGACCTTAACAATACATGAAACCTACCACTGACATATGTTTCATCCAAAAAACACAAGTCACTTGAGAATCCTGCACCTAACATAATATGGGGAACTCCCCACTAGCCATGGTATACAACAAAACTAGGGGATACCAAGAGTGTGTAACTATCTAGTGTAATGTAAATATATACCTCTCTCTCAGTGCCCAGTGTACCCATGATATAAATAATAGAAGATGAGTAATCAAATAGGTTACATGATTAATAATCAACATAATATAAATATAACCTCACCTCAAACACCATTGCAATAAACAACACGAAAAAAATCATCCATGTCATAAAAAATACATCAAAAGAGAAGGGGGAATCATTGAGGGTATTACATAAATTATAAGTAGTTCATTATTAATGTTACAAAAGAGACTTTTTCAAATAATCAAAATTCTAAGTCACTTTAATCCTCTTTGAAGTCCCATTTCAAGTAATTCATTTAAACGAAACATTTATATACTTTACTAACATATGAAATGGTTGAATGTCTCTTAATTATACTCATACTATATAATATCTAGGGATCAAAATATTTTGGGGTTTAAAAAGAAATATGAAACCTAAATATATAGTATTACAAGAGAAAAAAATAAAAAACATTTCATTTGAGGATCTATATGGATCTATCATGACCTATGAGATCTCAATGAGGTTACATTCTATTAAAAAATCCAAATAATCAAATAATAAAATAATATTTTTTAAAGAAATTAATGATGAAAACTACAACAATGATGAAATGGATAATAAATCAATGAATATGAACATATTCATCAAAATAAAGAAACCATAAAATTGTTAAAATAAGGTGCATAATGATAGAGAACAACAAGTGATGTTATTCCAATGAAAAAAGGATCAATAAGGTCATAATTTTTATATGACTAAAAAAAGGAACAAGGGGAAAAATAACAGAATCAAGGAAACCTTCAATGTTTAAACTTAGTGTGTGAGAAATGAAACCCTCCTATAAAGGGAATCAATGTAGAAATGTTCCTAGTATCTCATGACTAAAATAGAGGGCAGTCATGATCTAAAATATAACTCTTTTTCATCTTCCAATAAAAATTCCTCATATACCTCTTATTCATTATCCAATCACATATACTATAATGATCTAAAATATTCTTGCTGAAAACATGATGAAGGTTTTTCCTTACTAAATTTAATATTTAAATATCATAAAATAAGTATAATCAATCACTTAATGATAAGTAAAAGCTCACAATCAAGAAAACTAAATTATCAAAAATAACGTTCAATATAATGGTATGAAGTTACAATGTAATATTGATTATATCAAAAAATTTATTTTGAAATTCACCAATGTCTATAAAAAGTATATAAAAAATTGGTTTTACAATGTTGTGAAAATAATAATATTCGTTGGGATTTTCAAAAAATTAATTTTCATTAAAAATAAAAACTATTTATTAATTTATCTAAAAAAATGTTTTATAATTACTATCATAAAATATAGAATATAATTAAATAACATAATTAGAAAATGGTATCCAATGAACTAGATGTTTGGGGTTAACTTTTATGGTGCCGTAATATTTTCTCAATGTTCAATTTGATGGTGTGGATGGTTTATAATCATATACTTCCAACTGATGGAAATATTATGTGAATATGTATGAGTATGGCCTCTAGGTGATACTCTTATATATAGAGTATAGAATAAGATGAAGAAGGATGATACTGAGGGGTGGAAAGAAGTGTCGAGTGGGGCCATGGGTTAGGACCTATAGTAAGGAGGTGATCTAGGGATTCGAGGGGGGGGGGGGGGGCGATGGGCAACGATCCACACTGAGGGATGGAAAGGCGGCTAGGTGCGCTAAGGGGAGGGGTAGGGCTCTGAGGGTCATTGGGGGGGGGGGGTCTCGCGAGTGTCGGGGCCAGAAGGGGGTTATCACGGGGGTTCAGTGGGGGGGGGGGTGTAGAGACCTGAAGCCTGACTTACATGGACATTACATTAAATTTTCGGAATACTTAGTACATAACAAAAAAAACACACACACAAGGATCGTAATAGTTTAGTGTCTTTGGAAACTCGGAATGTAATCTTCTAATCGTGGTGAAAGATCTTCAATATCTCCCATAAAGATCTTCCCTTTTTTTTACCTAAAACTTTTCTTTATATCCTGGGGAAAAGAAAACATAAAAGGGTGAGCTCAAATGCTCAGTAAGGGTAAACAAAAGAAAAATCAATCACATCATATTCATAAGAACATAACTTTTGGAAATCTTAACCTGCAAAAGAGAGCATAATTTCATAACAGGGGATAAATCATGGAAGTGAAATGTAATCACAATAATCATAACTTAAAACATTAAACTTTGTGTAATACACAAATAATCATATATAATAATTTCTTTTTAGTCAAGACTCATTGCCAAGACTATCCTAGTGGACAAAGTCCCTTTCTGAAACGAGTCACCCTCGTTTCAGTCCTGTTTCACTGAACCGGTATAACCTACCATTCCAACCATGTCTATATCATGAGATATAAAATCTTTACCCAATGCATTGGAGGGAGATATAGGTCCCACCCATCTCATAATGAAACCATTCTTATGTGTGCCACAAAATAATAAACCATACATCATAGCATAACCCATGTAATAAAAATGAGAATCTTAAACATCGTGACATCATAAAACAATTCATATAAGATAAAGGAATTCGTAAACATAATTCCATCACAACATAATCAAATCAATGTAATAATAGGGATAAAAAAACAGAACCCTTTATTATCTTAGATGTAAAATAATTTTGATAAAACACTTGAACTCCATTCTTGAGGAAAATATCCTTTCTTCTTCAAAAACTTTTTTCCTTTCTTAACAGGTCATACGACTTTAAACTAAAAGAAGTTGATTAAAAATAAACTTGAAAACTTGTAAAGGAAGCTTCTTGGAAATAATGTTTTAAAAATCCATTCATGTCGTATAAGTTAAAAAAAACATTCTTCGTACTTTTGTCGGAAAAGTAAAAAAAGTACCTCGTATGAAAAAACGACAAAATATTCCTTTCATATCTTTTACTAAAACTCACCGAAGGGTAAATTAGGATTTAAAAAATTGTAGGTGAATGGAAATAATATTAAATATTGAGGAAACATGGATGTTGATGATAAAATACACCCCAGTAAATACTAAAGTATAAACAATCTCGGATAAAAATGAGATTGTGATATTTTCCCTTACCTTAGGTCCGACTTGCTTTGTACGTCTCCGAACCTCCTGTATAATGATTTAAATAATGTTATTGACTTATTCCAGAATCAAATTCATTGTTATTATATCATATATGGTCCACTTATGACTTTATATTACTCGTTCTTTTGTAAATTCATGTTAAAGTAGCGTTTTGGGTAAAATCGTCTCATTTGTCGTTCATGTTTTTAACTTGTAATTATTAATATGATTACTTGGATCATGATTACTTATATCCATAATGTAAAACATGATTTATATATAATATATATTCATAATATATATATATATATATATAATATATCGATAAATGGAATGAAATACACCGTTCATGGAGACGGTAGTCCGTACGTACGCATGAACGCTGTTTTCGTTTCCTTATTGAATTGAATGGAATTAAGTAGATGACATACATATAAATATACATAAATCAAGTATCATTATTACATCATTTATTTCATTAGTACTTATTATATATACTTTATAATCATTCATGAATGGTTAATCATTGAGAATGAATCTCATCGCGTCGTGGAGACGGTAGTCCGTACGTACGCACGAACGATGATATCGTTCCCATGGTCGTGGAGTTTTGTTGAAGTGTATGTATACTATTTTAGTATCAATATCACTTTATAATAATCATATATATTTACTCATTACACCATTATACCCATCCAATTAAGGTGGTGGCGGAAAATAGATTACACCACGGCGTGGAGACGGTATTCCGTACGTACGCACGCGCGGTGATTTCCTTTTTCCGTAGGATGGATAGAAGGTTAATTAGAGATGTTTCATATTTATAATAACATATCAGTACATAATAAATACTGATGTTATTACTTTATCATGAAAAAATAAAGAAGAAGAAGTTGAAGAAGAAAGAAATTGAAAAAGATCGGTAATGGATATTACCTCTTTTTGACGCGCCTTCACTTATCCTCCACTTAAATAACTAAGGATGGTCTTTGAAGAAGACCAGGACCTCTAGAATGATACTAAGGAAGTGGATAAGAGATTTTGGCAGGGTTTGGACGATCTTGAATGCTCAAATTGGTGTGAGGAGGAGAGGGAGGAGGTGCCCTTTTATAAGGGAGGAGAGGGGCATCTTAGGAAAATCTCAAAATATTATTTTATATTAAGGTCAAATTCGGTTTATAATGGTTCCAAATGGTCTTATTTCGAAGATAAAGTGGGGATGGGTCTAAAGACTCTCATACAATAGGATTTAGACAAGTTTAGGTTATTATTTTAACCTTATCAATTAGATTTAACTCTAAGTTAAATAATTTAACTTTTACCGTGTCTTTTTGTTTTCTTACACTATATGGTTAATAAACTTACTATATCAAGCCAAACGAACCCTAAGTTGTTTATTATTAATATATCTATCCTTATCTAAGTCATTTGGCCGAACCTTAGATTTTTAGGAATTAAATAACAATTAATAAAATAATATTTGTTTTAAAAACTAATTTATGTCAATTTTGACACTATTTGGTACATGATTTTTATGAAATTTCTAACAGAATGATAAGTTAGACACAAGTTACTTAAATAAACAATAACATGTCATATTAACCTAGAAAATTAGTTTAAGTCATAAAAAGTCTCAAATTACATTTATTTGGGCATTTATAACATCAATTATGTTAATATTTTCTTAAAAAGGTAATTACTGCATCATCGTTGTGTCATAAATAAATTAAATTATTTAAAGTATAAAAATTACAAATAAAATACCATTATGTAGGAAATCTTTGTATATTTCTAATGAATATTTATAGTATAAATTATATTATGTATAACCCTATATTAAAAATGTTTTAGTAAATAAACTTTGATTTTAACTCTTTTAACTCTTCTTTGAATTAAATAATAATAAATGTCCTAATCTAATCCAAGTGGGCCTAAATGATAATATTTGACACTTAAGGTTGTTTTTGGTCGCGATAAACTTTTCCAATAGGATTAGGACATGTGTTAGGATAATATTAATATCATTTTTACCCTTAATTACCCTATTTACCTTTAACCGTGGTAAATAAAAGTAAAAAGGTACTATTCACCAAAAATTATTTTCATATCATTGAACCACATTTTACTTACTGCCATCAACCGTGTCTCTCGGATTTTTGAAATTCCATTCACAGAAGCGGTAAAATTAAGTTTTATGAAAAAATTAATTTTTTTAACTACCACTTAGTAGTTTCACTATTCATAAAAAATTGAAGTTTTTTAGAAAAATGCCAAAATTTCACCCTAAGCTATAATTGATATTACAAGTTCAAAAATGATTTCTATTTTACAAAATTCCCAACATATAAGTTGCATTTATTAATTTTATAATTAATTTCCACTGTCACAACAAATAGCGTGTTTTTAAGAGATAATAACTATCAAAAGATTAACATTTGTTTTTGTCTGGTGTAAATGTGAAATTACATCCAATGACCAACATTGTATTGAATTGTAAAAATATATTCTAAATATACTTTAAAACAACTCAAATTAATAGTTTATCACTATTAATTATTTCTATTTAAAAAGTTGTTTTTAATTATAATTTAGTAATTTTCACTATTCATCAAAATATGAATGTTATCCGAAAAGTACCAAAATTTCACCTTAGGCTAAATTCGATACTCCGAATCCAAAAATGAAGTCCATTTTGAGAGATAAAATTTCTAAAATTTTAAAAGGTGGTTATTACTATTCTTAACGGCTAGTTTTAATAATATTTTAATAGCATATCGTTGTTTAGTAAAACTCAGTATTACGTACTACACACGCTATCGAGGAAGGTCGCGATTGCGTGTAATGCAAGGCAAGTCAAGGATGTGTGTTGTGCAAGCTCCTTTTGGTGTAGCGTACAACACAAGACATTAAAAAGAATATTTTTTATAAAATCTCGGGCTGTTACATTCTACCCCCCTTAAAATGAATTTCGCCCTCGAAATTCGTCTGGGTTATAAATGGTTTACTACTCAAAAGTTTGTTTAATAGAAACCCACATCGTAAAAAGGGAATACCAAAACCAATCTTTAAAAACAAATGTATGAAACATAATGGTTACCCAAATAAACTAATCACTGGGTTTCCACATAGGTGAAAATATGGATATGATAGAGAAATATAACCATCATGTTCTGATGGAGAGTGGTAGAGAACATGGCTATGGAAAAGCCAGTAATCACAAATCCATAAATTTGTGATGATATAAGGTACCATCTGATTAATCAGATATAAGAGCACTAGGAAAACATTTTTGGTTTTCAAGATCGTTTCCTTAAAGTTGAAGAATTTGAATTAGAATAAATACTTACTTTATTTTGGTATAATCTCACTATTGTTCATGCCTTGAACAATTTCTACTTCATCTCTTAAATAAATGAAGTTGAATTTTTTATTCGTGAAGTGTTAGCAGATCATGTGATAGAATGATGGGTCATTCCATCTGTCTCAAAAAAAAGGTTAGAAAAAGTTATTAAATATACATAAGTCATTCTATAGTAAGATTAATCATATATGGTTCCTAAAATGGACTTATACTTCATATATCATACTTCTTAATATAATAAAACTAGTTTTTACTAAATAGGGACTTCCTGTAGGCCAGTGGTAGGTGATAAAGGCCAGTCGCACTTCGATTGTGGGTTTGATTCCCACATCCTTGTCTGACGCGATGGGCTGTCGCCCGTCCTGCAGGTTGTCCTTTTTCTAAAACTAAGTTACTGTAACATCCCATAAATAATATCGAAAATCTTCTATCATTAAACAATACAAACTTATGTCCAACATAATCCATTCTAATCTTTAGGCTTATCCAAAATACTGCAGTCCACTCTCATAATATAGTGAAAACGATTACCAGAGATTTAATACTGTCGTTGATCCCCTTATATCATAAGATATGTCTTGTTGGTCACATTCCAAACATTCAAAGGCCTTAATCATGTATTCTCTTGAATACCCATTGAACCTTATTGAAAACATGAATGCAGTTAAAAGTTAACATTTTCCACATACCAAAATCCAAAAATTCTATATACTCAAACCATGATATAACATTCTTCTTATATCAGTCACGATCTCATGAATATAATCAAACACCTCATTATCTTATTATTCCTTCATTATGGGCATATCATCTACTTTCCAAAAAAATATCTGAATAACATTTCATGGTTACTAGTACCATTAATCATACACTTTAAAAAATTAGGAAAGACAATAGTGTAACAATCCTTAGATGTCTCTTTATTCCATAGTACCATGAGATTACTTATACAACATTACACTTGATAAACATGTAATCATTCCACTACCTTCTTAAACCATTGACTGAGCTTCAACAATTCTTTCATCTCACATATCTTTTGTAGTCTCTTCATCAACATCAACATAAATACTTCCCATACGACCATACTAATTCTCTTCATGAGACTTTCCCTTAGGGCATTGGTTTGCATAATGCTCGTACATTCCACATTTAAAACATTTAACCATTTTTGATGTCGTAGCAATACCATTATCCTCATCCATGCTGTTAACTGAACCTTTTCCTTTGCACTTACTTGCTTTGTGTCCTTCTTTTCCACACCCAAAGCATCTTCCAGTTCCTTTGAACCATTCTCCTTGATGCCTCTTACTACATGATTTACATAGGGGAAATTGAACTTTCTTTCCACTATGATCATCTTGAAACTCCATCTTTCTCTTATTAGCCGAGTCAGGAAACTTACCAATTTTTACTTTATTGATCAAATTATGAGATTGCTGATTCGGCATAATAATGATTTTTGGACTTCCAAATCCCATTTCATTATGAAGAATATCATTCCATTGTCCATCATATCCTCCATTATCGTGAATCATCTTGTTTCCAACCATTTTCTAAAACCCAAAAAAGAATAGTGTGAGAGGCAAAAATCATGCCAGGGAAAACAACATAATAAAGGGGGAGTACCTTCAATATCTAACATCTTAGGTTTAATTCTATGATCGTTAGCGTAGTTCTAGTACTATAACCTATACGTATACTTAACCTTAGGGACATACCTAGACATACCATAGAAATATCTATAGGGATATCACTAAGGTTTTCGCAACCTAGTTTCCAAAGGTTGACTAAACCTTTCCTCTGATACCAACTGTAGAGACCCGAAGCCTGACTTACATGGACATTACATTACATTTGCAGAATATTTAGTACATAACAAAAAAAACACACACACATGGATCATAATAGTTTAGTTTCTTTGGAAGCTCGGAACGTAATCTTCTAATCGTGGTGAAATATCTTCAATATCTCCCATAAAGATCTTCCCTTTTTTTACCTAAAACCTTTCTTTATATCCTGGGGAAAAGAAAACATAAAAGGGAGAGCTCAAATGCTCATTAAGGGTAAACAAAAGAAAAATCAATCACATCATATTCATAAGAACATAACTTTTGGAAATCTTAACCTGCAAAAGAGAGCATAATTTCATAACAGGGGATAAATCATGGCAGTGAAATGTAATCACAATAATCATAACTTAAAACATTAAACTTTGTGGCATACACACATAATCATATAGAATCATTTCTTTTTTAGTCAAGACTCATTGCCAAGACTATCTTAGTGGACAAAGTCCCTTTCTAAAACGAGTCACCCTCGTTTCAGTCCTGTTTCACTGAACCGGTATAACCTACCATTCCAGCCATTTCTATCTCATGAGATATCAAATCTTTACCCAATGCATTGGAGGGAGATATAGGTCCCACCCATCTCATAATGAAACCATTCTTATGTGTTCCACAAAATCATAAACCATACATCATAGCATAACCCATGTAATAAAAATGGTAATCCTAAACATCGTGACATCATAAAACAATTCATATAAGATAAAGGAATTCATAAACATAATTCCATCACAAAATAATCAAATCAATTTAAAAATAGGGATAAAAAACATAACCCTTTATTATCTTAGATGGAAAATAATTTTGATAAAACACTTGAACTCCATTCTTGAGGAAAATATCCTTTCTTCTTCAAAAACATTTTTCCTTTCTTAACAGGTCATACGACATTAAACTAAAAGAAGTTGATTAAAAATAAACTTGAAAACTTGTAAAGGAAGCTTCTTGGAAATTATTTTTTAAAAATCCATTCATGCCGTATAAGTTAAAAAAAACATTCTTCGTACTTTTGTTGGAAAAGTAAAAAAAGTACCTCATATGAAAAAACGACAAAAGATTCCTTTCATATCTTTTACTAAAACTCACCGAAGGGTAAAATATGATTTAAACAATTGTAGGTGAATGGAAATAATATTAAATATTGAGGAAACATGGATGTGGATGATAAAATACACCCCAGTAAATACTAAAGTATAAACAATCTCAGATAAAAATGAGATTGTGATATTTTCCATTACCTTAGGTCCGACTTGATTTGTACGTGTCCGAACCTCCTGTATAATGATTTAAATCATGTTATTGACTTATTCTAGAATCATATTCATTGTTATTATATCATATATGGTCCACTTATGACTTTATATTACCCGTTCTTTTGTAAATTCATGTTAAAGTAGCGTTTTGGGTAAAATCGTCTCATTTGTCGTTCGTGTTTTTAACTTGTAATTATTAATATGATTAATTGGATCATGATTACTTATATCCAGAATGTAAAACATGATTTATATATAATATATATTCAGAATATATATATATATATAATATCGATAAAAGGAATGAAATACACCGTTCATGGAGACGGTAGTCCGTACGTATGCATGAACGCTGTTTTCGTTTTCTTATTGAATTGAATGGAATTAAGAAGATGAAATACATATAAATATACATAAATCCAGTATAATTATTATGTCATATATTTCATTAGTACTTATTATATATACTTTATAATCATTCATGAATGGTTAATCATTCAGAATGAATCTCATCGCGTCGTGGCGACGGTAGTCCGTACGTACGCACGAGCGATGATATCGTTCCCATGGTTGTGGAATTGTGTTGAAGTGTATGTATACTATTTTAGTATCAATATCACTTTATAATAATCATATATAGTTACTCATTACACCATTATACCCATCCGATTAAGGTGGTGGCGGAAAATAGATTACACCACGGCATGGAGACGGTATTCCGTACGTACGCACGCGCGGTGATTTCCTTTTTCCGTAGGATGGATAGAAGGTTAATTAGAGTTGTTTAATATTTATAATACCATATAAGTATATAATAAATACTGATGTTATTACTTTATCATGAAACAACTAAAGAAGAAGAAGTTCAAGAAGAAAGAAATTGAAAAAGATCGGTAATGGATATTACCTCTTTTTGACGCGCCTTCACTTATCCTCCACTTAAAGAACTAAGGATGGTATTTGAAGAAGACCAGGACCTCTAGGATGATACTAGGGAAGTGGAGAAGAGATTTTGGCAGGGGTTGGCTGAGCTTTAATGCTCAAATTGGTGTGAGGAGGAGAGGGAGGAGGTGCCCTTTTATAAGGGAGGAGAGGGGCATCTTAGGAAAATCTCAAAATATTGTTTTATATTAAGGTCAAATTCGGTTTATAATGGTTCCAAATGGTATTATTTAGAAGCTAAAGTGGGGATGGGTATAAATCCTCTAATAAAATAGGATTTATAAAAGTTTAGGTTATTATTTTAACCTTATCAATTAGATTTAACTCTAAGTTAAATAATTTAACTTTTACCGTGTCTTTTTGTTTTCTTACACTATATGGTTAATAAACATACTATATCAAGCCAAAAGAACCCCAAGTTGTTTATCATTAATATATCTATCCTTATCTAAGTCATTTGGCCGAAACTTAGATTTTTATGAATTAAATAACAATTAATAATATAATATTTGTTTAAAACACTAATTTGTGTCAATTTTGACACTATTTGATACATGATTTTTATGAAATTTCTAACAGAATGATAAGTTCACACCAAGTTACGTAAATCATCAATAACATGTCATATTATCCTAGAAAATTAGTTTAAGTCATAAAAAGTCTCAAATTACATTTATTTGGGCATTTATAACATCAATTATGTTAATATTTTCTTAAAAAGGTAATTACTGCATCATCGTTGTGTCATAAATAAATTAAATTATTTAAAGTATAAAAATTACAAATAAAATACCATTATGTAGGAAATCTTTTTATATTTCTAATTAATATTTATAGTCGAAATTATATTATGTATAACCCTATATTAAAAATATTTTAGTAAATAAACTTTGATTTTAACTCTTTTGACTCTTCTTTGAATTAAATAATAATAAATGTCCTAATCTAATCCAACTGGGCCTAAATGATAATATTTCACACTTAAGGTTGTTTTTGGTCGAGATACACTTGTCCAATAGGATTAGGACATGTGTTAGGGTAATATTAATATCATTTTTACCCTTAATTACCCTATTTACCTTTAACCATGGTAAATAAAAGTAAAAAGTTACTATTCACCAAAAATTATTTTCATCTCATTGAACCACATTTTACTTACTGACATCAACCGTGTCTCTCGTATTTTTGAAATTCCATTCACAGAAGCGGTAAAATTAAGATTTATGAAAAAATTAATTTTTTTAACTACCACTTAGTAGTTTCACTATTCATCAAAAATTGAAGTTTTTCAGAAAAATGCCAAAATTTCACCCTAAGCTAAAATTGATATTCCAAGTTCAAAAATGATTTCTATTTTACAAAATTCCCAACATATAAGTTGCATTAACAAATTTTATAATTAATTTCCGCTGTCACAACAAATAGCGTGTTTTTAAGAGATAATAACTATCAAAAGATTAACATTTGTTTATGTCTGGTGTAAATGTGAAATTACATCCAATGAACAACATTGTATTGAATTGTAAAAATATATTCTAAATATACTTTAAAACCACTCAAATTAATAATTTATCACTATTAATTATTTCGATTTAAAAAGTTGTTTTTAATTAAAATTTAGTAATTTTCACTATTCATCAAAATATGAATGTTATCCGAAAAGTACCAAAATTTCACCTTAGGCTAAATTCGATACTCTGAATCCAAAAATGAAGTCCATTTTGAGAGATAAAATTTCTAAAATTTTAAAATGTGGTTATTACTATTCTTAACGGCTAGTTTTAATAATATTTTAATAGCATATCGTTGTTTTGTGAAACTCAGTATTACGTACTACACACGCTATCGAGGAAGGTCGCGATTGTGTGTAATGCAAGGCAAGTCAAGGATGTGTGTTGTGCAAGCTCCTTTTGGTGTAGCATACAACACAAGACATTAAAAAGAATATTTTTCAAAAAATCTCGGGCTGTTACATTCTACCCCCCTTAAAATGAATTTCGCCCTCGAAATTCGTCTGGCTTATAAATGGTTTACTACTCGAAAGTTTGTTTAATAGAAACCCACATCGTAAAAAGCGAATACCAAAACCAATCTTTAAAAACAAAGGTATTAAAAGTAACGATTACCCAAATAAACTAATCACTGGGTTTCCATATAGGTGAAAATATGGATATGGAAGAGAAATGTAACCATCATGTTCTGATGGAGAGTGGTAGAGAACATGGCTATGGAAAATCCAGTAATCAGAAATCCATAAATTTGTGATGATCTAAGGTACCATCTGATTAATCAGATATAAGAGCACTAGGACAACATTTTTGGTTTTCAAGATCGTTTCCCTAAAGTTGAAGAATTTGAATTAGAATAAATACATACTTTATTTTGGTAGAATCTCACTGTTGTTCATGCCTTGAACAATTTCTACTTCATCTCTTAAATAAATGAAGTTGAATTTGTTATTCGTGAAGTGTTAGCAGATCATGTGATAGAATGACGGTTCATTCCATCTGTCTCAAAAAAAAAGGTTAGCAAAAGTTATTAAATATACATAAGTCATTCTATAGTGAGATTAATCATATATGGTTCCTAAAATGGACTTATAATTCATATATCATACTTCTTAATATAATAAAACTAGTTTTTACTAAACAGGGACTTCCTGTAGGCCAGTGGTAGGCGATAAAGGCCAGTCGCACTTCGATTGTGGGTTCGATTCCCACATCCTTGTCCGACGCGTTGGGCTATCGCCCATCCTGCATGTTGTCTTTTTTCTAAAACTACGTTACTCTAACATCCCATAAATAATATCGAAAATCTTCTATCCTTAAACAATACTAACTTATGTCCAACATAATCCATTCTAATCTTTAGGCTTATCCATAATACTGCAGTCCACTCTCATAATATAGTGAAAACGATTACCAGAGATTTAATACTGTCGTTGATCCCCATATATCATAAGATATGTCTTGTTGGTCACATTCCAAACATTCAAAGGCATTAATCATGCATTCTCTTGAATACCCATTGAACCTTAGTGAAAACATGAATGCAGTTAAAAGTTAACATTTTCCACATACCAAAATCCAAAAATTCTATATACTCAAACCATGATATAACCTTATCCTTATATCAGTCATGAGCTCATGAATATAATCAAACACCTCATTATCTTATTATTCCTTCATTATGCGCATATCATTAACTTTCCAAAAAAATATCTGAATAAAATTTCATGGTTACTAGTACCATTAATCATACACTTTAAAAACTTAGGAAAGACAATAGTGTAACAATCCTTAGATGTCTCTTTATTCCATAGTACCATGAGATTACTTATACAACATTACACTTGATAAACATGTAATCATTCCACTACCTTCTTAAACCATTGACTGAGCTTCAACAATTCTTTCATCTCACATATCTTTTGTAGTCTCTTCATCAACATCAACATAAATACTTCCCATACGACCATACTGATTCTCTTCATGAGACTTTCTCTTAGGGCATTGGTTTTCATAATGCTCGTACATTCCACATTTAAAACATTTAACCATTTTTGATGTCGTAGCAATACCATTATCCTCATCCATGGTGTTAACTGAAACTTTTCCTTTGCACTTACTTACTTTGTGTCCTTCTTTTCCACACCCAAAGCATCTTCCAGTTCCTTTGAACCATTCTCCTTGATGCCTCTTAATACATGATTAACATAGGGGAAATTGAACTTTCTTTCCTCTATGATCATCTTGAAACTCCATCTTTCTCTTATTAGCCGAGTCAGGAAACTTACCAAATTTTACTTTATTGATCAAATTATGAGATTGCTAGTTCGGCATAATAATGATTTTTGGACTTCCAAATCCCATCTCATTATGAAGAATATCATTCCATTGTCCATCATATCCTCCATTATCGCGAATCATCTTGCTTCCAGCCATTTTCTAAAACCCAAAAAAGAATAGTGTGAGAGGCAAAGATCATGCTAGGGAAAACAACATAATAAAGGGGGAGTACCTTCAATATCTAACATCTTAGGTTTAATTATATGATCGTTAGCGTAGTTCTAGTACTATAACCTATACGTATACTTAACCTTAGGGACATCCCTAGACATACCTTAGACATATCTCTAGGGATCTCACTAATGTTTTCGCAACCTAGTTTTCAAAGGTTGACTAAACCTTTACTCTGATACCAACTGTAGAGACCCAAAGCCTGACTTACATGGACATTACATTACATTTGAGGAATACTTAGTACATAACAAAAAAACACACACATAAGGATCGTAATAGTTTAGTGTCTTTGGAAACCCGAAACATATTCTTCTAATCGTGGTGAAAGATCTTCAATATCTCCCATAAAGATCTTCCCTTTTTTTCCTAAAACCGTTCTTTATATCCTGGGGGAAAGAAAACACAAAAGGGTGAGCTCAAATGCTCAGTAAGGGTAAACAAAAGAAAAATCAATCACATCATATTCATAAGAACATAACTTTTGGAAATCTTAACCTACAAAAGAGAGCATAATTTCATAACAGGGTATAAATCATGGCAGTGAAATGTAATCACAATAATCATAACATAAAACATTAAACTTTTTGGAATACACACATAATCATAGAGAATCATTTCTTTTTAGTCAAGACTCATTGCCAAGACTATCTTAGTGGACAAAGTCCCTTTCTAAAATGAGTCACCCTCGTTTCAGTCCTGTTTCACTGAACTGGTTTAACCTACCATTCCAGCCATGTCTATCTCATGAGATATAAAATCTTTACCCAATGCATTGGAGTGAGATATAGGTCCCACCCATCTCATAATTAAACCATTCTTATGTGTGCCACAAAATCATAAACCATACATCATAGCATAACCCATGTAATAAAAATGGGAATCTTAAACATCGTGACATCATAAAACAATTCATATAAGATAAAGGAATTCATAAACATAATTCCATCACAACATAATCAAATCATTGTAATAATAGGGATAAAAAAACAGAACCCTTTATTATCTTAGATGGAAAATAATTTTGATAAAACACTTGAACTCCATTCTTGAGGAAAATATCCTTTCTTCTTCAAAAACATTTTTCCTTTCTTAATAGGTCATACGTCTTTAAACTAAAATAAGTTGATTAAAAATAAACTTGAAAACTTGTAAAGGAAGCTTCTTGGAAATTATGTTTTAAAAATCCATTCATGTCGTATAAGTTAAAAAAACATTCTTCGTACTTTTGTCGGAAAAGTAAAAAAGTACCTCATATGAAAAAACGACAAAAGAATCCTTTCATATCTTTTACTAAAACTCACCGAATGGTAAAATAGGATTTAAAAAATTGTAGGTGAATGGAAATAATATTACATATTGAGGAAACATGGATTTGGATGATAAAATACACCCCAGTGAATACTAAAGTATAAAGAATCTCGGATAAAAATGAGATTGTGATATTTTCCCTTACCTTAGGTCCGACTTGCTTTTTACGTGTACGAAACTCCGGTATAATGATTTAAATAATGTTATTGACTTATTCCAGAATCATATTCATTGTTATTATATCATATATGGTCCACTTATGACTTTATATTACCTGTTCTTTTGTAAATTCATGTTAAAGTAGCGTTTTGGGTAAAATCGTCTCATTTGTCGTTCGTGTTTTTAACTTGTAATTATTAATATGATTACTTGGATCATGATTACTTATATACAGAATGTAAAACATGATTTTTATATAATATATATTCAGAATATATATATATATATATATATATATATATATAATATATCAATAAATGGAATGAAATACACCGTTCATGGAGACGGTAGTCCGTACGTATGCATGAACGCTGTTTTCGTTTCCTTATTGAATTGAATAGAATTAAGTAGATGACATACATATAAATATACATAAATCCAATATCATTATTATTTCATATATTTCATTAGTACTTATTATATATACTTTATAATCATTCATGAATGGTTAATCATTGAGAATGAATCTCATCGCGTCGTGGAGACGGTAGTCCGTACGTATGCACAAGCGATGGTATCGTTCCCATGGACGTGGAATTGTATTGAAGTGTATGTATACTATTTTAGTATCAATATAACTTTATAATAATCATATATAGTTACTAATTACACCATTATACCCATCCAATTAAGGTGGTGACGGAAAATAGATTACACCACGGCGTGGAGACAGTATTCCGTAGGTACGCACGCGCGGTGATTTACTTTTTCCGTAGGATGGATAGAAGGTTAATTAGAGTTGTTTCATATTTATAATAACATACCAGTATATAATAAATACTGATGTTATTACTTTATCATGAAACAACTAAATAAGAAGAAGTTGAAGAAGAAAGAAATTGAAAAAGATCGGTAATGGATATTACCTCTTTTTGACGTGCCTTCACTTATCCTCCACTTAAAGAACTAAGGATGGTCTTTGAAGAAGACCAGTACCTCTAGGATGATACTAGGGAAGTTGAAAAGAGATTTTGGCAGGGTTTTGCCGATCTTGAATGCTCAAATTGGTGTGAGGAGGAGAGGGAGGAGGTGCCCTTTTATAAGGGAGGAGAGGGGCATCTTAGGCAAATCTCAAAATATTATTTTATATTAAGGTCAAATTCGGTTTATAATGGTTCCAAATGGTCTTATTTAGAAGATAAAGTGGGTATGGGTCTAAATCCTCTCATCCAATAGGATTTAGAAAAGTTTAGGTTATTATTTTAAACATATCAATTAGATTTAACTCTAAGTTAAATAATTTAACTTTTACCGTGTCTTTTTGTTTTCTTACACTATATGGTTAATAAACTTACTATATCAAGCAAAACGAACCCCAAGTTGTTTATTATTAATATATATATCCTTATCTAAGTCATTTGGCCGAACCATAGATTTTTAGGAATTAAATAACAATTAATAATATAATATTTGTTTTAAAAACTAATTTATGTCAATTTTGACACTATTTGGTACATGATTTTTATGAAATTTCTAACAGAATGATAAGTTCAAACCAAGTTACTTAAATCAACAATAACATGTCATATTAACCTAGAAAATTAGTGTAAGTCATAAAAAGTCTCAAATTACATTTATTTGGGCATTTATAACATCAATTATGTTAATATTTTCTTAAAAAGGTAATTACTGCATCATCGTTGTGTCATAAATAAATTAAATTATTTAAAGTATAAAAATTACAAATAAAATACAATTATGTAGGAAATCTTGTTATATTTCTAATGAATATTTATAGTCGAAATTATATTATGTAGAACCCTATATTAAAAATGTTTTAGTAAATAAACGTTGATTTTAACTCTTTTAACTCTTCTTTGAATTAAATAATAATAAATATTCTAATCTAATCCAAGTGGGCCTAAATGATAATATTTCACACTTAAGGTTGTTTTTGGTCGAGATAAACTTGTCCAATAGGATTATGACATGTGTTAGGGTAATATTATTATCATTTTTACCCTTAATTACCATATTTACCTTTAACCGTGGTAAATAAAAGTAAAATGTTACTATTCACCAAAAATTATTTTCATCTCAATGAACCACATTTTACTTACTGACATCAACCGTGTCTCTCGGATTTTTTAAATTCCATTCACAGAAGCGGTAAAATTAATATTTATGAAAAAATTATTTTTTTTAACTACCACTTAGTCGTTTCACTATTCATCAAAAATTGAAGTTTTTCAGAAAAATGCCAAAATTTCACCCTAAGATATAATTGATATTCCAAGTTCAAAAATGATTTCTATTTTACAAAATTCCCAACATATAAGTTGCATTAATTAATTTTATAATTAATTTCCACTGTCACAACAAATAGCGTGTTTTTATGAGATAATAACTATCAAAAGATTAACATTTGTTTATGTCTGGTGTAAATGTGATATTACATCCAATCACCATCATTGTATTGAATTGTAAAAATATATTCTAAATATACTTTAAAACAACTCAAATTAATAATTTATCACTATTAATTATTTCGATTTAAAAATTTGTTTTTAATTATAATTTAGTAATTTTCACTATTCATCAAAATATGAATGTTATCCGAAAAGTACCAAAATTTCACCTTAGGCTAAATTCGATACTCGAATCCAAAAATGAAGTCCATTTTGAGAGCTAAAATTTATAAAATTTTAAAAGGTGGTTATTACTATTCATAATGTCTAGTTTTATTAATATTTTAATAGCATATCGTTGTTTAGTAAAACTTAGTATTACATACTACACATGCTATCGAGGAAGGTCACGATTGCGTGTAATGCAAGGCAAGTCAAGGATGTGTGTTGTGCAAGCTCCTTTTGGTGTAGCATACAACACAAGACATTAAAAAGAATATTTTTCATAAAATCTCGGGTTGTTACAGGGGGTAAGTGTCAGGATTGAAAAAAACGTTTAGAAGTGGTTTTTAATAAACCACCGCTAAATCCTGTATAAAAAAAGTATTGGTCGTTCAGTAAATCGCTGCTAAAAACCCACCACAAAAGGCCATTTATGTTGTAGTGATTTATATTGTAGAATAATAATATTAGGTTAATTATTTAATTTCTTGAGAATATTTTTAAATTTTATTATTCCTCTTATATTACATATTATCATTATATAATAATTACTTAATTATTTACCTTCATGTTATACATTTTGATGATATTTGGTACTCAAGTCCAAAATGACTCTGATACGATGTAAATAGTAAAAATAGTCATAATTGCATAATATATAGAATTATATTAATGAAATAATAATAAATTTTATACATCCATTACACTTTTAAATACATATATTACATATAGATATGAAAAATGAATTATGTTACAATCATAGAGATGGTAAGCCATACACATGCATGAGTAACATTTTCATTTTTCAACGATCATTATGAAAACAAGGTAAGTATTATTTTATCTTTATATAATGATCATAATAATATTTATATCATATTATTAATTTAAATATACCAATATATATCATTCAACTGATGTAGTGATGAAAAAAATAACCACATCGCTTTTTTGGAGGTTATAGTTCACACGTACGCACGAACGACATTATCATTTTTATGCACAAGGAATGGTGAGAATGTAAATGATATATTATTATTTAATAATTATATATACAACATTAATATAATGTATATAAATTAATTATGTCATTATAAATATTCTTGAGAGATAGTTATGGGAAAAAATTATATCGGTTCGTGTGGTTTGAGTTAGCCATACACATGAATGAATAATTAATTTCCCATTTTATGGAATTGGAGATGAATTTAGGATATGATATTAATATAAAAACATCTAAAAATATTTAGGATACTATATTTATTATTTCATCATGGTTTAATAATATTTTTAACAAAGTGTAAGAAGAAACAATACAAACAACACTTAATTAAAAATCAGATATTTCCATCGGAAAATCTCCTTTGATTAAAACCTTAACACCTATAAGGTTCGTGTTATACCTCAAAAAAGAGATAGAATGTGGTTTTGGAATCTAGGAATATATTTGGGTATATAGTGAAAGAAATAGGTTTTGAGGTGTGAATAAAATAGAATAATGGGTTCCCTTTTAAAAGAGAGGGGAGGGGCACTACGGGAATTCTTCAAATTAAATTAATATAAATTAATATTATATTAAAAATACCTAAAAATAAATTTATTTCTAATATAGTGTTGATAGGGGTCAAAATAAATTCATCAAATGAAAATTAGGCATGTTTTTACAATTTTTTAATCCTTATATTTTTGTTTTAACACTTAATTAACCCTTTTAACTCTTAATGTGATTTCATGTAATTTATACTTCGAGGGTTAATATAATTTATAGAAAATTAAATAGAACAATAAATGAGTAATTTATTATATTTTTGAGACATATCCCAGCCATTTTTCTGAAAATGGTGAATTCGATGCATTCTAGAGTTCAATTATTTGTACATTCATATACATAAATATAAATATATATATATATGTATATATATTATTGTGTTCTCCCCCAATGACTATAGAAGAGAAAATGTGCTAAATATATATGTGAGGGAAATAACCACCCCATGGATTATGTTTCGGGGTAGATAAGTACAAAAAACACCTAAAAGTGGAATCCGAGCCCTTGTAAAAACTATTTTAGTTTGTACCTAAGAAAATAATTATATGTAATTTATTATTACATTTATTCATTTTTTGTATTATCAATAAATTTTATAACACATCATGACTTTTCTTTTACATTTAACAATATGTCATAATTTTATATTAGTAATAGTCACACTGAAAGGCCATAACAGTTCCCCATTATGATGAGAACCCAGAAGCGAGACAAAAATATTCTTAAATTTATGTTCTACAGATGGATGATATCATTTTACTTAATGAAAATGATACAATATCTTAATATTGGAGACTCATAGAACTTTTAGGAAGGTTCCCATGGTATACATCCTTAGGGATTTATAATAGAGGATATTATGTGGACATGACCCACCAATAGGAAATACACATTTATATGTTTCATCAGATGTTCCTATCTATGGATGTATATATTAATCCTTGGACTTTAATATAGTTATTAATGAATATTATTAGTTATGTAATTTTATGTGTTGATGAATACCATGATTAAATATATTCATAATCAATTAGGGTCACTTTGGTTCATTACAAGTAATATTTAATTAATAAATAATGAGAGAAATTAATTTTTCCTTCTATATGTTAATGGAAGTTTATATCCTAGGCACATTGTTTGAACTGAAATAGCAATCCATGGCCATATAATTCTTTGGGAAAGTACATTTTTGGAATGAAAGAGGTTCAATCACATATGTTCATAACACTATCATGAAAAATTCTCGATTAGAGATATCATGACAGAAGTATTATAATAGATAGTAAGAATTTTTATGAGGTTTTATGAAGTTTTTTCATTAACTTATTTCTCCATGGGTGCCTTAATGTGTTTCCATACACTGAAATTTTAATTTAGGAAGCTCCCATAATTCCAATGAGAAAGAGACCTAGATGGACACACACTAAGTGTATCTAGAACATCAGTTAAATTTTAAATATTATTTATCATTTAACATGTTAAAAAACTTAATTTTTTACATTATTTAATAATTATTCATATTTTCTCAAACACATATATTAAATCACTTGATATTCAAGAGAATATGTGTGAGAAGAGTATTTAAAGAATATTTAGTTCCTATTTAGTTAATATAATATTTATTTACTTATTTGTTATTGAATAATGTATGGTTATTTTTTATTAAACAATATTCATCATTCAAGGCCTGATAAATAATCTGGATAAATACAATAGTGGGTATAAAGGTCTAGTAAAAAATTATATATATTAAAAATAATTTGAATAACATTAATCAATTTATTAAAGAAATAATATTTAGTTAATTTTCTTATTTTTTGAACGTCGAGAAGTAATAATAAAAATATTATTATTTACAAATGAAATTTTACAAGGATTAAGTAAATAATAAGGGAACACATGAAATTATTATTCTTTAACCCTAGAATTACTTAAACCCAATTATATTACTTCAAACAATAATACCAACCATTTTTCTATTTTTTCACAATGAATCTCAAGAAACCTCTAAAGACCCAGAGAAAACCTCTCCAATATACCACTCAAGAATGGAGAGTGATACTCCTCCACCATCCATATCTATTTTAGAGAGATAAAGGAGAATCCTTTCATGGAATAGTTTTTCATGGGTATTAAGGATGAATTATGAAATCATTAAGAACTTCTCTGTTTGCTCTTGAATATTCCTATGGTGACACTTAAAGGTTTAGGGTATACATGTGGATCGACGCTGTCAGGAATATTTGCTTTATTTCACAACGCAACAATAACACAATGTAGAGACATTTTCTAATTCATCAATGAAGATATAATTAATCAAAATGTAATTATTAAACAACATAAATTAATTAAAAATCATTATGCGATGATCCTACATTTGGTTATGGTGTTTCCATGCCAATTAATATTTGATTCAATTTTATTGGTCATGTCTTTATTCCCTGATGTACATCTCAGATTAATCATCAATTTGGACAAAAATCCAAGTTGGTAATAAACCACTAGTACATCCACTATGATTGAAACCTTAAAGTGGAATCATAGAGTTTACATAATTATTTATAATTATTCAAAGATCATTGATTTATTTATGAATTTGTTTTAGTTTTAAATTATAGTTTAATCATTTTTGGTCCAAATAATGATATATTCTCTTAATACTATTAATTAATACAAATATAATAAAAATGAACTAATTTTAAATAATAAAATTTAAAAGAAATAATCTAGAGGTTCCACATATTTTTTTCTAGATAAAGAAAGAGTACACAATGTTCGACATATAGGTACATGCCATGTATTCATGTTTCATGAACTAAGAGAAATCATGAATTAATTTAGGGTTTGTGAATTTGTCACATGGAGTGTGTATTTAGTACACCGCATGTTGACTGGTCTAGGCTGCTGCATGGTTAGCTAGAAAACATGAATTACATCCTTTTTAAGTGACATGTAGTCCATTAGTCAAAGAAAATTCATTTTTTTTCCACATGGAATGTGTGATTGTTAACTGTGTCACTAAGAGACCACATGGTGTGTAGTCCATGTACACACTATTTACTCTATTAATGTTCAGTGAAGGATAAAAATCCCAGTCCATAGGCATGTTCCATGTTTGTACACCCAATAAATATACATGAAATGTAGTTGGATAGTACACTCCATGTATATTACTTATTTACACATAATTTAAAATTAATTTATTATACCACTTAAACCATATCAACATGCATTCCATGGGTCATTTATTTGATTCATACATGCTATGTTATTGGTTATATATATATATATTAAATATAGAACTAATTTAAAAATAAAATTTTGAAAAAGATTTTGTTTATACAAATTTATATAGGAAATACTCTAAACTCATTAAAACATAACATGTTATATAAATAACTTGTGTATGTGTGTAATTTATTTGATAGTAAACACCATGAAATTATGAGAAATTATGTGTATGCTACATACTGCATGAGTAAAAATGATACAAATATAATATATATTAGGAAATTTGGATAGGTAATTGTCAAGTTTCCTCCAAGGTATATATTTTTTACACATCCAATTTTAAATAAATTTTTTTAATCTGTTTAAAATTTTATTTGATGATAATCTCATGAAAACAGTTGATGAGAATTGAGACAAAATAATTGGTTAATTAAATAAGAAGATTTGTTTATTTGAGGATGATTTATCATAAATAAGAATGATTTGGATTGAATATTATTTTCTTAAATGTGTAATTCATTAAATTTATGTGTATAATCATGAGTGTAACAACCATATTTCCGGTTATTGACCCTTTATTTATGTATTTTATGTATATATAATGTTTGGGTTATGTTTCAAGTAGTTTGAAGGAATTTTGGTATGATTTGGAGTCTTTTATAAAGTTTCACGGTTTGAACATGGTTAGTAGAAACTGTGCAACACCTATGAGAAACCGTCCAAGGGAAAATTGTGAGCATTGGGAAAGTGCACAGTTCTAATATGGTTTGGAAAAATAATTCATATTACTAAGAGAAACCATGCACTTTGGTATAGTATTAAAACACTCTATTTGTCTATCTGTGCAAAACAACATTGTGAGGTGTGGTTTGAGGCAGTAGCTTATGCATGGTTAGCACATGATTTGTCTAATCGTATTACATAACCATAAACCATGAAATTTTAGATCATAAAATTTTGGATATAATTATTTTTACCTCTTTAATCACTCTTTCCCCCATAATATATCCACAACATGAATTCTTATTCCTCCCAAGGTGTTTGAGACTCTTCCCTTTGTCTTGGAAGTGATCCAGAGGTGAATTAAAGTGTGTTGGAGGCCCAAATTCATCAATAATTGCTCATTCTTATTACAACCTTCATTATTATCTCTTTCATAAACACACACACACACACACACACATATATATATATATATATATATTCTATTATGGTTTTATCTATGTTTTTTTTTGTTTTATGATGAATTGTTGTGGGATCTAATTATGGTAAGGTGATTCGTGATTGGATATAGATCATCATTGTACTATTACTCATTTACACTAATGTTTGAGAGGTAGGTGACTTCCCTCTCCATTAATCTTAATTATAAAATAAGAGATTATTCCTAAATTGATTTAATTGTGTGAAATTATTGTGAAATTTATGTGTGATTCTTGATGAAAAAATTCTTTAGTGATGGTTTTGTGAAATGGTGTAAATTGGATAGTTTTATAGAAAAATCCCACGATGTAAATTTTTAAATTGTGATTTTAAAATTAATGATTATTTTGTCTCATGGAAAATATTTTTAGAAATGTTTTGAATAAAGTAAATGTTTTATTGAAATGGATTGGGATGATTGGTTTGACATGGTATTTGGCATACATGGTTGGTGTGAGTTCATTTTCCTTAGACGTGACCCTATGGAAGGGGAATGTTCCATTAGGGACCAAATTTTGGTTACCTTAGGACAAATTGGTATATCGATGTGAGACCATTCATGATTAAGGAACTATGAACTGATCACGCATGTGTGCATTTTTGGATGTGTGTAATGTATATTCCAAATGTTAATTTTAAATGCATTAATGGTTGTTTTATTTCATTCCGTGGAAAAATGTTTTTGTTTAGAAACTATTTTTTTGATATAAAATACTTTAAATTTATTTAAAATATTTTATATAAATGTGGTAACAATTTTTGATCAAGTTTCTTGAGTTGATATGTCATAGGGGAAATCCTACTGATTTCAAAGTACCCCTCTTCTTGGACACTATTGTGCATTCGTTGATGTAATCTATCCAGACACAGGTAAAGGTAGGGTATATGAGTTATTTAGTGATTCTTCTTGATAACTTAGGCTGGGTATGTGGATTTGGAGCTTGGAGATGTTTTTTATTTTCTGTTTTGTGTCATTGGGTTATATATTTTTTGGGTTCTTTAGTTATGTCACATTGTTTCCATTTATTCTCTGATATTGTCTTTTTGATTGGTTTTGTATTGGCTTGTTTTTCATTATTCATGCATCATATAGTGGTTTTTTAGTTTTTACTAGTGGTTTGGTTGTTATATATTCAAATTTAAAATCTACCCCTTATTTATTATGAAGCCATTTCCATTTATTTATAGCCTTTGGTCTCTTGGGGATGTAACCTAAGGATAGTAATGTCCCACCACCTCTTCCCCAGCCATTGGATCATCTTGTTCAATACTTGATATGTGAATAACTTTAATCTTTCTACTGCGAAGGTATTAAGGATTTTTATTGATGTAACATGAACTATAGGGAATAAAAAGTAAGAGATAACCTATTTATGTTGAACTTCATGTTACCATGGCTTTTGGGTATATATTTGTTGATACACCTCTAGGAGTTGTCACCTCATCATAATGGGTTTAGACAAGGAGAAGATAATAACATTAATTGATATTAATGAAATCCCACAAGGATTTAATAGTTCATTTTGAGTAAATTTTTTTGATTTTTTGAAAAATTACTAATATTTGAAAATAGCTAAAAATGGATTGATTTTCAAAAAGCATGGTGGTATTTTCACAGATTATTTCAAACGTAATTTTTTGAATTTTTTAAATCTGTGCTTTGATACGTGTGATGTGGTTAATTTAAAATTTCTAAGCCTTTACTGGCTAGTAATTGATATTAAATGGAGTGATTTTGGTTATAGAGAATGGAACATGTTAGGCAATATAGAAACCAACCAGAAGAGGCTGCTGATAATGTGGATTCAACTGAGCCACAAGAAAACCAAAATTTTCTATAGAGTAATTTCCATGATTTTATGACCATGGATAGAGATAACAAATGGGATAAACCAATGCAAGTGGATCATTCATATTATTTCCCAATGAAATATATACCCATATTTCGGGGTGATTCACATCCTAAAAATAGTGGTGTGGTTGAATAGGATGAATTGAATCATAAATTTCATTAGGACACCAGTAGAGCTAAATATAGTGGTGGAAATTTATATGATATAGGATCTAGTATGTTAGTGGTTCAATTTAGTAGTTGAGGCTAAATTGGAACACGACATGATGTGGGAAGATTTTGAATTTTTTTAAATATACAATTCTATCCCCACATGTTCATAATTACTAGAACAATAGAATTATTTAGTTTGAAGTAATATAATCTGTCTATAATAGAGTATTCAAATAAATTTATGAATTTAGTTCACTTTCCTTGGGAATTTTCTGCAAGTAAATCTTTGAAGGCACACATTATTAAGTCTGGGTTAAAACCAATAATTCTCTAAAAAAATTTATTTATTTATATAATGAATTATAAAAAGATGGTGAAGAGAGAAATGGAATAAAAAGAGACATCTCAAGAAATACATTTGGAGGAGTCTTGTTTAATACTACTAGAACTTTTTTGAACTTCAATGATGAAAATAAGTGGAGGAGGGACACATATTTTCAATAAAATGGTTGATCTCAGAATCTAACTATGTATCAATCAACTTACCTCCTCAAACAAAGAGTAATACAAGATGTTTTTAGTGTGGTTATTTTTAGCATTCGAAGCAAGATTTTACAACACCATTTAGATAATGAAAAAATTGTAACCGGAAGGGAAACCACCAATGTTATTATTGTAGTTATCTAAGGTTGGGTTCTAGGGAAACATCTCCTTCTTGTTGAGCATCATATGTTTCACTGAGATGAGTGTAGTAGAAAAGATATCATCAGTAGAACTGAGAAAACAGCGTTGATTCTAGGAATACCAAGACTCCTCAATGGGTGGAATCTCAATAGGGTAATAAATAGTAAGGTGCAATGAGTAAGAAACTATATGGAGGTGATAAAGTGATAATGGATGAGAAATTGGGACCCTCAATAGTAAGAGGTATGATTTTTTTAAGTCTTAACTTATGCAAGATTTTTTTCATATAGTTTCATCCCATTTGATTAATTCTTCCCGTATCACTAATCTGATGGGTTTAAATATTACGATAATGCCTTCTATTTTGAAACTCCAAACACCTTTGGGAAAATGAAAGTGTAGAACATTGAAATCTCTATCATGTGTGATAACAATTGTTAGGACTATGTTAGTATGGTATTTCATTATAATAGTTATGCGTGTATATGAATTGATTATGGGAATGGATTGGATGATTAAATTTGTCGCCCATATAGATTTTCATGTACATTATCTAATTTTAAAATCTTGTAATGGTGATATAAATATCTTTAAAAGAGATAGGGAAGTGGATGTAAGTAGGGATAAACCCTTGGTACTATTGGTGGGAACTATCTCTTATCAATTGGTAATAGTTTCTTTAGTACCAATATATGAGACCAGGAATTTAAATTTTTCAACAACATTGGACTAGTTCCTTGATGTTTTTAATAATAATTTATCAGGTTTCCCACCCAAAATAGATGTAGAGTTTATAATTAATCTTCTCCCATGGACCATTTGTATTTCAATTATGTCTTATTAGATTGAACCAATTGAATTGATGGAATTGAATAATTTGTTGGAAGAGTTTTAAAGTAAAGAGTTAATCCAACATAATATATATCTATTGTAAGTATTGGTTATTTTTATGAATATGTGGGATAAAACAAATAATATTTACGTATATTATCATAAGATTAACCAAGTTACAATAAAAAATAGTATCCTCTTCCATGCATTGATGACATGATTTATCAATTTAGTGGATCCCAATGGTTCTCTTAACTTAAATTATGTTTGGTATATCAACAACTATGAGTTCAGATGGAGGATATTCTAAATACTTCTTTCAAAAGAAGATATTTCCATTATGAGTTTTTTGTTATACATTTTGGTCTTATGAGAATACTATACATCTTTATAGAATTGATGAATCAAGATTTTCAAAGGTATTGAGATTAATTTTTGGAGGTATTTGTCGATGATATAATGGTGTAGTCAAGAACAAAGGTGGATCATGAAAAAAACATTGCTATATTGTTGGGTATCCTGTGGGAGAATTTTATGTATTCCAATTTATCAAAGTGTGATTTTTTGATATAAGAGGTACATTTACATGTCCATTTCATTTAAAAAAATAGACCCAAAAAATATAATAGTTGTTATCTCTTGGAAACCACTAAATAATGTCTTTGAGATACATAGTCACCTAAACTTGGTGGCATAATACATACATTTTGTATGTGAATTTTCACAATTGTCATCACCGACGATTAATTTGATGGTAAATGCATTACATTCTAGTGTAATGAGTAATGTTATAAGTAATTCAAAGATCTTAAGGTTATACTTACATTGGAACCTATATTTATGTTTCTAGAATCTAGACAGGGCTATATAGTCTATTATGATGCTTTAGAATTTGGGTTGGGATTTGTTCTCATGTAATGGAATCATGTTGTTTATTATGGTTTATATAAATTATCATTTAATGGGAAGAAATACCCAATACATGACTTGGAATTAGGTTATTTAGTCTGTTATTTTAATACGAGGTGTCATTATTTTTTTGGTTATAAATCTATGGTGTTTACGGATCATAAGAGTTTGAAACACGCTTTCTCCCAAAGAGATTTGAATATATGACAACGAATATGGATTTAATACCTTAAAATTTTCTACATTAACTTGATGTATAAATTTTGTAAAGGTTATTTAGTTGTAGATGAATTAATAAAGAAATCATATAATTAGTTGGCTAAGGAAGATTTAGATCAGTGGAAGATGGTATTAGTTAAGCAGACATTCACATGAATTGTACTAACCCTAGTGATGTTTCATTTTTATTCCTAGTTTCATTTATTTATAATTTGGTTTATCATGTAAAAGAGGCTCATATATCTGATTCATAATGTGTTTCTTAGGTAAAACCCCAATATTTGGGAGAACATTGAGGGTTGGAAGCTGGACAAGAGTTCTATTTTGTTGTTTAATGATTGGATAATGATACCTTTGGATTTTTAGAAACAAAATTTTAATTATTTTACCACATGATGTGGGTTTTTTATCCTCACATTAAAAATATTTATAAAGTATTAAAATTATAGTCTTGTTGGGTTGGCATGAAATGAGTTGTTTAAGAGTTTTTTTCGAGATTCCACACCTATTAGAAAGTCAAGGTAGAACACCAGCAATTATTAGTAATTTTTTAGTATGTACCCATCCATGTGTGGAAGTTAGTGTAGATATGTGTAGATATTGGGATAGGTCTCCCAAAAATTGTTTGAAAACATGATTCCATTTGGGTAATTAAGGATTGGATCATGAAGTTAGCACATTTTATCGCTATTCTTTAATCCCATACGGTTGAGGAATTTTCTAGAATTTATATCCAAGAAGTTATAAAGATGCATGGTGTTCTAGTATTGATTGTATCAGACTAAGACCCTAGGTTTATATCTCATTTTTGGAAGTCCATACAATAAGAACATGATACTAATTTGACTATGGGAATGGGATATCATCCTCAAATTGATTGAAAATACAAATTGAATATACAAACATTAGAATATATTCCTATGGATTTTGTAATGGAATTTGGTGGCTCATGGGAAGAGCATATACCATTAGTGGAGTTTTCATACAACAATACTTATGTAGAATAAATACAAATAACTAATTTTAAATATTTTTATAGACAAAATTTTCATTTTCCTCTTTTTTTGGGTGGAAACAGGAGAGACTTCACTGGTTGGACAAAGACTTGTGAAAGATACAATGGCGAAGATTCATCTGATCAGAAAGAGGTTGAAGATGGATCAGAGTCCTCATAAAATATACGTGGATCATTATTGAAAAAATTATCATTCTAGGTGAGTGATTTTGGGTTCTTTATAATCTCTTCAAGGCTTGTGCATCATCATTTTTGTAAGAAGGTCAAGTTATCTCCTTGATACATAGACCCTTTTGAGATACTTGAATGGGATTGTGAGGTGGACTATTGGTTGGATTTTATAATAAAGTTCAATTCAATTCATAATTTGTTCCATTTATCTTAATTGAAGAATTATCAAATTGATCCTGACCATGTGATTTGATGGGATCACATCAACCAAGATCTGGATTCTATCTTGGTTAATGTGCAAGTATATATTGTGGATTGGAAAGATAAAGTCTTTCATGGGAAATGAATCTTTCTAGAATTAATTTTATGGAAACGTGGTTGGATATATAACGAAATGTGGGAGCATAAAAAGGAAATGTTGGATAATATTTCAGAACTCTTCCAAGTTAAATAAGGTTTCTACTTTCTGGGGAAAGGAAGACCAATGGTGGGGTGAATGTAACACCCTCAGTTTCAGGTAATTAACTTTTTATTTTTTTATTTTAATTATATTTAATGTTTGGGTTATTATTTGGGTGGTTGAGAGTATTATTTCATGAATTGGAGGATTTTTTGGAGTAATAAAGTTTGATAATGGTTAGTAGAAATGATGCAACACCTCTAGGAAACTATGTATGGGGAAATAATAAGTACTAGATAAGCACATGGTTGGTGAATGATTTGGATAAAACATTAAAATTACTAGGAGAAACCACGAACATTGGGATAGTGGGGAAACACACAATTGGTTGATGTTTTTTCTAATCTCGTGATCTAGCCATTCGAGGCATGGTTTGATGTAGTATCTCATGCATGATTAGTACATGATTTTTCTAAAGGTGTTCCCAAACTATGATCTATGAAATATTAGGTCCAGAAATTATGGATCTAATTTATTTTACAAACATAATCAATAATTTTCCCCCTAATTTGTCCATAAAAAAACTTCACTTCCTCCCAAGGTGTTAGATACCATTTCCTTTGTCCTAGTAGAAATCGAGAAGCGTATCAATGTTTGTTGGAGGCCTAGATTCATTAGTAAGTGCACCTTCTTGGTAATTCTTCTTAGATCCTTCATTTGTCTTTCTCCCTATCTCTCTATATCTCTCTCAGAACCATAAATATATTCTATTATGGTTATATCAATGTGTTTTGGATTATTTTATGATAAATTCTCTTCAGATTTAATGAAGGGATATGGATTCGTGATTAGATCTAGAGTATCATTTTTTCCATTGTTCATTTTCACCAAATATTGATTGGTAGGTGGACTATTTGTTAATTATACTTTATTTGAACATGAAGGATATGTTTAAAATTGATTTATTTATTGGATTTTTTGGGAAATTGATGTGTGATTCCTAATAGAAAACCTCTTTTGTGATGGTATTTTGAAATGGTGGAAATTGGATGGTTAGTGGAAATAATCCATGATATGAATTTTAAAATGGTGATTTTAATGTTATTTATTTTTTTGACTCATGGAAAATATTTGTAGAAAATTTTCAAATAAAATAAATATATTTATATTTTTTAAACTAGATTAGCATGATTGGTTTGTTATGGTATTTGCAATAAATGTTTAGCATTAGTTCATTTGAATTAGATGTGACACTATGAAAGGGGCATGTTCCATATGGGAACCTGGTATTGGTTACCTTGTGATGACTTAGTATATCAATAAGATAATGCTCATGAGTATGGAAATATCACATAGAAATGAATGTGTGGATGTGTGGATGGGTATGAAAATTTGAAATGTAAAATTTTTAAAGGTTTTTTTTATATCCATGGAAAACAGTTTTGGTATGGAAAACTATTTTTGATTGAATTTTTTTTGGTTTTTTATAAAATAATTTAATTTTTTTAACACTATTTTATATAAATGTGATAATAAGTATTTTCCTTGTGGCCTGTGTTGGGAAGTCATTGGGGAAATCCAATTGAGTTTAGGCTTATCCTCTTCTTAGGTACTGTTGTATATATTTAGATTTAATCTATCAAGACACATGTAAAAGAAAGGTTTCCCAGTTCATTAGTGAAGCTTCATGATTCCTTGGACTGGGCATGTGGATTTGGGGCTTGGAGGAATACAACTATTTTTATTTAGTTCATTTGGGTTTTACCATCTTTGGATTCCTTTTTTTATATCACTTTGTATCCAATTGTACTATGATATTGTCTTTTGGATGTGTTTTTTATTGGATTATTTTTCTATATTCTTGCATCATATAGTGGTTTATTGAGTTTGAATAGTGGTTTGGTTGTTTTATCTTCAATTGGAAAACAATACCCAAATTTTTTATGAGGACCATAACATTAATTTCCTACCTATGGGGTCTTGGGGATGTCAACTAAGTATTGTAACGCCCCCTACCTATTCTGAATACAATGGGTGAGGAGATACATGTTATAATGATCATAAAATAGAATTTTATATGTGATTTGTTTCCTTTTAATTTATTGTTATTAAATAAAAATTTATTTCCAAAGAATAATCCCTCCTCTCATTATTTAAGGGCATGAATGTTGTGGTTTATTTTATATAAACCTTTAAACTAAATTTTTGGTTCCCATCACATGTATGTAACTAAAAGCTTATGTAATGGGTGGATTTACTAGGTGAGTGGAGGTGGTTAAATTTTTAATATGAGGTGAAACCAATCCAAGAGTTACATGGGAGGAATAGTGGAAAGCTGTAACATGAACCAAGTTATGGTTTAAGGTGTTTCATTTACATAGGGAGACGATTGGTTTATCATCCCCTAGATAAACTAACCATTAAGAAAATATCATGACCATAAAAAGATTATTATTTTATTTCTTTAAACATGGATGGTTAATTTCATTATGGATGTTTTATTGCGATCACATGAATTAATGAATTAACAAACTTGAAAGATAAAACAAATAATAAATTTTATTGTTCATAAAATTTATCTAAGATATGGTTAATCACATAAGTAAATCCATTTAATATTAACAAGAATGTAACTAAGATAAAATAGTATATTTATGAAAAAATATTAATATCCCTCAATTATATATATATATATATTATGTTGGTATATCCTTCCACAACTTGAGTAGGAATGAAAACATTGTTCACACTACTTCATGAATCGATGTTTGGCTGTTATTAATTATTGAGGGAATTTCTATCAGGAGTTTGGATCGACTTAACATAGTTTCTATTAAGGTTTTATCATATCTTTGAGAATTAGTGTAACTAGTAAGAAAAGTGTTGAAGAAATCTTAATTAACGATTTTAGGATTGGGAAGTCCACTGAACAAATCCTTGAACAATGCGTTAATGTGATTAGAAATTTATTCATACCTAAATACCTTCAAATATCTTGATAGAACTCCATATGGGTTATAAGAATGGGAATATGGCTCCTTTCCAAAAAAATATCTATGAAAAAGTATATATTGAACCTAATAGTGAGGGATATTAAGTTTTTATAAAATAGAGGGAGATAAATAAATTTATTGTTTTTAGCTATTTTTATAGAATAATGTAATGAAGTTATTATCTATTAAATTATTGAAATGGGAATACACAGGGATTCGACCATATCATTATGATCTATAAATGATAAGGATAAAATTATTAGTGAAATCAATTCTTAAAAATGGGAATGGTTATTATGCGTTATTGTTTTCCATGAATTGAAATTATATGTGATGGGTAACCCTATTACTGAAGAACATGGAAAAGAGGCTAGTGAGGAAAAATAATATCTATATGAAAAAAATTTAGATGGTACCAAATATCTATAATGTTCCATGATTTAACCCATGTAAAATAAACCTCTAAATAAACATGAGGATATAAATGTATTTATTATAATGTATCTCCTTTATGATCTCTATCAAGGGAAGGAAGGAAAAGAGATATTTGAGATATCTATTGCACATTGCACATTCCACATTCAATATTGGAGATTCAGTGCTATCTGAAACCCTTGTAGTCTAGATGATTGGAAATATAGATCACTTATAAATCATGGGAATAAAATTGCATGATAAGTTATGCATACATCTTATCATTTCATCAATTCATAAATAATTATCCAGTTTCATTATAAATTAATACATGGGTAATAATAAGAAATCTATTTTAGTATTTATTAATCATATTTTACAAGATATCAAGGAAATTCGGTATAAAAAAACCCATAGTCTTAATGGTGGATAAGAAAAAATAACAATCCAAATGGGACCAAGACTCACTCCAAATCTAAAGTTATCTAGAACCCTCCTAATAAAAGGAAGAAGATCCAATGATAACAAAAATAAAAGGAAGAATTATTTTTTCATGGGGTAAGATATTCCATTAGAAGAAGAACTACCCCCAGTAGAAAGAGGAAGATAATGGTGTGTTTTTTATTGAGTGAAATATTTCTATATTTACAAATTGTGTATTAATACATATAATGGTGCTTACAGATTTTTCCAAATACCAGAACCATGTATATTTTGAAATATTTCTATAAGATTGATGGATATTTTATAAAACAATGTAGTGGTACTTTCTACCATTTCTCTAAGAAACTAACAAATTCCATTGACAACTATAATTATTTTTGTTTTATAAAATTTTAATTTTTTGAGGAGTGTTACTAAGAACACCATATCTACTTAATTCATTGACCATAATGGATTTATGTTTAAATTTGGAAATAATTAATAATTATTTTATAATGAAATCATCTATTAGGCTATGACACAACTAAATAATGATTTTTATGAATTAAATTATGAATTGTTTTTTGGAAATTGATAACGAATCATGTTCCCATAACTCATATAACACTAATATGTGGCATTATTATCTTGGTCATGTAAATGAAAAGACTCTTAAAATTATATATCAATATGTTTATTTAGAATCTTTTGTGTTACGAACACTAGAAATATATCATACTTTTTTTCAAGGAAAATGTCTAAACCATTATTCAGTGGAAATGGTGAAAGGGAAATTAATCTTATATGATGTGTAAAAACTAATTTATGTAGACCCTTTTTAGTAGAATATAGATTTTGATATCCTTACTTCATAAATATTATTGATTAATTAAATAAATATGGTAATATCTACTTAGTGACATATACTTCCTAGGGATTTGGTAAATTCAATAAATTCAAGAATTAAGTAGAGAATAAACATAGTAACAAGATAAAGAAGCTTCAACCTGATTGAGGTGATGAATCTATTTGCCAAGATTCTATTGAGATTCCTTATTATTTTAGGATTCTATCCAAACTCACCACACCTTATAAACCATTGTGGAATAGTTTTAGTTAAATGAGTAATTTTACATTACATGATTTTCTATTTTGATAGTGATTATTTATTTTAAGGAAAAATGATTCTCTTCTTGGACAACAATCTGACCTTGATGTTCTAGAGTCCCCTCCTTTATCTCTATATTCAGCATCACTACCTCTGATTTTCTTATTTTTCCTCTTTGATGCTTCTAGTTTCGATATCACCCCTCATGTTGTTTCATGTTTGGATATTCATCTCTCTCTATTTTGGGGTATATTATTTTATAATTGTTTCATTTTTGTTTAATAGTACTGAATTGTTCATTTTGGATTTATCTAGTGGTTATTTGTTCATTAAATTTATTTGTAGGTGTGATGTTCATCTGTAGGTGGACCAAGAATGGATATTGTGTTCCTGTAGAAGGTCATGTCTCTCTGTTGAATCCCTCATGAACTCTTACTCTGATCTAGATTCATATTATCCAACTTATCTCCCTACTTGGTTTGGTGTAGTGGTTACTAGGGGTCTTTGGGATGGGATTTTCAAGTGGTCGATGATGTTCCCTAAGGTGTGTCCTCATTGGACTCCCTCTTTCCCATGGGTTCCCATTAGAGAAGATCTTTATATCAGATAGTGGTGATTTAATTCTTCTTTGTTGTGTTTAATTTCCAAATGATGGGTTTTTAGTTTTTTTCAGAATAGTGGTTAGATTAAGATTCATGTTAGTCTAATAATTTAGCTATTGGTGATTAATAGTCAATGATTATGAGTTTGTTCATTTTCATATTTGTGGGATGTGGGTGGTTCTACTTGATCATGGGAGGATTTTTATTTTTATAGTTCCTTTATATTCAATGTTTTAGTTCAGAAATAGTTGAACAAGGTAATGGTGGTTTCCTACTAGTGATATGGGTAATGATTATGATATTTCATGCCATGGTGTGTGACGATAGGATGGGCGATTCCACTTGGTGTATTTTCTAAAGCAAGGGAGAATTGTCCTATCAAACAACATGTATCATCATCAAAGACTACTTTGCTTCAAAATCCCACCTATATTCCTTTTATTCAATATAATTCTTTGTCTATATGGTGTAGTGTTATTCTTGGAATTTTTGGGATATTTTTTTGAGCGGATAATGGTGTCCCATGGGGTGATACCAATGCAGACTTCTCTCCTTAAATTTGAGTGTTGTTTGAGTTTTTCTCTCTTCTTCTTAGTGTTCACTATATTTTGGTGTTAATCATTATGGTTTTATATAAATTCAATAGTTATTCTTGTGTGTGTTTTTGGTTCCTATTAGTGATGTTTGTTGCATGGTTTCAATGGAATATCTTTATTTGATTTCTGGTTCGAGGGAGCTACTTGGTATTTCACTCTGACTAATTACTATAATAACCATAGCTTGGTTGCTACATAATTCAATGGATTTTAGTTTTTGATGACATTGATGAAGTTTAGTTTTTATGTATTTTAATTATCAATGATGGGTTGATTTTCCAACATGGTGCGTAGATCAAGGTGGAATTCAAAATGAGGTGATCACGTGTGTGGTTTTTGAATTTTGAATTGATAGGATTGTATTGTAGGTGTTGTTTTGTTTTTGAATCGATTATTTCATGTAATTCAACTATCCAATATATAAGTCATAGGAATTTGGTCCCTCCCAACCTTAATCAGGTTATTTTAAAGTAAAAATGATATAATTTAGACTATGGAGGAATTGTGTCAGGCTTGACATGGTAAGGTCGTTGAGGAGTCATATAGATCTTCCATTATCCTTTTGGTAATATGTATTACATACTGAATGACACATTATAAACCAAGTAATAACTAAGGTGGGAAATATAATTATATATGTGTTAATATATGGAGAGAAACATATGTTGTTACACACTTGTGTATGGTTATATGGGACATTTTCTAAGGTTATATCAGGGAAAAAACTTGCACCTCAAGGAACAAAGTTTATTTTATATGTTATAAAAATGAAACAAGTTGATACTATATATAAAACCTCTCTTATAAGGAATTGATTATTGTATGAAAATCCATATTTATTATGTGGAGAACATCCTTAAGAACAACAGTAGGAGAAATACTAACTTCAGTAAAGTTAATGCTCAATATTAACGAAATTTTGTATAGGAAAAAATTCCATAGGTCCTCATGGAAGAATCTGTGCCCAAAATACAAGTATTTCATAAGAGTAAAAGATAGGTAAGAGAACCATAAAGATATGGTTTTCTAGTCACCAAATACGGTGACTCATTAATGGTTTATAATAATGACCCTATCTCTTAGAATGAGGTTGTATAGAGTTTAGAAGTTATAGGATGGAAATAATCCATGAATTATGAGAAGGAATTCATGTAATAGAACTAAGTTTTGGTACTCGTAAATCTTCTAGTTGACGTAATGATAGTTGTTTATAAATGGTTATCCAAGAGAAAAATAGATATGGTTGGTAAAGTAATTACTTACAAAGACTAACTAGTGTCTAAAGGGTTTAAACACCATAAATGTATTGACTATGATGAAAACTTCTCTCTAATTTTTATGTTTAAATCCATTAGAATAATACTTTCTTTAATCACTTACCATGACTATGAAACTTGGAAAATATATTTCAAAACAACATTATTTAATAGAAACCTTCAAGAATTTGTCTATATAACAAATGAAAACCATATATATGGTATTTTGATGCTAGATCTAAAGGTTGTGACATAATATAATTGGGTTTCTTATGGATATTTAATGAAGTTTTTATTCATTTTATAGATCTTTGTTGGTTATTGTGTGAACTTTGGGTATCATCGAGGTAAGGGTTTTCATTATCTCTCATTGTTATATAAATCATTAATTGAATATTCTTATTCAATAATTGTTTTAATAGGATTCTTCTATAATTTTGGATCCCTTATGTTCTGATTAAAGATATCATTACTTAAGGTAGGTGGGATCATAATAAAATTCCTAAAAATTGAAATAATTATTTCTTGCATGATTTGAAAAGGATTTCTAATTGATTCCAAAATCATGAATTTATATCCTTGATATATATTTTTTCTATTACACCGGTGTATATTAAACCTATTTGACTATGGATTTTAAATTAATTCATTGATTCATGGAATCAATTTTCAATTGAAAAGAATGATTTGAATTTTGAATTTGATGATTTATTAGAAAATAAGGCATGAAATATTTTTTAAAATTGGAATGGAAATAATTTTTTAATGAAATGTGTTTTGATGAAATACATTTGATATTGGTTTTTTTGAAATGAAATGTAATGTTTGAAACTTGATTTGGGGATCCTTGAATGATAATTAATCAAAATAATTTAAGATAAATGATTTTACCCATGATTGATTTCATTGAAGCACATATGAGCCTTGGTTATTAGGTAGGTGGCCTTAGATATACATAATAGGAATGTATTATCTCTACCTAGGGGGGATTAATGATGATAGAAATGACTAAACTATAATGAGTCTAGGAAGTTCATTCTTTGGGATGGATTCATATTCCCCATAGGTTTCAGATATTGGGATGTGGGCACACTTTGGTCTGTATTTCACTGAGAATGTGTTGAACCATGATCTTTGATCTAACAAACCCCAATATATATAACCATAGTAAAATGATTGAAGATAATTTATACATGACAGTTTTTATGAAATGGTTTACTCATATTGGTTTTGATTGGTATTATTATGCATACCAGTTTTGATGGAAATTCCATTCTTGTAACTGTTCGATACCTACCATTCAAATGATATAAAAACATGTTTTATTTTTAAATGTTAATGATTATCATTCCATTATTTATTTAAAAATGTTTATATTTTCTTTATTATATATATATTTTGTATGGAATTCTTGGTGGGATCCTACTAGGATAGAGTTTCTCAAGCCTATCTTTTTTCCTTTGGGTATTTGCCGAAATTTATTTTAAAAGACAAGGAAAATAGAAAACATTACTTAGAGGTGATAGGTTTTCTTGATAGAATAGTCTTGGGAGTTGGTGATGAAAAGTGGTGTATGTGATCTATATCTTATGAGAAGATATTATTCATTTTGATGTTTTGGTTTGATATCCTATTTTGGGATTTCTACTTTTCTACTTACTATAATTTACTATTGTTATATGTTTTGGAATACTGACTATTTATGGATTCATAACACTACTTTCATTTAATTTGGATGATATTGTTGAAAAATTATTTCCTCTATTTTTTTGAGGCATATACACTAGTCACTAGCCAATGGGGAATAGAAACTTCCTTCAGGCTATGTTAAGGTTGATTCGGGATCCAATTAAGCTTGTTATTCAGTATGGTTCATAAAAAATGTTATTGGAGGAGTTGAGTCACTTATTGAATATTGGTATATAGTTTGGGGTGTGTTTTTTTACATGACATCATATTTTTTGGATTTAAGGGGATGGTGATGAGCGAGTTCCTAACTTTATCTCATCATTGGAAGCCATAAGTTACCATGAAATGTTGGGAACATTTTTCATCGAGGAGTCATTTTATATGATTCTATACATTTTACAAACATTTTTATGAGATTTTTATTCACAATTTGAATTATTTTTGATAGATTTTATGTTTATTTATATCTTGCAAGATTTTTCCTTGTAATTTTTTGATGTTCTATAGTACCATTCCCCTAATAAGACATTTGACTAGACTTCAGATGGGAGTTACTAATGGACTACAGTAATAAAACTATCTAGTTTAATAGAACCCCATATAGTTAGTAGTGTACATGGTCAATGATTTGGGACAAGTAGAAACATATGTTCACATTCATTCTAGAGAGGATGAAACTGAAAGGGATAATAGAAAAGTTCATTCACTAGACTTTATTTATTAGAAGACACCATCTTTCCATGGTAGAATTGAACCTCAACATGAAGAGGATTGGTTGAGAATGATTGAATGTCTCTTTGATTTTTATAGATACCAGTTTCCATTATGGTGAAATGTGTAGTATTCAAACATGAGATTTCAAGAAAGTATATAGTGATATTTTTTTATTCTCACTAATAAGAATGTGGTCTTGGAGTGGAAATATTTTAAGACAATTTTTGTGAATCAATTTTATCCATTGTTTTTTACATTCATTATGTCCAAATAGTTATTCAACCTTCACCAAAGTAATTGTACAATGAATCATAACGATAATTATTTTGAAGAACTTGATCATTATTCACCTGAGGTAGTTTCAAAAAAGATAATGAAGGCCTAAATGGTTGATATGGGTATTATATTATATATACAATAAACGTTATTTATGATAAATCTTACCTTTCACACTGATGTTCTAGATATAGTTCTAATTGTATAAATTGATATGGATAATAAGTCTTGGTTGACTAGAGTTCCTCTTACTCATAGTGGTAGTTTTTTATAGTTACGTTAATAGAAAATAAAGTGGAATAAGTCTCATGATGGAAAACGTACTGGTATTCCTTGAGAATAGACATCCTATAGACCATTTAAAGTGTCTAGAGAAAGCTCACTTACTGTTTCTAGTGTGGAAATGATGAGTTTTCCAATCCTTATTCCTTGGAAGAAACAAAAATCATCAACTCATTTTGAAACTCAGGACAAATGCATAATTTTATCCATGTTTTTACTTCCAAAAATATTGTATTAAGTTCATCAATACAGATAGGATATACAATAAAGTTATAGGCCTCAATAACAATTGGGTTTTAGCCACATTCCTTTGGAATGAAGAAAATTCATGTAGTGGAAGAGTCTCTATTCGGAAATGATACATGCCCTATGATAATGATGGGTAGAAATATTATTGATTCATCTTTAGGGAATTATTTATTTGATACTAGTGAATCTCATTTTTTATCAAACCACACCATGGACTTGCTAAATCAGTCTACATATCTCATTCCTTATGAGATAGAAATTGAAACGACTCTAGGGATGAAGAGCAATTAGGATCACAGATACTACTCTTATGATTTTTATTTATCATAAATAGATCTAATTTTTTTTGTATATTGATATGAATCTTAAACATGTAATTCATGATAAGGATTGGTTGGTTTTGTATAAAGATCAGATTTATTATAATCTTTAGCAGGTCTTCTTTACTTCCACTGATGGGGAGCACCAGGTTTTTTTGGGAGAATTGGACAGGTATACTATATGACCCAAACCACCTCTTCCAGATCTAGGTATGATGATATCTATGTATGTTGTTGAATTAGAGAAGGAATTATATTATAGTGATCTTCCTCTACTAGATTTTGAGTTCCTAGATGTTTTCTCATCAGAATTTTCTAGTCTTAAATATGGTAAAGAGGCAATGTTTTCTTTCCACTTAGTTCTAGGATCTTAGTTGATATCTATTCCTTCCTAACATATGACACCAATTTAATTGATGGATTTAAATTATCAGTTGGATTACTTGATGGATAAAGAATTCATTTGACCTAGTGTGTGTACTTGGATATCACTATTGTAATTTTATAAGTTGACTAATATAACCCTTAACTTGTGTGTTGACTATCATAATCTCAATCAAGGAATATTCAATAATAAGTACCCATTTCATCCAATTAATTTTTTTGATTAGTTAAAATGGGTGAAGTGGTTCTCTAAGACTGATATACGGTCTGGTTACCACTAAGTCAAGATCAAGGAGTCTGATATACCATTGAATTCTTCTAGGATAAGGTATGACCACAATGAGTATCACATTATGCAATTTAGTTTAATAAATCATGTTTCCATGTTTATGTTTACTCTTCCATAGGCTGGTTAGGTCTATGTGGTGTTTTTTAATACTTCAGTTTAGGTTTCGTCTATAATCTCAGGGATGGTAATCATGTAGTGTCTTATGGTTATCGTTAGCTTAATCCCCATGAGAAGAAATATCACACCCATGATCTTGATCTCACAATAGTGATGTATGCTCTTATAATTTAGTGGCATGAACTTTTTCAATAAAGGTTTACCATTTAATTTGATCACAATATTTTGAGTTATATATTCTCAAAAAATATTTCTGATTCTTTATTAGAGGTGATAGACTATGTGCCTTCAATATTATGGTATTGACATTGCCCACAACCCTAGAATGAGTAATGTTGTTTATGATTATTTGAGTTAGAATTTACCATCATTAGTCATTAAGGAATCATCATATGAATGGAATATCATGGATAAATTTGTTCATATACAATTGGGAGTATAAAAGGATAAGACCAATGTTATTTTGGGAGGTGTTTAGTTGAAATCCTCTATTTTTAGTTTATTCTCTAGGATAAGTTTCTTGATGATGAGTTATAAATAACTTGGAATTATTTATATGGCAGGTAGAACATTAGAGAATGGCCTCTATCTCTAGAGGGTGTCCTTTTAATAAAAAGGTTATGCCATTATATCACTTATATAGAGGTAGTGATAAAGATATTTTAATCATTCTTAGTGAGTGGTTCAATCAATCATACAGAAGTTGTTTTATGATATAAGGAATCATTTCATGATTTCCATTTATGAAATGGGGCATTGATGATTTTGTTTCCCATTATAATACATTCTAGTGGACTATGCCCAATCTTTAAAAGCCTCCAAGTCTGCTATAATCTCTTCCTATACTGTCTAGGATGTGGGATAGGATATTGATAGACTTTTTAACTGGTTTTCCATATATTCCTCAAGGAAACAATTCAATTTGGGTGATGATTGTATGATTGAACAAATTGGATCACTTTATTCCCACTTGTGATCCCACCGAAGTTGAGGAATTAAGATATATATTTTTGTATGATTTTGTTAGACTACATGGAGTTTCTTTTATATTTTTTTGACTTAGATACCTAGTTCACATCTTAGGTTTGAAGAGGCTTGAATGATGATATTAGATCCTAGGTAAAGTTGTGTACAACATACCATACTTAGAGAGACAATCAGACGGAATATGTTATACATATTTAGGAGGACATGCTTTGTGCTGGTGTCCTTAGCATTGGAGGAGTGTGAGATTTACATTTGGGTCTATTTGATTGCACCTATAATAAAAAACCACCAGTAATTCATTAAAATAAAACCTTTGAGGCCTTGTCTGGTCAGTCCTGTAAATAAAAATTCTGTTGGTCAGAGATTAGTGAAAATTCCCATGTGGGACCTAGTTTGAAACAAGAGACAATGTTGATGATCTAGATGATATGAATAATATTAGTGAAGGATTAGAGCTGATAAATTTTTTATTGAAATTGTAATAAATGCACGTTCTAATTCTCCATGGGATACCAAATGTTTTAGAGAGTATCACCTCGATTGGGTCACCGATGGATTGGAAAATATGGAACTTTGGCACCGAGATATGTGGGACCTTTTCATTCCATTAAAACATTTGGAAAGGTGGAGTATAGTTTTTCCATTCCATCTATGTTTACATCAATTAATGATATATTTCATATATCATATCTTAGGAAATAATTTTCAAACTCATCTCATGTATTGAATTAGGATGACCTTGATATGGAACCAGATATGATCATGACTGAGTATGCAGTTAAGGTTGATGATACTCATGTGAAGGTTCTGTGTGGGGAATATATACATACTTTTTTGGTTTCCATGCAACAATGTATTTGACTCTCATGAGTCTTGGAAGGTTTAGTAGATTATGAGAGTGTAGTGGACTCATCTCTTTGTAGACCAATCTACTTACTCACTCAAATTTATCTTTTTTATTCAGACCCTATACTCAAGGGGGTCCAAAATGATGTAAACCAAGGGTGTCACCAAAAATAAAATACATACACTCATGAGGTAAATACCCATTATGTTGATAAATAATAAAAATTTCCATAGGACCAATTTTTCTAGTGAGAATATCAGTCGTAAAATTCCCTTCCCTCAAGGTGTGACTAACCTTAATACCCTATCATATGCATGTCTTTCATTTCTTGATGAGGTAGACTATGTATTAGGGAATGATCCCATGGTATCTGAGGATACCCACCCAAATATTGGATTTGGTGACCATTATTTATAGATAGATATTATAAATCTTGTATAAAAGGATACCACTATGAAGAGACCAGGTGTTTCCCCAATAGAGTTTCCCAGAACATAGAAGCCACTAAAGACAAGGAGCACCAAACCCTAGCCATCACGTACTAGACCACCCCGTCATATGAAAATAAACTCAAGCCTAATAATAATTTATATTAGGATCGATCTAAGAGTATTAAACATAAAATAGATCCCTAAAACAATAGTTCCTCATCCCTTAGTGGGAACAAAAATTCTAGGGAGGATCCCCATGATAAAATCCAATTTTGTCCTTCCTAGAATGTGGTAGCTGAGATCTACCACCATTGATTTCAAATGAACCTGAGTATTGAAATGTTAATATATTTGACCATCTTTGGATTTATTTTTTTCCTCCCAAAGTACCCATCATTCCACAATAAACAACATGCTGCACACTTTGGTTTTGTGATGGTTCCAATCATACCCTCATAACCAAGCACTGATAAATTACATCAATGAATCCCATTGCATTGAAATAAAAAAAAGATAAATGATATTATCTAAAATCATGATAGACTAATTGATCTTGAAGAATAAATTATAGAATAATTTATAGATCATGTTCTCATATCACTAGCACTGCATATCTAGAATGATAATGTTTTTTCTACAAATTACCACCCATAGGAATGGCTTACTGCCTCACTCCCCAGTCCCATAAATTAATTTTTATTGGGATATCTCAACACCAAATATTTCTAGTAAATCATTCAAGATCATGTTCTTCTTATATCAGAGAACAGAATTCCTTGGCATTGAATGATATTAACACCAAATCTATGAACATACATATATAGATCTTATCTTCTAGGAATGTGTTTCAAAAAATTATCTTATACTCTTTATGGATATTCATGTTGATAAATATGGGGTGTGTGTATGATGGTCTCTATGAATTTTATATTAGGGGATGGACCCCCTTGGGAAAAGGGGGTTTCTCCCACTCTGTTATATATTAAGAAGCTGATGTTGCCACATCCCAGCACCCATAGAGCCTTATATTTCGGAATGTACAATTGTTGGAAAATACATCTCATGGGACATGAGTTCCTAATAGTTTTTGGAGCCTATAAAAACCATTACTCCCTATACCCATCCTTTATGAAACTTTAACATAGATTATTAACTTCAATAACTTCCCCTAAAATCTCAACAACATTCTTTTCATGGTATTTGAAATATAATTTATGCTAATTAGTCCTTCCATAACTAGAAATTCCATTTTCTTACAAGATTATTAGGGGAATATAATTCCTTGGTTGACATACTAGGTAAAATAAGTCATTATTTTATCAAGGGTTTCGATGGTTTCTTTAAGAACCCTAATAACTAATAGAATATGCATTTGGATAGATGTTAAAACACTATTCACTAGGGTTGTTCTCTCCCCAAATGAGAGGAATTATTTTTTCCCAATTGAAGATGAGACTTGTGATCTAATGAAAAATTCCTTAAAATAAAACCATTATGATATTTCTGTCTAAAATGGGATCTCCTAGATAATCCATTGGAATGTTTCATATATGAATGAGCATCTTGTCCTCCATTTATTTTCTTTAACTATGAGCATATAATTTACAGATAAAAACATAGAGTTTCATAGGATTAATCCATTTTCCACTCCAACGATCATAATTCCCCATAAAACTATTGAAAATATTGACGTATATTTTACTTCCATTGAAAAAATAGAAATTCATCAGTTAACATGAGATGGGAAATAATTCTTGAATCGAGTCTATTTATTTATGCTAGTACCCCCCCTCCCGCTTTGTTAATTCACACTTGATATTTTTGGTAAGGGATTCTAAAGTGATTATTAATAGGTTAGATGGAAAATGATCTCACTACCTTAAACCACAATCTATGTGAAAGAAATTGAAGCTCCTCCCCATTATTGAAATAGAAATCCATAATTAGGAATATCATATGATGAAGAAGTCACTCACCCAGTCATTGAAACAAAAATATCTCCCAAACTTAATAATAAATCTCCACTATATTTACTCATAATATTTATCCATATCATCCATGATCATAATGTTACAACTAAATGTAATCATGTTAATTTCATCCATTATATACTTGGAAATTAAAATTTCCCCATGTATGTTTCTTCCTCTCATAAATACATGATGTTCCTTCGAGAAGATTTTTGGTAGGACCTATAAAATCCTTATATTCATGTGGAAAGTGAGAATATTATATGAAATATTTCAAAGTCATATTGGAACATAGTGGTTGATAGCCACTAGGTCCTTGAACATTGTAATTAGAACCGCTATATATACGCAAGTTTCCCTTGTATGCATTCTACCTTTTTATAATTCTTAGAATAATTCAACTACCCAATCTTTGATTATGTCCCACATAACCAAATAGAATAAACTACTAAATCCATCAAGACCTATCGTTCTTTCCATATTAAAGATGAGTAAGGATTTTTTTATCTTTTTTATCCTTATATGACCTTCATAACCTCATTATAGTAGGGATAACTATAACATCCTTAATATTTATTTCATGTACATACATCCCTCAATTTTTACATTTTCATTCATTTGGGTCTTTTATAAGGTAACGTTTTGGTGAATATTGGTAGTTTTTAATGGTTTATATTCCTATTAATAGTTCTCACATGGCTAGAGTAAACCTTGTGGCTCTACCTAGGAAACTATGAACCTTGTGTTGTAGTACCAGATGAGGATTCATAGTTAGTAAAAACCCTGAATTATTACCCTCAGGATGTAAAACATGTAGAAGACGAGTTTATCACTGTTGGTCATGGTTTCTCAAATAGTGTAGCCAAAACATGGGGCTTTATCAGTATCATAGAAAGGCTAGCACATTTGGATACACTGTACAACTAAGTAAAGGTACATGATTTAATTTATCTTTATTTATTATTTGATAAATTAAAGTTATCAATTTTGCCTCAATTTTATTCTCGTGGAATAGAATCTTAACAATAGAGTCTCCAATTATAGATTCTGTAGATTTATTACCCTTTTATTATCTCTTTTGAGGGATCATTGAGTGATAGATATAGTATTCTGAAGGAATGTGACTGTTCTTTGTCATTATTATTTTTTCTAATAGATATTCCCTCATCCCATTAAATGGAACCTTAGATTAGGGATATTGATTTTAGATATATGGTTTTTGAAATGATATTATTGTGTTTATTTTGGTTTGATCATGGATTTTGGATTAATTATTCCAATCATTGTTGGTCATAATGTGTTTTTAGGAATAATTAAGTTATGTTTTTCTCTCTCTCTCTCCCATTCTTCTAGAAATGATGAATCAGGGATGCTTAATTTATAACTATGTTTCTAGGATTCCCTCTATGATTATGGATACCTTTTGGGATGATTCATGATACCGTAACTTGATATTGGTGGTTCCATAATGCAATTACTATGAATTGAGACCATTGTTTCTTGATTGATTCGAAATGGATTTCTAATTGATTCAGGAAACATGAATTATGACCCATGATAAATGGTTTCAATTAGAATGGAATATATTGAAACATTTTGACTATGAATTTTCAAATAATTTGTTACTTTCCAAATTTTTTTTTCAAATTGAAAAGATTGATTTGAATAAAGTATTTTTTTGATTTATGAGAAAAGATGGCATGAAACTTTTAGTGGATTCTAAATGAAATGAATTGTTTTGAAATATATGAGTTTTGATGAAAATTATTTGATGTTGGGTTTTTGAAATTAAATAGAAATTTTGAAACCTAATTTAGGGTTTCTTGAATGGTGATTGATTAAACTTTTTTGAGATAAATTATTTTCTAGTAGATTGAATTATTTGAAGCGCATGGGAGACTGGGTAGTTAGGTGGGTGGTCTTGGATATACGTGAAAGGAATGTATTATCTATACGTAAAAAAGGATTTACAAAGATGATGATTAATATAATATGATGAGGGTAGGGGGTTTATTTTTTTGGTATATATTGATATCACCACAAGGCTTGAGATCTAGGTATGTGTGCACTCCTAGCACTGTATTTAACTAAGATTGTGTAGAACCTTAAGTGTTGATCTAACCAACCATAGTACTTATAAACAAGGTTCAAGGATTGAAAAATATTTATGTATTCTAGTGTTTATGTACTGATTTACTCATGTATTTTTTTTATTGTTATGCCAATTCATACTTGTTTTGAAGGAAATTCTTATCTTGTACCTATTATTAATTTTCCATATAAATTAATTGAAAAAAATTATTTGTTATGAAATTTGAATATTATATTTCAATGTTTTATTTAAAATAGAAAATAATTGTTTTATTTGATATTTAATTCTTGATGGGATCATATTGGGATAGAATTTCACACACCCTCTTTTTACCTAGAGAATTTGTAGACTTTCTTTTACCAAGATAAGGAAAGGGGAAAGCACTAAATAGAGGTAGTGGGTGTTCTTGATAGTGGAATCTTTTGAGTTGGTGGTGAAAAGAGGAATATGTTATCCATATATTACGAATAGATATTGGAATTTAGGATGTTTCAGTCTGATACCTCATTTTTAGAATTTTACTTGTTTACTTGTGGAACTTTTCCCTTGAGGTCTTGTTTGGAAAACTAAATGATTGTAAATTATTTTCACTAAATTCCTTTAATTTGGTTGATATTTTGGATAAATCATTATCTATTTATTTATTTTGATGCCCAAGTGTAATTATCCATCCCATGGGGTTATGTAACTCCCTTTATGCTGTGTTAGGAATGATTCATGTACCGATTTAGCGGGTTATTCGGGTTGTTACATCACAAATAACACCATTTAATCTCTTATATTGATTATTTTTTTCACCCCCTTATTTGTTTAAATAAATTTTATTTTTAGAGGTGATTGAGGAAAAACTAAATCTAAATTAATATTTAATGATAATTTTTGAGTAACTACATATAATTTATATGAAAAATTAATTTATAAGGGGTTAAGCATAACCCCCTCTAAATAATAGTTTCTAATATTTGGTTCTTTTATGCTTTATGTATATATGTGTTCATGTGTGTGTGCATATATATTAATAAATATACATTGGATAAAAGGCCTTTAATTTTTATTTATCACAATCCCTTTTTTAACAAGGTTGATATTGAACCCTTACATATTCATAAGACCGAAAGAAACGTGATTATAATTTTTTTTGTGTTTAATATTTTTTTATATGTTTGAGTATATATTTATTTATATATTTATATATATTTTGTGTTTGTACATGTATATATGTGTGAGTGTATATATATATATATATTTAATATGTTATGTGCTTGAAATTTTAGTTTTAAAGGACAAAAATTTTAATTTTGTGAAATAACTTTTTACATTTTGAAATTAGTTTAAGCTTAAACATAAAATATGTAACCTTTATTTTTTACTTAAGAAGTATTTGTGTATTTAATTTTTTAATGAAATATTTTTCATCATAGAAATTTTTTATATGAAATGTTTTATCATTTATCATATGAAATTTATCTTAACTGAATTATAAAACATTTTTTTCTTGTTAGAAATGAATATATGTTATTTGTTTTTCATTAAATAATTTATTTTAGAATCATAAAAATTCCTTCATAAAATATGTATTATGTTGTAAAATTATTTCAATTTAACACAAAACAAAGGTAATAGATATAAAATCAAAATATTTAGTAGTTAAATATAGAATGAATGATTCATATATATTCTTTTATATATTTATATATACATGTATTATAATTTATAATTATATTTTTAAATTTATACTTTATATAATTTACTCAAGTGAAAAATGATACATTATATGCATACCAAATTTGTACATATTTTTTATCATTAAATATGAATATTGTTCGAATAAATTTGATGAATATGAATAAAAAATGAATTTATGTCAATTGTTTGAAAATATAATATAGTGATGGGGTGAAACATGTGATTCTTGAGTATATAATTATAAATTTTTTCCACCACCCCTTATGTGTGTTCCTCAATTTCCAACCTTGGAAACTACAACATGGGTTTTGAAGAGAATGTTATGGATTATGAAGACAACAATACAGGGGTGATGTCCCTCTTGGTGGTTCCTCTATCTTCCCCATATTCTACCTTTAACAACATTGACCACTACCCATCTCTTGATGGATCCATTGAATAACACTCTCAATTTTTCAATTTCCCTAGGGATGTCACACTCCCAATATTCCCAACCAACACCATCATTTTTTGGGCAGGATCATCCCCTTAAAAGGAAATCTGTCGATGTTTTTCAGGATTTTTTCCACAGCTTGTAAAACCATGATATTTTACAACATAAGTTTATTCAAATAAATCTTATTTCTTAAGTTTCACTCAACATTGACTTTAAATGAACGACAAAATTATATTAAAATATTACCATTTAAAGTGACAGTTATTTCCCAACTATTAGATTGTTATGTATGAATAAGAATAATTAAATTATAAAAAATCATAGTCTAAACATATATAAATTAAATTCATTTTTAATAAACTAATTAGAAATAAAAATAACTTCCTATTAAAAATAATGAAAATATTTTTCTGAAATTCTATTTTCAACAAACAATGTTTTTTTATCTTAATAAATTCAATTAATCAATATGGGTGAATGATTTTAGTGAAACTTATATTTTATAAATTCAATAATTTTTTTAAAGATTCATCTAATATTTTACAATGAATTATTTAAGAATAAATCCAATTTTATGATTAAAAATTTATTTTTTTTGAAAATATTTGTCATCTTGTCTTGCACAAATATTTTAAAATTAATTTCTACCATTTTAAGGTATGAAATTTTATAAAATAGATTTCATATTTTGACCTAGGAGGTTAAAATTTTGTAAATAGACCCTTTTTATTTTTAATTAATATGAATTGTATTAATGATACAATTTACTTTAATGCCTTGAATTTTTAAAAGAGAAAATTATATTTGATAGCGTATTATATACACAACACCAAAACCAAAAAAATAATTATTATATAAATATGATTGTTATAACCTTGAAATAAAATTTATGGTCATGGATAAGATTAAATATTTTATAATATATATATATATATATATGTATATATATGTCTTACTCAAAATAAATTTATTCATAAAATGTATTTAAAAAATCATTCAACTTTTAGGAATGTCATTTTATTCTTCAAAAATAAGTTTTCTTCAAAAATGATTTTTATTTCTTTATGTGAAAAAATATTATATCTTATTTATAGAGCATTTAGAAAATATATATAGTAAAATTAAATCCATTTTTGATATGATCATATAAAAATTAACTTATGGTAAAATATTGGTGTTTTCAAAAAATATTGATTTTTCAACGAATAGTGAAAAACACCTATTTATTTAAAATGATAATTTCTTTTGAAAAATTATGTGAATTAAAAGTAATATTATTATTTTAATTTTATTTAAAATTAAAATAATTATTATTGTTTTATATTAAATCTAATTAATTACATTTAAATAATCTTTACATTAGATCATAGAAAATGTTTATTTTTAGGTTGAAAATACAGTTTTCTCAAAGCTATTATAAAATGCATAATTTTTTTGTATTTTTAATTAATTTAAAATTATCCCTAATTTGGAATGATTTATTTATATATATATATATAACATATATCTATAATTATTAATTTAAATTAATATAATGAATATTATTAGTTATAATGTTAAAGTAAAATCATCGTTTTTAAAAAAATCCATTTTTTGGAAAACTACTTTTTATCACACTTTCAGGTTTTATTTTAAATTAAATTCTTACACTTCTTTGAATTAAATTTTATAATTTTTCCATATTTAGAATATTCATAATTAATATTAGTTAATAAGTTGAACTAATGTTTTGTAAAATATGAATAGTAACTGTAGTAAATATTTATTACCATGGTAAAAGGAAGATAGCCTAATTATGGTTAAAAATACTTTAACAAGGAAATAATAATACAGAAACCCTTATATTATGAATAAGTATAATTTAATTTCAATGTAACAATGATTATATTTTTTATTTATAAATAATTATGATATAATGTTTATAAAAATTAGATTTTGATACGATAAAATAAAAAATATATTTTTGTATAATAACAGATATCAATTAAGAAATTACTTTTTGATGAATTCATTAATTTTATAAATAAATGATATTTTAAAAAAATATAACTATCAATTTTTTTAATTAATTTTAAACCATAATATAATTTTTCATGAAGTCAAATGTAATTGTTATAAGGGTTTAAAAATTGTTATTGAAGAAAAAATAACAATTTCTCATGAAATGTCAATTATTATTTTTAAAGGGAAAAAAAATATTCCAAAAATTATTTTGATAAAATAAATATTATTTTTTGAATCATCATGTTGAAATTATCCAATAATTAATATTTCATGAATTTCTGAGACAGTTGAATTCTCAGGTAAAAATTAATTATGGTATAAATATACGGTGTGTATTATGAAATCATAATGACCCAAAAGTGATGTAATAAATTATATAAAGGGTATCAATGACTAAATATTTGTTTCCTATTTAAAATTATTTGTTTTTAGGTTATTTTATTAATTTTATGCCTCATTTATGAATCCTCCAAAAACCAAATTATATTTTAACGTTTTAAAATCATTTTGTAATGGACATGACTCGTTTAAAAATCACCAAGGATGATATTTTAACAAGTTTAGATTTTAGACATATAAAATAATTAAAACCACTACTATTTGAAAGAAAACATGGATAGAAAATATAATGACCAAACCTTAAACAATACATAATCTTGTGTTTTAGTCAATAGTTTAATTTCTTTCACATTGAAAATCTTTTTTAGTTTTATAGTTTTAGAGAGTTATTCCATAACTCAAATATTACATCCCAAAATCATAAAAGTGGATAATAGTAAAATAGTATCCAATTTTTCTAAAATATAGAAATTTCAAAATAAAACATGGATTTTTTTCATACTAAATCTTCATAACATCCAACTTGACTTCCTTTTTTCTCTTACCATCCTTATACCCGGTGAAACACACTTTATAATTTGGGGTGAGCACAAAAATATTCATAATGGAAATAAAATAAGAAATGAAACCATTAGTCCTTGAATACTTTAAACCAATGAAAACATTTTCAAAAAGTTATACTTATCACCCAAAAAACAAAAGATCTTTAGCCTTCCAAATGAAATCATAAGATTCCTATAAAACTAAATAGAAAACATAAAACACAAAGGTGTATTATGGAATACATTCCATATAACTCTTACATTTACTATATCTATCAAAAATACATAGGGAGTAAACTTCACTGTTACATTTGGAATACCCATCGCGGTATATTACCTTAATCTCTTAGGAGAAATCCAGACGATTAACTTCATCTCATTATACAATGAATTGGATTGATATAAAAGGATAACCAACCATAAGTTTATAACATAACCACCTATAATTTTAATCAATTCCCAAGAACCAAAACATAATCATAACACATAAATCATGCATAATAGAAAAATCAACGTTTCTAATTTTAATTCACTTTTCATTTTTACAAAGTCATGAACTCATAAATGAAAAAAATTTATTAGGAAATAAAAATTTAAACATGTAAAGGAAATATAAAAACATTAAATCAAAATGAAAATTATAAATTCCATTCATGATGTATTTGTTAAAAAAAGTCCTTTTGGATTTTATAAAAATAGTCTAATGAGTAACTTTAAAAGTGGGTTTTAAAAGAATAACCCTTACCATTAGTATGAAAAGTCACGTACAATATTAATATTCATGAATAATAAACCTAGGCTAGTTATTAAATTTATTAATTTTTTTTAAATTTTCTCATTCCTTTTATATTACTTATTATCATGTTATAAAAATTACATAATTATTTAAGCTAATATCATATATTTTGATGATATTCAGTACTTGAGACCGAAATAACTTTGATATGATGTCTATTTTCAAAATTCTCATAATTAAATAATATACAAAATAATATTAATTAAAAATAATATATTTTATACATCAATTAAAAATTATAATCCATCCAATACTATGGATAAGAAAAATGAATTATGTTACAATCATTGAGAGGGTAAGACATATATACGCATGAGTAACATTTTCATTTTTCAATGATCATTATTGAAAGAAGGTAAGTAATATTTTATCTTTAAATAACTATCATAATATCATTAATATCATATTATTAATTTAAACATACCAATATATATATCATTAATGTGATGTGGTGATGAAAAATGAATCACATCACTTTGTGGAGGTGATAGTTCACACGTATGCATGAACGAAATTTTCATTTTTATGTTCATGAAATGGTAAGAAAATAAATTATATATTATTATTTAATAATTATAAATATTTCATTAATATAATATATAACCATTAATTTCTTCATTATATCCATTCATGAGATACAATGGTGGAAAACAAATTATATCGATTCGTGAGGTGGTAGTCCACCGTACACATGAATGAATAATTCATTTACCATTAGATGTAATTGGAGAGGATTTTAGGTGATTATATTAACATAATAATATCTCAGTATATTGAGGATAATATAGATTTTATTTCATCATTTTTCAAGAATCTTTAAGAAAGTGTAAGAAGAAACAAAACAAAACACTTAATTAAAACTCATACTTTTCCTTTAAACAATATCCTTTGATTAACACCTTAAAACCTTTAAGGCGAGTGTTATGACTAATATGATGTCACAAAACAACCAAGGTCAACAATAAACTAGTCACCTGAGCTGGTCCGAGGTAAGCCCCAAAGGGAATCCCCAATCCCCACGGGATTTCAACTAGTGATGGGCATCAAACATACAACCAATGGGAATGATTTAAGCACCAAATCATGATCAAATAAACCAAATTGATAAATGTATAAATAAATTTTAATGATAAAAACAAAGACCATTAGAATAAAGAAATAAATGACACATACCTCTATGTGACCTTCTTGGTCACCACCCAACTCCGAACCAAGTTTGCTTCGAGAGTGATCTATCAGTACTGAAACATGAAACTGAAAAGATAACATAGGTGTGAGCACCAAAATTCTTAGTAAGAAAAAACCATATAATCCTTACATTACCTTCCATGAAACGGGAAATTAATTATAGTTTGAAATAAATATATAAAAATATGGGTTTTCACATTTTAATAAAATAAAAATTATTTCCCCATTTTAAGGTCAAACACAAATACAAATTATTTTCCAAAACCAACTGCCATTTGAAAACGAAAACCAAAATAGGTGATATCGAAGTTGTGCTAAAATAAAACATGTAAATAGTCTGAGGTGGAAAAATACTAGTACAAGATAAAGTAATCAAGAAATATAAATGATCAAGTAACCATGGGTGATCCTAAACATATCTAGAAGACCCCCGAATGTACTCGGTTCGGAACCAACTGCTGGTGTATGGTGAAGATCCTACGCCTATAACCAACTAACCTCCATAAAACTAACCAAATCCAATGTCAAAGCTCACCTATAATAACATCCAATCTAGGGGGTACCAACCTGTCTAATCAGAGTTGATCAGAAACGATCACTAGATCATCTAAACGAGGCCCAAGAACCCATGGTGGTAGTAATACTGTGTCAGTTGGCGTCCCTTTCATGTATGACTCATTTTACCTACAGCCACTGCACTTACCTACCTAAAACACAGACACTCTATATGATATCCCATAAGGAGATATCCACCCTATAGTATTTACCACTATACATATATAAACATGTATAAACTACATCATCCAAGGTGACAACTGGGATGAAAAACATATAGCCATTTCAAAATTTTCATAAAACATTGAGGCTTCCAAATGGGAAACCAATCTCCAAAACACAATCACTTCAAAGAGTCATCTTGAACCTTACACTAGACATGAAAGATAAAAATCAGACCTTAGGTTGACATGTCTAATGAATTTACCAATAACATTTTAAAAACACCAATTTTAGATTTACAAATCCAAAAGAAACCTTATGTTTTAAAACACACATGAAATATCTACACAATTACCAAACAACCTTTACTCTTTTAACTCACACCAAATTATGATATAAGGAGAAATGGGCCAAACCCAAGAAACAAATTTAAATCAATTTCATAGAACCCATATAAGGAACGAACCTCATTTTAAAAAATAAGAATCCTTTATAAAACTAATCATTCAAGAAAACCAAAACATAAAGATTAACCTTCATTTATTGACCCATACATTTGTGCACCTAGTGCATCCATGGATGCGCTGACATTTAGTGATACACCAAAAACAAATAAGTCACTTAAAAATTATTTCCATAAAACACCCATTTCCTTGAAAACCATGCCCAACCACCAAACATATTTAGAAAACATAAAACTATCCCCTTCGTAATCATTAATATCTTCCTAAAACATTTATAAACATTTAACAAACCATACCATTTCAAAATGTACTATGTTTTAAATAATGCATTCAAAAAAACATGACATGCCACACACATGCCTTTTAAAGATTAAAATTCAATATGAGAAACTAAGGTGTAAGGAGAGCATTATTATAAAGTTTCATATGCACTTGAATTAAAATCTATGTGTGCACCTAGTGCACCCTTGGATATTCTTTCCTCCAATGATGCCCTCCAAATTTCATGAAATACCAAACAAACATTTTTATTTTCAATCCAACACTTCTTTTCACAAAATCCATCCATTTAACATAATATCAAAAGTTGAAAGAAACATTTTTAAATACAAGGAAATAATTTCAAAATAACTTACAATCCATACTATAAACACCATTTTTACATAAAATCCCAAATCAAAATCTGACCATCTTAACATAATAAGTCAAAGGGGGAATTCCACAAAAATAGTCTAATTTCACTATCGAAACCCTATTTTCATTTAACTAGGAACTTTATACAACTACATATATAACCATAATTGAATATTTACTTTGAAAACTATTTTTAAAAAATTATAATATCAAGAAAATACCACAATAAATTTCCTAAATGCGTTACCAGGGTGCAAACAATACACACAGATTTTATTAAACAAGTGTGACCCCTTAATCAAATACATCATGCTTAATCATGCATAAACATAAATAGAAAACAATTTAAGAGCTATTTCTAACCAGTTTTATAAATATATAAACACTATAAAATACTATTGATATACCAAGAAGTAGTTAATTAAGTAAAAATAATAATTGAAGTAAAATAAGCACCAATTGATGATTCTTAATGGAGCGAGATGGAAACACCTATCTCAAATTAAGAGCAGACGCAACAAAACCTAAATTGAAGGGGGAACGACACCCCTTGGACCAATCACGCATCTAAAACAATGAGAATAATGTAATAATTAAAATTTTCACCATTAGGGTGTGGTTAAATTGAAGGAAAACCCCTCAAACTAAGGGAGGAAATACGGGGGGGAGGGGGTAGGATGAGGAAGATTATCTGGAGAAAGCCACAACCGACCGGAGTGGGAGAGGGTGGCCATTGGGTGTCAGGTGCATCACTGGCTGGAGAAAAGGTGAGACGACGGATGCTGGGGGGGAGGGTGCACTGCTGGCTGAAGCAAAGGGGCGAGGGATGTATGTTGGGGGTTGATTGTGTCGCTAGTCAGAGTAAAGGAGAGTAGGGGCCTCTAGGGCTCTGATGCGCAATGAGGGGGTGAGGGGTCTAACTGAAGCACACTGTTGAGGGGTGTTTAAAGGAAGGGATGGTGAGGGGTGGGTGCAGCTTCAGGCCATTACAACGTGGAATGCACAATGAGTTTTGGGGAGGGGGCGCTGGGTAAGTTAGGGTAAACAAACTAATGAAAAGAAAAATTTATAATTATAATAACAATGATAACAATAATAATAACAATGATAATAATAATAATAGTAATAATCAAAAAAACAATAGTAATAATAATAATAATTATTATTATTATAATACCATAAATCAATAATTTTTTTATAATAATTATAGTCATTTTTATCTTAAAAAATAACAATATAAATATTGATAATAATAATAATAAAAAATATAATTTGAATATTAAGAATACAAATTACAATTATACTAATAAAAATAATTTCATGCATTTCACTTTAAATAAGAGAGATATTAAAAACAATTTATTAATAATTATATTAATAAATTTTTTAAATAATGATAATATTATTAACAATTATTTATAATAAAAATATTATCATTTAGACAATAATAGTATTGTTATTATGTTTTAAACATTTAAATTATTTAATTTACATAAAATATTATTTATTTAAAATGATAGAGATCTGAAAGGGGACCTAGGCTGACCGCGCAGCTACCGCCAATCGTACGGTGCACGCGCATCAGCCGGAAAACCTCTGAAGTCATTAAACACAATATTTTTTGACCTCGCATTCAAATAGAGCCAGGAAGAGAGAGCTTGAAACCAAGAAATAATAAAATAAAACAAAATTTAAATGTTGGGGTATGAAAATTATCCCAACCATAGAAATTTAATGCCCCCATAAAGTCACCCAACCGAATGATAGACAAAACTTGAATCATTGCCCAATTGAAACCGAAAGAAACCCCAAAACAAGATAATGTGAGAACGCAAGAGGGTTCTCCCCACCATAAGAACTTAACTAGAGCAGAAATTTTACACCCAAACATACAACCCCGGGAGGGGGGGGGGCGATACCGGAATTTCCAATAGACCAAACTAACTTCTATAGAAAAAGTGAAATAACACCTCCACTGAAACATGGAATGCTCAACAAAGACCAAAGAAACCCAAAAACTAGAGAAGAACCTATGATAAGAACTTAACCCATGCAGTGAACCAGATCATAACTACAAACATCGATTATTCGATAGGTACTAACATCTGCAAATGAACACAGCCAAATTGAGATTAACTCATAAAAGGTATGAAGACACTTTAAAAACCACATGATTTAGAAAACCATAATCATAAAAACATAACTATTGGAGTAAAATAGAAAAAGTTCATCACATTCCCCCACTAAATGATGAACTCACAATTATAGTAAACATTTAACCTGTAGAGAGACAATAACAAAAGGTCTTCAAATGTTCCAATCCCAACATGGAGCACAAAACCCTAACTGAGAATTCACACCCCTAAAAACTCCTTATATTGTGAAATATTCACCCTGATAGAGTGCTGTCATGGGCACCCTCAAATGATTAGTGTGATTTTGGGGTACTTAGGTGCAGCAGAGTGGTTGACCAAGGTCGTCTCTCAAAGGAGGAAGTAGATTTAGAACAACTTTTTAAAGGTATTCTAAAAATAAAATAAAAGAGAATAAAAACAATATTTGAAAGGATGAGGGGTTGGTTATAGTTTATGAATCTAGAAGAAGGTTTTTGGAATAAGATTGTATATTTTTTTGTTTGTAGTTTTGAAATGAAGTTCGATTAAAATGACACAAAAAAGATGTTTTTTTTAGAAAATATTTTAAAAGGAATAATCGATCTAACTCTACCTCTTCATTCACTTATTAATAATTATCATTTAAATAAATATCCACTTAATTATGATCCCCTAATTGTTTATCCCTCAAACCCTATGAGAGTTAACTTAACCACACAGATGAAATTACTTAAACCCTAGGCCAGCTTCAGAACACGCAATCGCATCACCCTACTTTGATTGTTGTTCTAAGGTTAGATTATGGTCAGTGGTTAATTAGAGAACATATCCATTCTAGAAATGAGGATTAATTGTGTTTAGGGATTATATTTGAACTCTAAAAATTTATCCCGTATGGTCTTGTATTACCGATTAAGATTGCGCTCTCACAATTTACACAATTCCCGACCTCGCGTGTTTTGTGTTAATTGTTAAATTGATTGCTTAGTTTCTTAAAATTTAAAAACACAATTCATGGATCATATTAAGTGAATTACATTATCTCAATGATTCAAAATAATTAAATGAAGAAGGATAGAGGTCGATCGATTACTAAAAAGAACTACTCTTCCATGGGTGGTGTAGTCATCGTGGAGACATTTTTCATAAGAAAAGGATTGAAAGTGTAGAACCCAATATTATCTCCAATATTGATTCAAACCCAATTAAGAAGATTAATATAAGAAGAATAGGGAAGAACACAGAATATTATTTGAAGAAAATTTCAAGAAACAAACATGAAAGAAAATAAATACAAAGAGGAGGTGGGAGAGGAGAGTCTTTTTGGAAGAGAGGTTTGCACAAGGGATTACTTATTCCAAGAGTTGTGAGGGGCTCCCAAGAGACACCCTTTCGGCCACACCTTCCCAAATCCTCTTACAGACCTCTCAAAGAGTTAAAAACCCCCTTTAAATAGAGTTTTGGAGGGCTAGGGATACATAACTTTTTAAGTGTGAAATTAAAAACTCGGCCAAATATTGTATTCCATGTTGCACTGCCTAGTTGACCACCAAAACGCATGAATTGACCAGCCATCCAGAAGGATGTTTTGTTCCCAATCATATCCCTGATATTTCCTCAAAAGATGGGCTCCATCCAAGCCAATATGTAGAATATATGGCCCCAATACAGAACCCATGTCCATTTTGCCGAGTCCATCCCACCATTGGATTAATGGCACATTTACTCCATCCAAATGCACTTTTTAGCTCTAGTGTCATGAATGAAAGTTGTATAAAATTAAGTTAGAAACACTGTTACAAAATTTAAAATTTAAATAATAAATATAAAAATATTTATTTTTGAAATACTACAGTGCACTATAAAGGGTAAAACTGGAATGTTCTCCAAATTTTCAAATGGATAATCAAATCCCAAATATTTTATAAATAAACATATTTAACACAATGTGAGGAAATTATATCATTTATTATCAATACAATATTTAACAAAATAGTGTTTTATCACATGCCATGACCTGTTTCTAGGGCTCGGATGGCTAGTGAATCTCCTACCTCATAGTAATAAACTATAATACTTTGTATATAGCATCTTATTTAGGCGACACTTCCTGCAAAACATCTCCAGATGACCCAGACACTCGCAACAATGGCATGTATTTATAGGGATACGACATGATGGATTCATTTCCCTAAACATCCACATTGATGGAACACCACTGAACAATCTAATGTACTGGAATTGAGAACCACTATAGAGGAATTTTTAGAAATAGGACCCTCTGGACAACCCTACTCACCAGATGGAGAACCTTCATGAAAAACTAGATACGCAAGATTTGAAACTATCTGTGCTCCGAAGACCAACTCTGCTAAGAACGCCTCATTAACCTACTTCTCAAAACGATGGTACTTATAAGTTATGACACACTCCATGATCTATGTATTAATACCCCAAATGAAGAGGGAATTATTCATCAAATCATGCAATTATACCTCTAGAGAAAATGACTCAAGTTACTTGAAATGGTCAACATATGACTTCACTATCCAATGGACTTGTTGAATGGGCACAAATTCTTCCATTTTCTTCATCTTCACCCCTTATGGTGTAAACCATCAGATGAAGTAGGATTTAAAGACACCCCACTTCATCCCAATTTGAATTGATTTTCGGGTGAACAATGCCCATTCCTCCAGAGTTGGACCTTCAAACAGACCCAAATTGGAACGCACACTGACATCTTCAGGAGTTCCCAAAACCCTAATGATGATCTCAACCTATTTGAGCCACTCTCCTACCTCTAACAGACCCCAATCACTGTGAAGGTTAGGAAATATCATAGAGGGACCAAAAAATAGGCATGACTTATCAGAAATCTTGGGGACCTTTCTGGGATTCATTCTTTGAACAACATATAAAGCACAAATCCGAGACTAATATCAATTTGAAGAAACTTCAATGAAAGTTCCTTCATCCAAAATGACCATCACAAAAATATAAAAAAATATAAACACAGTCAAAATAATCCATCAAAAAACATTTAGAAAACAATTTCAAGACATTAATTTTAAATAAACAACCTTGAAATCCAATGAACTTTCCCATATGTGTCCAACCATTCCATTTCAACACCAATTTCAAACAATTACCATGTTGTCAAGAAAATAAAATTTTCTTTTAAAACCAAATTTACCAATCCCAAAACCATTTAAAAGAAAGCATCATCATTTCAAAAATCCATTTTCATTTTTAAAAACATACTTACACCAACCATAGCCAAGAAAAACACCACTTACATCAAACTACCAGAGAGAGGGACTAGTGTGTATTCCCAACTCAGTGACATGGTAGTGATCCATGCCTCTAGTAGGAAATAACACTAAGAGGAACTTGAATCGGGCACTTGGATATCACATGGTTAACTAATCTAGGAGAAATCACAACATGAAACTGGATCACCTCCATTGTCATCCCTCAATATAAAACAAACCAGGACTAGACAAAGACTCAATTTTTGAACTACCCTTGGAGACTTGAGGTTCAGAACGAGAGATGGTTCATGATTCCCTTCTCGTACCTACCTCAAGTGTCCCGATAGACCGAATTTCCATGTACCAGACACCCCAATTAATAAGGGCCTCCTTTGATAACATTTGGTCACAAACCAACCCGGGTCGACCTTGATCCGGTCACCCGAGACAGCCCGCAACAAGGATCGAAGGGTGTTCCCAATCCCCATGGGATAGAAACTAGTGATATGCATCAAATATACAACCAATTGGAATGATTTATTCTCAAAACCAGGATCAAAGAAACTAGAAAAATTAATAGATAAATAAATACTGACGATAAAAACAAAGACCAACAGTGGAAAGATAACAAAACTTCAAATAACTCCATGCGACCTTCTAGGTCACCACCCAAATCAAAACCTTGTTCCCCCAAGAGAGATCTATCACAAATGAATCTTGAAACTGAAAAGATACCATAGGGGTGAGAAACGAAATGGTCAATTGGAACACACCATAGAAGTCATACCTTTCATTCCACAAAACAGTCCATTAATGCTTTTTTTTAAAAAATATATAATAATAGGGTTTTTAAAATTTTAATAAATTTTTTTTTCACAATTTTAAATTCCAACAAAAAGAAAAATCATTTTTTAAAACCAACATTCTTTTGAAAATGAAAACCAAAACAGGTGATACCAAAGCTATACTAAAATAAACCAGGTAAACAGTGCGACCTAGAAACAAAATAGTACAATAGAAATTAAACAAGAAATATAAATGATCAAGTAACCATGGGAGATCCTAAACATCCCTATAAGACCCAAGGATGTACATGGTTTGGAACCACCAACCGACGTACAGTGAAGATCCTATGTCTATAACCAACATGCTGCCCTAAAACTGACCAAATCTCATGGCAAATCATACCTAGGCTAACAAAAAATCCAGGGGTACCAACCCATCAAATCGGGGTTGATCAAAAACCATCACTATATCATCTAAAATATGCCAAGGAACCCATGGTGGTAGTAATACTGTGTAAGTATCCATCCCTCACATGCGTAACTCAACCTACCTGCCGCCACATCACTTGCCTAACCCAGTCATGGACACTCTATGCGATAAACCATAAAGGGATATTCTTCCAATAGTGGTGTCCACTAGATATATATATATAGATACAAACATGTATACACCACTTCATCCAAAGTTAGAATTGGGCTGACATACATATTTCCATTTGAAACTTTTCACAAAACCTTGAGGTTTCTAAACGAGAACCCAATCTCCAAAAACAATCATTTCAAAGAGTCAAGAGGAACCTTAAACTAGAGTTCGAAGTAAAAAATGTACCCTTAGGTCGACATGAATAATTCATTTACTGAGAACATCTTAAAAACCCCACTCCTATATTTACAAATCCAAACCGGACCTTAAGTTGCAAAACACACATGAAATCTATTCAAAATTACAAAATGACCTTTACTCTTTTAACTCACTCCAAATTATACTTTATGGAAAAACTATCCAAACCCAAGGGACACCTTTAAATCTGTTTCATAGAACCCATCCAAAGACCCATCCTCATTTAGAAAAATAAGAACCTTTTATAAAACCAATTTTTAAGAAAACCCCAACTTAAGGAATAACCTTAATTTGTTACCACATCCATGTGTGCACCTAGTGCACCCATGGATGTGAAAACATATACTGATACACCAACAACCAATAAAAAACATAAATAACCATTTCCATAAAATAGCCATTGACTTGAAATCCTTTTCCAACCACCCACAATTTTTAGAAAACACAAAACCATCCCCTTGGGAATCATTAGAATATTCCTAAAACATTTTAATACATTTAAGAAACCATAACATTTTAAAACATATGATGTTTTATTTAATAATTCATTAAAAAGAACATGACATTCCACACACATGTCTATTCAATATTAATGTGCCATTTCAGAAACTAAGGTGCTAGAAGAGTGTTATTCTAAAGTTTCATCTTCATTTGAATTCACATACATGTGTGAAACTATTGCACCCATGGATGTGTTGTCATCCAATGACACCCTCTAAATTATATTAAAGACAAAAACCCCATTTTTTATTTTAAAACTAACACTTCTATTCCTGAAAACCATCAATTTCACATAATATCAAAAGGTGAAAATGAATATTTTTAAAGGCAAGAGATGATTTCCAAATCAAATTTCAATCCATGCCACAAAACACCATTTATCACATAAAATCTGACCATCTTAACATAACAATTCAATGGAGAAATACCACATGAATGATCTAATTTCACTATAAAAACCCAATTTTCATTTGACCAGGCATATTAGACACCTACAGACATAAGAAGAATTAGATATTTACTTCAAAAACTATTTTTTTAAAAATTATATTATTGAGAAAACACAAAAATAAATTTACTAAGTTTGTTACCAGGTTGAAAACCACACATAAAGATTTTATTAAACAAGATAGACTACTTAATCAAACACATTGGACTTAAGCATGCATAAATATAATTAGGGAACTCTTCAAGATCTATTTCTAACTAGTTCTAAAAATCAATAAATTCCATAAAACCTTAATTAGCTATACCATTATGGAGATAATAGTGTAAAAATAATAATTTATGTAACATATGAACCGATTGATAACTTCGGAATGGAAAGGGATGACAATTCGTACCTCAAACCAAGAGGGGACATGGAAGAACCTCAATGAAAAGAGGAACGATGCCCCACAGACCAATTGCGCCCATAAAATAGTGAGAAAAACTTGAGAATTACAATTCATGCCATTATAGTGTGGTTAAATTGAAGGAAACCCCAAAAACTAATGGAGAAAATACCAGGGGGAGTTTTCGGACAAGGAAGATTCAGCGGAGAAAGCTGCAGCTGGCTGGAGTGGGAGAGGGAGGTTGCTGGGGGTCGTGTGCGTCACTAGCCAGACCCAAGGAGAGGCGAGGGCTGCTAGGGGTTGGGTGTGCTACTGGCCAGAGAAAGGGGAGAGGGAGGTATGTTGGGGGTCAGGTGCCCCATTGGACAGAGCACAAGAGAGCAGGGGCCATTGGGGGACAAGTGCGCGATGAGGGGGTGTGGGGGCCAACTAGAGTGAGGTGGTGGGGAAGGGATGTGTGTGTGTGTGTGTGGGGGGGGGGGGGGTGTAGTTGCATGCTGTAGCAGCGAGGAGGGTGCAAAGAGTTTGGGGGTGGGTTGGTTGGTTAGGGTAAAAAAAGGAAAAGTTATAATAATAATAACAATAATAATAAAATAATAAAATAGTAATAATAATAATAATAATAATAATAATAAAGCCATTTATATAATAATAATTTTTTAATAAAAATTATAATAATTTTTTTCTTAACAAAAGAAACAACAAAAACAACAACAACAACAACAATAATAATAATAACAATAATAATAATAATAATAATAAATACATTTTTAATATTAAGAATAATAATTACAATAATGCTAATAGTAAAAAATATCATGCATTTAACTTTAAATAATAATGATATTAATAAAAAAATTTACTAATTGTATTAAAAACAATTTTAATTAATAATATTATTTTTAACAATTCTTAATAATAAATATATTATTATTTACAAAATATTATTATTATTATTTTGTTTTAAACATTTAACTTATTTCATTTACATGAAACATTATTTATTTTAAATGATAGATATCTGCACGAGCACCTAGGCAGACTTCATGGATACCGCCAATCATTCAGTTCCTACACACTAGTCTGAAACCCTTCGAATTCAGTAAACATCAAAACATTTAACCCTGCGTTCAACCCGAGCCTCAAAGAGATAACACAAAGCCAAGAAATAGTAAAGTAAAAATAAATTGGAAAGTCAGGGTGTGACATATAAGATCACTGGAATGTGGGTAGTGATTCTAGAAAGACATTTGGGTAGATCTTTCCAAATCCAAATTGGTTTTTACGTGTGAAGAAAAGAGAAGAATGAGTTCCATTTTATTGGAGGGAGTAGAGAAACTCTTGGAATTATTCTAAATAATAAATTAAAATATAATAATATTCTTTTCCAAATGCATCCAAACAATTTTATTTCAACGATGAGATAACTATGGGTCTATATAAATTCATATAACACAAACTAGGAAATATTTGATAATTTTTTATTTTTTATATTTTATTTTTAATCCTTAATTATCCCTTTTAACTCTTACCATGATATCATATAATTCACACTTTATGGTTCAATATAATTACTATAAATTTCCAAATGACCAATAAATGAGTCACTTATGAAATTTTCAAACTATTAAAATCATTTCCATGAATTTTTTTTAGAAATTTTATATCATTTGATAAAATATTATTTATTTTTAAATATAAATAATGTCAATTTTGACTCTATTCAGTACATGGATTTGTAAAAATATCATAAAAACAATATAAATTAGAACAAAAACTTCAAAAACATCAATAGCATATCAATGTAATATAAAATATTCACAGATGAAATTAATAATAAAAAATTAAATTTATTTTAGTGTTTTTAATATCATTTATTTGATATTTCATTTAATTAAAAAATTACTACATCATCAATGTGAAAGCCTTTAATTTAATTATACTTTCTCTAAAAATTAAAAATAAATTATCTTAATATATAAAATCACATCAGCTTTTAAAATAATATTTATAGTCTCATATATTCCTTATATTACCCCATATTATATTTTTTATCTTATTTAAAATAAAAGTGCAAAAAAATTTACGTTTCAATGAATATAATATCTAGAATATCACAATCTCACTCAAGTGGTTTAAAAAGGTTATAATTTCATCCTAAGGAATATTTGGGATGAAATAAATTTATACAATGATATTAGGTCATGTTGTAGGGAAACCTTTTAATATTTATAACATTATATTTACCATTAATTAATTTATTTACATTTTACTATTTTAATAAACATAATTACTAATGTTAATATTTATAATTTCCAAAAAGAAAAGGGAAATATTTAAATAATTTTTAACTTATGAATAAAAATATGGAATCCATTTTTAAAAATTCAACACAGAGAAATTGAAGAAATTAATAAAAACTCAATCCCATTGACAAATGATAAAATGAGTTTTTTAAAGTAAACAACCTTCAAAATAATAAAATGTTTTTCTATCCAAATTCAAAGTAAAATTGATTAAAGTGATTTAAATTTAATTAAATGATAGAAACATGATATATTTTTACTTTAAAATAATTAAAATAAATAATTTATCACTATAAATGAATTTGATGAAAAATATTTTTTTAATTAAATTTCATTATTTTTTCACTATTAATGAAAATATGAAACTTATTAGAAAAATACCCAAATTCAAAAAAACTAAATTTTCATATTACATTTTAAAATTAGAAGTTTATTTTTTCAAATTTAATTTAGAAAAGTGGCAAAAACTAGATTTCAAACAAGTGCACCATCAAAAAGGTGGTAAAATTATTTTTAGAAAAATAATGTTTTTAACCATAAAACTAGATTTATCATATATGTTATTAAAACTGTTGTCCATTTTAATTAATTTCTAATTAATAAATATTTATAAATATGAAAAAGACTTATTCTATCACTACCTATGATGTTAAATTCTTCTCCCATTTTAGAAATTCTGTCTGTGCAATTTTATTCACTTTTTAAATAAGTGGGGTCATCTTTCCATCATAACATTTTCAGATTACCATGTTTCCTATTCCAACATATATTTTTTATAAAAAAACTTAAATTAATGAATCAAATTTTCTTGTGACATGTTTCTCTTTATAGAGAATAAATTGAACTGGTTTTCCTCATGAGAAATATTATCTTCCAACTGAACCACTTCTTGAATCAAAACATGAGATGGATCTGAAATATAATTTCTTAACATTAAAACTTGAAAAATATTATTTACCTGGGATAAAATAGGATTAAAATCCACGTAATAGGAAAATGATCTAACATTATATGTAATTTCATGGGGTATAATAAACCATTGACAAATATTCACTTTTCTTACAAAAACACATCACACTTTTCCAGGGAGGATTTTAAGAAAGACAAGATCACTTAACTCAAAATAATGACCATTCTTATGGTTATCCACATAAAGTTCATGAATTATTTGAGCTGTTATCATGTGGTACTAATTCAAATGAACTTTCTCTAATGTTTACTCTACTAACTTGTGTTCGATTTACTTACTTTCCCCAACATCATCCAAAAAATATGGAGTTTGAAACCACATTCAATATAATGATGGTTCAATTTATCTATTAGAGTGAAAACATTTATTATAAGAAAACTAAATCAAAGATATATGTTTATCCCAAATTCCTTGATAATCTTTTGAATAAGCACATATAATATCCTCCATGGTTTTAATTGTTCATTATAACTACCCATGTAATTGAAGATGAAAAGATGTAGTGAAATTTAATTTAGTACCCAATTACTACTGAAGGGATTTCCAAAAGTTATAATTAAACCTGAGAGAACAATCAGATATAATAGAGAGAGGAGTTCCATGTAACCTGACTATCCATTTTAGAAACATATGAGAAAGGTTATCTAGAGATAGAGTGTTTTTAATAGGAATAAAAAGATTATGTTTAGTTAGTCGATCTAAAATAACACCTATTGAATTGTTTCCTTGAGAAGTATTTACTAATATAAATATGAAATCCATGGAAATATTTTCCCATTTTGATTATAGAATTTTAAAAGGATGAAGAATTTCCATTGATAAATTTATTTCTTCTTTAACCTGCTAACAATTGAAACACTTCACAGTTAAGTCAAAAATATCTTTTTTCATTCCTTTCCACTAGTAATACAACCAAATGTATATGTACATCTTAGTGATTCCAGGATAAAATAGAAAAGTAGAGTTGTGATCTTCACATAACCACTCTTTCTTCAACTATAAATTATATGTAACACATAATATCTTCCTAAATCACAAAAAAAGTTTCTGTCAATTCTAAATTCAGGAATCATAACCATTAAAACCTATTATACCTTTTTTTGAAACTCATAATATTCCTTACACACTTTATTAATTATGTATCATATAGATGGTTTCATTGAAACTTGAAATAATATAGAGAAATTTCTTGCACAATCAACTTCCAAGCCAAAATTCAACAAATCATTAACCAAAGAGCCATGTTCCAAAATTATCATTTTTAATGTAGCATTACTTTTCCGACTCAATGAATTAGCCACTTTATTTCCTTTTCTAGGATGGTAAAGAATCATGTAATAATAATCCTTGATTAGTTCCATCCATATTCTCTATCTCATGTTAAATTAATCATGAGTGAATATATACTTCAAAAATTTATTTTCGGTATATATTTCACATTTTAATCCTTACAAATGATGCCTCCATGTTTTAATGAAGAAAAAATAGAATCTAATTCCAAATCATTTGTAGGGTAATTTAACTCATGAGGTTTCAACTAAATTGAAGTATAATAAGTTACCTAATCATTCTATATTAGGATACAACTAAGTCCCTTTAACAAAGAATCAATGTAGATGGAAAATTCACCATTTCTAGAAGGAAGATCCATGAATAGAGCATTCAATACTCTTCTTTTCAATTCTTGAATATAATCATCACACTATTTTTTTGCAGATAAACATAACACCTTTTTGAGTAAATTTAGTTATTGGGATAGATAACTATGACGTGTTTTTCAGAAAAAAAAACTCCATTAATAGCCTAATAATCAAAGAAAAATACAAACCTTGGTTATATTTTTTTTCTTGGTTATTCTTAAAAAACAAGTAATTTTCGTAGGATCATTAGTCTTTCCATCTTTAGAAACAAAAGGCCAAGGATAGAAATTTTCTACAACCAAAATTCACAATTACTAAATTTTGTATATATTTTAGTGTGTTTTAAGGTTTTCAAAACAACACTTAATTTTATTTTTTATTCTTATTTAATTTTAAAATATAAAAAAATCACCAGTAAACACAAAAAAAACATATCCAAGAACTTATGAAATATTATATTAAAAATCCATGATTACTGAAGGTTCATTAGTTAATAAAAAATATATAACTAAAAATTTATAATCCACATAGCTATTCCAAAATGTAGTCTTAAAAATTTATTCTTCCTTTAATTTTAATGATGGAACCCCAACCTCATATCAACCATTGAAATTTTTTTCTCCTTGGAGCTGATCAAATAAATCATCTATATGAGGAAAATAATACTTGTTATTAATAGTTATGTTATTCAAGGATATATAATAGATGTAAAGTCTCATGAAACTATAATTTTTTTAACAAAAAAGATAGGATCAAAAAATGGTGAAGTTATATGTTACATGAAACCTTTTAATAAAAAATCATGAAATTTCATTTTCAATTATAGAAGTTCCATTTGATCCATTCGAAAAAGGGGGGGTTAGAAATTTACTTAGCATTAGGAACTAAATAAATAGTCAATTAAACATCCCAATCTAGTATAATGTAAGGAAAATCATCTAGAAAAACATCCAGATACTCATTTACCATCAGTATAACAATAATGATAAAAGTTCATTTTTTTCAATTATATGTGAAAAATAACATTCATTTCCATCTTTTAAGAGTTTCTTGACTTCCTAACATGTTATCAATGACATGGGTTAATTATTGTTTACAAGATGAAACTTTTTGAATATATATTATTTTTATCTACAATCTATCTTATAATGGTAAAAAGAAATCCAATCCATACCTAGAATAACTTCAGACTCCACTTGTGGCCAAACAACAAGTTATGCAGGTAGATTGTTTCCATAGACAATGACAATAAGATTATTATAATTACCTTAATATTTCCCCTAGGTGTTTTCACTATAATCTAATGATTTATTTCTTAATGTGGAATTTCTAATTTTTCAGAAAATTTATCATAAATTAAATAATGTGTAGACCCCGAATCAAAAAATACATTGCCATAATATGAATAAAAAACAATGTACATGATACCATTTCATTTTATGTCCCAATATATAATGAAGTAGTTGTAAAGGATTTCACCACAATTGTTTTGCTTGTAGTCTTCATAATTCCCATCATTTGGGTTTCACTTCAGACAATCATTTGTATAATGACCCATATCATTGCATTTAAAAAATTTTATTGATTGTGTATCATATTTTTTATTACCACTACCAATATATTTTTCATTTAAGTTATGATCCTTGTGCCCTATTTTACCATATTATAATCACCTACTATAATCCAAAAGGCATTCTCTGATGTGTTTCTTACAACAATTATCAGAAACTGTAAACATACTTTTCTTACCATAGAACTTATTTTATGAATTATTTTCTTTTGTATACCATATCAAACTCTTATTATTCTTATTCTCAAAGAAAACCTGATCATCGAAAAAATATATTTTCACCTTCTCATCACATCAAATAATTGTTTCATAAATTTTGAATTCACAAGAAGAAAATACCCTTCGATATTTTGGATTTAATTCTGATTAAAAATAATTCATTTTACTATCAAGATCCTAGATGAAATTTAGGGAGTACCTTTCCAGTAGAGTGAATTTCTCATTATATTTAGCCACTGAATCCCCCCTATATCAATTCCAAGAATTGTTTCCATCCTAATTGGAGCCCATTAAGGAATATATTTCTAGAAAAAAAATATTTTTGAATTCATCCCAATTCAAAGCATCTCTCCCCTCACTATACCCAATTTTCTAAACCATCGACTGCCACTGATTGACTTAAACTCAAAATTGGTAAAAAAAAGACTAACCTTTTAATTATTTGAACAACCCATGAAATCGAAAATATTTTCTAGGGTTTTAATCCACCCTTATTTTACCACTAGGTTAGATGATCCACTAAATTATAGAGGATGTTTCCTTATTAAATTCTCCCCAAAAAATATGTTCCTTTATGATAGGTCAAGTTTCTCTCTTGAATGGATTCCCCAACCATTTATCACTTGATTCAACTGAGCCATCACTAGAACAAACTATTCTTTTCTGATTCCAACTATCTTGGGATGCTTATTTGGAAGGATATCACCCTCTCAATTCCTTCCCACTACAATATCCATATCTACTATGTGGAAAACCATTCTGAATAAACATTATTAAGACAAATAAAAATGGTAATCATTAAATGATAAAAAAATTAACTTTTCGATAAGTTAAATTATTTAAATTGAAATCTATTAATATTTCCATAACCTCTAAAGTTATCTAAACCAATCATCAACACTAACTATAAGGACCCAACCTTAAAATTTACATAATCTTGAGTTTTAGTCAAGAAATAAATTTCTTTCAAATTGAGGATATTTTTAGGTTTATATTTTTAGAGAATCAATACATCAGTCATACACCACATCCCGCAATTATACAGGTGGATACTACTAAAATATTATCCACTTTTCTTCAAAATACAAAACTTTTAAAATAAACCATGGGTTTGTTTTCATAAAAAATATTCATAAAATAAAACTTGAATTTATTATATATCTTTCCCATCCATATACATTAAGAAAAACATTTTAAAACATGGTATGAGAAAAAAATATCAATAAAGGAAATAAACTATTAGTCCAGGAATACTTCAAACCCATTAAATATTTTTCAAAAAGTTAAAAATTTCATCCACAAAACATATGCTCTTTAGATTTCATCGTGAAATAATAAGATTTATATAAAACACCATAGAAAACATAAATCATAAAGGTAACTTGTGGCATCAATTCAACATCAATATTAAATTTAAGGTATATATCACGGTGAAATTGGGAGAAACCTTCCTAGTTACATTTGGAATACCAAGTGAAGTATATTTCATTAATCCCTTTGGAGAAACCCAACAAAATAACTCTATCACATCACCTAATTAATTAGATTGATATAATGATGTCACCCACCAACAATTTATCATAGAATCAACCAAAATCATAATCAATTCCCAAGAACCAAAACATAATAATATCATATAAATATTGAAAAAAATAAAAAAAAACTACTTTTCCACATTGAATTCACTTTTATTTTATTAAAAGCCATACACTCATAAATGAAAACACTTTATTTGAAAAATAAATTTATATTTGTAAAGGAACCTAAAAACATTAAAGTTTCACGAAAGAAATAAATTCTCCTCATGATGTATATGTTAAAAAAACATTCCTTTATTATTTTGTAAAAAAACGTTGAAAGAGTAACTTAAAAGAGGTTTCTAAATGAAACTCCCTTTCCTTGAGTCCCACTCATCCCATAAAATATTCACTATAGGAAAATGAAAATTTCATGGTGGGTTTTTTTTGGATATGGTGGAGGTTTCAAAAAACTGCCGCTAAATTGTGTGTAGGGATACAATACACGGTGGTTTACATGATTTAGTGGTGGTTTATGGTTACCGTTATAGTAGATGCATTTAGCTGTAGTTTTAACCACCGCTAAAAAAATAATTTTCACTAGGAAAACTGCCTCTAAAACCAAGATAACCACCATGAAATAATAAAGGAATATGAAAAATATTTAGCATTGGTTTTAACCACTGCTAAATAATTTTACGTAGCAGCATTTTTAACCACCAAAGATATAAAAATACCAAAATTGTAGTTGTGGTTAAATATGACACTAAATATAATATATTTATTTTGTTATGGTTAAAACCACCACTGAAACCAGATTAAAAAAAATTAGATGATTATGAAGCCCTAGTACCATTTCCCTGAAAAAACAATTCTAATTTCACATGCACATACATCCTACATCCCAAAGAATACGAGATGACCAAAATTTTCAAAAGAAACACATGATAGATACTTGAATAACATGTTTAGTATGATTTGGGTACATAACATTTATTCTACATACATGAAGTGTCACTTTTGGATATATTGGTTTTAAAAATAGGGATAACAGTTGATATCAGGTACGTTGATGTATTTGTGTATCTGTCATTATCGAGGAATGTTATCGATAGTTGATGTTTTATAAGATTGTATGGGAATTAAAGGAGATTTTGTTTGGATATCTGTAACATAGCATTTCCAATGAGCACATTTACCAAGAATAGATTCACATTTGACTATACACACTAGTGTTATGAAGTTTCCATAGTGTTGAAGAAGTGGTTGTTTTCAGCTCTAATCCTAAGAATTTCTAAGCCTAACATTGTACATGTAGTGAAATGTGATGAATATGGTTCTAGATTAGGATATGTTATGATGTAGAGTGATAAATTAGTCACTTTAGGTTCTATCATCTTTTAACCCACAATATTAAATACTCTAATCCTATAATTTATTCTGTAGTTGTGGTACATGCATTCAAATGATCATGAAAGAACCTATTGGGAGAGAGATTTGTTGGGTACTTTGGCACCTAGAGTGGGTATAATATTTTCTCCCTTCATGGACATACTATTTATCAAATGGATTTCTTAAAGTACTTGTATATTTTTGAAATTGATAAATATTATTCAACTAGAAATGGAGATGTAGCGGTAAATGAATTCGGCTAGAAAATGTAGGAGATGGAAGAACAGATTTCATTAGCCGAATAGAAGATCTCATCTTCACTTTTAGAGTATTTGGTGGGTGTAGGTGAGTATTTAGGGGAAGCAATATGGGTATCCATAGAGATAATGTCTTCATTGGTTAAACAAGTAAATACAAGTTAGAATATTGTTCTGAAAAGTATCATGATGTGTGATATGTTGGAAGAATGTGAAACTATTTCAGGATTGAATTTTGATATACATGGAGAGTTTATAGTTCGTATCATGGTAATTGTAACATATTCCATAAGAGATGAGTTTATGAGATACTATAATTCTTTGATGTGGGATTTTCACCCAAGGCCAACCATGAATTATAATAATGAAAAGTTGATATTCTGGTGGCCCTCTATAGTAAGAGACATTGAAGGCTTTGTTTCCCATTGACTGACTTGTCCAAAAACTATCACCGAGTGTCATAGTTGATAGCTGAAGTGGGATGTTCACCCAGGGCTGACCTATTTTACCTCATTGTTTTGGTAATCATAATGGAAGTCTATGAGTTGATAGTTGATGTTGTGTATAACATTTTATCCTCAGATCAATGAGTAAACAGGAAGGATGATCCAAACCATATAGGACATTGACAGGGCTTATAATTTACACATTTTTTAATGAATTTCTATTGTTTTAAATATCCCAAGGTAACAGTTTGAGCTTATACGTAACAATTTTGGATTTAAGAAGTATTTTAAGTTTAAATGCAAAAATGACCAAATTCTGCATTTTGGACAAATTTTCACTACAGGGGTATTTGGGTCATTTACAAAAAACTATAAATCCAAATTTTATGATTATGATTTTTTAGAATTCTAATTTAATTTCTTTCAACTTTGTATTCTGGACCAGGATCTGATTCGACCATCTTGAGGTCCAAACAATTCAATGAAATTGAAGATTATTCAGGAACACCAAGGAAGCTTCCTGGAAATTTCATCCAGAAAACAAAAGGTTCAGTGAAATATCCATAAATCGCACAAAAAGACTTTAATGGAGCATCAATTTTGTGGATAGACGGATAATAAGATTTGGAACAAGTTTAATTAAGGGGGCCACGCCTTAAATGGCCGTTTTCAGGGACATTAATTCATTACAAAACTGTGGTTTGCAGTTTGATGATTCTGACTGGACAGAATAAATTCTCAGTGTACATTGGCCATAACGCATTCATCTCTTTTCCAAATGCTCTGAACTTTTGAGGGTGAACGGCCAAGAAATTTTGAAACAACATTTATGAAGGGTGGAATGCGTGAGGATGTCATTTATGGGTCCAAACACGTGACAACTTTTTGAGAACAAAATCTGCCTATAAAAGGAGGGGAGCTCCTCCTCTCCAAGGCATTCCAATTCCTTCCCAACAACATCCGGGGTACCAAGGAGAGGAGGACAAAGGGACATTTAGGATTTATATTTCATTATTTCCATTTTTATTTTAGTTTTCATTTCTTATGTAATTCATTAATAATCATTTTATTAAAGTGTGTCCCATTTCTTCTTCCACCCCTTTTCACTTATAACTTTAATTTTTCTTATCTCTCTTCCATCGTTCCATTGTGATATCTTTTCACTTCGCCATGGAAAGTGAATATCTTGAGGCTTGGACATAGGGGAGGATTCATGATGTTATTCATTATTGCACTTCAAATTAAAAAAATGTTTTAAATCTATTTGTGGTGGAGGTGAGAATATTGCACGGGTGTGGCGGTCATCCACTACAACATTATTTTCAATTCCATTTATTTTCATTGATTAATCATTTCCCCTCCCTTATCTTAGGAAAAAACATCATACGGTGGAGTTGGGGTTTCCATAAGGTTTGAAACGGTATACGGTGGAGTCGGGTTTTGTAGGGATAATATTCTCGGTTGAGGTGTTACTCTACTGAATTACTGGAGGAGGTGTGGTTTGGTGTGCCGAAGGCATGTTAAAATCACACACATAACAAATCAATGGGATTTAATTCATTAATGAGGTTTCAGTAAATTAATTATCAAATAAAATTTAAATAACCAACAAATAATTAATGGACTCGTGTTATCCAAACCTAGGACCAAGACCTTTCTTTTATAATTTCATTCTTTAATAATTTGCATTTAGATTTCAATATTGAATTGCTTAATTTAAATTTCAAATTTTCTAAAACTATAAAAATATATATATTCATAAATAATATAAAAAAGAAATAAAAATTATATTAAGTGAATTATTATAAGTGATTGAACCGACTGTAACGCTCCTTAAGTGAGACGACCCTGGTCAGCCACTGTCCTGTATTAGGAAAATTAAATACGCTTTTTCCATGCCCCATGACAGGTGTGCGTCAAAACTGGCATCGCTTATGGGGAGATAAGTAGTTAATTCAATAACTTTTTTCTAAATTCGTAGTTTTTTTTAATATTTTTCATTTTTTTTAAAAACTCATAAAAAAACCATTTCCCATAATGTCTTCAATCTCAAATTCAAATGCATAGAACAATTACTCATAGGTGCCGGAAGAAGAAACTGAATACACTGAGGAGTCCCTCCAACGAAGGGCTGATGCTCTAATGATAAGGATCAAACAAAAGGAAAAAGGATTAGCAACATAGATCTCACTGGAAGATTTGATGCCCTTGGCTGATGAACTCCAAACATACTTTAAAAGATTCAATTCCAACAAGGATGTGCCACTGGTCTTCCCAAATTTCATTGAAGACATCCATGATGTTGAATACAAACTGGAGGTGGAGAAGTCTGACTATCTATCTTCATCTATGAAAGATCAAATCCAAGTGGAATTTTTTATTGAAGAAGATATTCAAGCCAAACCGACTTAGGGAGATGATACAATCTTGAACTCAAAGTATTTTTAATTTATTGAATCTGATTTGAGTATAACTCCCTACTTTTTTGAATTTTCAGAATTGTGTGAATCATATTATGCCTTGGAGGATGATGTGGAAAAAGAAGATGTACCTGTTGAGGAACACCTAGAGCTCCTTGAATTGAACATCTACTAGAGGAGCCCCATCATGAAGAGATTCTAGTGGCTCTGCCTGATGAACCAGAGATACATGCTACTTCACATCTGAAGCAACCACTGGAAATAGAAGAAGATGTTGTACAAGAAGCAACGAAGAAGGAGGAGGTTTCATACTTCATCATACCCCCACCATGCAAGTTGTACAATATTGCGAAGGGGGAATATATGGTGTACTCTATCCATGGAGTCCTCCTCAACAAGGACAATGAAGCACAAGCTGGGAAAAGCCAGATGTGGTGGTTCAATTCAAAGAAGCTACATCCATCATCAAACATTGGATAACAGTTGGTACTGCCCACTGGAGGCAGTACAAATTCAGGGCCCACTTGGGGGATCATACCAAGACTTATCCCTTGCTTTCTAGGAATTTAGATTTCAATTTCATTTCTTAGAAGTAGTTTAGAATTCATCCCTTTCCTCCGCATCATTTTGAGTTTTAATGACATGATACTTGTTCTTAATTTTGAAATTTTCTTTTATAGGATCATGATGGCAGAAGGAAGCCCCAAAAATTTGTTATAGGGGACTGAATCTTTATTTCACAAGGGAGTTCATTTTTAAATTTTAAATTTTAAACTCCTTAAATTTTTTGTCCAAAACTTGTTTTGATCTTTAATGATAAGAATTACATACCTTCACTTGAATTAATATTTTACTCAACTTATCTAGGAGACATGAGTTTCTTAGGAATCTTGTGATGCCATGTTTTAGATTTCAATATTAATGATATTGAATGAGTAAAATGAAAAGTTTCATATTTAAAGTGAAGAATGGATATTGAAATGATGACTCATGATTTAAGGGAATTAGTTGATTTATGTAAATGAAATTTCCCGACCATTTTTGATGCTTTGAATTTTTGAAGTTCAAGTGAATTGATTTGTTATTTTTAATCATGCAATGAGTGATTGTCCAATTTTATATTTCCCATTCCTGATAGGATTTCTAGACCAAGTACGTCCTATTTATTCTTCACTATATTTCTTTAGTGATCTTGGGACATGTCACCGACCAGAACTTGCATTTGAACTTGTCAAAGCTATGACTGTGCAAAAACATATTTATAATGATTGAGGCTTCTTTTGAGAATCCCTTATCCTCAAAGACCACCTTTACATCAATCCTTATTTAAGCCCATAGAGACCATGAATGACCTTTTAAGGATGAGCTATGTTTCAATCCATTTTTTTCCATTTTTACCCTACTCTTGGTATTTGCATGATATTTTAAAGATTAAGTGTGGGGGTGAAGAGAATCTTGGTGGAAGGGATGTAATACATTGTAATGAAAAAGTGTGGGGGTTCTATTGTGGGAATTGTAAAATGTTATTGAATCATTCATTTTACTTTATTGTATGGCCCTCTTGAATGAAAAGAAAGACAAAAATTGGTTGTGATTTGGGAGAACCAAAAATCACTATTTTCCAGACCGATGATCTTGAAATCATATGTGGTTAGGAGATAGATGTGAGGTCTAATCTAATCATAAATTTCGAAAAAATAAATAATGAAATAAAAAAATAAAAAATCAAGAGGGTTCATTAATCATTCATTATGCTTTACTTTGATCATTACCTTACTTTGAGTTTTGGGGGAAGTGGGTGTTGCTACTTTGAAGAGGAGAATTTCATTACACTTTTTGATATCATGAATTATACTAAATAGATAAGCCTCCTCCTTAAGCCTTAATTTTTAATACATCAAATCCTACCAACCTTAAGCCTCAGAGTCATTTGAACCTTTATTATATGTCCTCGTGATTATATGTGTCTTTTGTCTTTACAAAGTGTAGAAGGTAGTTATTTTACAAGAATATGGATAAAGAGCATGTTCTCATGATATGAGCATAACTATACTTGATTTATATCATGAGAGATGAGAAAAATAGATTCATGTAAGGTAAATCATAACTTGTCATGTTTAATAATAATAAATTGCGAAGCTTGAATGAAATAAATGAGAAGCTTCATTATTTTTCAAAGGGGAAAAGTAAAATGCAAGAATTGATTGTTTCTTTGAAAAATGGGAAATGAAATTGATAATTCATGTGGATGTTTTAATATTTGATTTTGAGTTGAAAATTATTTGATTTTATTACTTTGTAATTTGAATATTGGTAGCATTAGTGTCCATTGATATTTAATGTTGAGATTTTATGCTTGAGGACAAGCATGGTTTAAGTGTGGGGGAATTGATAGGGATTATAATTTACACATTTTTTAATGAATTTATATTGTTTTAAACATCCCAAGTTAACATTTTGAGCTTATATGTAACAATTTTGGATTTAAGAAGTATTTTAAGTTTAAATGAAAAAATGACCAAATTCTGCATTTTGGATAGATTTTCACTACAGGGGTATTTGGGTCATTTACAAAATAATATAAATCCAAATTTTATGGTTATGATTTTTTTAGTATCCTAATTTAATTTCCTTCAACTTTTTCTTCTAGACCAGGATCTGATTCGACCATCTTGAGGTCTAAACAATTCAATGAAATTGAAGATTATTCAGGAACACCAAGGAAGCTTCCTGGAAATTTCATCCAGAAAAAAGAAGGTTCAGTAAAATATCCATAACTCACTCAAACCAACTTTAATGGAGCATAAATGTTGTGGATAGACGGATAAGAAGATTTGTAACAAGTTTAATTAAGGGGTCATGCCTTAAATGGCCGTTTTTAGGGACACTAATTCATTACAGAACGGTGGTTTGCGGTTTGATGATTCTGACTGGACAGAATAAATTCTTAGAGTAAATTGGCCATAACTCATTCATCACTTGTCCAAATACTCTGAAATTTTGAGGGTGAACGACCAAGAAAATTTCAAACAACAGTTATGAAGGTTGGAACGCTTGAGTATGTCATTGATGGGTCCAAACACGTGACAACTCTTTGAGGAAAGAATCTTCCTATAAAAGGAGGGGAGCTCCTCCTCTCCAAGGCATTCCAATTCCATCCCAACAACATCCGGGGCACCAAGGAGAGGAGGAGAAAGGGACATTTAGGATTTATATTTCTTTATTTCCCTTTTTATTTCAGTTTTCATTTCTTATGTAATTCATTCATAATCATTTTATTAAAGTGTTTCCCATTTCTTCTTCCACCCATTTTCACTTATAACTTTAATTTTTCTTATCTCTCTTCCATCTTTCCATTGTGATATCTTTGCACTTTTCCATGGCAAGTGACTATCTTGAGGCTTGGAAAAAGGGTAGGATTCATGATGTTATTCATTATTTCACTTCAAATTAAAAAAATGTTTTAAATCTATTTGTGGTGGAGGTGAGAATATTGCATGGGTGTGGCGGTCGTCCACTACGACATTATTTTAAATTCCATTTCTTTTCATTGATTAATCATTTACCCTCCCTTATATTAGGAAAAACCATCATACGGTGGAGTTGGGGTTTCTATAAGGTTTGAAATGGCATATGGTGGAGTCAGGTCTTGTAGGGATAATATTCTCGGTTGAGGTGTTACTCTACTGGATTACTGGAGGAGGTGTGGTTTGGTGTGCCGAAGGCATGTTAAAATCACACAGATAATAAATCAATGGGATGTAATTCATTAATGAGGTTTCACTAAATTAATTATCAAATTTAATTTAAATAATCAACAAATAATTAATGGACTCGTGTTATCCAAACCTAGGACCAAGACCTTTCTTTTATAATTTCATTCTGTAATAATTTGCATTTCGATTTCAATATTGAATTGCTTAATTTAATTTTCAAATTTTCTAAAACTATAAAAATATATATATTCATAAATAATATAAAAAAAGAAAATAAATATTATATTAATTGAATTAGTATAAGTGATTGAACTGACTGTAACGCTCCTCAAGTGAGACGACCCTGGTCAGCCACTGTGCTGCATTAGGAAAATTAAATACACTTTATCCACGCCCCACGACAGGTGTGCATCAGACATGCTTCAGGGATGTATTATAGATTTTATCCACTAGATTCATCTTTTGTGGAGATACAAATTCTGGTAGTGTAAGACACTCAAGTGTTCAAAAAATATTTGTAAACTTGACTACTAATGAAGTGTATAATCCCTCTACCTTAACAGGATCAAGACACTAAAGCGTTCAACTGATATTTGTAAAATATTATCAAAAATAATTTCAATAAGAGGAATGCATAAGTGGGATTGATCACATGGAAACTATAAAACATGAGTATAAAATACTATTAAATTGGAAGAAAGAAGGTCTATTCACTAAAAACAAGTTGAAGGGAGTTACAAAACTGGATATTCCCAAGAAAATCAATATAAAGGATGATCGTTCATACTTGGGTAACAAACCTAATATATTTAATAAAAATTAATCATAAAAAATGATTTCTGGAAATAAAATATCAACTTATATAGTGCATACCACACTCAAGAAATCAAGAAATAAAAGGAAACATTGAAAATTATTAAAATACCTAAAAGGAAACATGAGAAATCAAGAAACTTTTAAGTCATGGAAATGTTTGGTGGAAACTATTTTCCACACATGATACATATAAAAACCGACTATTAACATATTTTTTAAACATATAAACAATACAAATAATCACAATCTGATGATGAACATAGCTTGTCACCCTCTCAACCTCCATCTCTACATCCTTCTACTACCTGTAAGAACATTATATTGAAAATAAATACTGTTGTATATTTTTATTTAAACTTAAAACTAATAAAAGATTGAAAAATAAATGATTTTGATTTTTTTTGATTTACCTTCTAACCACCAGTCTATACAATACCACTAGGGGTAGAAATAGTCATCTTCTGATATAAATCAATCAAAACTTTCTGAAAGTGGATATTTGAGCCCCCCTGGTCTTGAACTGTGTTTCGTAGAGAAAAAATCTCTCTATATGTTTCTCAGGATATGGAATGAATACAACCAAGATTAGAAACCAGTAGACTAATAAAGACCTCAGATAGTATGGGTCCCAAACCTATCCCATGTACTCTGCTAGGATGCCCTTTCCAAATGAATTTAGAAACCAGGTCATCCAAGGAGAATGATTTGGACCGCACATGATTGAAATCACACGGTTCATTAATTTTTACCTATAAATAAAATAGTTATCATATTAAAAGTGATATATATTAATATAGTAACAACTGATAATAAGTTATTATAATGAGAAATTAGTTTATACCCCAACTTCATTGGCAAAATCATTAACAAAACTTTCATTGGATTTTTGGTGAACATTCAACCACACTTCTGTTCTAGATGCTTCGTTCCCTAGACATTGTTATTGCATTAAAAAAACATAAATAAAAAATTTAATATATTAAATAAATAATATTGTCCTATAAATATTTAAACTAATGAAAATATTACCATAGAATATTGACTTCTATAAAAACTTATTGACCCCGCAGTGAATGACCTGCTTAGCCCGACTTGATGCATTCTTTCTCGAAAGATCCTGAAATAAATAAAATTAAATTTAATAGTCATGTATCCAACATAATATCCTCTTCATATACATGTATAAATGTAAAATGAGATTAATAGAGTAAAATATATTTAAATTCCATCTCTTTCTCATCACGATGTCTGTCAACAAAAACTTTCCATTGTTCTTTGGGTACCCTATAGGGTAGCTTGTCATACATCTGTTGGGCGGTCAACGAAGTATTGTTGAAATCTCCCAATAATATCTATTTAAAGTATTTCCATTTATTTTCAATATTTAACAATGTTCACATTCTTTTTATCACATCAGCAACTATAATGTTGAAAAATATATGTACACATAAATTCATTTTGAAAATATTAAAAACAAGACATTTAATTAAACCATAATGTATAAAAATTAAATTTATTTGGTAATCAAAAACATAATTTTTTCTAACATGATGTCATATGACTCTAATAATCATATAAAATAGTAGGGGAAATGGGATCCGCAGCCAGCTGGCAAACAATCTAGCCAAGTAATCCTATGACATCATCCGTAGGGACCCTATATGAATCAAATGGGACAACTATCTTCTCTCTGGTTAGATTCCATACATTGAAACATTTTATATTTTTCTCCACACTTGAATTATTTCCATATTTATTGAAAAAATATTTAGTATAAAATTTATTAATAAATTTATTCATATTAAAATTTGTACGTATAACAGTCACCCTCCAGTATCCCCACGAAGAACTAGAAGTGGTGCACTAATCCCCCACTGTTGAGGCTCCTAAAGCAGGATGAAAGAAATGAGCTATAGAAAGGACAATCACAGAGTGTGTGAGAGATGGTCTAGGGGGAGATGGGGAATGTGGTAAGAAGATTATGGCTCAGATTAAATAAGGGGGAAGACAAATGGATTTTCATCTGTCGCAGTGCTCGGTGAAATAGTATATCGCTTCATCATTAGAATTTCTATCATTTAATCGAATAAAATTATGTTCAAAACATATATTTCCAAAACATTTTACAGAGAAAAAATATGAAAAATGATAACAGATTCACAGTACTAAAAATCCAAATATACATAACAATGATAATGAGTGATTGCACAAATTAAATAAGTTGTTGCTAAATGAATGCATAATTGTACATACAATCATTTTCTCCTTCAATAATATCGGTTTCCTATTCCATTAATTCCGCAACATAATTCATCCTTAATAGACTAATATATTCAATATCACAATGGAAAAGTAATTCTGATCCTTATTGTTGATGAGATTCAATGTCAGAGGCCAAATCTTCCACTTCATCACCATATGATACAAATCTCTTTGTTTTACGTGAGAAACATCTCTCCACCCTTCATCCACAACATCATTCAAAAAATATACCATTTTTTATTGCGATGATAATATATATAGATCTTGCAGTTCATGATCACTAACATTCATCAAGAGAGAGAAGTTCACAGAATTAAATTGAAAGGAATCTCTTTTAACACCTTTGATAATATCAACCCAATTTCATTTGAATAAAAAAACTGAAAATTTACCATGGTAGTTTCATTCAACAAAATCAGTTAGATTTCCATAGTATCCCACTTTATAAAATGTAAATATACCACTATTATGTGTTTTCAAACCCTCTTCTCAATCTACTGTACGAAATCTAAATTCTTTCCTGCTATAAGCGTCGAACTTTCTAACTTATTTTGGAGTAACTTGAGCAAGAATCTTAAAATCTTATGAAAAATCTACTCGAGTATAAGTATTAATGATCTAAAAAAAGAAATATACTTTATTATAATTATAGAAAATATATTTTAACTAAATATTCATATTTATTTCCATATTTAAGACGTTACATGTTGTGAAAACCTCTCTACAAGGTCTTTATTAACATCTTTCGTTTTATCTTTCTCATTTCATGTTCAGTATCTAATTAGTCACTTTGTTTATATCTTCGACTCTTCAATAAATGTATCTACAATTTCACTATTTAGAATTAGATATCTATGTATCTTTAATAATTCCATTTCTGTTAGTGTAACATTTGAGGTCCTCCTAACAGATCGGCCAATACAAGGAATTATTTTTGATTTCCCATGTATTTGAGATTGAGTTTACGAGTCTTAAACATGTAAAACTCAATTAAATATTGTCTCAATATCATACATGCTTCTAAAACAAATGATAAGACACTCCTATTCCAAATATACTTCAGCAATAGATCCTTTTGGTTGTGCTTTATTTCTCACATATGATTTCAAATGCCCATGATATCTGTGAAATAAAATTAAAAAACATAATTATGAATTTAATTAAGTGCCAAAATTTGTTTAATTAACTGGAAAACATATAAATAAAGTACCTATCAATTGGATACATATATAGATAATGAACGGGGCCTCTTATTTGAGCTTCCTCAACCTAATTCATAGTTAAATGCACCATGATAGTAAAAAACGACAGAGGAACGATCATATCAATTTCAAAAAGTGTCAATAAAAACCTCTCCTGAAGGTTGTCGAGCTCTAATGGATGTAGGGATTTCTCACATAGTTATCTGAAAAATTTGTAGAATTGGAGTACAACAATAGTAATTTTTTAGGTAATAATGTACATAATGCTAATGGTAGTAACTGCTGTAACCAAATACGTGAATTGTGACTTTTCAATCTATGTAACATATGATTATTAATGTAAAAAAACATTAAAATGTTACTTTAATATCCATAAAATACTTTCATATGCTTTGAAATTATAAGTAAGGTATCTTTATTTCTATTTTTTATTGAAAAAATTGTCAGAGCATTCTTTTCATTCTCATCTGGCCAGAGATCATATTTTATGTTCATTACTTATAAGTCTTTCTGATAATTGAGATGATCCTTCGAATTTCCATGATCATTAAGCAATGTGAATATCAATTTTTCATAGAAATTATTCTCAATATGAATCACATAAATATTATGCTGTAAAAAAAAATTAAATTCCCAATAAGGAAGTTTGAGGAAAATAATTTTTTTCATCCATTATTGCATTTTGAATTCAACTGATGATTCACTTCGAACCCGTTTCCCGCTATAATTCAAATTATTAACATTTACATATTTTGTTTCACCATTTCCAAGTTGTTTCCATATTTTAAAACCATTTAACAATTTTATAGGTGGTCTACAATCAATGAAAATGTTTAATTTTGACATGTTCAGCCAAAATCTATAAGATGTATCAAGAAATCATTGATGGCACAAGAAGAACCATTTTCTAATGTGAGTTAGCCGTTTGGGATAAAAATAAAAGTTACAAATAGGATATGCCAAACCCATATAAGGGTTACAACCAGATAAATTTCATATCCCAAGGAAGTCACTAATGGTCCACATTAAAGAAGCATGGATTTTGAACATTGTTTTAGAAGAATCATCAAATGTCTCAATACATTTTCTCCATAACTCCTGTAACTCTTCAATTAAAGGTTGCAAGTATACATCAATATCATTTTTAGGCATTTTTTTATAGTAATAATAATCAAAATTAGAAAATATGTTTGTTTCATACATATCCACTGAGTCATATGGTAAGGGATCAAAACAACTGGCCAAATACTATAACTAGTACTCAATGTCCCAAATGGGTTGAATCTATTGACATCCAATTCCAATCAAACATTCCTAGGATTAGTTTAGTAATATGGATGTAATGAATCAAATATATTCCACAATTTTGAATCTCTTGGATGTCACATTAACCCATCATTGCTATTATCTACAGAATGCCACTTCTTGTGTTCGGTGGTTATCGATGGCATGAATAATCTTTTCAATTGAGGATTTAAAGTAAAGTGATGAAAAAACTTTGCAGGTGTCATCCTTTTATTCTTAATGGTATTATGTTGATTCAGACTTACAAAATCACCCATTGACTACCATCTATAAGAAGAACATTTTTTTCAATCCTGTATACTTGAATCCTCTCTCCAATAAAGCATACAATCGTTGGGACATGCGTGTCCTTTTGAACAATTCAAACCAAGCCTGTCAATTTTTTTTTCATATCATAAAAATACTCAGGGATGTTTTCTTCTAGAAATGCATCATGCAACAATTCCAATATCATGGGCATTTTATTATTTGTAATTCCACATAGACATTTGATATGGTACAACTTTAGCATAAAAGTATGTTTTGAATATTTCAAACATCTGCTATACAACTCTTGATTTCCATAATCAACTAAATCATGCAATTTATTTTCTTCCATGATGTTTTCACTTACATTAGCCTACAAATAATCAAGAGTATGATCCACTAATATGTTACAATATTGATCTTATTGTCCTATAATCCCAAAAACATCACTTGTCACATTTCTATTTGTAGCAACCTCATCTGGTTGTTCAGATATGTTTTGATGTGGATTATGGTATCTTGTAGTTCTGAATGCATCATTTATAAGGTTTTTCATTTAATTTTCCATTTTCGACAATGTTGGGATCTCATTCTATATATTTACATCAGTTCACAACCTTTTAGTAATGTTATATTCTCCGTTCCAAATCAAACACAAATATTAAATAGGAAATTGCTTCAATATTAAATGTTCATAAACTTCATCTCCCTTCAACCATATTACAATTAGGACATGGACATCTTATTCTCCCTTTAACGGATTGATTATAAATTGAGAAATCTAAAAACTCCTCCAACCCCTAACATACTAAGGTGTGTTCCTCAGTAATGTGATCCGTCTTTTATCAATGTATATCAAAATGTTCCAACACAATATTTAAAAAATAAACACATAACTATTAATAAATAGGGAAATAAATTCGTATATACTAGTTGAAAAAATATATAAATATATTAAATAAGGTTTTCCTTTATAAATAAATATGGTAAATAATGAACCCACCCACTAGAAAATCAAATCATGCAAATTAAAAAGATCCATAAAAGAATATAAATATATCCTATATTCCTGGCCCAATTTGTAAATTTTAATTAACAATGTAGGTGACTTCTACTTTTCCCCAATGACATTTCCTAAGTGACCCATATAGCCAATATCTATCCAATTAAAGAATGAATTCAAGCCTATTATAGATGAACCAAAAGATAGTTGGTGTAAAGCATGAATATCATACATATAAACCACAACATGCCGAATTTTAAACACACCTCCAAATATCACATGTGGATCAAATATTATCTTCCACTCAAAATACCATACATTAATTATAAAAAAGCACACATAATTATAAACACACAACCAGATTTTGAGCTAGGTATTTGGATTATTGATGCCTTGAGTGGGTAGTTGAGAGCTAATTCCCGGTTGTGATACAAGGAGTAAATATATTATTTTCTATGTCTAAAAATTTTGTGTGTGTGTCATATATGATGCTATGTATGTTGTTTAGGCATGTGAGCCAGGTTTTGTTGAGACAATACTCCTAGAAGTATAATCCTTGTTATATCATTAGGTGATATAGAGTTGTACGACTATTAAATTTGTATGAGATTAATATAGATACTGAATAAGAACCTGAGTGATATTTATTTTTAGAGATCACTTATTCTTGGAAGGGTACGAGTGAGTTTTGATATGGAACTTCAAGAAAAGTCTTAACGTGTGAAAAAAACTATACATAGGTTATATGGGATTCTTATTTTATTGTAGGGTATTGGAGTGGATATCCCAACCCCCTCCTTGGATAGCCCACAACCCCCACCCACACCCCTGTAGCCCCTACCCCCTACACCCCGCTAGACAGCCCCCACCCAACCCCCACATGGAAATGCCACCCCACCCCCACCTATATAACCCCTATCCTCCCTGGACATCCCACACCCCTACACCACCCCCTTGGACATCCCACCCCCTGTAAAGCCCACACTCCTCCCCCACCTTGACAGCCCACCCCCACCCATTGGACAACCCACCCCCTCCTTGGATAACACACACCCCCTACCCCACACCCCTATGGCCCATACCCCATTTTCATCCCACTCACACATAGAAAGCCCCCCACCCAACCTAGAAAATCCCCCACTTGGATATCCCCTTACCCCACCTGGATAGCCCCCCCACCAAGACATCCCAAACCCCCACCTAAACAAACCCCCAACCCCAACTGAACAGCCCCCACCCTCACCTGGGTAGCCACCACCCCCACCAGGATAGCCCCCCACCCCACCTGGACAACCCACACTCCCCCAACCTGAATATCCTACCCCACCACCCCCACCTTAATATCCACCACCCAACCTGGACTACCCCCCACTTGGACAACCCACCCCCACCCTGGAAAGATAACACCCCCCACCTGGATAGCCCACCCCTACCCCGTGGACTGCCCACACCCCTACCCCACCTAGACAACCCACCCCACCCCCTAGAAAGCCAACACCCATTGGACTTCCCACACCCCTCCCCACCTGAACAACCCACTGTGACACCCTGGAGAGCCCACACCACTCATTGGACAGCCCACACCCCCTCCCCCACACCCCTGCGGCTCCATACCCCCCTATAGCCCCTACCCCCTGGAAAACCCACCCCCACATGGACATCCCCCTATACCCCCTACATCCCCCTTAGAGTAATTTTATTTAAAACCATTTTATTCATTATGAAAGGAAATCCATCATGAATTATCCATTTCATTCAAAAAACCCATTAAATTTATCAAAATATGACAAATACAATTTATAAGGCTCTATGGGTTACTTAGGAAATTTCATTAGGGAAAGGGGAAATGTATTACAAGGTTAATTCCAATTTCAAAATTGGGAAAAGCACTTAGGATATCTTTATATTCTATTATTTGATATCTTTATTACCTATTTACGTTTTTACTATAGTTATATGTTTCTGAACAAATTTATTTTTCATAATACATTTATTTTTGGTTAACATAACATTCAATAATGAATTATAATTTTTAACTAATGTTTTATGTTATTATATCCATTATTATTCCACTTCTTAATATTCTTGAAGAAAATGGAAATGTATAACTTTCCAAATCACAAAGGTGGGTTAATTTTTTAATTTAACCAAGTGTTTTTTGAAATCTAGGAAACCTAATAAAAGTATAAGGAACCTAAAAAATAAAACCATAATATATTTATATATCTAATGATGTTTATAGGTTGTGAAAAAAAATTATCCTAGTATGATATCAACAAGGATTTTGTAAAAGTCTTTTAAAAACACATATCACTTATGATAGTTTTAAATATCATTATTAAATAGATTTTTGTTGATAATCAAATGAAAAACGAAATATCACCTTAACATCCATTTTATATACATTTACTTTTTCATTCCTTAAATGAAAACAATAATTTTAAAAATATTACTTTAAAACCCTTAAATTCTTTAAAATCACCCATAACAGTTTAAATTTTAAAAATACTTAAGAAACACCATTTTCAAAAACCATAAAAAACAATTAAATGAAACAAAAAAATTATCATAAACTGTAAAAATAAAACACCAAGTCACCATATCACAAATGAGATATGAGTAAACAAAGAGAAAGATCATGGTTCCCACCATATTAATCAAACTAGGGGATACAAGGAATGAGAGTCCCCAAATGGAATCCATATAGTATTATGGGAAACAAAAAATTTAATAAAGTAAGATAGTCCTAGACCTTAACAATACATGAAACCTACACTAACATATGTTTCATCCAAAAAACACAAGTCACTTGAGAATCCTACACCTAACATAATATGGGGAACTCCCCACTAGCCATGGTATACAACACAACTAGGGGATACCAAGATTGTGTAACTATCTAGTGTAATGTAAATATATACCTCTCTCTTAGTGCCCAGTGTACCCATGATATAAATAATAGAAGATGAGTAATCAAATAGGTTACATGATTAATAATCAACATAATATAAATATAACCTCACCTCCAACACCATTGCAATAAACAACATGAAAAAAATCATCCATGTCATAAAAATACATCTAAAGAGAAGGAGGAATAATTGAGGGTATTACATAAATTATAAGTAGTTCATTATTAATGTTACAAAAGAGACTTATTCAAATAATCAAAATTCTAAGTCACTTTAATCCTCTTTGAAGTCCCATTTCAAATAATTCATTTAAACGAAACATTTATATACTTTACTAACATATGAAATGGTTGAATGTCTCTTAATTATACTCATACTATATAATATCTAGGGATCAAAATATTTTGGGGTTTAAAAAGAAATATGAAACCTAAATATATAGTATTACAAGAGAAAAAAATAAAAAACATGTCATTTGAGGATCAATATGGATCTATCATGGCCTATGAGATCTCAATGAGGTTACATTCTATTAAAAAATCCAAATAATCAAATAATAAAATAATATTTAGTTTTAAAGAAATTAATGATGCAAAATACAACAATGATGAAATGGATAATAAATCAATGAATATGAACATATTCATCAAAATAAATAAACCATGAAATTGTTAAAATAAGGTGGATAATGATAGATAACAACATGTGATGTTATTCCAAAGAAAAAAGGAACAATAAGGTCATAATTTTTATATGACTAAAAAAAGGAACAAGGGGAAAAATAACAGAATCAAGGAAACCTTCAATGTTTAAACATTGTGTGTGAGAAATGAAACCCTCCTATAAAGGGAATCAATGTAGAAATGTTCCTAGTATCTCATGACTAAAATAGAGGGCAGTCATGATCTAAAATCTAACTCTTATTCATATTCCAATAAAAATTCCTCCTATACCTCTTATTAATTATCCAATCACATATACTATAATGATCTAAAATATTCTTACTGAAAACATGATGAAGGTTTTTCCTTACTAAATTTAATATTGAAATATCATAAAATAAGTATAATCAATCACTTAATGATAAGTAAAAACTCACAATCAAGAAAACTAAATTATCAAAAATAATGTTCAATATAATGGTATGAAGTTACAATGTTATATTGATTATATCAAAATATTTATTTTGAAATTCACTAATGTCTATAAAAAGTATATAAAAAATGGGTTTTACAATGTTGTGAAAATAATAATATTCGTTGGGATTCTCAAAAAATTAATTTTCTTTAAAAATAAAAACTATTTATTAATTTATTTAAAAAAATGTTTTATAATTACTATCATAAAATATAGAATATAATTAAATAACATAATTAGAAAATGGTATTCAATGAACTAGATGTTTGGGGTTAACTTTTATGGTGCCGTTATATTTTCTCAAAGTTCAATTTGATGGTGTAGATGGTTTACAATCATATACTTCCAACTGATGGAAATATTATGTGAATATGTGTGAGTATGACCTCTAGGTGATACTCTTATATCTAGAGTATAGAATAAGATGAAGAAGGATGATACTGAGGGGTGGCAAGAAGTGTCGAGTGGGGCCATGGGTCAGGACCTATAGTGAGGAGGTGATCTAGGGATTCGAGGGGGGGGGGCGATGGGCGACGATCCGCACTGAGGGATGGCAAGGTGGCTAGGTGCACTACGGGGAGGTGTAGGGCTCCGAGGGTCGTTGGGGGGGGTCTCACGGGTGTCGGGGCCACAAGGGGGTTATCACGGGGGTTCAGTGGGGGGGGGGGGTGGGGGGTGGGGATAAGTGTCAGTATTGAAAAAAACGTTTAGAAGTGGTTTTTAATAAACCACCGCAAAATCTTGTATAAAAAAAGTATTGGTCGTTCAGTTAATCGCTGCTAAAAACCCACCAAAAAAGGTCATTTATGTTGTAGTGATTTATATTGTAGAATAATAATATTATGTTAATTATTTAATTTCTTGAGAATATTTTTAAATTTTATTATTCCTATTATATTACATATTATTATTATATAATAATTACTTAATTATTTACCTTCATGTTATACATTTTGATGATATTTGGTACTCAAGTCCAAAATGACTCTGATACGATGTAAATAGTAAAAATAGTCATAATTGCAGAATATATAGAATTATATTAATGAAATAATAATAAATTTTATACATCCATTACACTTTTAAATACATATATTACATATAGATATGAAAAATGAATTATGTTACAATCATAGAGATGGTAAGCCATACACATGCATGAGTAACATTTTCATTTTTCAACGATCATTATGAAAAAAAGGTAAGTATTATTTATCTTTATATAATGATCATAATAATATTTATATCATATTATTAATTTAAATATACCAATATATATCATTCAACTGATGTAGTGATGAAAAAAATAACCACATCGCTTTTTTGGAGGTTATAGTTCACATGTACACACGAACGACGTTATCATTTTTATGCACAAGGAATGGTGAGAATGTAAATGATATATTATTATTTAATAATTATATATGCAACATTAATATAATGTATATAAATTAATTCTGTCATTATAAACAATCTTGAGAGACAGTTATGGGAAAAAATTATATCTGTTCGTGTGGTTTTAGTTAGCCATACACATGAATGAATAATTAATTTCCCATTTTATGGAATTGGAGATGAATTTAGGATATGATATTAATATAAAAATATCTAAAAATATTTAGGATACTATATTTATTATTTCATCATTGTTTAATAATATTTTTAACAAAGTGTAAGAAGAAACAATACAAAAAACACTTAATTAAAAATCAGATATTTCCATCAGAAAATGTCATTTGATTAAAACCTTAACACCTATAAGGTGCGTGTTATACCTCAAAAAAGAGATAGAATGTGGTTTGGGACTCTAGGAATATATTTGGGTATATAGTGAAAGAAATAGGTTTTGAGGTGTGAATAAAATAGAATAATGGGTTCCCTTTTAAAAGAGTGGGGAGGGGCACTACTAGAATTCTTCAAATTAAGTTAATATAAATTAATATTATATTAAAAATACCTAAAAATAAACTTATTTCTAATATACTATTGATAGGGGTCAAAATAAATTCATCAAATGAAAATTAGGCATGTTTTTACAATTTTTAAATCCTTATATTTTTGTTTTAACACTTAATTAACCCTTTTAACTCTTAATGTGATTTCATGTAATTTATACTTCGAGGGTTAATATAATTTCTAGAAAATGAAATAGAACAATAAATGAGAAATTTATTATATTTTGAGACATATCCCAACCATTTGTCTGAAATTGGTAATTTTATAAATTTTATATCATTTAATAAAATATTATTTATTTTAAATTATCAAATAATGTCAATTTTGAAAGTATTCATTACATGACTTTTTAAAAACATCATAAAAACAAGATAAATTCAAGACAATACTTATAAAAAATAACTAAAATTTCAAATTATTTTAAAATATTCATGTATGACAATGATTATCTCAAATTTTATTTCTTTTAGTATTTTTAATATCATTAATTTGATATTTCCTTTAATTAATCAATTACTTTATAATCATTGTCCATGAATTTCATTTAATTATATCTCCCATAAAAAATTAAAAATAAATTATAATGATAAATATAAAAAATTTATATTTCAAAGTACTATTTATATTCAAATAGATCCCCCATGTACCCCATATTAAAAATAATTCACTTGTAAAATAAAAAAGTGAGAAAAAATTGTATAACCTTTGAATATAATATTATAAATGTCTTAATCTCACCCAAGTGGCATAAAAATGTTATAAATATGGAATAATTATGATTTTGGTTGAAACAAATGCATCCACTAAAATTAGGAAATGTGTTAGGGTAATTTTATAATATTCATAATATTATTTTAACCCCTAATTACCCAATCTACCATTAACCATGTTAATAAAAATAATTAATAATGTTACAATTAATAATGTCCAAAATGAACATGATTATAAAATTTTTAAATTTTGATTTCAAAAACAGAATCCATTTGTTAAAATTAAAATGATAGAAATTGAAGAAATTAATTAAAAATTAATCCCATTGATAGAACGAGAAAACATGGTTTTAAAGTATAAACCCTCAAAAGTGTGAAATGTTTTTATTTCCAAATTCAAAGTGAAATTAATTAAAATGACAAATATTTTATTAAAATATAAAAATATGATCTATTTTTTACTTTTCAAAAAATTAAAATATTTAATTTAAAACAATAATTCAATTTGATGAAAAAGCCGTTTTCAATTAAAATGCATTATTTTTTCGCTATTATCAAAATATGAAACTGATTAAAAATACAAAAATTAAACCAACGTAAATTATGATATTATTATTTCAAGGAAGAAGTTTATTTTTCAAATAATTTTTATAAAAGTGACAAAAACTGGATTTAAAATAAGTGCGATATCAAAAGGTGGTAAAATTTCTTTTTTTTAAAAAAAACAATTAATGTTTTTAACTGTAAAACTAGATATATCTTACACATGATTGAACATATTGTCTATTTTAAAAACTAAATAATTAAAAAATATAAAAAATTCATATTATATCAATACCTAGGGTGTTTCAAAAAACATGCGCATAAACCAAAGGAAGGTTTGTTGTTTTGATTATTTTATTGTATAGAGTCGAAAACCTATGTTTGGGAAATGATAAAGAACTACCCTACATTTACCTACATAAACCCACCTAATATCCCATAACTATTTACTAAAAACCCTAGATCAAGTCCTCATTATGACCTCTCATCTCTATAGTCCTCCCAATGTGCCCCACACTCTCAATAAACTCCTCCCAAGCTTTTAGAATCACCCTCTCAAGGTAATGAATTAATCTCTCTTCTCTTCAAATGAAGAACATTTTTTGTAATTTTAATTTTCAATATCAATTGGTTATATTTTCATAACCTTATAAAGATTCTTGTACTATCTAATTGATTTACTAATAATTTGAGACCATTTATACCCCCTCATTATAACATTTACTTAAGTCGTTATAATGTTAATATTTAGTTAGGGATCCTCTATTTATCCTCGTAATTAAAGAATATTCTCTAGTTTATACCTTTTTATTTCCAATTCCAAATGTTTTTATAGGTTTCTACACATCCCTATTACTTTCATTTTTATATAAACATGTTTAGATACCCCTTTCACACTAATTATACCATTTTACATATCTTTAAGTATAGTCGTTATACTGCTAAAATTTCACTACAATTTTTCAATCCAAACTATTATATTGTTAATATCCACCCTAATTCCCACTAAATGGTATTAAACTAGATATACATATCTTTCATTGTTTTTGGGATTCTATTTATGTAGAAAAAAAATATTAATCATGGGATTGGATAATGTTTTAATCTCATGAGATTCCATGTATGGATAATGGAAGGTTATCCTAATCACATTATGTTATGATGTCTTGTTGGATAAACATTACTTATTATTATGATGTCATGTTTTAGGGTTTTTTTTAACATTTTGGTGTTTGTTTTATTTTATCATTCTATATCATGCCTCATTATTAATTTTTATGTCTATAACCCATTTCCTATCCTATTTAAAGGAATTTTTTCTAACATGCAATACCTTATTCAAGTAATTATTAGTTTATTAACTTACCAGGATTTGTAGATCACCCCTTTATTATGAATTTACATAGGTTATCCTATACAGTTTTATGTTTGATGGAATATTATGAGAATGTTAATAAAGTTTTCAATAATGCCTATATACCCCCGGGTTTTAATCTACTATGTATTATAAATAATTACCCAAATAAACTATAATTTGCAATCATCTTGTTGTATAATTTTTATTCTTATGTAATAAATCATGAATTGATGTGTAATAACGACATGTTTTTACATAGTTAGTTTCAGTGGAAAATGAGATTATCATATCCTTGGGAACTCCCAAGTCCATGCTTTGGAAAAATCATGACTCTCCACCCAAGGGCTTCATGAGGAATGGTATTCTACTTGGGATGGTGGTGTATCCCACCTAGAAGGTGTATCCTTCCATGAAGTGCTTGATATATATCAATTATACTTCACTAGAAATAATTTCAAACCTCTATATTTGGAATCAAAGTATGGTCTAGTTATTTTTGGGAATATTATTAGAAAACTCACAAAATATCCTTCGGGATAACAATATGTATAAGAAAACGTACCTATATTTTAGAAAATAATAAAATGGTTTCCAAGAAAATAAATCTTTGTTTAAATATTACAAGTGGATGTGGATTTGGAGTTGTTGTACCTTGGTGTGACAACCCCAAAAACACAGTATTGAACTAGATTCAATTTATAACTAGTGCATGATAATAGGCCTTACTACACCTATGGATTGAACCTCATGGGGGATATGATTTTTTAAATTAACAATCTCATTAAGAACCCTTATTGAGAGGAAAATAATACACTTAAGAGTTTATGTTATGAAATAGATCATATAAATCTTAAATTGATTCCTATAAATTTATATGTTAAGGAAATTCATTTAATTTATAAGTTATCCATTTAATGTTATTGGATTACGATTTGTGTTTCTGATGAATTAAAAGTAATCATCCTTAATTTTCCATTATTCTCGTCCAGGGACTAAAATATGAGTAAACCAGTCAATAACCAATGTCATGGGAGATGTGATGAATTCCCAAATTGGTTACCTAACATAATGGGATATTAGGTAAAACATATTGTGATTATTCCCATCCAGCTACCAGAAATCAATGTTATCAATTAACACATAGTTTAATGTCTAAATTTATTAAATAGGAGGAGGAAGACATCTCAAGGAAGTTAATATGATTAAGGTGATTGAAGAAAGAAGATTCAATTCCCTTAATTTCAAAAATGTGAAAAGATACACTAAGGGAAATACTACAAAAAGAAATTAAAGGTGTTTTTAGTGTGTAGACAAAAGGACATAAAGCAGCTAGTTGCCATAAAAAATAAATTTTATGATGGAAGGGAATAAAAAATCATACGATAACCTTTTTTGATCAATGTCTCATATGTGATGTATATGATCATTATCTGAGTCAATTACTTAACACAAAGGTTAAATACAATACTAATTAATGACCTATAGTATGAAAATAATTAAATGGATAGGATTAAAGTTTTTATGTATTGGTATTTTAGAATTATGATGTAGAAGTAGTATATCAATGATATTTTGGATATAAGAATCATGAATTATCTAATTATTATTAAACATTATTTTTTTATGTATTTGAAACATATATTGAATGGTAGTGATAACCTATAAAAGTTTTTTAGTGATATAGTGATATTTTTTAAAACCCCTCATTTAGGGATTTATAACCCTTAATATATGTTTGATGTTGGGATAAACCTAAAGAGTATTGGGATCATACATCGATGTATAATATTTTTCTTAAAATCATTGATATAACTATTGGAAAAATATGTGACCAATGTTATGCATGATTACGGATATTTTGGGAAATAAATTATATGATCAGATATATTTTTGATTTTTAGGTGATTAATAATATTTTAGTAGATGTTTAATTGTGTTGAGGTATGGGTACCCATTAAATATAAAATAGAGGATTATTTGAGTATAATGATATTATGTTTTTGGATGTATAAGCTAAATGAAATGAGATAAACATTGATGTTATAAAATTATTTAATGTTAAGGTTATCAGTGTTATTTGGGATATATGGGTATTTATTAAAGGAAGGATATATATTAAAACTTTTGAATTCTTTTAAATTTTGGGGATTAATGTATTAATTTTTATTAATTTTAGTATTATCTAATATAATTTTAACCATTTTTTATTTGTTAAATATAGGAGGAATATATTTTTATTCTATAGTGGATTATATGATTAATTAGAAGCTTATTCTTGTAATTCATGCCTAATAAATCCATCTTGAGTACTCATGATTTGGAGAAAAAGATGATATTGTAGGGATAATTGATTAAAGTAGGAAATTATACATTTCAATAAAGTATATTTTCTTATGTTCCTAACTTGGAAGGTAAAGGAATTCATTTACTCTAGGAAAAGAATAATTTAAAAATGTTGACATATTATGATCTTTTTTACAAATAGATTGTATTTTATCCAATCAATGATTTATGTTTTTTAGGTTTTTTGAATTCCTCCTAACCATGTTCTATCTAACACTCTATTATTTCTTAGGTGCTAGTTATGTTTTTAAATTCCTATATTTTCAATTTCCACTAATTTTAAGCTACTTGGAAATCTAGTTATGTGATGAACATCATACTTCCCTTTATATCCTTTCAATTGCTTGTATTATTAACCAATTTTACTACGTGGGTTCCCAAAAATGATATTTTATGGTGTCAAAAAATTCCTTAACAAGATCAAGTTAAAATTGATAGGTTGAAATTTTTTATAGGGAAAAAATTTAATGCCCCTATTTTTTTAAAGATAAAATTATGTTCGATAGTGCATGAGATATGCAACAATAAACCCAAACAAATAATGATTATTTAAACACAAATGTTATAACTTAGACGTTAAATTTTTAGATATGAATGGGACTAAATAATTTATTAAACACACACACACACACAGAGATATATATATATATATATATATGTCCTACTCAACATAAATTTACTGAAAAATTATTAGTAAGTAATCAATCAGTTTTTAGTAATTGCATTTTATCTATCAAAAATAGATTTTCTTCAAAAATGTTATTTATTTATTTTTTTGAAAAAATTATATATAATTTCCATAAAATTTAGAAGATTTATTTTATAAAATAAAAACCATGTTTTATATCATAATATCATTATTAACTTAGGGTGAAATTTCAGAATGTTTTAAAAAATATTGATTTTTTAGTGAATATTGGAAATACCCATTGGTATAAAATTTTCATTTATTACTATAAATTAATTAATATTAAATGTAAAATTTCAGTTTTAAATTTTTATTCAATGTAACAAAATTATTTTTGAGTTATATTTAATCAAATTAATTACATTTAAAATATACATTTTTTTGAATACTATTTTTAAATGTATAATGTTTCTTAATTTTAATTAATTAAAAATAACACATAATGAGGAATAATTTGAATTATATTTATATATTATATATCTATAATTATCAATTGAAATTAATATAATTCATATTACTAGGTAAAGAGTTAAAGTAAAATTATTCGTTCCTCAAACAAATGAATTTCTTAGAAAATCACTTCATCACTCTTGCATGTTTTATTAAATATTAAACCATGAAAAATCTATGAATTGAATTTTCTGAAATTTATTACATATTTAGAATCATCATAACTATAATTAGGTAATATGGTCAACTTCATCTTTAGACAATATAAATAGTAAATAAAGTAAATATATATTACCACGATAAAACAAAAATAGGTCAATTAAGGGTAAAAATAATATAACAAGGTATTGGAACAAATTAAACCTAATAGTATGAATATTTATATTTTAAATTAATAATAATAATAATAATAATAAATTTTTGTTTGTAAATAATTTTTAAATGATTTTGATAAAAAATAGATTTTTATATAATAAAACATAAATTTTATTTTTGAGTAATACAATATTTCTATTAAGACAATCATTTTTGGTGAATTCATGAATTTTAGAAATAAATAAAATTTTAACAAAATATTACTATTAGATAATTTTTATTAAATTTAAATAATAATATAGTTTTTTAAGAAGTAAAATGTAATTATTATAAGGGTTAAAAAACTACTATTAAAAAAACAACATTTCTCAATAAATATTGATTCTTGTTTTAAAATTTAAAATTAACATGTTTATAAAATTATTTTTGTAATATATATTTTTTGAATCAGCATGCTAAAATAATCTAATTTTAATTTTTCATAATTTTCTTGAGACAATCAAATTTTCTTGTAAAAATTAAATACGGTATGAATATACAGTGTGTATTATGACATCATAATGACCTAAAAATGTAATAAATTTTATAAAGGAAATTCCTAACAAAATATATGTTTAATATTTATAATAAAATGATTTTAGGTTATTTTATTAATTTTATATAGCCTTAAACAATCATCCAAAACAAATATTAAATTTCAAGGTTTTAAAATAAATTATTTATGAGTATGACTCACTTCCACAACACCATGGGTAATATTTCAAGTAGTTATACCCTTTAAATTATAAAATAATCACAACTACTCCAATTTTGTGGATTAGATGTGTCAAAACCATGGGAAGGTTTGTGGTTTTGATTATTTTATTTTATAAAGTCCAAAACATAAATTTGAGATATAATAAAGAACACCCCTCTATATTCTTATATAAACCCATCCAAAATCCCATTTATATTTACTCAGAAACCTTGGATAACATCATTTATATACAATATCGTCCCTTAAGTCCTCCAAAGGTCCCCATGCTTTGAGTAATTTCCTTCCAAGATTTTTGAATCAGCCTCTCAAGGTAATGGATTTATCTCTATTCTTTTCAATTCAATCACCTTATGGGCTTATATGTCACTTCATTATCATGAATGCACACATCCTCAATTATTGGTAAATAATCTATTGAATTTCCACTTTAATCCAACTGATGAATACCACTTTACCACAGTTCACTAGGAAATCCCTTTTAAAACTCCTTTGTTTTTATCAATACCTTAGAGAAGCTTCTTCTTTCGCAAAGCTCAAATATCCTATGCGAAGCAACCACCATTGATAAGGCTCACTTATTTCATTAAGCTCAACTAGCCTTCGTGAAGCTCTCAATTTTTTTGGTCACCTTTTTATAGCCTTATTGAATTCCTTTACTTTCTCGATGCTCAAAACATTTGGTTCGATGTCTTAGACTTCACAAAATTTATTTCATGAACCACCATCCCGAATCACCATATCGAATCTAGATCATTAAGATTTTCATTATGTATGTCTAGTTTTCTGAAGGTTTTAGATGCCTATTTATAGGTGTTTCCACTATTTCCAAAAGATTCCAGCCATGTTATCACTATATCACAATTCTTCCTCATTTATGTCATAATTATTCCTTCTTTTGAAGCTCCATGGAAATTTACTGACATTAATGCTTAATATAGTCACAAATATCACTGTCAAACTCTTCGCTCCACCGTGATTCTCCTCACCTTCTCCGTTCTCAATGCTCATCATACTTGTGAAGCTCACTGTCAGAATCTCCATGCATTCATGAACCACCCTTCATGAACACAATATTTTCAAAACTCATGGATTTCAGAAAATTTCATATGGCCTTTATGAAAATCCAATTTTCACAATTCTATCCAAAATCCATATTTTGGACAACACAAATTTGGAAAACATTTGGAGACGATGTCACCTTGTGTATGAATGTTTCTTCACCACTTCCATGGTATTCATTTTTTTCTTGAATCTTTGTCAAAATATCATATAAAAAAACTATATGGAATAAAAAAAATACCTTGTAAACCCTCCTTGTCATGAAACAAAATCAAACCAAAAACGTTTCAATGTTACTTTGAGTGATTTTCCGCAAAAATATCCCCCTTTGGGTTTGTTGACAATTCATACAATTTGATACATCATTGAAGATTATTCCATGTTATACAAATATTTTAATCAGTTAATTATTATATAAATCATAGATTTACTCAAACCACACTCTAATATCAAATTAGATATGCTCAAAATGAGAAGAAAGAGTATTATAAAAATTTCATCAATGAATCACTTCATTCTAAAACCACTCAAATACTTTAATCACGAACCTCATATGTCGTGATATATTTTATTTGGTCGATCACCTTTAGCATCGTCAGATTTAATACTCCCCTATCTCAATGACCCCCCAATAAGCTTCTCTACTATCCTGATTATGACATTTTATCCACTTTTATATCCACAGTTTCTCCACCATTGTTAATAAAACTGAAGGCCACTCCATTGTGGTCTAAAAAAGGGAAAAGAAAAAAGATCAACAAATTTTGGAAAAAAAATCATACCTTGGGGAGATCGGGTCTGATATAAACACTTTTTCAAGTGAGGGGAGTCTACTAAACTCCTAGATCCATTTAATGTATTTTAAACGCTTCTTTAGGTATGGACTTTGTTAGAATGTCCACAACTTGTTGTTCTATAGGCACATACTGTAACTTCACAAGACCTTGTTCTACCTTCTAATTAATAAAATGACACTTGATTTCAATGTGGTTTGTCCTTGAGTTATGGACTGAATTGTTTCTAAGAATTATAGAACTACAATTATCTAAATGGATTCTAATCAAAGGCTTCAATTAAACTCCCATATCATTAAGTTGCTACTTCATCCACAAAAACTATATGCAAGGTTGAGTATCTATAATATATTTGTCTTGTGTTGTGATAAATTAAATGAAATCCTATTACATACATGTCCAAGAATTTCACAATCCACCATGATAGAAAGAACCTCCTGATGTTGATTCCCCATCATCTGCTGATCTGACCCAATATTCTTATGTATATCCTAATTACACTCTATGTGATTTGTCATTAAACGTCAAACTGAAATCCACCACGCCCTTGATATACCAATGTGTTATTTTCTTTAAAATAATTTTGATTAATTTGGTATTTCTTTAATACCGTGCTACTTGGAATGTGGAAAAAATAATATCAGGTCTTGTCATTGTCAAGAACAGTAGACTGCCAAATATTTTCCTATATTCTTTAACATTAACTGCATTGCCTTCATCATCCCTAGATAGTTTCTTCTGGGTAGCTATAAGATTCTTCATCTCATTAGAATTATCCAATCAAAATATTATAAAAAAATCCTTGGCATATTTTTATTAAGAAATAAATGTCCCATTTTTTCTTTGTGTTACCTTTAAACCAAGGAAAAAATGACAGTTCATCAATAATTGCCATTTCAAACTCACTTTTCATGAATTTGGGAAATTATCTGCACTATGATTCATCTAAATAAATGAATATTATGTCTTCAACATACAATATTACCATAATCCTTTGATTACTATCATTATTGTCATATATATTTTAATCAACTCCATCACATTGAAAACCGAGCTTCTTCAAAAACTGATCTAGAATTTAATACCATGATCTTGGTGCCTTATTAAAACCAAGAAGTTCCTTTCTCAGTTGTCAAAATCTATTCTCATCTTCATGAATAATAAATCTATCTAGCTACTCAATATAAACTTCTTATTCAAGAACACCATTCAGAAATGATGAATTTACATCCACCTAGAAAACCATGAACATTCTTTTCACTAATATAAATAAGACTAACATAATTGTCTCTAGCATTGGAAAAACTGAGAATGCTTCATCAACATTGATACCATGTATTTGGGAGTACCATTTTCACACTTTTCATGTTTTGTTTCGAATTACTGCAATATATTCATTCATTTTATTGTGAAATTCCCATCTTATATCGATGAAATTATTATCTTTTGGCCTCCAAATAATCATTTTGGTCAAAATAATCTCAATTTGGCCAAGATCATCATTCATAGATAGAATTCAATTCTCATAATCTATTTGATTCATCAAAACATTTAGAATTTACCTATGATAAGTATGATTCTTGGTGTAGAGTCTCCATCCTCATTGTTTTCACTGGCATTATTTAATCACAAATTATGTTCTATCTATTAATTTATGTTATTCTCTTCTGTATTTGTACCGATAACAAATTTTATAATTCATATCATTATCTGAATCTTTTTATAAATCATCCTTTGGAACTAAAGCATCCCCTAATCTTCGTATCTCTTAATCATTGTCCTCCTATTACGGGTCAAATATTTTCTAAATGTTCTTCCCATTTTTACACTATAGTTGTTTCATGACTTTAAACAACATTTCCTTGCCACTTATTGAACATTTATATGATTTTATTTTATTTTTTTAGCTAAAAAATATCCCTTCATCTACATGGGATTCAAACTTCCTATGTTTATCCTTATTGACAATGAAACACTTACTTCCAAAGACTCTAAAGTACTTAAAAGATGGATTTTTTACACAATATAGTCCTTATAGAGTATTCTATGCTTTCATTTATTATAACACTCTATTCGATGGGTAGAATTATTTCATCACCTCTTCTTTACAAAATTTATCTGGAAGGTCTTTCTCAATGAGAATTTTTCTTTCCATATTGTTAATAATATGATTTCTTATCTAGACAACTCCATTTTTATGTGGAGTTATTACTACTAAAACTTGATGTATTATCCCATGTTTCTCAAGGTAATCCTCCATGAGAGGTGATAGAAGGATGAGCCCATAAGGGGCATGCCTCACTAGGGTTTTCTTCCTGCAGCTTTACCTCCCTCCTCCTCCTTGGGCCATCTCCAGCTTCTTATCGACTCTTCTTCACAACGATATCAGGGGTTCCTCCTTTAGTGGCAGCATCAGGGCTCAGGTGTTTCGGTTTGTCTCACCGTTTGCTGGCCCGCTCCTTTCCCTTCACCTCCTCTGTTGGTTAGGGTTTTTTGGCGGTATGGTGAGATAAAATGGTTGTGTTTCATTTGCTGTCTGTGGGTTTCTGCCTCGCGTATCAACTAGGAGTCTGAGGGGGTTTTCCTGGTGGTCTTCATGGTGGCTGTGAAGGTGGCGACAGGTGGCGGTTTCTGATTTGCGGTGGGGATTTTTCTGGTGTGGCTTGGTGTTCATCTTTTTCGGTGATGGATTCTGTTTTCATTTCCCTATATACGTGATTTGGTTCTAGATGTTCTTGCGAGTGATGTGTGGTGTCCCGGAGGAATCGGTGGGGTTTTTGTTCGAAGGTGTAGTTTGACGATCCTGGTGGTTTTATATTGCTGTCCTATGGTCTGCAAGACCCCAATTGTGGCGTTGTTTGTTTGGCTTTTGGTGGTGGATGGAGCTTCAGATTTTTCTTCACTTATGGATTTGGGTTGTTTTGATTGCTAATGTGGATCAGTTGTGGCGGATTGATGCTGGCCTCTGATTCCTCGCACGAACTCTGCCATTTTCATTTATATTCATTTTTGATCTAGATGGATGGAGGGATTTTGCTCTGTTGATGGTGTTTTTCTTGTGATAGTGAATCTATTGGATTGCAACAGTGGAGTCAATTTTGGATTCGTTGACATTCGAGGTTGGGCTGTGGTTCCCTATGGAGTAGGATGAGACGTCAGGATAACATGGTTTTCCTCGATCCAAATTCTTGGTTGGACTTCTGTGGATGTGTTCTTCCTGGAGGATTTTCGAGAGCTCATCTCATGTAGCTAGAGGGTTTGGGTGACCTCGGAATAGAGTTCTCTATCGAGTTGGTGGTTTTGGGCTGGTGTTGATGGTTGCATCAGTGGCATTCGAAGAGGCCGGTTTTGAGGTTTGTCTTGCTTTTCTAAGGTTCGCGCTTTATGCTTTCTGGTGGTTCCTTTGACTTATCTTGGCTGATCTCGGCTTCTGTTGTGAAGATTGTCAATTTGAATGTTTGAGTGGTGCGTTTGTATGATGATTGAGTTGTTAGGTTGGCTGTTATTTTCTGCTCAATGGTGTTTGAAGTCTGTTTTTCATGAATTCATGTATGGATTACCACTTTTCCTCAAAAGTATTTGTTGGTTTCTCAATGTTTCCTCAAAAGTGTTTGGAAAATAAAAATATTAATTTTCAGTCAAGGTAATCATCCACTTTTCAATTTGTGAACTCTTTTTAATTTTCTGTTTGGATCTTCCATATTGTTTGACCCAACATCTTCTCAGCATTAATTAAATAAGTTTTTTTTGAAACTGAACACATCATAATTGTTAGTGATGACTGAAACCTATTTCATTAACTAAAATAATCAAGTAATAGAACATAATATCTCATTCAATCATTATCCGTTGATGAAATTGGTCCACACACATCAATATTCACCATATAAAACAATTTTTTTATCCATTCCCATTTTTCCTTATATGTATTTCGAATGATATTTCCTTGTTGAAAAGCACCACACATATGAGTACGATCACATGATAATATACGGTGGTCTTGAGAAGCATCATATTTCACCAGATCTTCCAATGACGTTTGGATCATGTGACCAAGTGATTTCTGCAACAACTTGTTTTCTTTTAACCATAGACATAAATCACATATCATCTTCTCCAATCACAAGGTAGAGATTAAATTCGGTATGCTTCCCTTAAAAACAAATAGTAGTGTCATTTTCCATGATGAAATATTTTCTTGGAAAAGATTATAGAATGTTTTGAATCATATAGTTTATTTCCACATAGTAAATTGTGACTGTGTCTTTTAAAAACCAACAAATATGCATGTCTCATGTCTTTTCAACCAAACATTATTATTTTCAGAGCCAATAATTTTCAAAAATCCATAATTACCAAATTGTACAATACCTTATTTACTAACCACATTCTTGTTACTAGATCCTTTTTTCCTGTCATATGTGAGGTGCATCTAATATTAATAATCCATATTCTAGTGCAATCTGATTCTTTAAAATAAATCTCTGTAACCACTTAATTCTCATATATTTTCTTTTTGATCGATGTTTTTGAGTTCATACATAATACATATTGATAATATTTATCTTCCTCAGTGTATGATGGACCATATTAATCTTGAAATACTAAAAACTGATTTTTTATTTTCAGCTCAGTTGATGGTTTATTGAATTTTTATTTGTGACCAATTAGTTTTTCTTTGGAACATTACTCTGTACGGTTGATGTATAATATTTGAACATGTGTCCAAATGATCCACACCAAAGGAAATGAACCTAAAAATATATTCTAAAATATTATGCTATGCTTGGAAGCCATTTTTGTTATTGTTCGATTCAGTATCTCTTAGATACGGAGCTCAGACTTGGTGGGTGTCCCATCTTTCTATAGCAATAACATCTGGTGCGAGGTGAATTCCTATGTGTCACTTATATAACAATAGTTTTCCCTTGTGTTCACTAAATATTCTGATTCAGCTTCATAACCATATCATTATTCACTCTTGGAGCGAGTTCTAATGAACTGGCATACAACATCACACCTCTTTAAATTTGATCAACCAACATACCAACCTTAAAATCTGGATTTGACTGTTGATTTTGGTTTGATGGACCTCTATTCTCTACCTACATATTATCTATTCCCTAAATTATGTTCTTTCACAATGTTGTATTGAGAGTTATCATTTTTTCCTAATCTCTAACACTTTATCACATGATGGAAACTTCCTCTTAAATTTCATCGATACAATTGATTTGATATTTTCTTGTGTTTTAAAAATATCAATTTTATTTTCTATTCTCCATTCTTCGTCTTGTACTCAATGACATTTGATGTGATCTCTAGCATTTATGATTTTATTTTTTCAGTTTTTTCCTTCAACTGAAACTTCTCTTCTTCATACTACTGTATATAGAGTATGGCACCATGAACAACTTTTTTTTGTTTTCTTCATTCTATCTCTCAAAACAACTATTTCCTCAAGAGTGGATTCTAACTTGACTTGAAGGTGAAATATTCCTCTGAATTATCCTTCTTCATTGTTACTTTCTTCTCTTATTAAATAATTCCTGATAACTGCCACTATAGCATCAATTTCATGATCCTTTTAGTCCTCCAATTCTTCTGCCTCTGATTCTTCGGAACTATCATATTTTCATGAAATAAGATTCTTATTTTTGAAGAAATATATCTTAAATTTTATCTTTCCTTTCATGTAGTCTGAATTCTTCATCATGGGAATTTCAACTCTCTCCTCTTCATCTTCTTGAAACATCTCAGGGCACCTTACTACAAGATATCCAAACATTCCATATTGAAAGCATGCAATAGAGAGCCCCCTTTGAACATTCAATTTCCTATTAGAAGATTTAAGGAAAGGAATGACATCACCTCATTTGTGTCGTCATCCTACTATCAATATTAAAGAGAGAGCTTATTCATAGCCTTGAATGCCACTTCTTTAGACTTACCTATTTCCAAAACATTGTTATCATCATTACTTATTTCATATGCTACATGAGTACTATTCAAGTTATCCAATGTCAACTCAATTGGATATCTATCATCAAATAATGAAACCTTTGGATTGAATTGAGGTGGTCTTTTTCCGAAGATATGCCTAACAACCTTTATATCTTCAATAATTATTCCAGGTTTAGGCATATCTTCTACAACAACATTTAACCTATCGAAGAATGTATCAATAGACTCATTATGGTACATTCTACGATCCTCATACTTATTCCATAGAACCTACAATTTTTATTTTTTTGACTTTGGAGTCTATCTCATAAATATTTAACAACATTTCCCACATAGCATGTGATGAAATACTTAACATCGGCTTAGTATAAATTTCTATTGATAGGGCTCCCCCTAAAGCATTGATACCATTATCATAAGCATCAGGTTTTCTTTTATTAGATTCTGATAAATCACTATATATATATTTACTGATATTCAATTAATAACTACTATAAATACATCCATTACCAATGATAAAAAGTATTAATACATTTGAATATTCCATTATTGAAAATTTTTTACATCAAAGATCAAAATCCAATTTTGATTGACAAACTCTATTTATTCTATTCACAGAGAACCACTGACTTTCAACCTTTTCCCTCTGATACAAATTGTTAGTCCCATTAGGTTAAATACTCCGGGGGTGAATTAGAAAATGACATATTAAAACTAATACAACTTTGGATATTGTTTTGTTATTTTACAAAACAATCTTCTCTCGTTCTCTTATGTTAAAGTATGAAAATAAATGAAGTCATGCATAGTATATAATGATTTTATTTGGTTCACCCTCACTGGGATACATCCAAGGATGACACAATAAAAATTTTACGATGTACCAGATCAACTAAATTTCACTTCAAAAATACAATGCTCAGGATAGATCAATTCTATGCCCTTGATCACAACCTTTATAAGGGTTATAGGCACTCACGTCTTTCCCAAGGGTCACTTTCTATGTCACTTTCTCTAGCACACTGCTGGTAAAAAGGATAATCGTATTCCTTTTTCTTTTCTCACTACTCTGGAAGATATCCACTCATAGTTTATGGACTTGTAGGTACCTTAATTTTCATGAATGAACACATCCTCAATTGAAGGTAGATTCTATGTTGAAGTTGTACATTCATCTAACCAATGAATAACACTTTACCACATTTCAATGATGCTCACTACCTTCATGAAGCTCCTTCTTTCATGAAGCTGAAATTGACTTCTTGAAGACACCACATTTACTAAGGCTCACTTACTTCATGAATCTCAATTAGCCTTCATGGAGCTCCAAACTTTCGGTCTGTTTTTATATCCTTTGTGAATTCCATTACATTCAAGCTAATCAAAACATTTGGTTAGATACCATAATATTCAAGAAATTTATCCAATGAACTACCTTTGTGAATCCAAAGCCTTGTGTTTTTCATTAAGGCTATCTAGTTATTAAAAGGGGTAAATGCCTTTTTATTGGATTTTTTATCGAATCTAGAAGCTTCTATCCACATCATCATCTTTCCATGATGTTCCCTCAATTCGGTCATAATGCTCCCTTTTTCGTGAATCTCTGTGGAAATTTCATGATCACGATGCTAGTTTTAGTAATAGAGATCACCTTGGAACTCTCCACACTGCCATGATTATCCCCTTTTAATGATCTTCACCTTTTCCATTCATGATGTTTTTCGTACTCACGTATCTCACCAGAAGAATCTTGACGCCTTCAAGAAAAACCATTCACAAACCCAATCTTCATGAAACTCAGGATTTTTCCATATTTTCATAAGGAATTCAAGGAAATACACTTTTCAAAGTGCTAGAAAAACTCCAAATTTTGGACCACACCAATTTGGAATCGGTGGGAAATGACATTACCTTATGTATGCAATTTTCGGTACTAGTTCCAGGGAATCCATTCCATTATCTTGGATATTTTTCAACATACTATTTTAATAATCTATCTAGACTCCACAACTTACCCAGGAAACCATCTTTTTCAACAAAAACAATCAACCCAAAACTGCTATGATGTTACCTTTGGGGATTTTTTCCCTGCAAATTTATTTATAAATTTCATAAATTATATAATGGCCTTTAATACTTATGAAACACAACTACACTATTTCTCGAATTGGTAGAAAAATATAATAAATGATTTTAAAAATAGAAAATGTAATATAATTAGAGAGAGTTAATTCATACCACAAATATTTTGGATTAATATGACATATTAGTGTAATTTTAAATAATTATATTTAATAATAAAAATTTTATTTATGTATTTTATGTCAAAATAAAATAATAGTCTATAAAAGAAATAATGATATTTCGTGAAAATATTATTTTATTAAATTACATAAAAAATAAAAAAAGTAAAAAGGAAAATGGGGGATAATAAATGGTCTAAAATTTCATCAAATCCCCATTTATAGGCCATTGAAACAATTTCCCTAGAGATTTAATTTAATATATTTTATTCTTGTATGAAATTCCATGATTTCCTGTCCCCTAAATTATAAAATGGAACCCATACTTTCTATTATTTACAATAATTTGAGCTTTCAAGCTCAACTATACTCTACCGAGTCCTAGTATTCACTCTAGAAATGTTTTATAGGAACTGTTATTCCTAAAATACCATCCCTAGGGACATTAAAATGTGATCGTATGGAGTTGTTTCAATGAAGATGTAAGCACCTTAATCGATCACTTAATTTTTAATTATTACTTTAACCTCTATAAATTTGTAATATATAATCTTAAATAATTAATTCAGTATACTCAAAATAAATATATTTTATTATGACTATGAAAATACAATTATTCACCCTCTTTCTATCAAATGGGAAGTGAAAATATTTCACATGTTTACGTATGACTTACCATCTCCACATAGTGACAAAATTCACTTTTCCTTACCATATTTTATGGATTAGAAATATGATTGGTTTAATTTTAATATATAATATTAATTACATAATTATTGTTGTTTAACTATAATATAATATCTAACTTCTTACCTTCGAAACCCTTGGAAAATGACAATATCGTTCGTGCATATGTGGGGATTAGACCCTCCACAAAGTTATGGGATTTGTTTTTCATTTCAGTTTTAATTGGATGGTAATTATGGTGGGTTTAATTATTATATATTATATAATAATTATTCTATAAGGGATATTTAATATTTAATTTTATTGTATTCCACCTGATGAAAAATGGAAACAATGTTGTTGTGTACGCACTTCCTACTATCAGCATGAACTGTTAAAGTCATTTTCTATTTGTATATTTTATGGATGAATATATATATTTATATAATGGATATATATGATATTTATGTCATGATTAAAATTGGGGAGATTATGGAGCCATGATCAAGGTATAAGGAACATAACTACCATACCAAAACATATAATAAATATAAATCATTTGTCACCCAGAATAGTGATTTTAAAAAGAATTATTAATAAATGAATAATAAAAGGTTGTAGGTAAATAATATATGGAATGATATATATAATTATGGTTCGAGGATATATGTATAATAAAAACAAATTTTTTTATATATGAGTTTTGAACACATATGAGGAAATCCAAACCTATGTTAAGATATTCATCTTTCCATCCTATTTTAATTAAGATTGTTTTTTGTTACATTTCTAATTATGGAAATTATATGATAATTTTCATATTAAAACTTCTAATATTTATTTTTCTAACGTTACTTAGGAAGAATAAATATTTTTATTTTATTTCCCTCTCTTTAAATATACAAGAGACTGAATGTACATTTATATGGAAAATTAACTTTGTTTTACTATTGATCCATGAACCTTTTTCTCTTGTATCCATGTTTTACTAAAACAATTCAAGCATTATTTTACTATTTAACTATAATTTTGTAAACTATGTTTTAACCATTTTTTAATTTTTTTTAAAAAAAATTTAATGGAATATTCAGGTTTTTTTCTGAATGAGGTAATTGTTCATTTTTTTACAAATAATGCTAAGGGTTTATTTTATTTTAAATTATAAGTAATGAATGGAATTTACAGCCAACATGTTTGATCAATGTTTTTAATATTTATTTATAATTTTCAAAGTTAATTTTTAATATAATTTTTTTCTTAATATTTTGGAAATATTTTTGTTTTAAAATTTATTTTCCAAATTGAAAGTTATTTTCCTCAAAAAACATTTTGGCAGATTTTCATAGGAATATTCATATACGATAACATAATTTTATGTTAATTTTGATTACTATGGATATTATTTATAGATAACATTCATACTATTTATATGTATTTTTAATTATTATTTTGATTATCTCTTTATGCTAGTAATTTATTTTCCAAGGGTTATGCTATGATGAATGTATGAAATGTTCATGAAACCCATTTTATTTACATGGGTTATGATGTGATGATATAATGAATGATTTATTATACTGTGGAATAAATATATATGGTTTTAATTATGTGATAGTGTTTATGTTATAACCATGTATAGTGGTAATGTTATATCCAAGGATGGTTGTAATGTTATAACCAAGGAAAGGAGGGGCACAAATTATACAACCCACTAATACATTGGGTAGTGATTGATATCTCGTGAGATAAACATGATTATATTGGAGAGTTAATCTAATATATTAAGTTACACTATCCACTATGATAGTATTGGAAGTTATCCTTGATTACTATGATGGTTTTTAGATTGAACTCATTGTTTAGTCAATAAGGTTTTCTTTATGACTTTTCCATTCATTCTTGTTTTTAAAATCACAAACACCTTATACATAAGAAAATCTATATTTTAATTATCTAAGGAAAATTTACTTCCTTAAGGAAATTTACCCTAACCTAGATTTCCTTATACATATCAATATATTTCATAAGTATAAAAATTGCATTCATAACAAAAACATCGAAATCATATAATACTTAGATATGAAGCATTCAGTTTTAGGATCCGAATTTTGGATATGAACTGTAATGAAGTTCCACTCCGAATTTTGGATACGAACACTCATATAGTTCCATTCCGAATTCTGTATACAAACTCTCATATAGTTCCATTCCGAATTCTGGATATGAACTCTAACAAAGTTCAACTCCAAACTTTTATGACTTCGACTCTGAACTTCTATGAGTTTGACTCCAAACTTTTACTAGTTCAACTCCGAACTTTTATGAGTTTGACTCCGAACTTCTATGATTTTGGCTCCGAACTTGTACTAGTTCGACTCCGAACTTTTATGAGTTTGACTTAGAACTTCTATGAGTTCGACTCTGAACTTTTACTAGTTCGACTCCGATCTTCTATGAGTTTGACTCTGAACTCTGTAAGTTCAGATTCTGAACTCTTGTGAAACCAGACTCCAAATTTTCTTAGAAATTCACTCCGGATTTCTACAGAATTCAGGTTCCGAATTCATATAAAACAGAATCCGAATATCTCTTTATTATAGACTCTGAATTTTATTTTTGGTTAGAATCCGAACTTTTATTTCCTTAAATTCTGAATTTCAGTTTTTCTTGTACTTATACCTGTTTCATTACAAAACTATGTCGTGCATTCAGTTACACATTTTTTTTATAAAACGATGTCATCCATTCTATTTCTAACTAACTGTTTTTTGAGTGACACATGTACAAGTCCCTTCATAATTGATGGAAAATATGACCGTTGGAGGAGGGAGCTGACCTTTCCAACCGAGCCTATAAATAGGAGGTCATTTGAAAAAGCTCAATATAGAAGTTGATCACTCTAGAAACCACACACTGTTAAGGGGATTTCTAGAGAGATAAGCTTTTTCATTCCTTGTGCATATGGAACTGCTCGTTCAGATTGATTCGTGTGATTCTAAATGTTGGTGATTACATTTGAGGGTTTCCAGTGATAGGAAGAGAGAGGTTCCAACTACCTTGAAGTTGAGGGCTTCCGGGGATAGGAAGACATAGCTTCTGACTTCCTTAATGTTTAGGGTTTCCTTGTTGAGGAAGACAGAGGTTCCAACTACCTCAAAGTTGAGGGCATGCGGGGATAACAAGAAAGAGACTCCGATCTTCATATCAAGGGCTTACCCTGGTGTGGGTAAGACAGACTTTCTTGAAAGTATAAATCAAGGGACCTTTATCCAAGGTTGTTGGATACCCTTCTCTTTGGGTTAAAAGACTTATATCTTGTTACTTGTTGTTAAACTACTTTTTTTTCTGCTGCATTTTGTATTGTAAAGAAAGTATAAGATTCTTATATTTCCTTACACTTATACTCTGATTCATTTAGATTCTATACGATTTAAGGTAGAATCTCATATTGTAAACTTTGGTTAAGTTTCATTTTCTAGATCCATATTTCCAAAACCTATTTTTCAGAATCACTTTCCAGATTCAAGAAAGTGAATAGAACTAGAATTTTATAACATCATACTTTGTACCAATCATTAATTGGTGTTAGTGGTGTTGTGAATTTTCATAGTTTAACTTTTTTAAACTTAGATCTTTCCTTGTTTAAGGAAATTTTTAAAGTGTACAATTCACCCCCTCTTGTATATTGAGCATCTACATTGTTATTTTGATCCTACACTCATTCCACTTTGATTACATTGGCAGTGAGCCTTGACGATTAAGGAAATGATTTTTTATGCTTAGGTGTATGAACCAATTCAATTTCTTATTCCAATTTTATGATATAATGGTTCATTTTATTTTATTAATTTATAATTAATATATTATTTACTTCTATTTTTTATTCTCTGAATCAATTGTATGATCATTTATATATAGGTTATTGTTTTAAAATATGATTCTCAGGTTCTCAAACTCGTATTATCATTTTATGTTTAATTAATTATTGATATCTCCCTTATTTAACCTTTTTGAGCATATAAGCTCACCTTTCTTATATTTTCTTTCCCCAAGTTATGATGAAAGGTATTATGTTTGATATGTATAAGAAGGGTTCTAGTTATGAAGAATGTTTTTGGAGACACTTATGAACCATTTTTTATGTTTACATGTTTCCAAAGATACTAAGAAAATATGATTATGGGGTGTATCATAATGTCATATTCTAAATAGTTATATATTAAGATGTAATAATTATTTATAGAAATTATGGTTCATTATAGTTGGCATAAAATAAAGGTGTAGTTAACCTTAAGAAATAGGGATAATAAATATTTACTGGAACCCTAGGGATAAGTCTCTGTATAGGATAAGATACTAATGTTTTGGTAATAATCATGCATGAACTAGGATAAACCAAAGTTTTTATATATTGAAAACAATGTGTCTTTATTTAGACATCCAAACATTTATTTTTTTGATTATGTTTTTTTACAATATGATTATTATTTCCCAAATTATTCATTCTGGTTTTAGTAAATTTATGGATCACAAAGGAACCATGTTCTTGTTGAATGTGATGGAAAATGAAATGATTGTATAGCTCAGTGACCAAATGCTATGGAAGATTGGATACAAAACCTTATTTCTTTTCCCACAAAAATTTCTCAATATGGGAATCATTTCAATCTTCCAAACGATTCAATAAGTCAATAAAATACTATTGACAATTTCATGATATAGAATCCACATTATTTTAGTGGATATTTGGATTCAGTATTGGATGAGTAATTTTTCACCACCATTGAAAAAAAATTAATATTGTATCCAATTCTCATAATGTTGAAAATTTATCCTAGTAGATTATCATTTGGAAGGTAAAGTAGATAAATGGTGGAACCGTATTAATAATATTATTCAATAAAAACAAATTGAATCCATAGATTGGGATGTGTTTAATAGAATATTTTACAGTAAGTAATTTCTTCATATATTGTGTACGAAGATGTATGAGGAATTTATTGAGATCAAGAAGAAGTATTATGAATATATTGGAACCTATGATTAAAATTTAATAAGACATGAATGGTATGATTTTGGTTTAATCATCATCCATGAAATAAAAATTGATTAATTATTTAGTTTCTTAAAAGATGCCTTTGAAAGGAATTATCAATAAGAGACATTAATATCTATGAAGAAATAATTTCATATACACTCAAGATAGAAATAGAAATTAGATATTCTAACTATTTCCATTGTTTTGGTATGGAAGGGAAGATAAATTCTAATGATAACTCGAATAAATCACATGGTGGAATGAAATTCTAGTCCCTTACATGAATGAAATGTTGGAAGAAACTTCATGTGAATTTTTTGAGTGAAATTGTGATGTGTTTTAAATGTGGGAAGGACATTAATAGAGATAGTGAAAGTAAAAAGGTGGTGAGAAGGCTAGATGTTGAAATGGAGGAAATGAATATTCCAACTAATGCACTACCCATGATCCAATTCTTTAAATTCAATAAGTATAGGCATTATTCAAACTAGTGAATTAATCTAAAAGTTTTTAATTATCCTCTTCAATAGCCTCCTAATACCAATGTAAAATAGAAATTTTATGTGATTATAACTGCCGAAGTGGGCTATAATAATGAAAAAAATAAAGGTACACTTATCATCCACTCTATAACAAAATATTTCTTATTTGATTCTATATAGACCCACAATTTTATACCTATGTAGTTTTAAATGGTTATTTAACTACAAGTTTAATGATTATATATTGATTTAGTGATAAAAATTCTTAAAGAAAATATGTTTTTGGGAAAGTTCTTCCTGAAAATATCATGATTCTCCCAATAGTTTAATTTTATGTGATTATGGGAATGGATTGGTTATCTTTATATAGATACCATATCAAATAATAAGGAAAGGAAGTCATATATATTATTCCAAATGATCCCATTCTCAATTATAGGTGTGAGGATGAATAGGAACATCAAATGGAAATTTCATCTACCTTGTCGATATTAATTCCAATCCATTAAGAGTTTTGTCTCATATGGTTGGGGAGAAACTCAACATTAAATACATGCTTAATTTTTCCATTATTTTTGATGTCTTTCCAAAAGTATTTCCTAGGTTTCAACTGAACCATGATGTTGAGTTCTTAATAAACATAATACATAGTTCAATACCTATTTCAAAGACTCTATATTGAATAACCCTGATTGAGTTGTAAGAATTGATGAAGAAACCCTAGGATAATCTTGAAAAGGTATTCTTTCAGCCAAGTGAATCCCCTTGGGGTGTACCTATTCCTCTTGGTAAGAAGAAATATGGATCAAAGTGACTTTTCATTGATTATATAGAACTTTAAAATATTATAATTAAGAAAAAGTATATTCTACCCTATAATGATGGCTTGTTTGATCAACTATGTGGAGCTCAAATACTTTTACAATATTGAAATTTTTTGGGACATAATGAATTTAGGGTCTTAAAGGTGGATATAGACAAGACAATATTCCATAAAATATTTAAATAATATGATTTTATGGTGATGAAATTTGTTCTAACTAATAACTATTATCTTTTGGGATTTTATGAATAGTGTGTTTAGAGATTACCTTGACTAGTTTGTGGTAATATTTATAGATTATATAATTATATATTCAAATAAGAAGTAAGATCATGAATATATCTCTTGAATTGTCCTTAAAACTTTGAGGAAAGATAATATTTATGAAAATTTTTCCACATGTGAATTTTGGATTCAAAATGTTTAATTATTGAATCATATAATCTCAAGTTATGGTATATGAATACAATTTTTAAAGATAGGAGTTATAGAAAATTATCCTAAACTAATCACGGTGATAAATATATATAGTTTTCTTAGTTTGGATTTATATTTTCTACACTTATTATGAATTTCTCATGGATAGATAATCCAATCAACAAGTTAACTTGGAAATGATCCAAGTTCCTTTGGATAGATGAATGTGAGGATAATTACAAGGAGCTAAAGAGAAGGTTGGTCAGTTCACCTATCATCATAATATGTTGTAGTGGCTTAGAGGTTTTAATCTCTAATGATGAATCCAATAAGGGAATGGGGTGTATTTTTATTCCGAATGATATTGTGATAGAATATACCTAATGCTAATTGAAGGTTCATGGGAAAAATTACCCAACTCACAATTTAGTGTTATCATATATAATTTTTGAATTAAATATATAGAGTAATTATATTTACAGTGAATTGTGTGATATATATATATATATTTACGAATAAGAGACATTTAATGTATATCGTCACATAAAAATTGTTGAATATATGCAAGAGAATAAGATTAGTTTTGGTTAATGATTATTACACACCAATATTTTACCAATATGGTAAAGTGAACAAGGTGGAAGATTCTATGAGTAGAAAGGGTCATGCTAAATTATCTATTACGTGGATCATAAAAGTTCTAATACTTAAATATTTTTAAATGATGGGTATGGAAATTTCAATGGAAGGGGAATGATATTTTCTTTATCTAATGTGTGTTCAACCATCAATATATGTGACAATTAAAGAGGAATATAAGGAAGATGTTGAACTATAAAATAATTTGTGAAATATTAATGAGTTTATCATTAATTGTGATGGAATAATAAGGTTTAGAAACCAATTATGTGTCTAATATATACCAAATTTGATGAGGGATAAATTAGGGGAAGATTATAGTTATTTATTATCGAATCATCCAAGATGTACAAAGATATATAGAGATAGAAAAGACAATTTTATTTGGGATGATATGAATATTGATATTGAAGATTATATTTCACGATTCTTAGTGTATTAGTAAATTAAGGATTAGAGGGAAACATTTAAGGGGAAATTACAACCATTACCCATTCCAAAATGGAAATGGGAAAACATATCTATAGATTTCATTATAAAAATATACAAAACATCTAAAGGGGACAATGCTATATGCGTTGTAGTTGATCGCCTAAGGAATTTAGAATAATTAATTCCATTAGAAGAAGATTTTCTCTCTCGAACATGCTATGTGATTATAAAATAATAAAGTAGTAGTATTTCATGGAGCACCAATCTCAATCATATCTAATAGGGATAAAATTTTTTCCTCAAAGTTATTGACAATTCTTCAATGTGATGTTGATATAGTGTTACATTTTAGTATATCTTATTTCCATAGATAGATGGTTAGTCTGAGAGAAAAATTCAATCTCCATAGGATATTATGAGGCCTTTTTTATATAATTCAATGGTGTTTGGGATCAACACATTCCACTAGTTATGTTTTCATACAATAATAGACTTCATTAATGAATTAAGATGGATCATTATGAAGTCCTATATGGAAGGAAGTGTAAAACCAAAAACTTATGGGATGTGTTTAGGGAAACTTATATTGGGGCCTGAGATGACGGAGTAAATAATAAATAAATTTAGATTTATTCAGCCATAGATCCTGGTATCACAATGTTTATAGAAATGTTATACTAATAATCATAAGCTAGATCTAGTGTTTGATGTTGGTGAGAAGACACTTATATGAATTTATACATGGGAAAAGGTAATGATATTCTAAAACAATGGAATGATAATCCCATGGTATATTAAAAATTTCTAGATTCTTAATTGTATCAAGACAACAACATATTGTTTGAGACTTCCACCAAACATCTCTCAAGTTAAAGATCTGATCTATGTATCTCTCTTATGGAAGAAAACACTGAATCCTTTACATGTATAAAAATTAGAGGTCATAACATCGGGGAATGATTTTTATTATGAATAAAAAATAGTATAAATATTTTATTGTAGATATAAAATTATATGGAAGAAGACTACCCACTTGGTAAAAGTTCTATGGAGGAATTAGAAATTTGAATTACTATACATGAACCTGTGGATGTAATGAAACATAGTTATCTTAATTTTTATTGTAATAGAGTAGTGAAAATCAAGGAAAAAATAATTATAATGGGTTTATAATGTGAAATCATGACATTTTTTGATATAAGTTTTTTCAAATAATTTTCTTTATTCAACTGCATGAGTGACATGCGACATCGGGATTAAACAAACCATGATATACTATTAGAATATTATTATTTAAAGTGAAAATTATCATCGAGCCATTATATTAAAGGATATTAATATGATTGAATAAATTATGAAAAATTATGGTTTACACATGTATAAAATAAATTCATTGGTCAATAATTAATTATAAATAAAAATGAAAATCATTTGAAAATAAAGGAAATAGTAAAAAAAAAATTTAGATGTAATCTGTTTTTTGTATTAATAAAGTAAATTAATCACTATTGTTGAATGATTTTAATGAAATTTATATATTACATATTAAATCAAATTCTTCAAAAATTCATCTAATATTTTACTGTTCATAAGTTAGGAATAAATAAAATTTTATTCTTAAAAAATTAAATTTTTGAATAGCAGGTTTCTTCTGTTTTGTGCACTTATATTAAAATTAATTTATTACATTTATAGGTATTTAATTTGATAAATTTGATTCAATATTTTTTATCATGGGCTTAAAATTTGATAAATAACCCCCTTTTACTTTTAGTGAATATGAATAATAACCGTAGAAAAATTTACCGCCTCGGTATAGGATAAATCGTGTTCACCTAGGAAAAAACTATGTGATAAGGCTAAAAAGTTTCATAGTGATTCTTATTAGTGTAATTTATTTAGAAATTTATAATCTTATGAAGAAAATTTATTTATTTAAGGAACGATTTTCTATGAAAATGTCACATATAATATTTAAATCAAAGAAAGTTAGAAAACGTCACTCTCTTAGTTTTAAATATAAAAAATGTATCCATAAATAGAAAAAATAATGTTATGAATAAATATAAGTATCTATTTTGAGATAATTAAATTATTTTAATGACAAAAAATTATTGAAATTTTTTAGTAATTATTTAATGACATTAATTTCTAATGAAATGACGATGTTGTAATTATATAATTAATAAAAGAATACAATAAATGATTTTAAACTTTTTGAATTTAAAAGAATTTGATAGTGTTAATGATAGATACACATTTTCTAGATGAATATGAAATGTTAATTTTATATTAAACTATTATTTTTGAGTTTTTACTTTTTATTTATGTATTTCAATTCATATTAAATAAATAGTGTCTAAATTGATTAAATCGAGATTTTTTGAAAATAATATTCTATTAAATTACTTAAAAATCCTAAAAAATATAAAAATTGGAAAAGGAGGATAATTTTAAGTTTAATATTTATTAATTTAGACATTTATATCCAATTTTTAATCATTTTTCTTGATAATTACTTTATCATATTTTAATCCTTTAAGAAATTACCAGAGTTCAACTCCCTTCGATTTTAAAAGGGTACCCCTCCTTTCTCTTATTCACACCACATTAATAATTGTATCTTGAAAAAAGTATTCCAAGATCTATTTTTAACTCCACTATAAAAATTCAATAGGTAATGGTATTCTATAAAGACAAACCATTGAGCCCTTAATAGGAAATATAAATGAGTTGTTTCAAAGAAGAGGTAATCTCTTTAACTAATCAAATTATCTATAATTATTTTTTAACTCACATAAATTTTCTATATTATTAATTAAATAATATGTTTAACATAATTAATATAATAAAATGTTATTATTATCATGAAACAACAATTATTAACCCTATTTTCCATCAAATAGAGAGAAAGTGTCGTTGATGCATACGTATGACTTACCGTCTCCACGTATTGATACAATTAATTTTCCCTTACCATATTAAATGGAAGAGTATTATAATGGTTTTAATGTTTAAATACAATATCTATGAAATATTTATTATTTTATAATTATAATATAATATCCAACTTCTTACCTTCTAAACTGTTGGAAAACAAGAACATCGTTCGTGCGTACGTGCAAACTACCACCTCCATGAAGTGATGTGATTTGTTTTTTCATTTAAATTTTACAAGGATGTTAATAAAGCTGTATTTAATTAATATATTATATATATAAATATTTTATAACAAATATTTTGTAATTATGAGTTATTATTTATCATTATTTTGTTCCATTCGATTAAAAATGGAAACAATGTTCATCTGTACACATGACCCACTGTATTAATTAATGGTTCATTCATTTTTATATCTATAACATTTATAGATGAATAATAAAATTTATATAATGAATATATATGATATTTAAATCATAATTTACTTTCTTAATATTGAGTAACCATGATCAATGTATATGGACCAAAACTACCAAACCCAAACAAACATGAAAAATGAACTAGTTATCACACATAATTGTGATTTTGATAAATAATTATTCATGTATGTGTGATAAAAGTTTATATGAAAATAATACATAAAATGATATATATGATTATTTTCAGTAATATATGTATAATAAATTTTGATTTATTATACATGAGTTTTAAAAATGTATAAAAAAAATCAGACATGAGAGAAGAAATTTACGTTTTAGTGATATTGCAATTGGTATTGTTTATGGTTAAATTTATATTAGAATAAGTTATACGATCATTATATAATAAAAATCGTTTAATTTAATTATCCTATATTTATTTCTGAATAATTAATTTTTTTACCCTCATTCCGCCCGCTCTAATTACTCAATATAAAAAACAATCATTTTAAGGAAAACAAACTATGTATTACTATTCATTCTTAAAACTTTTTCTTATATATCCATGTTTTTCTAATATGTTTTCTTTTTTGTTCAATTTTTCTATGAATGTATGAATTAATTAATACCCATGTTATAAATTTTTAAACAATGTTTTAAAATTTATATTCTTGTATGTTTTCAAATGATGTACTTATTGAAACTTTACCAAACAAAATTAAAAGGAATGGTTTCTTTTAAATTATACGACATGAAAGGATATAACAGCCATATTTAATACTCAATGTTTTTAATATTACATTACCATTTTACCAAATAATGTTTTTCCCCATAATTTTTTGGATATATTTTTCTTTTAAAATTTATTTTAAAAATGGAATGGTTATTTTCCTCATGAAATATTTCAAGGATATTTTAAATAGAATTTAATATATTTTACCATCCTTTATGTTGGTTATGATTTTTTTGGGATATGGTACAATTATAAATTTGTTACTCTTTCTCTATAGGTTCATTTTTTTTTGATGATATGTTTATGAATCCCATTTATTTTCCATGGGTTATTCTATTATTAATGGATGAAATATTTATGAAACTCGTATTTTTTCATGGGTTATGATGTGATGATATGATGAATATTTTATGAAATCATGGCCCGCATATGTATGGATTTCATTTTTGGAAGGTTCTTATATTATAACCAATGAAAATGGTTATGTTATAAAAAATAATAGTGGTCATGTTTTAACCAATTGTGGGTATGCCTTAAATTATATATCTCTCTGATACATTGGGTAATGATTGATATATAATGAGATAAATAAGACTACAATGAGGAGTTAAACTTGTTCCAAATTGTTATATATACACTATGATAGTCTTGGTAGTGATCCTTCACTATTACAATGATTTGAGGATTAAACCCATTCCACTATGAAAACATTATAAGCGATCCTTAACTATGATGAAATATATTTTTTATGCTTGTATTTATTCAAAAATTCTATATCTTTGGCCAATGTTATTCCCTCAAGGAACATGTTTGTTGATTCCTTTATGATTCATATATAATAAATTTATTGGATTTATAAAATTAAAAAAGTTATGGTATTTGATATAAATGGTATGGTTTTTAAATGTTATTCTCATTATCTCGTACAATTTTTCTCATGTTATATTTATGTGATCATTAATATCTCCCTTGTTTAACCATACTCATAATATGATCTAAAAATTTCTTATGTTTCCTTTCAATAGGTTATAAATAAAATATTATGTATGATATGGCTAATAAGGATTCTTTTTTTTGAATAACTTAATTAGAGACACTTACGAACTAGTTGTTAATGTGTCCATATTTCTAATGATATTAGACCTATTAGATTCTTGTGTTGATCATAATGTTATGAAATGAATATTCCTACAATAAGATGTAATAAATATGTATGAAATTTATGGGTTTCTATACTTCCCATAATGATATAAATAATAAATGGAGTCGTGGAACCCACTTTTACAAGTCTTATATTTCTCCAGGACAAATCCTTCAGCGACGACCCTAATTTCTATCACTATTGTAAAGCCCCCCCTTCTCGATACCCTCCCCTTCCAGAATCCCTGTGTCCAGTAGGTATATTTTTATGTTTATTTTCTATTTGTTTTATTATGTTAAATTAATATTTAATATAATTATGATTTTAGTTTTTAATAAAAAAATTATGTTTTATATTTTTTAGTTATTATTTTTGATAAGTACTAGGATTTTTAATAAATATTTTTGGTATATTGATTTTATTAATGTTGTATAATATTTTTTTGATTTTTTTTAAATTTTGTCTTATGGTTTACATTTTTATTTTTTTTAGTTAAAATCATTTTATTTTTTTTTTATTTTTTTGAAGAATGTTTTATAATGTAATGATATATTTTTCAAATTATCTAACAATATTTTTATGGTAGATTTATTTTTGTTTTCCTTGTAAATTAGTTTTATTGCATGAATATTTTTGTAATATGTTTTTTATTTTTTTTATTTTTTAATTCTCTTTTAGTTATAAATTTTAAAATTTATAATAATTTTGAATCACATTATGAACTTATTTTCAGTTATTTATAATTTTTTGTAGTAATTTTTTGGAATAATTTTTCAATTAAATAATAATTAATTTATATAAAACTTTATACAGAATTAATCAATTAAATTTTTTTATCCCATGTATATAGATTGTAATAATACTACAATAGGGGGAGGTGTAAATTGTATTCTAAAAAAAACTGACAAATTTTTACCTCATCTAGTATTAAAATCAATTGAATATACAAAATTTGGTATACCCAAAATATTTTCACAGTAAAATTAATGTATTGATAATAATAATAAAACAATAGATATGTCCCAATAACCTATAACACTAAACAAGCATAGATTAATATGTAACTCACAAAAATTTACCCAATGTTTTTAAATGAAAAAACATAGTGAAACATTAACAAAACAAAGTGTAACTTTTAACAAACCAAGTACCACTATGAGGATGTTATTAAAATTCACTCTTAACCTAAAGTGAATAGGGGATTTTAAACCTGATCCATGGTATCCATGCCTTTAATAATATTGAAATATTCTTTTACTAAACATATGTTTCCATTGGTTGTAAACCTATCTGAATGTGTTCACTTATACAAACTAGAAGCTCTACTCTATCTTCCTGATATAATACTATGTTCACCAAAATCAAAAATTCATTGATTGAAAAAATAGGAAGCTCGGATCTAACATCCATACCCTGAATTACTTGATAAAAACACAATTAAAACATGGAAAATAAGAGCCATTACAATGAAACCTCACAATATTAATCTCTTAGACAACACTCAAAAGTAAAAAAAAAGAAGTTCCCTAAAACCAAATTGTTTAAGTATTAATGTGATTTTATCATTTATAGTATTCTCATTAATTTATTTTTATATATTAACTTTTCTCAAAGAATGGATCAATTTATAGATAGTCTAAAAATAATCGAATTTTAGGATTTTTAGGTTTTGTTGCAATGATATTGGTAGATTTCTTGTTTATCTTTCAATGGGATCAACATATTTCCACATCTACCAATAAGTTATTTTGGACCAATAAAGTTTTTTATTAATAATAATTTCCAAAATCATAAAAAGAAATGGAAATTTTAAATTCCTTAGACCATTTTATTATTAAAAGTCCCATGACCACTGTTATTTTGAAAAGAATTATGCTATTCGTATTTTGTTTTACAGATTGAAATTCTGGAAAAAGTAAGGACACGACAACAAACTCATGTTGATTCAAATACATGAATAAGTTTATTGTGTTTTCCAAAGAAATAAATAAAATGATTTTTGGACTCATCAACCTACCCCTTTCCAAATCACAAAAGTGATAATTAAAAATAAATATATTCATAATTTTAAAATAAATAATCCATGTGATTTATCTAATAAATTTAATAAATCCCTCTAAATGAAAGATACATTATCCCCCTTTGAAAAAAATAAAATAGAATTAGTTAATTTTATAAATTATTCATTTAGAAAAACTCCCCACTTTTTATTTTCCATAATAAATTGAAAAAAAAGATAAATAAAGAAACTTTCCGCTTTGTAAAATAATTATTTATCCAATAGAATAAGTATGAAAAAAATATTTTTATAATTTAAAATAAAATCATTTTAAAATTTAAAATTAATGTTTCTTAAAGATATCCCCATTTATGTTCTTTCAAAATATAACAGGAAAAGAAGATCAAAAAGTATTCCCCTTGATAAATGAATGGAATTTCCGTTTTAAAATATATATTATTTTAATTCTTTATATACATGTAACACCCCAAGCTTCCACGGTACGATTCCCTTTGAATAATGTAATAGCTTGCATTGTACGCAACTTCGAGATTCTAACACACTGCAAACAATAAAACTAGCCATTATGAATAGTAATACCCAATTTTTGAGAATTCATAAATTTTATCTTTCAAATGGACTTCATTTTTGGATTTGTAATATTGAAATTAGCTTAGGGTGGATTTTGGGTATTTTTCTGAAAACTTTCAATTTTTTTATGAATAGTGAAAAACATGGAGTTATAGTTTAAAACTGAATATTTATTTAAATAATTATTTATTTTATTTAAATTAATTTTAGGTCAAAATAGATAAATAATACCAATATAATTTAAATGTAATTAATGGAAGTTAGATTATAATAATTTTAGATATATAAAAATTTTATTTAACTTTTTAACCGTCTTTTACCCACCGCCTAGGAGCATTCAAAAATTTGAATAAAAAGTAATTTTACCACTTCTGTGAATTGAATTTCAAAAATATGAGAGACACATTAGATATCAGAATGTAAAATTTAGTTCAATAAGATACAAATAATTTTTGGTGAATAGTAACTTTTGACTTTTATTTACCACGGTTAAAAGTAAATAGGGTAATTAATGGTAAAAATGATATTATTATTACGCTAAAATGTGTGCTAATTATATTGGATAAAGTTAATTCGACCAAAAACAACCTTAGGAATAAAATATGATCTTTTAGGTCCACATGGATTAGATAAGGACATTTATTATTATTTAATTCAAAGAAGAGTTAAAAGTGTTAAATTAGAAGCTTAACAAATAAAACATTTTTAATATAGGGTTATTTATAAGATAAATTCGATTATAAATATTCATTTGAAAGATTAAAATATTTCCTGCATAATTATATTTTATTTATATTTTTTAGACATTAAATAATTTAATTTATGACACAATGATGATGCAGAAATTACCTAATTAATGAAACATTAAAATATTTGATATTATAAATATCCAAATAAATGTAATTTGAGACTTTTTATGAATTATAAAAATTTATAAGTTAATATGACATTCTAGGGTTGGTTAGATGAATTTTTTTTCGAAGTAATAATTCTGTTATGAATTTAGAAAAAAACAAAATACCAAATGGTGTCAAAATTGACATAAAAGAGTCTTTTAAAACAAATATTATATTATTAATTGATATTCTATTCCTAAAAATCTAAATTTTAGAAAAAAAACTTATATAATGATTTTTTTATCATTAATTAACCACTTATGGTTCTCTTGGAAGTATATAATAAGTTTATTAACCATATAATATAAGAATACAAAGAGACATGGTAAATGTCAAACTATTTAACTAAGAGTTAAATCTAAAAGATAAGGTTAATATAGTGACCCAAATTAGTCTAAAACCTATTTGTTGAGTGGTTTTCGACCCATTCCCACCTTATAATTTATATAATCCATATTTAAGCCATTATAAACCGAAAATTATTTTATTATAAAATAATATTTCTAGCTTTTCTTAAGGTGCACCTCACCCCTCATATAAAAGGGCACTCCTACTTCTCCCTAATTGACACCTTCAAAGCCATTGGATCTGCCAAAACATGCCCAAATACCCTATCAACTATCCTCCCTTCATCCTAGAGTCCTTTCATTTGTCATAAATCCACCCTAAATATCCCTTTTGATCAAATCAAAATGAAGAAACCGAAGAAGAGGTAAATATTTCATCGCCTCTTTCAAGTTCCATTCTTCTTCCACTTCCTCTATCATTGTTATTTACATTCTAAAATAATAACTCCAGTATCATCTATATACTGTGATGTTATTATAAATATTGTACAACCATATTAATTATTATATCCATCCTTTTAATGACATGTCACCTTATGTGCGTACGTATGGCTTACCGTCTCCACATCATGATATAATTGTTATTCAATACATTATTATTTGGATGGGTATAATAATGATGTGTAATTGATGTACATAGTAAATATAACATGATATTTATTCTTTATATATGATATACCATCCAATTATATATTATTTTAATATCAAAAGAATGGTATTGTCGCTCGTGCGTACATATGGATTACCATTTCCACGAACGCGATGAGATTCATTCCCCATCACATCCATCCAAGAATAATTTTCAATTGATGATTAAAAATAATGTTTAAGAACTTGATATAATTCTCGATATGAATAAGATACATCCCATACATAAAAATATGACTCACATAACAATGAATATAAAGGAAAACAAATCTGTTAACACCTGAAGCAACGATAATACTAAGATATTATTAACAAAGTAGTGTTAAAAGATCATATATGATATCATATTGATGTATATGATTATTTTATAATTTAATAACCATTATTTTACCATTATATAGGATTTTAGCCTACCCTCAACCTAGGAAAAGTACAAAGTAAGGGGTTTCTTATCTCACTTTAAATTCTGTGAGATTTCCATTGTTCGCCACTTATTTATTTCAAGTGGTGTATTGTGTACATAAAATTGATATATATTATCATGATTATTTTTATATTTATATTATTATGAGATTCATTAGGTGGTTGTTAACGTTTTTTCATACGACTGTATTGATTACAACAAAGTAAGGGTTTTTCATCTCACTTTTATTTCCATGAGATTCATGCTATATTGGACACTATTTCTTTTTGTGTGGAGTATGTAATGCCCCTAATTTTATTCCTTTTGTAATATAATTTAATGTATGGGTATTTAAATATTAATTTTATGATACTTATTTCATGTGGTGTATGTTTTGTATGTTACTAAATTGGTAAGGTAATTTCAAATTTCAGTTTCTACTCATTCGGTTTTACGCAAACTTCATTGATTACTTTAGACCAAGAATATGTGTGAAATCAATATTTATTTACTTATGTAGTAATTTCCAATCCCCTTTCTATGGATATACATTTTTGAGACACACAATAACTTATTTGATAAATTCTCAAGTCATCGATATGAACTTGATAAGAGTAATTTTAACTCAATCCTCATTCATTGAGTTAAACATCCAATTCATTGGTAATGTTTTTACTAGAATATGTGTAAATATTCTCTGATATATTTACACTGAATATCCAATAATATTGAGTGTATTTATATTTTTCACACACAATTATGTCATTTATTTATCCTTTACTTAAGGATACTTTATTTATAAGATATTTCATCTCAATTTACATTCCTTTGAGACTTCATTGTTGTTATGCCCCAATTCACTTTTATATGGTGTATATAATGTCCATTGACATATTATATAATGAAATTATTTATTCTCATGGTATTATAAATTTTTTATTACCTCAATTATTTGTATTCCAGCGTCTCTCATTTGGATAGTAACTCTAACTAAAATACAATTTTAAATGTTTTAAAAATTTATTTTTTTCTAAATCATTCTCATTAATGTCCATATTTTAAAAATGGTTTTAAGGATTTATTTATATGGACATTAATGTTTTAAAATTAAAATTCTTTTCAAAATTTTAAAATTGGTATGAGACACTTTGACCCAAAAATCTATTTTTAAACAGCTTCTTGATAAATATTGTGACTTTTAAATGTTTTCAAGAAAAATGTGGATATTTCTCTCAAATAGTATTGATGATTATTTTCATCTATGTCAACATCCTTTATTATTTTCAATTGAGGTTAATATGTTACAATAAAATATTCCATATTTTATTTATTGAGTTATGTTTGATTGTGGATGTGCTATTATTTATACTATTCAGGGTTTCTGGATATAGTATTGACATTTTGTATGCTAGTTTTAATATGAATGTTTATGTTATGTTTCAAACTTTTCATATGAGGAATGAATTGGACTTAGTAAGTGATGGGTGGAGCCCGCTATTGCTCCTCGATGCATAGTAGGTCTTATGAAACAAACTAGTGTCTTGGCACAAGGCCTTAACAAAATTTTATTTGTAATCTTGGCACAAGGACTTGACTATGTGGTTATGAATGTCTGGCATTATGCATTCCATCATTATGAAAGTGGCTATTGATATTGCATGTGATTATTCAACTATTATAATATCCATGTGAATAAATAAATTGAATTATTTGATTTTAACTTTTCCATATTATGTTGAAGTTAAAGTGTAAAAGGCTTTTGTTTTAGTCATATACATTGCCTTAAATGTCTATGCTTATTTTTGAAAATTTACGCTATATTGTTATCCTTAATAAGAATCTGAGCTCACCCCTTTCTAGGTTTTATTTTTCCCAGGATGCGAAGAAGTATATTATGACTGACCTGCATGGATATTATATGGTATCTCAGTGTTTTCTATGGAAACAATGTTGTTGTAGTTTTCTATTTTATGATGTAATGTAAAACATATGAATGTATCGAGTAATTCCAAGGCTACTAAACTAATCAGTCTTTTGAGACTTGATCTTTTGTGATCATTCCAATGATACATAATAATTCACCGACTCTGGGTTTCTAGGGTCAGGGCATTACCATTGGTATCAGAGGATGTTTAGTAAAAACCTTGGAAACTAGATTTATATAAACTCTGATTAGATCACATATCCTGACGATAGACTTTGACGATTAGTATAGAATAACTTCCTAAAATTTTGGTATTTTAGATATTTTGTGAGTTTTCCAAGTAATACATCCATATTTGGATACGAACAGGTAGAGGCTGCTCTAGCACAAATGTATCTAGGGTTAAAACCCAAAAACACCGCTTTGAGCTAAAAACGATGGAGGAACTGGTGAACGACAATGGGCCTTGTTGCGCTCTTGGTTACAACACTCCTGGTGGATATGCATAGGATAATAAAAATTTTCTTTACAAACCGATTTGAAGGATTTTAATATAAGATGAGAATAAATGACCTTGGTTAATCCTAAGGTGTTTCAAATTGAAAATATGGTGTCATGATATTCTCTAAATGATTTTATGACTACTGTTACTCACACAATGTTTTCTTGTTTTTTTTCAATGGATGGATTCCAAGGAAGTCATAGTAGCTTTGAGCATTATGTACAAGGTGGGAACGGTGGTAGAAATGAGCAAAAAAATGGAATGTTGATAGGCGTAAAAGATATCGTGTTCATGAAAAATTAGTTTTCCAAAAAATATGATCAACAACATATATATTAACCAACTCTCTGACTCAAAAAAGAAGATATAGGTGATGAATGATAAGAGATCTACCAGTGGAGACCATAGAGAAAAGAATCCTCAATTTCCATAATGCAGGAAATGTGGAAGGAGACACCCAGGAAAGTGTCTCAATGGAACAAAGAAATTATAAAACGTGTGGGAAAGAAGGACATAAAGTAAAGAATTACTGAGGAAAAATGAAGAGTTCTATGGAAGAAAATAAAAATGGTCCCAAGAATCGATTTACAGTCATTTGTTGTAAATGTAGGTGACCTGTCCATTACCCAAGTGAATGCCCAATTCTATATTATATTTTCATGGTCAAATAAGAAGATACGTGGAAATAAATGGTTGGATAAATGTATAAAAGTATTAGTGCTCCTTGTTGACGAGATTACTTTGGAATATTTTTCTCTTGTTTTTGTAACCCTGTAGTTTTTTCATGTGAATATTATTTCAGGAAGAATTATATTTTCTCTTGTGGATATAGTTATAATAAACCATTTGGTTTTATATGATCATTAGGTTTGAGGCAATTACAAGTTATTATATTTTTGAATGAAAATGCAAGGTATGAGATACAATTTGTGGTTAAATTATGTTATGGTTATTTTTAGGAATTTATCTCATTTTGTTAATGTTATAAAATACAGTTTTTTAAAAAGGACAACAAACATACCGTGTGAAAACCCATCACGTTGGACAAAGATGTGGGAATCGAACCCACAACCAGACTGCGATTGGGATTTATCGCCTTCCACTAGACTACATGAAGCCCCTGGTTAGTGTGACTAATTAGTTTTAGTTAAATGATTTTATTGGTCATTAATAAGATTATTTGGGATCTTATGTCTTACAAAATGAATACCCTTAATATAGAAAAGTGATTTGGTGATTAAGTGATAATTGTTATTTTGGAAGACGTTAGCTCCGTTGGGAACAACAAATGCCTATGGAAAATAGAATACTATGAGATTTCATTTGAGGAGTAATGGTGTATTTTTATCTATGTTTTTATTTTGTATTTATAGTGATTTGAGTTATTTATGGAAATGATTAACCTATAATATAGAATATGTGATTAGGTTAATTACTTTTAGGTATGTGAATTTAAGAGTATTCAATGTCATTTAGAGATACAATTTAACGTGGAAGACTACATAACCAAATTCTTGTAAGTTTTGGGTTTCAATATTAGTTTGGATTATATTAATGGATTTTAAGGACAATAGTTTATTGAATGGTATTTATTTAACATTTGGGTATTGTTGGTTTAATTTTAGAAATTATGATTAGTGTTTCTTTCTCTAAAGGAATATCCTTTTGGGAGATCATATGATCTTGTACTAACCGTTTTGGTTTTGATTAATCCCTAAATACAAGGTAAATATATAGTTTATCCTTTGTGGATCATGTGATTCTCTAGAAGTTGATTCTAGCTCTTCTAGTATGACCATGTCATCTTGAATACTCATTTTTCGAAAAAGAATGAGTTAGTGGTAGAAATTTATTAAGTAATGAAACTCTACTTAAAACGTAAGTATATGTCTTTATGTTCTTAGTCAGTCTCATAAATAAATTCCTCATCATGATGAAATGTAACTTCAAAAAAAAACATTGTCTGTTTACATTTCCTTCTGGGAAACTAATGACTATTTCTCCCAACACAAGTTTGTGGTTTTATTGTTGTTAACTTTCTCCTGAACATGTTTTCTATACCTATCCATCAGAACTTGACACTTAGTTTATCTTCCATATCCATGTTTTCATATATGGATTCCTAGTATGGGTTATCTTGGGTGACCTTTGTAATTTTCTTTCCTTCTTTTAAAGAGATAGTTTTATTGACTCTTTTTCCGATGTGGGACTTTAAATTATGTTCCCAAACCCAAATTTAAAAATTGAGAGGACGCAATTTCCAAAATGGGGAAAAATGTAACACCCCAAGCATCCATGATACATTTTCCTTTTAATAATGTAATAACTTTCATTGTACGCAACTTTGAGATTCTAACACACCACGACCAATCAAACTAGCAGTTATGAATAGTAATACCAAATTTTTTATATTTTATAAATTTTTTCATTCAAAATGGACTTAATTTTTGTATTCATAATATCAGAATTATCGTAGGGTGATTTTTTGGTATTTTTCTGAAAACTTTCAATTTCTTATGAATAGTGAAAACACTGAGTTATAGTTTAAACCCAAATTTTTATTTAAATAATTACGTATTTTATTGAAATTTATTTTAGGCCAAAATAGATACATAATAACTATATATGTTCAATTTAATTCATTGGATTTAGTTTATAATAATTCTAGACATATAAAAATTTTATTGAACTTTTTAACCATCTTTTACCCACCTCCTAGGAGCATTTGCAAATTCGAATAAAAAATAATTTTACCGCTTCTATGAATTGAATTTTAAAAATATGAGAGACACGATTGATATCAGTAAGTAAAATGTGCTTCAAAAAGAGAAAAATATTTTCTGGTGAATAGTAACTTTTGCCTTTTATTTACCACGTTTAAAAGCATATAGGGTAATTAAGGGTAAAAATGATATTATTTTTACCCTAACAAATGTACTAATTCTATTGGAAAAGTTAAATTCGACCGAAAAACAACCTTTGGAATAAAATATGATCATTTAGGTCCACTTTTATGAGATTAGGACAATTATAATTATTTAATTGAAAGAAGAGTTAAAAGTGTTAAATTCAAAGCTTAATAACTAAACCATTTTTAATATAGTGATTTACATAAGTGAAATTAGATTATAAATATTCATTATAAATATAAAAATATTTCCTATGTAATGGTATTTTATTTATATTTTTTAGACATTAAATAATTTAATTTATGACACAATGATGATGAAGTAATTACCTAATTAATGAAATATTAAAATATTCAATATTATAAATATCCAAATAAATGTAATTTGAGACTTTTTATGAACTACACTAATTTTATAGGATAATATGACATGTTAGGGTTGGTTAGATAAATATTTTCAAAGTAATAATGATATTATTAATTTAGCAAAAGCAAAATACCAAATAGTGTCAAAATTGACATAAAAGAGTTTTTTAAACAAATATTATTTTATTAATTTATATTCTTTTCCTAAAAATATAAGGTTTGGCCAAAAGACTTATATAATGATAGGTGTATCACTAATTAACCACTTATGGTTCACTTGGAAGTATATAGTACGTTTATTAACCATATAATATAAAAATACAAAGAGACATGGTAAATGTCAAACTATTTAACTAAGAGTTAAATCTAAAAGATAAGGTTAATATATTGACCCAAACCTATCTGAAACCTATTGGTTGGGTGGTTTTTTAACCATCCCCACCTTAAACTTTCAATAATACATTTTGGAGCCATTATAAAACGAAAATTAAGTTATTATAAAATTATATTTTTATCTTTTCCTAAGGTGCCCCTCACCCCTCTTATAAAATGGAACTCCCCCTTCTCTCTAATTCACACCATCAAAGCCATTTGGCTCCGCCAACCCCTACCCAGATACCCTCTCAACTGTCCTCTATTCATCCTAGAGGCATTCCTTTAGTCCTAAAGCCACATTAAGGATCCCTTTTGATCAAATCAAAAGGAAGAACCCGGAGAAGAGGTAAATATTTCATCATCTCTTTCAAGTTCATTTATTCTTCCACTTCCTCTTTCTTTGTAATTTCCATTCTAAAATAATAACTACAGAATTTTCTATATACTATGTTGTTATTATAAATATGTTACAACCATATTAATTATTCTATCCATCCTTTGAATGACATGTCACCATACGTGCGTATGTACAGCTTACCGTCTCCACATCGTGGTGTAATTGTTATTCAATACATGTCGCTCGTGTGTACGTACGGATTACCATCTCCACAAAATTGATGAGATTCATTCCCCATCATGTCCATTCAAGGAGAATTTTAATTTGATGATAAAAAATAATTTTTAGAAACTTGATATCATTCTGGATATGAATAATGTACATCCCATACATAACAAATATGACTCACATGACAAAGAATACAAAGGAAAATGAATCCTTTAATACCCAAAATGAATATAATGGTAAGACATTATTAACAAAACAATGTTAAAAGATCATATATCATATAATATTAATTTATATTATTCTTTTATAATTTAATAACAATTATTTCACTATTATACAGGAGGTTAACCTACCCTCGACCATGGAAAAGTACAAAGTAAGGGGTTTCTTATCTCACTTTTAATTCCGTGAGATTTCCATTGTTCGCCACTTATTTATTGAATGTGGTGTATTGTGTGCATACAATTGATAATATTATCATGATTCTATTTATACTCATGGTATTTTGAAATTCATTTGGTGGTTATTAACTTTGTTTTCATATGACTCGATTGATTACAATGAAGTAAGGGGTTTTTCATCTCACTTTTATTCACGTGAGATTCATGCTATATTGGTCACTATTTCCATTTGTGTGGAGTATGTACTAACATTGGTTGTATTTATTTTTTAATATAATTCAATGTATGGTTATTTAAATATTCATTGTATGATACTTCTTTCATGGGGTATATGTTTCGTATGTTACCACATCGTTAAGGTAATTTCAACTTTCAATTTCCACTCATTTGGTTTTATGGAAACTTCATTGATTACTTTACTCCAAGATATGTGTGAAATAATTATTTATGTACTTATGTAGTAATTTACACTCCCCATTTTTTGTATATAATTTTTAGACACATAATCATTCATTTGATAAATTCTCAAGTCATCGATATGAACTTGATAAGAGTAATTTTAACTCAATATCCATTCATTGAGTTAAACATCCAATTCATTGGTGTTGTTTTTAAAAAAATATGTGTAAAAGTCCTCTAATTGATTTACATAGAATATCCAATCATATTGAGTGTATTTATATTTTTCACAAATAATTATTTCATTTATTTATCCTTTACTTAAGGATACTTTCTTTATGAGGGATTTTGTCTCTAGTTTAAAAGGCTTTTATTTTAGTATTTCTTTATAATATTCCATAAAAACTTTTCATCTTGAAATTTCAACTACATATCATGTTTTTATGTCTTTTCTATTTGGAATCCATCCAACAGCCTAAAGGCCTTAAAATTGTTATTATAGATAAAGCCCCTTTTAAGGGAATAAGGGGGAAACCCAGACATCATGGACATAGGACGACTAAAAACTCGATGGTAAAAGAGATAAAACCAGACAAACAATATGGAGAAGCCCCACCCCCAGCAATTGATCATGTTTAAGCCCTTATCCTTTGCATGGCTATTCAGTAAGCAAGTATCATGTTCCAAAGCACATGCCCGATCTGATGGCTGACGCCATACCCTCTCAAACAACCAAATCCAAAAAGCTCTGCAAATTTGAATAGCTAGCTCTGAATCTTCTCTCGGGTGGTTCCATGTGGTCAAGTCCAGCTGCAACACCATCCCAGACGCTCAAAGCCCAAAATGTAACTAGGTAGGAGTAGACAACCCCAACGGCTAAGACACCTTGACAGTCCAGTAAAAATGACCTCTACTGCCTTCATGTCCGAATGCGAGCCATCCACTGTCACAATTCCAAATGTGAAGCACCACTATCTTCGATTACAAAAGTGAACCAACATAGAGTAAAACCAGTAGCCTTCCATTCTAGTAGAATGGTCGCCAAATTTTTCTACTAGTTACTTATTAAATATATTAAATAAATTTGATTTTTAACTAAAAATATCATAATACTGATGCAACATGATGTATTCTCATTATAAGATTTAATATTGTTATCATGTGTTTTTCATACTTAGAATGTTTTCTCATTTTCAAGTAATTATGTTCACAAAAATTCCTAATAACTCTCAAATTCACAATATCTTTAGCTACTGAATTTATTAATAAATTTTTTCGATTAGAATCTTGAATCAAATCAACTATTTCCCAAAACATTGGTAATAAATAATTGACATTATATACATTCATAAAAAATTAGAATGAGTATCGATTATCCATCCAATTTTCTATATTAATATATTGATTTGGGATTATATATAATCATCATATTTTTGACCCTAAATATCCTTGACTTTTCAAACCATCAGTCAAACTACTAGTTAGTATCTTTTTTTCAGGAGAGATCCCAACATCTATTGGTTTATCAAATTAAACAATATCATTTTCATTGTGATACTTTTCAACATATTTGGATAAATTGGATGAAGAAGGGATGGAAATTTATTTTGATGAATATGATTTCAAATATGAAATTATTAATAAAGATAAAATTTACTTTGTAAAGGTATGAATAGATGATTTGGTCGACAAAATATCTTTCAAAAGTTTAGCATCACTGTTTTCAAAATGCACTTCATTGATGATATTCTCAATCAAATTTTCATGTAATTTTTATTTAAAAACATACTTCTCTAAAACTGCATCCTTATTAGTGGAATTTACAAGTAATTCCTCAAATGTTTTTTATAAAATTCTATAGTGTGAACTTATGTTGAATTTACATCCATAACATTCTTCACTCGTTCTCCAAATTCATTATGGGTTAATGATAAAGTTGAATTATTCTTATGAACTTCAGGTGAAACTACTTCCCTTTTCCATCCAAATTAAATTTTATTTTAAATGTATATTCATCAAATACATTATTTTCTTGAATTTTTAATAAATATAAAATTAATATAGAAGTTCAAGATTTTTTCACCTTCTTATCATACATTTATTCATATTTTCCTCATCAATATTCTGATTATTATCCCATTTATTTTCTTTATATTATTCCTTATCAAGGACCATGAATGGTTACTAATTTTCCATTTATTCTTTTATTACTTCCTTGATTACTTTACATTTTTCTTCAATGATTCATTGTAATTAACCATTTGATTTAAAAAATGATCTAAATAATTACATTTTCTAAAAACCTTCATCAAATTTTGTTTAATAATTTTTTATTTTTCTTTTAGTGGAGATTTATTAGTAGCAGTAGAATCAAGGGATTCCATATTCTCTAAAATCATTATTCTTATATTAGCTTCATCACCTTAAATGGTTTTATGAATTTCATATAAACAAGATTTAAATATTTATTGATATATTTCATCACATCAAATTCATAAATTAATTTTATTCTATATATTTTCTTGAAATCTAACATGTTTTCCTTAAACCTATCCATATATTCCTCAATGTAAGAATTTTACCCAATTAAAAATATTTAAAATAATTATATTAACAATCCAAATATAAATTAAAATATTTATCATGAACATATTATTGAAAATAGCCTCGATATATTACTATACACACTTTATAAGATTGAACTTGTGAAAATTTAACATAAATTCAAACAAATATAAATATTGTATCTAGATTGTTTCATTGTAACCATTCCTTGGTAAAAAGAAATGAATGTAAACATTGATTAAAAATGTTTAATTCAGGTTCCATATGTCTATTTCTTAAAACATTCTCATTGAAATGCAACAAATGTTTCTATGCATGATCTTTATTAAAACTTATTTGAGATTATAGTAATTTATGTGAAACCAAAAAGAGATTTTCCCTCAAATTTAATTTCTAGTAGTCAATAAAACATATCTATAGATAATGTATCTTTATATTTCCAAAATAAAAACTTCACATGTTGACCACTATATAATTCAGAAAACGTAGTCATACTATAGAATTCCCTAACCAGTAAAGGATAAAAAAACTGATATTCTATAGTTGGTAGAAACAAATTCATCCATACATGAAAATCTATAATATCTTTCAGTATAAAATTATACTTATGGAAGATATTCAGATAAATTCTTATTTACTAAATTATTTCTCTCATAGAGCATCTACAACAAATATCACATAATTTTTTTATATTAATAGTTATTTCTAAAAATTTGGAATGACTTCACAAAAAAACATATTGAATGAGTCTAAACAACACTAGTTCTACACCTTTATAATGGTGTTATTATATATTGGAGATCTTCTAAAGACTAGGGTTAATTCCTCATAAAATATTTTTCTTTATTTCTATTTTAGAAATTAATTAAGTTTTCAAGTTTAGTTTTAAAAAATAAATTTAAAATTTTGATATACTATTTATAGTTCTTTAACATTACATATAGTTAAATTTTTTTAAAAAATTAGTCAAATTAAAATAAAATCTAACAACTATCTAGAAGCTATATACTGTTAGGTCGTCTTGATCATATTCATTTGAATATTATTCTATGTATATTCTAACTTAAAATTTATAAATTCCCCAGAAACGTAAAGTAATTATTTTAAAATTTATCCAGAAATAAAAAACTCCCCCTAATAGAGATAATTAATTTTATATATGTATAAAACCAAAAAATATAAACTACTAAAATCATACAATATATTTAAAATACAGTTCTAGTAAACTTAGAAAGGAATAGAAGACATGGTAAATAGGTGTACTATTTCCATTTCACAATTACTTCACGTATTTAGAATTAATTTTTCTAAAGATATACCTTCACTGATGCATCAGTGTTTATGAAATAAATATTTGGTACCCATATTTTCTTTCACTTTTGATACTCACAAGTAGATAGTTTGTTAGAGACAAAATTTTATGATCTTATAAAGGATTTAATACTATTGTGTTAAAAATTAATCATCTAGTTTCCTCATCTTTCATATAGAAAAAAAATTGTGCTTTACATAGAACAAATTAATTAATTTGATATATTGTTCTTTTAATGGGACTACTAACCATATCGGATGTAGTTGTTTTTATTATTATATTTTCTCAAATCTTCTCAAACTATTTTATTCCAAGATTAAACTTCATCAGTAACTTCATGTGGATCTTAATATCATATTTCATTTTCAACAACTAAAATCATATCTTGAAAAAAGTCACACTCATTGTATTATTTTCATAATTTTTATTCGAAATTTATCAACCATAAGATTATATTCTGGTGATTTAACCTTTCATTTTTTCTTTTCATATTAGTGGTTTGTTTTGTAATCTTTTACTTTGAGTTATTTTACATAGAAACAATATTTTTATTCCCCTTTATGCCTTCAGTAAGTTTATTCTCAACTATTACAAAACATTGTTTTTCTTTTGTAGATTCAATTTTAGGAATAATGTAATTCTCATATAGGTTTTTGTATATATGTTCAAATTTAGTAACACATGATTCCATTTAGTCATAATTTTAAGTAACATTGACCTCATCAATAGAATAGTATGAACTTTCCTCAGTTTAATTTTCAATGGTGTAATAAAATTTTGAATCAAGAGTAATATTCATAAGATATTTTACTATTAATATTCCCATGAAACAATTTTATGATTTCATAAAATCCATTGATTTTTTTACTATTGTCACAATCATTCAATAATCTATCAACAGAGGTGCCTCCATCACTTATTATAGATATTTCTATAGATTTTATCATTTCCTTAATTTTATTTTAAGAAGACCTTCTTGAAAATAGCCTATCTTTCCTGTTTAATTCAGTAAAATCAGGATGAATATGATGTTTTTTCTATATTCATATCATGTAGGTTCTATATAATATATTTTTTTGTTTTTATTTTAAATAATTTATTTAGAAATTATTTCTCTTAAACATAATTTTTTCCATGCTATAAAGTTTATGATATGCTAGCTCACAAAAACTAACATTATAAAATTTCATCTATCTTCTCTTATATGTACTTGGTTTACTAGTTCTATTATTTTAAATTTTGGGATTTTTATAATAAATTCAATTACTCTTTCATGATTTTAAACATATCTTCTCAAAAAACATTTATACTCAATTAAATTCCCCATTAAATCATCTATAATTATCATGGAAATATATTTTGTATCATTAATAACTATTATTTTTAACTCATACTAATTTTTTAAAATGTCGATAACCTCATCGACTAACCGATCATATAATAATAAAATTTCTCTATGGGATTAAAATTTATTCATGAATTCCATAATCTTCTGATGCATCGGAGAAATTTTTCCACCTATAGGAATATAAAAACTCTTTTAATAAACTCGAATCATATCTTGTTTTACTTCATTAACTTTAGAAATTCCAAAGTGAATAACTTCAATATTTTTCAAAATTTCTAATGAAAATTTACAAGAAGATACTTGAATTTAAATATTATTTTGAATATAACATATCAAAGTATTCATGACTATAAAATAAAAATAAAAATTAATAATTCTCATCTCTTTATAAGTTCAAAAAATATTTATATGGAATTTTATATCTCCCATTTATCATAATAAAAAATTATAAACACTATTATTGATATAATACATTATATTCATTTTTTATAGTACATATAATTGTTTTCTTAAAAATAGGTGGCCGATTTGTAATCATATTTTTTAAGCATACAAAATTCATAACATATTCTATTAAACAATTTAAAAGGACATTTATTTATAAAATTTTAGCATATATACTAACATAGAATATGATAATCTAATTTAGAAACTGAAATAAAAATTCTATATGAAAGACTTATTCTCAAACCTATAGAAAATAATTGACAAAAAATGATATCCAAAGTATTAAGGTGGAAATAATACTATATGATTTGGGGGGAGGGATAAATTTTAGCCTACAAAAAAACAATATTTATCCTCTTCGAGTATTAATACATTCATATACATAAAATATGAAATACCCTTAACATAATCAGAATAATTGAAAATTATGTGTAAAAAGAGTAAAATTATTTTCATTACACAATAATTGATTTCATCCAATGTTAGTTTTTATTTTCAAACACTTTTAATGGAAAAGTGAGAACCATCATAGCTAACCATATCAACTAGTAAAAAAAGCATACACTTATTAAAGAAAAGTGTAATCCTATTTGAATAAATCTCCGTAAACAATCTCAAAGGAAGATAATTTACCTATATTTCTAGATCATCCTTTAAGATGCCTCCATAATTATATTCTAGATAGTCCTAGGATTTCTTGTATTCATATTTTCTAATCTTCACCATATTGAATCCTCTAATGAATATGCGGTCTTACTTGTCAATACACTAACATTACTCCCTGGTAGTGTCCACTCGAAGTAGTCCTACCCTCATTTGATCAAAATCTTCATTTTATTCCTTAATCATGAGAATGTCCTATGCTATTTATTCACCCGAGTACATTAATAGTACCATGTTTTGTTCCACAACTACATATTCTTTTTGTTGAGGACCATTGGGAGTCCCTGCCTCCTACTTCTATACATAAGTGTGTGAAACCTCCTTCACCAACAACACATCCTCCAGATGTCGTGGTATCTCCCTAAGATCTTATCTTATGCATCTTCTTAAGGAGTCTCTATAACATCCAAGGTCCCCTAACCCTATTAATCCAGGGACCAATTACTTCCTACTTGTTGATCCCCCTTACCGCCTTTCGAGGTTCCCTCAACCAGTGCAACCTACTTTCCACCTTCTATTTTTTAGTATTTTTCTCCTTGTATTTACAAATTTTTTTTAATAGTGTCTCCATTGGACTATGAAGATATGAGTAGTATTTTTTCCCTCTTATTTCTTCTTCTTGTGATAATGAATCTCCCTGGGTCCCTATTTTCATAATTTCATTTCTTCCTCCTTGGGTTGTGTAAGACTTTACCAAACCCTCCCATTTCATATATGGGTTGTTATCCATCAGACCGTACTTATGAGGTAAAAAGGTTTTTATATTCAACCCCTCCATTTTCACCCAGGCTCTCAAAGTGGTTTTTAAACTGATAAAGGCAAAAGTCGTTCTTAGGTTGGGACCTTATTTGTTATTTGACTAACTACATGCACAATGCCTTGGCTCATCCCATTCTTGAACATCCTTAGAGCTACCCATGCTTGTTGGTTTAATCACAACTTCAGTGTTGATACTTATTCTTGTAACAATCATGGAATAGGTGCAAGACTTTAGGATCACAATCCCCTTATCATTTAAATCATAATTTATAATTTAACGCACATGGTCTTGTACAAGGTATTTTTGCATATTAACTCTTCTACTACCATGTGCATCCCAAACAATGAAAGGGTCACTAGTGGGACCCTCTAGATCTTTTCTCCTTCTAAGTAACACCTTGTCCATCTTTTTCCTCATTGCTCCAACCGATCTCACAATACTAGACAACATGTCATCACTTCAAATAGGTCATTCACAGCCTTTAATTAACCCATTAATGTCCACATATATAAGATTTATAAAAACTAAAGGGGGACATTAGAGGCCTAGTTTTCCTGAGCATTCAAACTTGATCCCTGTAGAATTATTCAACGCCTTCAAATTGTAATGCTACGAATTAGCTTCTCACATGAGAAAAAAAAATCCTTCCATGATTCAAATATGACCAACTACTTGTATCCAAATTATTCACCCAAAAAATCAAGAAGGATTATAAAGTCACCTTAGATAGATAAACTTCAATAAAAACCCTCAGTGAAATCAGATGTCATACCACTCTAGTCCTACTATTTGAGCATAAGTAATGACCAATAAATTACCTATCATATGAATAATTGACGGATTTTGAAATGGCAGAGGGAGTTTTGGTAATCAAACCTAGAACACAATTAATGCAAAATATAGATTCATATGATGTTTTATGACTATTTGAAGAGAATAAATCATGATCCATAAAAAGTGTGAGGAACTATAGACCAAGAAAAAATCATACTGTCTTCCGAGGAAAAACTAATCATGATTTCTTTTGTGTTGAGAAGCCCTACTATAGCTTTCTCCCAAAGACCAAATGTTTCAAAAATCAATTGATTGAAGGAATCCACTAAATCCCGATAGTGTTAAAATCACTCAATAAAGGTCAGGTGTAGTAGAGAGGATGCATAATTGAATTCCGAGGTTGAGATCAACCATTACTAGGAATGGTAGAAGTGTTCTAGAACTTTTGATCTAATAGAGATATGAGGGAAATAAGGTATGAAATTAGGGTTCGAAAAAGGGATGAAGGGTGGAAGGAGAATTCAAGGTGTAGGTGTAACATACCATGTAAGTAAAGGATAATATATTGTCATATCTATGTCTATTTATGAATTAGATTGTCTTTTAGAGGCTTAAAATGAGAATAAACCCAATCTTAAGCATAGAATACTCTAATATTTTTAAAAGATTGTTTTACCGCCTTTTGATGGAATTTTTTTTAAATATAAATTTTGAAACTTTTATAATTTTTATTTTTTAAAATAAACTTATTCTTTATAATTGGGACATTGAAATTTACTTTGGATAATTTTTTGGTATTTTTCTCACAATGTTCATTTTTTAATGAATAGTGAAAAATACTGCATTTTACTTCAAAACTGACTTTTCATCTAATTTAATTATATGGTTATATTATCTTTTCAATGCGTTTTAAAGTGTAATTAGAATATATTTTTACCATTTAACCCAATGGTGGTCATTATAATTAATTTTACTTTGAAATTGGTCATAAACAATTGTCAATCTTTTGATAGATATTGTTTCTTAAAAATACTCTATTTGTTTTGACAATGAGAATTAGTTTGAAATTAATCACTAAAATTTATGTGTTTGTAATTTGGTAAAATTGATTCCATATTTTGAATCATATGGTCCAAATTCTGTAATTAATACTCTTTTATTTTTGGACATTATGAATAGTAATGATGGTAATTATCATTAATTATCGTGATAAATTAGTAATTGGGTAGTTAAGGGTAATAAAATAGTAACATAACAATATAAAATGACTCCAACATGTGTCCAAATCCTTTTTTTTCAGTCATGGATGACAATGGGAAGATTTTTACCAAACTTGATGGCCCATGGAGTCACATGGGTGTGACAGTGACATTTCTGACATTATTTTTAAAAAGAAGAGAAATATAACAAAGGTTGGTATATCCTAAGTAAAACAATTTTAATTTTGTTTTAATAAATGATATTTTAGACTGTAAATATTTATTGGAAAGATAAAAAGATTTCCTAAATCATGGTATTTTTTTTATAATTTTTATACGTTAAATTAATAAATTTATTTATGACAGCATGATGATGGAGTGATTACCTCATTAATGAACAATTTAAATAAAATGAAAATATAAGGTAAAATATAAGATATAAACTTTTCTAAAACATATTGGATGGGTGGATTTAAAACCCTTACCACCTTATCCTCAAAATATAACATTGTGGGACCTTTAAAATCCGAAAATCATTTTATAATAAAGTAACATTTTCATGACTTTCCAAAACTGACCCTCATCCCTCTTATAAAAGGACCCCACCTCAACCACCTTACTCACACCTCTCAAGCCCTTGGATCATCCAACATTTGCCCATATTATCTATCCACATCCCTCTATTCCTCCCAGAAGCCTAACTTTGGGCAGAATTGTTTTCAATAGAGCGTTTTACTCAAATCAAAATTAGTTACCCGATTTAGAGGTAACACCTTCTCTCAAAATCCTTTATTGTATTTTCCTTCTTCACTACCTATAACATTATTATTATTTGATTACATAACAACACCAGTATATTCAATATACTAGGATGTTGTTATGATAAGTATTTTATTTACAGTTATACACACCTCCGTCTAACGGTCAAAGAACATACTGTTTCTGTGGGTGGCGAATTACTGTCTCACGAAACAATGATTGTTCAATATAATTTTAACACCATTTATGGTGGACATTATGATGTCACTGTATTTATATATAATATATATAGTATTTATATTTTCTATATTCTTCTGAATTTTATTTTTTAATCACATATTTATGCTTTTCGTGTTGTGGAACTGTGATAATTTCATCTGAGGAAGTGTGGACTACCACCCCCTCAAGTGATGTGACTCGTTCATGACAAACATGTAATTCATAAAGAATTTAATTAATGAACTTATTTTACCTATATAAAATATATATTATACTGTAATTAAAATATATATATATGTCTCATTTAGTTTTAATTCTTTAATATGAAAAAGAAATGAAAGTAGCATTCATGTGTAACTACGACCTACCATCTCCATGAACTGTGCATTTAATTTTTTATCTAAAAATGTTATCGAATAGTATAAAATGAATATATACTGGATATATATGATATTTAAATCATTAATACCATTTTGGAGGTTATGTACTTATAAATACATGGGCATTTATTTTCAAACAAGTTCATTTTTGACTCATGTACTGAACATCGACAAAACGTATGAAATGAACTCACACAATTAACTAATTATTATAACATGATAATATGTTATATGAATTGAATAATAAACTTTAAATTAATTCCTTAAAAATTATAAATTCACCTAAGTTTATTATTCTGGAATATAAAGAATGAACGAGAGTCTTTGCAAAGATTATAGAGACTTGAATAACATCACTGTTAAGAAAAAATATATCATTTGCCTCATATCGATGATTTGTTTGATCAGCTCTAGGGAGATCCGCATTTTTCAAAGATTGAATTGAGATTGGGGTACCATCAGTTGAAGTTATATTCCGAAGACCGTGTTTCATACAAGATATGGACATTATGAATTTTTAGTTATGCCTTTTGGGTTAACCAATGCACCTGCTGTATTCATGGACCTTATGAATAGAATTTTCCATGAGTTCTAGGATAAGTTTGTGGTTGTTTTAATTGATGATATTTTGATGTTTTATAAAATTAAATAAAAGCATAAAATTCATTTAAGGGTTATTTTTCAAACCTTATAAGAAAATAAATTGTATGGAAAATTCAGAAAGTTTGGGTTTTGGTTGCAACAAATTTCTTTCCTTGGTCACATTGTTTCTAAAGATGGAATAACTATTGATCCTGCAAAAACAAAGGTTGTTGAAGAATTGTGAAGACCCAAAAATGTAACTGAGATTCATAGTTTTCTTGGTTTGTTAGGATTTTACTGAAGTTTTGTTAAAAAATTTGCACGGTTGTCCAGCCTATTGACTAAGAAAACTCGGAAGGGTGTTAGGTTTATCTAGACAAAAGAATGTGATGATTGTTTTCAGGAATTGAAAAGAAGATTGGTGAATGCTCTAGTATTGGAACTACCTTCCAGGAATGATGAGTTCATTATGTACAATGATTTTTCACTGTTTGGTTGCGTCCTAATGCAGAATGATCAGGTAATTTCTTATGATTCACGTCAGTTGAAAATTCATGAGATAAATTACCCTACAAATGATTTGGAATCAGATGCTATTGTTTTCACTTTAAAAAATTGGTGGCATCATTTTTATGGTGTAATGTGTGAAATATATACTGAACCCAAAAGTTTAAAATATATATTCACTCATAAATAATTGAACATGAGATAGAGGAGATGGATAGAATTAATCAATGATTATGATTACATGATTCACTACAACCCAAGAAAAGAAAATAAAGTGGCAGATGATATGAGTCGAAAAAGTAACACTTCATTTAACATGTTACATTTGGAACGTGATCCTTTGGTTATGTATTTGATGAATTTTGGCATGTAAGTTGTTGGTGAAAGAAATTATTCTGTTTTGTTTCAGGTATTAGTGAAATATTCTCTATCAGACAGAATTAATCAAGCATAGAAGCAAGACAGTGAGTTGCAGAAAAAGGTAGAACTGGTTCAGAAGGGTATGTTACCTGAGCTCAACATTGACAATGATTGTGTTTTGAGATTTGGGAAGAGATTGTGTGTGACTTGTGATTCACAGTTGAAGAGATAGTTGTTATGTGAAGCTCATAGTTATCCATTTTTAGTTCATCCAGGTAGTACAAAGATGTATAGAGATCATCGGTATTATTACTGGTGGGATGGAATGAAAAAATATATTGCTGATTTTATTGTGAAGTGTTTGACTTGTCAACGGGTTAAAGAAGAGCTGCAGTTACCAAAAGGGATGCTTCAGTCTTTACCAGTGCCAGAGTGGAAATGGGAGAATATATCCATGGACTTCTTTGTGGGATTACTGAATAAACCTCGAGGTAATAATGCAATTTAGGTTATTATTGATCGCTTGACTAAATCTCCTCATTTCCTTACTATAAGAGATACTTTTTCCCTGGATCAACTTTCTTGATTGTATCTTAAAGAGATATTTAGGTTATATGGAGTTCCACTCTCCATTGTATCTGATCGTGATCCCAGGTTCAATTCTAACTTTGGGAAAGGCCTTTAGAAGTCGTTGGGTACTGAATTAAATTTTAGTACAGCTTTTCATCTGCAATCAGATGGGAACTCAGAACAAAAAATTCATACTTTGGAGGATATCCTATACGCTTGTTCGATGGATTATCAGGGAATTTTGGGCCAACATCTTTCATTTGTTGAGTTTTCTCATAATAACAGTTTACATTTCAGTATATAGATGGCACCATTTGAGGCATTATAGGGGAAGCGGTGTCGAACTACAGCTTTTTGGGATGAAGTAGGTGAAAGGAAATTGATGGGAATCGAATTGACAGAATAGACGGTAGAAAAAGTTCAGCTGATAAAGAAATACATGAGAACAGATCAGAGCATGAAGAAAAGTTATGCGGACAACAGGAATAAGGATCTCTCTTTTGAGGTTGGTGATCATGTCTTCCTCAAAGTTTCACCATGGGAAAGTGTGATGCGATTTGATAATAAAGAAAAGTAGAGTCTAGGGTTCATTAGACCATATGAAATTTTGGAGAGAGTTGGATCAGTTGCATACCAAGTGGCTTTAACTCTGAGTTTATCTCAGGTACACAATTTTTTTTATGTTTCAATGTTAAGGAAGTACATGCCAGGTCCATCTCATGTTTTGAGTCCATAGGTAGTTCAGCTGGAAGAGAATATATCTTATGAGGAATAGCCGGTCCAGATTCTTGAGAACAGGGAGAAAGTGTTGCGGAATAAGGTGATTTATCACGTAAATGTTCTATATAAAAACCATGTAGAGACCCAAAGCCTGACGTAGATGGACATTACATTACTTTTGCGGAATACTTAAGACATAAGAAAAACAAACACACAAGGACCGTAATAGTTTAGTGTCTTTGGAAACTCGAAATAAAATCTTCTAAACGTGGTGAAAGATCTTCAACATCTCCCAATAAAGATCTTCCCTTTTTTTTACCTAAAACCATTCTTTATATCCTGGGGAAAAGAAAACATAAAAGGGTGAGCTCAAATGCTCAGTAAGGGTAAACAAAATAAATATCAATCACATCATTTTCTTAATAACATAACATTTTGGAAATCTTAACCTGAAAAAGAGGGCATAATTTCATAACATGGGATAAATCATAGTAGTGAAATGAAATCTCAATAATCATAACTTAAAACATAAAACTTTGTGGCATACACAAATAATCATAGAGAGTCATATATTATTAGTCAAGACTCATTTCCAAGACTATCTTAGTGGACAAAGTCCATTTCTGGACCGAGTCACCCTCGTTTCAGTCCTGTTTCACTGAACCGGTATAACCTACCATTCCAGCCATGTCTATCTCATGAGATATAAAATCTTTACCCAATGCATTGGAGGGAGATATAGGTCCCACCCATCTCATAATGATACCATTCTTATGTGTTCCACAAAATCATAAACCATACATCATAGCATAACCCATGTAATAAAAATGGGATTTGTAAACATCGTGACGTCATAAAACAATTCATATAAGATAAAGGAATTCATAAAATAATTCCCTCACAACATAATCAAATCAATGTAATAATAGGGATAGAAACAGAACCATATATTATCTTAGATGGAAAATAATTTTGATAAAACACTTGAACTCCATTCTTGAGGAAAATATCTTTTCTATTTCAAAAACACTTTTCCTTTCTTAACATGTCATAAAATACTAAACTAAAAGAAGTTGATTAAAAATAAACTTGAAAAATTGTAAAGGATGCTTTTTGGAAATAATTTTATAAAAATCCATTTATTCCGTATAGGTTAAAAAAACGTTCTTCGTACTTTTGTCGGAAAAGTCAAAAAGTACCTCATACGAAAAACGACAAAAGATTCTTTTCATATATTTTACTAAAAAATCACCGAAGGGTAAAATTGGATTTAAAAAATTGTAGCTGGATGGAAATAATATTACATATTGAGGAAACTTGGATGTGGATGATAAAATACACCCCAGTAAATACCATAGTATAAACAATCTCGGATAAAAATGAGATTGTGATATTTTCCCTTACCTTTGGTCCGATATGCTTTGTACATGTCCGAACCTCCTGTATAACGATTTAAATAATGTTATTGACTTCTTAAAGAATCATACTTATTGTTATGATATCATATATTGTTCACTTATGGCTTTTTATTACCCGTTCTTTTGTAAATTCATGTTAAAGTAGCGTTTTTGGTAAAATCGTCTCATTTGTCGTTCGTGTTTTAAATTGTAATTATTAATATGATTACATAGATCATGATTACTTAATTACAGAATATAAAACATTATTTATATATAATATATATTCAGAATATACATATATATAATGGATCGATAAATGGAAAGAAACACACCGTTCATGGAGACGGTAAGCCGTACGTACGCATGAACGCTGTTTTCGTTTCCTTATTGAATTGAGTGGAATTAAGTAGATGAAATAAATAAATATATATACATAAATCCAGTAGTATTATTGTGTCATATATTTCATGATTACTTATTATATATACTTTATAATCATTCATGAATGGTTAACGTGGAGAATGAATCTCATCGCGTCGTGGAGAAGGTAGTCCATACGTACGCACGAGCGATGATATCATTCTCATGATCGTGGAATTGTATTTGAGTGTATGTATACTATTTCAGAATCAATATCACTTTACAATAATCATATATAGTTATTATGTACACCATTATACCCATCCAAGTAAGGTGGTGGTGGAAAATAGATTACACCACAGCGTGGAGACAGTATTCTGTACGTACGCACGCGCGTTGATTTCGTTTTCCGTAGGATGGATAGATGATGAAATAAGGTTGTTTCATAATTATAATAACATATAAGTATATAATTGATACTGATGTTATTACTTTATAATGAATCAACCTAATAAGAATAAGTGGAATAAGAAATAGAGATGAAAGAATCGGTAACGGACATTACCTCTTCTTTGAAGCGCCTCTTTGAGATCTCCTTTTAGGGCACTAAAATTGGTCTTTGAGGAAGACAAGAACCTATAGGATGTTTCTAGGAAAGTGGAGAAGGTAATTTGGCAGGGTTTGGCTGAGCATGAAGGCTCAATGTGGTGTGAGGAAAAGAGGGAGGAGGTGCCCTTTTATAAGGGAGGAGAGGGGCACCTTTGGAATAACAAAAAATATTATTTTATTATAAAGTCAAATTCGGTTTTAAATAGCTCCAAATTGATTTATTTCGAATGTAAGGTGGGGATGGGTTGATATACTCTGATCCAATAGAATTTATAAAAGTTTAGGTTCCTATTTTAACCTTATCATTTATATTTAACTTTAAGTTAGATAATTTTACTTTTACCGTGTCATTTTCTGTTCCTACCTTATAAGGTTAATAAACATAATATAAGAAGCCAAAAGAACCCCAATTTGTTTATTATTAATATATTTAACCTTATCTAAGTCATTTGGCCGAACCTTTTATTTTTAAGAATTAAATAACAATTAATAATATAATATTTGTTTTAAAAACTATTATATGTCAATTTTGTTACTATTTAGTAATTGATTTTTGTGAAAATCATAAATGAATGATTAGTTCGAAAAAAGTTACTTAAATCAATAATAACATGTCATATTAACCTATAAAATTCGTGTAATTCATAAAAAGTTTCAAATTACATTTATTTGGGTATTTATAACATCAATTATGTCAATATTTCATTAATAAGATAATTACTGCATCATCGTTGTGTCATAAATAAATTAAATTATTTAATGTCTAAAAATTACAAATAAAATACTATTATGTAGGAAATCTCTTTAACTTTCTAATTAATGTTTATAGTCGAATTTATCTTATGTATAACCCTATATTAAAAATTATTTACTTATTAAACTTTGATTTTAACTATTTTAACCATTCTTTAAATAAATTAATAATAAATGTCCTAATCTAATCCAAGTGGGCCTAAATGATCATATTTTATTCCTAAGGTTGTTTTTGGTCGAATTACACTTATCCAATAGAATTAGGACATGTGTTAGGGTAATAATAATATCATTTTTACCCTTAATTACCCTATTTATTTTTAACCGTGGTAAAAAAAGTAAAAAGTTACTGTTCACCAAAAATTATTTTCATCTCATTGAACCACATTTTACTTACTGACATCAAACGTGTCTCTTGGATTTTTGAAATTCCTCTCACAGAAGCGGTAAAATTATGTTTTATGAAAAAATCATTTTTCTTAACTACCACTTAGTGGTTTCACTATTCATCAAAAAATGAAAGTTCCCAGAAAAATACCAAAAATTAGGCCTAAGCTATATTTGATACTATGAACTCAAAAATGATATATATTTTACCAAATTAAAAACATATCAGTTGCATTAATTAATTTAAAAATTAATTCCCGTCGTCAAAACAAATAGCGTGTTCTTAAGAGATAATAATTATCAAAAGATTGACAGTTGTTTATGTCTGGTTTAAATGTGAAATTAAATCCAATGAACAATATTGTATTAAATTGTAAAAATATATTCTAAATATACTTTAAAACCACTCAAATTAATAATTTATCACTATTAATTATTTCGATTAAAAAGTTTGTTTTTAATTAAAATTTAGTAATTTTCACTATTCATCAGAAAATGAAAGTTATCCGAAAAGTACCAAAATTTCACCCTAAGCTAATTTTGATATTATGAATCCAAAAATGAATTCCATTTTTAAAAATAAAATTTAAAAAATTTCAAAAAGTGGTTATTACTATTCATAACGGCTAGTTTTAATAATATTTTAATAGCATATTGTTGTTTAGTGAAACTCGTTATTGCATACAACACACGCTATTGAGGAAGGTCGCGATTGCGTGTAATGCAAGGAAAGTCAAGGATGCATGTTGTGAAAGCTCCTTTTGGTGTAGCGTACAACACAAGACCTTAATGAAATTAAAAAGAGTATTTTTCATAAAATCTCGGGTTGTTACATTCTACCCCCCTTAAAATGAATTTCGCCCTCGAAATTCATCGGGGTTTTAATGGTTTACTATTCGAAAGTTTCTTTAATAGAAACCCACATCATAAAAAGGAATACCCAAACCAATCTTTAAAAACAAAAGTATGAAACGTAACGGTTACCCAAATAAACTAATCACTTGGTTTCCACATAGGTGAAAATATAGATATGGAAGAGAAATCTAACCATCATGTTCTGATTGAGAGTGGTAGAGAACATGGCTATGGAAAAGCCAGCAATCACAAAGCTGTAAATTTGTGGTGATCTAAGTTACCATCTGATTCATCAGATATAAGAGCACTAGGACAACATTTTTGTTTTCAAGATCATTTCCCTAAAGTTGATGAAATTGAAATTTGAAGAAATAATTTCGTGATTTTGGTATAGTCTCACTGTTTGTCATTCTTTGGACAATTTCCACTTCATCTCTTAAAGAAATGAAGTTGAATTTGTCATTCGTGATGTGTTAGCAGATCATGTGATAAAATGATGGGTCATTCCATCTGTCTCAAACAAAAGGTTAGAAAAGTTATCAAAAAATAAATAAGTCCATCTATAGTGAGATTAATCATATATGGTTCCCAAAATGGACTTATACTTCATATATCATACTGCTTAATATAATAAAATTAGTTTCTACTAAATAGGGACTTCCTGTAGGCCAGTGGTAGGCGATAAAGGCCAGTCGCACTTCGGTTGTGGGTTCGATTCCCGCAGCCTTGTCCGACGCGACGGGCTGGCGCCCGTCCTGCAGGTTGTCCTTTTTCTAAAGCTATATTACTATAACATCCCATCAATAATATCAAAAAAGTTTTATCCTTAAACAATACTAACTTATGTCTAACATAATCCATTCCAATCTTTAGGCTTATCTAAAATACTTCGGTCCAAGCTCATAGTATAAAGAAAATGATCACGTGAATTCCATCATTTATCCCCCATATATCATAAGATATATCTTGTTGGTCAAATTACAAATATGTGAATACCTTAATCATGTATTCTCTTGAAGAATGAATATCCATTAAACCTTAGTGAAAACATGAATGCAGTTAAAAGATAACACTTTCCACATACCAAAATCCTCAAAATTATATATCCTCAAACTATGATATCACTTAGTCCTTATATCAATCATGAGCTCATGAATACTTTAAAACATATTAGATTCTCTTTATCCCTTAATTATGTGTATATCATCTGCTTTCCAAAAATATCTGAATAATCGTTAATGGATACTAGTAACATTAATCATACACTTTCAAAACTCAAGGAAATACAACAGTGTAACAATCCTTAGATGTCTCTTTATTCCATAGTACCATGATATTACTTATACAACATTACACATGATAAACATGTAATCATTCCACTTAATTCTTAAACCATTGACCGAGCTTCAACAATTATTTCATCTCACATTTCATTTGTAGTCTTTTCATCATCGTCCACATAAATACTACCCATACGACCATACTGATTCTCTTCATGAGACTTTCCCTTAGGGCATTGGTTTGCATAATGCCCATACATTCCTCATTTAAAACATTTAACCATTGTTGATGTCGTAGAAATACCATTATCCTCATCCCTGGTGTTAACTGAACCTTTTCCTTTGCACTTACTGGCTTTGTGTCCTTCTTTTACACACCCAATGCATCTTCCAGTTCCTTTGAAACATTCTCCTTGATGCCTCTTCCCACACGATTTACATAGGGGAAATTGAACTTTCTTTCCTCTATGATCATCATGAAACTCCATCTTTCTCTTATTAGCCGAGTCAGGAAACTTACCAAATTTTATATTATTGATCATATTATGAGATTTCTGATTCGGCATAATAGTGATGTTTGGACTTCCAAATCCCATTTCATTTGTTTTCCCATGAAGAATATCATTCCATTGTCCATCATATCCTCCATTATCGTGAATCATCTTGTTTCCAGCCATTTTCTAAAACCCAAAAACAATAGTGTGAGAGGCAAAAATCAGGCTAGGGAAAACAACATAATAAAGGGGGAGTATCCTCAATATCTACCATCTTAGGTTAAATTCTATGATCGTTACCATAGTTCTAGGACTGTATCCTATACGTATACTTATCCTTAGGGACATCCATAGACATACCTTAGAAATATCTCTAGGGATCTCACTAACGTTTTCGCATCCTAGTTTCTAAAGGTTGACTAAACCTTTCCTCTGATACCAACTGTAGAGACCTGAAGCCTGACGTACATGGACATTACATTACTTTTGCAGAATACTTAATACATAATAAAAACAAACACACAAGGATCTTAATAGTTTAGTGTCATTGGAAACTCGGAATAAAATCTTCTAATCGTGGTGAAAGATCTTCAACATATCCCAATAAAGATATTCCCTTTTTTTTACCTAAAAACTTTCTTTGTATCCTGGGGAAAAGAAAACATAAAAGGGTGAGCTCAAATTCTTAGTAAGGGTAAACAAAAGAAATATCAATCACATCATTTTCATAAGAACATAACATTTTTGAAATCTTAACCTGCAAAAGAGAGCTTAATTTCATAACATGGGATAAATCATAATAGTTAAATGAAATCCCAATAATCATAACTTAAAACATGAAACTTTTTGGCATACACAAATAATCATAGAGAATCATATCTTATTAGTCAAGACTCATTGCCAAGACTATCTTAGTGGACAAAGTCCATTTCTGAACCGAGTCACCCTCGTATCAGTCCTGTTTCACCGAACCGGTATAACCTACCATTCCAGCCATATCTATATCATGAGATATAAAATCTTTACCCAATGCATTGGAGGGAGATATAGGTCCCAACCATCTCATAATGATACCATTCTTATCTGTGCCACAAAATCATAAACCATACATCATAGCATAACCCATGTAATAAAAATGGGATTCGTAAACATCGTGACATCATAAAACAATTCATATAAGATAAAGAAATTAATAAAATAATTCCATCACAACATAATCAAATCAATGTAACAATAGGGATAGAAACAGAACCATATATTATCTTATATGGAAAATAATTTTGATAAAACACTTGAACTCCATTCTTGAGGAAAATATCCTTTCTATTTCAAAAACACTTTTCCTTTCTTAACATGTCATAAAATTATAAACTAAAATAAGTTGATTAAAAATAAACTTGAAAAATTCTAAAGGAAGATTCTTGGAAGTTATGTTTTAAAAATCCATTTATGCCGTATAGGTTAAAAAAATGTTCTTCATACATTTGTCGGAAAAGTCAAAAAGTACCTCGTACGAAAAATGACAAAAGATTCCTTTCATATCTTTTACTAAAAACTCACCGAAGGGTAAAATTGGATTTAAACAGCTGTAGGTGGATGGAAATAATATTACATAATGAGGAAACTTGGATGTGGTTGATAAAATACACCCTAGTAAATACCAAAGTATAAACAATCTCAGATAAAAATGAGATTGTGATATTTTCCCTTACCTTTGGTCCGATATGCTTTGTACATGTCCGAACCTCCTGTATAACAATTTAAATAATGTTATTGACTTATTAAATAATCATAAGTATTGTTATAATATCATATATGGTTCACTTATGGCTTTATATTACCCGTTCTTTTGTAAATTCATGTTAAAGTAGCGTTTTGGGTAAAATCGTCTCATTTGTCGTTCATGTTTTAACTTGTAATTATTCATATGATTACTTAGATCATGATTACTTAATTACAGAATATAAAACATGATTTATATATAATATATATTCAGAATATACATATATATAATGGATCGATAAATGGAAATAAATACACCGTTCATGGGGACGGTAGGCCGTACGTACGCATGAACGCTGTTTTCGTTTCCTTATTGAATTGAGTGGAATTAAGTAGATGACATAAATATATATATACATAAATCCAGTAGTATTATTATGTCAGATATTTCATGATTACTTATTATATATACTTTATAATCATTCATGAATGGTTAACATGGAGAATGAATCTCATCACGTCGTGGAGACGGTAGTCCGTACGTACGCACGAGCGATGATATCGTTCTCATGATCGTGGAATTGTATTGGAGTGTATGTATACTATTTTAGAATCAATATCACATTACAATAATTATATATAGTCATTATGTACACCATTATAACCATCCAAGTAAGGTGGTGGTGGAAAATAGATTACACCACGGCGTGGAGACGATATTCCATACGTACGCACGCGCGGTGATTTCGTTTTCCGTAGGATGGATAGATGGTGAAATAAGGATGTTTCATAATTATAATTACATATAAGTATATAATTGATACTGATGTTATTAATTTATAATGAAACAAACTAAGAAGAATAAGTGTAATAAGAAATAGAGATGAAAGAATCAGTAACGGACATTACCTCTTCTTTGAAGTGCCTCTTTGAGATCTCCTTTTAGGGCACTAAAATTGGTCTTTGAGGAAGACCAAAACCTCTAGGATGTTGCTAGGAAAGTGGAGAATGTAATTTTTCAGGGGTTTACCAAGCATGAAGGCTCAAAGTGGTGTGAGAAAGAGAGGGAGGAGGTTCCCTTTTATAAGGGAGGAGAGGGGCACCTTTGGAATAACAAAAAATATTATTTTATTATAAAGTCAAATTCGGTTTTAAATAGCTCCAAATTGATTTATTTAGAAGCTAAGGTGGGGATGGGTCGAAATCCTCTCATCCAATAGAATTTAGACAAGTTTAGGTTCCTATTTTAACCTTATCATTTATATTTAACTTTAAGTTACGTAATTTTACTTTTACCTTGTCTTTTTGTGTTCCTACACTATAAGGTTAATAAACATACTATAAGAATCCAAACGAACCCCAAGTTGTTTATTATTAATATATATAACCTTATCTAAGTCATTTGGCCGAGACTTAGATTTTTAGGAATAAAATAACAATTAATAATATAATATTTGTTTTAAAAACTATTCTATGTCAATTTTGACACTATTTAGTAATTGATTTTTTTGAAACTTATAACAGAATGATTAGTTCGAAAAAAGTTAATTAAATCAATACTAACATGTCATATTAACCTATAAAATTAGTGTAATTCATAAAAAGTTTCAAATTACATTTATTTGGGTATTTATAACATCAATTATGTCAATATTTCATTAATAAGATAATTACTCCATCATCGTTGTGTCATAAATAAATTAAATTATTTAATGTCTAAAAATTACAAATAAAATACTATTATGTAGGAAATCTATTTAGATTTCTAATGAATATTTATAGTCGAATATATCTTATGTATAACTATATATTAAAAATTATTTACTTATTAACCTTTGATTTTAACTATTTTAACCCTTCTTTAAATAAATTAATAATAAATGTCCTAATCTAATCCAAGTGGGCCTAAATGATCATATTTTATTCCTAAGGTTGTTTTTGGTCGTATTACACTTATCCAATAGAATTAGGACATGTGTTAGGGTAATAATAATATCATTTTTACCATTAATTACCCTATTTACTTTTAACTGTGGTAAAAAAAAGTAAAAAGTTACTATTCACCAAAAATTATTTTCATCTCATTGAACCACATTTTACTTACTGACATCAACCATGTCTCTTGGATTTTTGAAATTCCACTCACAGAAGAGGTAAAATTAAGTTTTATGAAAAATTCATTTTTCTTAACTACCACTTAGTGGTTTCACTATTCATCAAAAAATGAAAGTTTCCAGAAAAATACCAAAAATTAGGCCTAAGCTATATTTGATATTATGAACTCAAAAGTGATGTATATTTTACCAAATTCAAAACATATTATTTGAATTAATTAATTAAAAAACTAATTCCCGTCGTCAAAACGAATAGCGTGTTCTTAAGAGATAATAACTATCAAAAGATTGACACTTGTTTATGTCTGGTTTAAATGAGAAATTACATCCAATGAACAACATTGTATTAATTTGTAAAAATATATTCTAAATATACTTTAAAACCAATCAAATTAATAATTTATCACTATTAATTATTTCTATTAAAAATGTTGTTTTTAATTAAAATTTAGTAATTTTCACTATTCATTAGAAAATGAAAGTTATCCGTAAAGTACCAAAATTTCACCCTAAGCTAATTTTGATATTACGAATCCAAAAATGAATTCCATTTTGAAAAATAAAATTTAAAAAATTTAAAAAATTGGTTATTACTATTAATAACGGCTAGTTTTAATAATATTTTAATAGCATATTGTTGTTTAGTGAAACTCGTTATTGCGTACTACACACGCTATCGAGGAAGGTCGAGATTGCGTGTAATGCAAGGCAAGTCATGGATGCATGTTGTGAAAGATCCTTTTGGTGTAGCGTACAACACAATACATTAATGAAATTAAAAAGAATATTTTTTATAAAATCTCGGGTTGTTACAAACCATATAGTTGAAGAGGCAACATGGGAATCTGAAAATTCAATGAGGGATAAATACACCAAATTATTTGATAAGTAAATAAATTTCAGGGACACAATTTCCTAAAGGGGGAAGGATGTAACATCCCAATTAAGTAAAGGATAAACTATTTTCATATATATGTCTATTTATGAATTAGCTAGTGCTTTATAGGCTTATAATGAGAATAAATCCAATCTTAAGCATAGAATACACTAATATTTTTAAAAGATTTTTTTCCGACTTTTGATGGAAAACCATTTTTAAATATAACCTTTGACAATTTTATAAGATATATTTGTCAAAATAAACTTATTCATTAGAATTGGGACATTGAAATTTACTTTGGATAAATGTTTTGGTATTTTTCTGACAACGTTCATTTTTTAATGAATAGTGAAAAATACTGCATTTTACTTCAAAACTACTTTTTCATCTATTTTAATTATATTGTTATATTATATTTTTAATTGGTTTTAAATTTTAATTAGAATATATTTTTACCATTTAATACAATGTTGGTCATTAAAATTAATTTCACTTTGAAATTGGACTTAAAAAAGTGTCAATCTTTTGATAGATGTTGTTTCTTAAAAACATGCTATTTGTTTTGACAACGAGAATTATTTTTAAATTAATTACTAAAATTTATGTGTTTGGAATTTGGTAAAATGGATTCCATATTTGGAATCATATGGTCAAAATTATTTAATTAAGGCTCTGGTTTTTGGACATTATGAATAGTAACAACAGTAATTATCTTTAATTATCGTATTTAATTAGTAATCGGGTTGTTAAGGGTAATAAAATAATAAAATAATAATATAAAATGACCAAAAAATGTGTCCAAATCCTCTTTTCTGAGTCATGTCCGACAATGGGGAATGTTTTACCGAACTTGAGGGCTCATGGAGTCACATGGGTGTGATAGTGACATTTATGACATTATTTTTTAAAAAAAGAGAAATATATATCCTATGTAAAAAAAAATTTAATTTTGTTTACATAAATTACCTATTAGAATATAAATATTCATTGTAAAGCTAAAAATATTTCATAAATCATGTTATTTGTTTTATTATTTTTCGATATTAAATAAATAAATTTATTTATGACACCATGATGATGCAGTGATTACCTCATTAATGAACGATTTAAATAAAATGAAAAGATAAGGTAAAATATAAGACTTACACATGTCCAAAACCTATTTTATGGGTGAAATTATAAACCTTATCACCTTATCCTCAAAATATATCATTATAGGACCACTAAAATCCGAAAATCATTTTATAATAAAGTAACATTTCAAGACTTTCCAAAAGTTACCCTCATACCTCTTATAAAAGGCCCCCACCTCCACCACCTTACCCACACCTCTAAAAACCTTGTCTCATCCACCCTAGGCTCATATTATCTCTCCACATCCCTCTCTTCCTCATAGGAGCATCACTTTTGGCATAATTCTTTTCAAGAGAGCCTTTGCCTCAAATCAAATGAAGTTACCCTATTTAGAGGTAACACCTTCTCTCAAAATCCTTTGCTGTATTTTCCTTCTTCACTCCCCAAACATTCTTATTCTTTCATTCCATAAAAAACCAGTATCCAAAATATAATAGGATTTCGTTATGAGAATTATTTTATTTACACTTACACACACCTCCGTCTATTGTTAAAAGAACATACTGTTTCTGTGGGTGGCGAATTATTGCCTCACAAAACGATGATTGTTCAATTCTCTTTTAACACCTTTCATGGTGGCCATTATGATGTCACTTTATTTATATATGATATATATGGTATTTATTATTTCTATATGATTCTGAATTTTATATTTAAATCACATCTTTATGCTTTTCATGTTGTGGAACTGCGATAATTTCATCTGAGAAAGTGTGGACTACCGCCCCCTCAAGTGATGTGACTCATTCATGCCAAGAATGGAATTTATAATGAATGTAATTAATGAACTTATGTTACCTATATAAAATTTATATTATACGGGAATTATAATATATATATATATATGTCTCATTTAGTTTTAATTTCTTTAATATGACAAAGAAATGAAAGTAGTGTTCATGCATACGTACGACCTACCATCTCCATGAACGGTGCATTTCATTTTTTATCTCAAAATGTTATGGAATGGTATAAAATGAATATATACTGGCTATATATGATATTTAAATCATTAATACCATTTTGGAGATGATGTACTTATAACTACATGGGCAATTCTTTTCAAAGAAGTTCATTTTTTACTCATGTACCGAAAATCGACAAAACGTACGATATAAACTCACATAATTAACTAATTATTATAACATGATAATATGTGATATGAATTGAATAATAAAATTTTAATGAATTCCTTAAGCAATTATAAATTGAGCTAAGTTTATTATTCAGTAATATAAAGAACAAACGGAAACAAGTCAGACTTGAGGTAAGGTACTTCGTCTCAATCTCCTTTCGTTGAGGAATACATCCATTTATATACGTCCTTCTTTTATTAGTTCTATAATAAACTATTTTGACTTTTAATTTCATTAAAATGGAATCTTTTTACATGAAGCATTTTACTAAATGAAAAAAGGAATGTTTTTGTCTTATGTAAGCGGCGACAACGACTTCTCTACCACCGTGACCATTATTTGAGTTTCGGCATCCTCTATAAGCCTTAACTTTTTAAATGAAAAATAAATACCATTTTTTACTTTTCAAATATTTTGGTATTGAAAATGGTTTTGATTACGTTTTTATTATATCTATGTGTTATATTGAAATATTTTGATTGAAATATGAAATGTTATGTTTCTTTTATGCATGTTTTTTGTGATATGATTATGTTATGGTTCTTGGGAATTGTTTATGAATTCTGGTGGTTCTGTGATAAACTAAGGGCAGGTGAGCCCCAGATAGCTCTCCAAATCATTGGGAAACATGAAGGAGTTAAAATCTAATGTTTCTCCAGATAGATTTAGGTAATATACTGCAATGGGTATTCCCAACATAATCATGAGTGTTACTCTCAACGTAAGAATGTTATGAATGACTCAAGTTACATTTATGTCTTATGATTTCTATGAGTTATTCATAAATCTTATGAATTCATTAGTTATGTCAAAGTGCTTATGTTTTATGAGTAAAGTATGATTCCATTGTTTTTTATGCATACATAGTCTAATGATTTCATTCCATATTTTTGTATCCCTTAATTTGCTTTTTATGCTCATCCCAAGTTTTTGAAAAGTTCTTCACAGGTTAAGGGAAAAGTACACGATGTGATGATAGTGTTGAGGAAGTGTGAAGAATGAAACCATGTTTTATTTTAAATATGTTTCCATTGGTGGAAAAAATGAATATTGTCTTTGATGTAACTACATTGTTTAAATGTAGAATGTAATGCATTATTTATGATCTAATTCTCTAAAACTCTAAACCTGAAAAGATAATCTATGTGAATTCTTGAAATAACCCAATATTAAGTAATTTTTAAGGCTGGGCCCTTATATAAGGTATCAAATGACCCTCCCCCACCAATGGAGAAGAGTCTAGAGAAGAAATCAGCATCGTTAAGGGCTTGGAAGCTAGTGGCATCGACCAAATTAATTGATAATGTTTACAAACATAGAAGAAAATAAAATAAACAAAATTTTACCAAATTTTGCTAAGATAAATTTTAAAGAAGATGTTTAAAAAAATTAGAACATTTTTTAACAAACCAAATACCCCTTAATTGATATTATTATAACTTCAATTTTAACCCAAAGTGAAAATGGGATTATAAACGTGATCAAAGTTATCCTCAATTTTAAACCTTTAGAAATTTCTTTCTTCCAAAAATTATGAATTCCAAGATTGTAAACCTATCAGAGGCAACCTGTATCCAAAATTCAAAAGATCAACTATAATTTCTTGATTTAAGACCCCAATTTGACTGATCCAAAATTCACCACTTCTACAAACCAAAGATCGTCTTTTTATTCCACACCCGGATGCCCTAGATTAATGCAAATAGAAACAAAACAATCAAAAGAACAAATAAATGACCTCTTATAATGAAAAATCACAATTATAATCACTTATAAAACACTCAAACATAAAGAAAATCAGAATAATACTAAATAACTAGTATCATATTGATTAAATAGAATTTATCTTTTAAAGTATTCTCATGCATCTATTTTTTATCATTTTTCCTTGAATCATGGGTATATTTAAAGACAATCTTTGAATGGTTAAATACTTCATTTTAAAGGTTTAGTTGATATTAAATCGATGGAAAATTACTTCTTCATATATTTTTTGGGTCAATATATTTCAATATATACCAATGTAGTTATTTGGAACCACTAAAATAGTTAAACAATTTGTTTTCCATAATTACATTAAATCACTAGTATTTTGAAATTCACAATACCATTATATATTTAAAAATCCTCAAATTATTTTTATTTCACAAATACTTATGTCATTATATGTCATTTAAATTATTTAAATCCTATGAACATAAATGATAAGGCAACAACCTCATGTTATGTAAAATACTTAAATAAGTGTGTTTTGATTTTCAAAAAAGAGGTAAAATGAGTATTCGACTCAATGAAAATAAGTTATTAATTTAATAATTTAATTTAGATGAATTAAATTATTTATAACTAACATAATTTATATTTATAAAGAATATTAGAAAATTTATTAATATTTGATAATAAATGTATTGGTATGGACCCTCCTGGTCTAGTGCTTTTCCAAACACAAGGTAGCACCACGACTGTTGCACCGGTCACGGTAGCACCACTTACAGTGTCTCACCTTAGAGGTGGCACCGCTTGCGGTGTCTCATCGGACCGGTGGCACCGTGATGGTGGTACACCGAAAAGGTGGCACCACTTATGGTGTCTCACCGAACTGGTGGCACCGTGATGGTGGCATGCCAAAAGGGTGACACAGCTTATGGTGTCTCACAGAACCGGTGGCATCGTGATGGTGGCACACTGAAACGACGACACTGCTTATGGTGTCTCACCATAACATTGGAACCATGATGGTGGCAAACCAAAATGGTGTCACCGTGAAGGTGGAAACGGGATGGTGAGACCGTTCACAGTCTCTCACTAAACTGTGTCTCACACTTTTCTTTTTCCCAACCTCCCAGGTTTTTCCAGTTTCACTCCCATAAAGTATATTTTGACGTAAAAATGTTTTAATAACCCTTTAAAATCTATTTAAATCCAATAAATAGTATCTAAAATCCCCAAAGAACCGGGTGAGCCTTTACTTACCCAAACATGTGGTTTTCCCCTGTGTCACACCCCTTTCCCCATACATTCGAGTTTCACCCATATTACGCATTTTCATCTGATTTGAGGAAACCGTTTAGTGTACAGCAGTTATGGCCACCTCTCTGATGAGAATTATTAAATGAAAATTAATTCCATCATGCGTAACCACCCAACTGCGTGGTTAAACCATGATCTTCCTTTGAATCCATTCAAAATTAATTATCCTGTAAATTTAGGATCTCTAATTTTTATCACACGAGGTTTCCTTCATTCTTTTTAATGGATTGTTTCTTCTTTTCCTTGGTGTGTTTTGAGTATCCTTTCCCGAGGTGAGTGGTGTGCTTGTTCCGTTTCCTTTCATGCTCATTCTTGGAGTCCCTGGAGTTCCCCCCAACAAGTTGTGAATCCCCAGTTGTTGGCTCGATGAGAAAACTTTGATCATTGATCATCCAATTAGGGTTCTTCATTCGTCTCTCTTTACTCTGTATCATGCGGGGCAGGTATGCTAATGTTTCTACTGGGATTGATGAAACCAAAACCTTAATTAATATAACAAATAGACTTTTAAAGAATGATAGGTTGTTTTATGATAATGTTGTACTCTTCTACTTTTTCTTATGTGTTTTGAGATACCTGGTCTTATGTCCCCTAAAAATCATGGTCATTGGTGGTCTTTCCTTGTGCACTAATAAACCTTTGTTTTCTGGATATTTATGTGATTTAATGGATGTAAAATTCAAAATGGTTAATCACCTAAACTTGTCTTGAATTAATGGATGTCTGATGAGTAATAATACTTTTGTGATCACCCCGATTAACCAAACGAAGAGAAGATACTCAATTAATGGTGTGATAGAATCTGAAATCTCCCTTTCTCTATCTTGGTATGTGTGGTTGTTATACTGGTTTATTGTGGGGTGACATGGATGGGGATGGGATCCCCTATTGTAGTGAAGTTGTTGGTTTGGGGATCTAAGTCCATGTGGGGCCATATGGTGGGGTCGGTTTTGGTTCTAGTGCTTCGAGGGATCTCACATATCCTTTTTGTTTTTGTCACTTTACAAGAGAACCGGGTGTGAATGATTAAATTATTGATGGTTGTTTTCTCCTTCCTTGGCTTGTGGCTATGCTGTTTAGTTTCCCAGTAGTGAATAATTACTTAAATGGAATCACGTGAATATGAAATCAATAGCGGGTTCAATGTGGAATTGGTTTCTAGGAATAAGTTGTTACTCAGTCATGGGAGTTGTGCTTTTTATGAATGAATAATAATGAGGGTGTTTGTGTATCAGTTGGTTATGGAACTCCAAGGTTGGGTTGAGTGCTTTCTTACCAATATGTATAATTTTTTATTTCTATGTTTCTTATTCGCACCCCACCCATGTTGAGTACTTCGTGACGAACACCCCAATTTCATGGGGGATGGTGTTTTTCCCAACACTCCTATGAGTGGATGGTTATAAGATTTTTTTCTGCTCCCTTTCCCAATTATCCCAAGACTCTTCGGGCAGGATGTGGTGACATGAGGTCCATTATAGCTCTAGATTATTTGGGTAGAGTATGTGGTGGTGTTTGGCCCAGGTGTGTGCGGGCAGGTGGTTTGCCAAGTGTCTTCGGGATGATGCCCAAGTGTCTTTGGGCGTGACAGTAGTTGTTCGGACCTAGGTGTGTGCATGCGTCGGTATGTAGGGTTGTTGTGGCCCCGGTGTTTGTGGGCGGGATGAGCAGTTGTGATATCCCAGGTGTGTGCGGGCGGGGTGTGGTAGTGGGACTGCAGTGAGAATGGTGGGAGAGGTCTGACGAGTAGTATATCTTCAATAACCAGTGGGAAAGTGGTGCTGGGTGACCAAACATCGATGTGTCATTAATAATATATTACTTGACTTGCATTATTTGGGGAGTGTGCCTTGGTGAGGTTGGGGTGGATAGATTCTTTTTCTGGTGTTCTAATTATCTCCTTTTCTCATTGGGAATTAAAATGTATCCCCACTTGTGCACGAGAGTTTTTGGTTTTCCCTACTGAGTATACCTGTATACTCACCCTACGTATATAAACTGTTTTTAGGTATCCAGGTGGACATCGAGGATCATGTAGGACCATACTAGTTTGGACCTTGGGACATTTTCTGTTGGTGTTTTTCATTGCATTGGTACATTCCCATGGGATTTTCTTGTACTTTTGTAGCAATAAATTTGGACATGCATAAGGGAGGGGTTTGATTTTGGGTTTACTTTTCCCTTCAATTTTGGTGTTGTTGGGATTTACTATCTTATCTCCCGATCCTACAAAATAAAAAGGGAAATGCCTTCCATCTTGTGTGTGATTCTATACCCTTTGTGCTAGTCTCCACTCCGGGACCCATTGAAGGTAGGTCTAGGGGGTCACTATATCTTCTTCAACTTGAATAATGAAGGGTCATGAAATCTGATGTCCCTTCACTCATCATGGTGGGGGGGGGGTCATGAAAGAATGGTATCAAAGGAGGTTGAGAGATAGAATGGAGTCTGGAGTTAGGCACAGTGATGATTTCATGGGTTTGTAGGCCAACAGTGTTAGGAAATCATGGAACGTGAAATGGGCCAGGGAAGAACGGCTAGGACACAGGATTTTAGGGCCCCTCGTGATCGATTGCAAGGACTCTGGACCTACCGAACGACCATGTGAGGCTACACTGATTATAGGGTAGAGACCCTAAAAAGGGTACATACTCCATAATGACTTTTGTTTATATTTTTTTGAGGTCTTTTTGGGGATTTAAAATAAATAAGAAGGATAAGAAGACTTAAAAAGTGATCTTCTACACTACGTAGGCTCAGGAATTCCTTTTTTACTTTACAGCTATGGAACTTGGACCATGACCACAGGTAGTGCGGGCGATCGAGTCACAGGAGGTTTACTTGGATGATTAATAGAGGACTGACCGAGATGGGGAGGATGACCAGTGGTAGAGGATGCTTCATGCCTTTCAGCAGAAGACCATCAAGAAATATGAGGGAAGAACCTTAGACAAGGAAATGGAGAGATTGCATGAGGTGCTGGTGATATCTTTCAGCTTGTTTGGGCTACGATGTAGTACTGGGTTTCTATGGTGGTAAGCTAGATTTGGGGAGTAGTGTGTCAGTGGTGAAAACTCTACCTTGGGGAGAAGAGGTAGGCTGAGGTTACATTGATTGACTTTTAGAGGGTGTTGTGGGAGGAATTCCTCTCTTCCATGATGAAGGCTGAGAAGAGGTAGGAAATACTCTCCCTTCATCAAGGGAGTATTTCAGTGATGGAGTTGGGAATCAAGTTCAAGGATCTCGTTAATTTTGCTTCTGACCTTTTATCGGATGAGGAGTCCTGGGAGAGACGTTTAGAGGAGGAACTCTAACATACTCTTCAGTATGTTGTTACTCCCTCCACCCAATCGACGTACTTTGAGGTCCCAAAGAAGGCCGAAGTGGTGGAGAGGATGATCACTTTGGGAAGTATGCAGTGAGAGGAAAGCCAGTTGGGATCATCAAAGGGGAAGGCAGTTAACAGTAGGCCTCCAGCGTCAGGGCCTTCTAGGTTTCAATCAGTGGGGAGCAGGCCCCAGCAGTTCCAGTTTCGATCTCCTAGTCCTCGGCCCTTCCTTCCAGGCCCATGAACAATGTGTTTCATCTATGGAAGCCGTGGTCACCTTCGTTATTAGTGCCCAGACCGAGCAAAGTATAGTGAGGGTGGATAGGTTCAATGCCCACCTCAGCAGCAGCAGCTTCCAGCCAGGCCCTTTCAGTAGTAGCAACAGTAGGGACAGTGAGCTCCTGCTCCTTTGAGAGCAGATGATACAGGAGGAGACTAGCCTCAGGGCGCTCCTTAGGGACCTTGACCAGGGCGTGGTCGGGGAGGTGGTCGATAGGAGAGGGGAAGAGGATCTGGGTGTGGGTAGTTTCACACTATAGAGGCAACATTTCTAGAAGGTCCAGAAGTCGTTCATGGTATGATCATCTTGTTTAGTACTCTTTCCTATTCCTTTCTTGATACATGAGCTTCTCACTCCTTTTTTACACCCGGTATAGCCCGAGCCTTGGATTTATACATTGAGAGACTTATAGTACCCCTGGTGTTGAGTACGCCAATTGGAGGTTAGAACGACTTGTTTTATGTTTGCTGAGGGTGTAGACTGATGATAGGGCCACATCAGTCTAGCAGGGATCTTCTACTATTGCAGATACATCCATATGATGTCGTCCTAGGCATCGACTGCCTATTTTATGTACATGTTGTTATCGGTTGTTTCCGAAGAAGAGTCACATTCTCCGATGACAATGGCCAGTGTGTGACTTTCTTCAGTGAATGGGGTTTTTAGGAAGGCAGTCGGTGAGTGGGTCCCCTCCCTTCCATGATAGCTAATCTATCTATATAGTTGGAAGATATAGAGATAGTGGGAGTCTCGGGGATCATCAATGAGTTCATGGACATCTTCCCTGAAGAAGTGGAGACTCTACCCCCTCAACATGATGTTGAGTTCGAGATATACTTGCAACCCGGTGCCCATCCTATTTCAAAGGTTCCCAATCGGATGGTGCCTTTTGAGCTGCGGGAATTACGAATTCAGATTGATGATCTGATGAAGAAGGGTTTTGTTCAACCAAGAGCGTCGCTGTGGGGTTCCTCAATCTTGTTCGCGAAGTAGGCAGATGGTGGTCTCATGCTGTGCATAGACTATCAGATACTGAATAAGGCAACAATCAAGAACCGTTGCCCCCTCCTGAGGATAGACAACCTTTTTGACTAGTTAAAGGGGGAAGGATGGTTCCCCAAGATCAACCTATAGTCAGGATATCACCAGTTGGGGGCGAAGGAGGGTGACATCTCAAATACTGCCTTTAGGTGCAGATATGGGCACTTTGAGATTGTAGTCATGTCGTTCGACATTATGAATGAAACAAATGTGTTCATGGGGCTCATGAACTCCATATCCCAGGAGTATCTGGACCGGTTCGTATTCATTTTTATTGATGACATCTTGATCTACTGAATATTCGAGGAGGATCATGCTGATCATATAAGAATAGTTTTAGAGGTCCTCCAAGGCCACCGGATCTATGGGAAATTGTCCAAGTGAAAGTTCTAGACGTGATATGTGAACCTACTTGGGAACATGGTGTCCGAGTATGGAATAGCAGTGGACCCATCAATGGTCGAAGCGGTTGTCTCTTGGGAATCACCCTTGAACATGGTAGAAGTTAATAGTTTCCTTGGTGTGGTAGGTTACTACCGAAGGTTCATGCCCAACTTCTCCCAAGTTGGGGCACCTTTGTCAGCCTTGACTAAAAAAGACCATGCCTTCATGTGGAGTGGATAGTGTGAGGCAGCCTTCAGTTATCTATAGGGGAAGTTGGTTAGTTCCCCAGTGATGAGGTTACCAGAAGTAGGAGTGACATTTAAGGTATTCAGAGATGCTTCCGGCCAAGTCTTGGCATGTATAATGATGTAACAACAGGGGGTGATCTGTTATGGGTCTATTCCGTTACGTCCTCATGAGTGTAACTATGACACACATGACTTGGATCTTGTAGTAGTAGTGTTCGCACTAATGTTGTGGCATCACTACCTCATCTGGGAGAACTTTGTGGCCTTCACGAATCACAATAGCTTGAGGTATATCTTCTCCCAGTGGGACCTTGAATTGTGATAGAAGAGGTGGATGGAGATATTTTTGGACTAAGAATTTGAAATTTCCTACACCTAGGGAAAGGGGAATATGGTGGATAATGTCTTGAGCGGGAAGTCATAAAATGATGTTGTTCGAGAGTCGGTGAATGATTGGAAGGCGATGGAGGATTTGGACGCCCAGAAACTAGATGCAAGGGTGGATAATGGTAGAGGTTGTATTTTTCATATGACAATGTATTACTCTCTATTACAGTAGGTGGAGGAGTCTCAATGGGGAGACTCAGAGGCCAAAGTGATGCACGATCGTGTTAGTCAGGGCATTGTCCGGAAAAGATGGTTGAAAGATGGGAAAAATCAGATGATGTTTCATGGGAATTTGTTCATCCCGGTGAAAATGTGCATGAGAGTTCTCAGTGAGTTACAGAACTCACCCTTGGCAGTTCACCCAAGAGTTTCAAAGATGTACTTGGGCTAGAAGGGTCAGTTTTGGTGGCCCAGGGTGAAACTGGAAGTGGCAGAGTTTGTGGCAAGGTGCATGGTGTGTTAGCAGGTGAAGGCTAGACACCATGTTCCAGGAGGCCTGTTACAGCTTTTAGATGTCCATGAGTGGAAGTGGGATGCCATATCAATGTATTTATTCACCGGACTACCCAGAGATCAAGGGGGGTTGCGATTCCATCTGGGTAGTGGTGGACCGACAAATGAAATCAGCTCACTTTCTAGAAATCAAGGAGTTGAGTGTGGTAGATACCCTGGTAAAACGGTACGTTGATGAGGTAGTACCGTTTCATGGATTTATGAGGTCCATAGTCTTCTATTGGGGTACAAGGTTTACCTCATGGTTCTAGAAGGGGTTGCAACGTGCCTTTGGCACCCGACTATGCCTCAACACTGCTTTCCACCTGTAGACGGATGGGAAGATATAGACCACCATCCTGACGATGGATTATATGCTGCGGGCATGTGTTTTGGACATTGGGGGATCATGGTTATGACACTTTCCTCTGGAAGAGTTTTACTACAACAATATCTATCACTCTAAAATTGGCACGACTCCGTTCGAAGATTAGTACGAGAGGCCGTGTCGTTCACCCGTGTGCTAGACAGAGGTTGTGGAAGGAAGTGTTTTTTCCCCGAAAGTGGTGAAGATCACGAAAGAGAGGATTAGGATTATAAGAGAAAGGATGAAGGAGGCCCAGGACCGGAAGAATTCATATGCTGATAGTAGGAGGCAACCCATGGAGTTCAAGGTCGGCAACCACATGTTCTTGAAGGTCTCCCCTCGGTGTGGAAAATGGAGGTTCGGCAGGGGGAGTAAGATTTCTCCTAGGTTCGTCGGACCCTTCGAAGTGTTGTGGTGGGTCGGATAAGTGTATTATCAGTTATAGATACCTCCAAAGATACTGGGAGTGAATGATGTCTTCCATGTGTCTCAACTCCATTGGTATCTACATAATGATTCACATGTCCTCGACTGGGGAAAGCAATATAACAAAGATGTTGCGACATTCGTAGAGAGGCCAGTGGTGATTGAATATCGAGAGGAGAAGGTGCTTCATGGATGAACCATTCCCTTGGTTCATGTGTTCTGGAGGTATGGCAGCCTCGAGGAGAGTACCTGGGAATAGGAGGCACAGATGCGCGCCCAGTACCCAGAGTTGTTTTGAGTTTTGTCCTATTATGATTCATACTTGTTTGTTATGTAGTACATGACCTTATTAGCTATGAGATGGGATGTTATTATCTTCTATGAATGTGTGTGAAGAGGCCTGACTATGGGGTGGGGAAGGCCTAATCCTTAATCAAGACACATCAATGTGGATGCGGTTAAACCCATGCGGGCATGTTAGTTCTTCCTAAAGCGGATAATATCTTGACATGGAAGAAGGGACTTCCTAACCAATATGAGTGGACAATATGACCTTTGAATATCTGTGTGGATACTTGAGGGAGATGAGTGGCATTGTATCCATAGTCATTCAAAAGATAGATGAGAAAGAGATATTCCCGGATGTCAGGGAGGTCTACTCCTGAGAGGTACCTTCCGAGGTGGTTGTTCGGACCCCTCCTTTTTCCGTCAGGTCTAGTTGATTCTCAAGGGTGAGAATAGTTTGAGAGGTATCTGATCTAATGTCCTTGACCCTCTTGGTCTAGTACTTTTCCAAAAATGTGGTTTCATCGCGATGGTGTCACCGGTCATGGTTGCACCACTTATGGTGTCTTACAGTGACGGTTGCACCACTTACAGTGTCTCACCAAACCGGTGGCACCGTGATGGTGGCACACCAAAACGGTGGCACCGATTACGGTGTCTCACCAAACTGGTGGCGCCGTGATGGTGGAATAAAAAAATGGTGGCACCATGAAAGTGGCACATAGAAATGGTGGTACCACTTACGATTTCTCACCAAACTAGTGGCACTGTGACAGTGGAACATAGAAACGGTGGCACCACTTATAGTGTCTCACTATAACAGTGGCACATCAAAATGGTGGCACCATGATGGTGACACTTTTCATGGTGTCTCACCAAACCGTGTCTCACCCTTGTCATTTTCCCAGCCTTCTGAATATTTCCAGTTTCACTCATGCAACTTATCTTATGACGTAAAAGTGCTTTAATACCCCTTTCAAATCCATTTAAAGCCCATAAATAGTATCTAAAATCCCCGAAGAGAAAAGTGACCCTTTACTTACCAAAAAGTGTGGCTTTGCCTCGGTGTCACACCCCTTTCCCCGTACATTCTGGTTTTTCCCATTTTGTGCATTTTCTTCTTATTTGAGGAAACTGTTTAGCGCACAGTTGTTATGGCCACCTCTCTGATGAGAATTTGGAAATGACAATTAATTCCATCACGCGTAACCACCCAACCGCGTAGTGAAACCACGATCCACCATTAAAACCGTTCAAAATTCAATATCTTGTAACTCCAGAATATAATTTTTTTATCACCTGGGATTTACTTCTTTCTTTTTCTTGGATAGTTTCTTTTTTTTTGGTGCATTTGGAGTCTTCTTTCCAGAGACGAGTGGTGCAATTGTGCTGTAGCCTTTCTTACTCATTCTTGGAGTCCTCAGAGTTCCTCCCCTGCATGTCGTGCAACTGCAGTTGTTGGAGCTAGGATAAAACTTCAATTTTTGATCATCCAAGTATGGTTGTTCCTTCTTCCCTCTTTACTGTGTATCAGGTTGGGCGGGTATGGTAATGTTTCTATGGGGATGGGTGAAACCAAACCTTAGTGAAGATAATAAACTGACTTTTAAAGAATTATGGGGTGTGTATGATGATGTGGATATACTCTTATATTTTTCTTATTTGGCGTGATTTACGTGGGATTATATCCCCTTAAAATCATTTTCGTTAGGGGTCTTTCCTTATGCACTAATGAACCTTTTATTCTGGATAATTTTGTGATTGAATTGTTGTAACATGGAAACTGGTTAATCACATTAACTTGGTTGAATAAATGGATATTCGATGAGTAAGAATCCCAGTGTGGTCACCCATGTTAACCAAATGAAGAGAAGAAACTCAATGAATGGTGTGATAGAATCTGAAACTCCCTTGATCTATCTTGCTATGTGGGGTTGTTTTGCTTGTTTCTTGTGGGGTGACATGGATGGGGATGGGATCCCCTGTTGCGGTGATGTTGTTGGTTTGTAGATCTAAGTAAATGTGGGTCCGTATGGTGGGGTTGGGGTTGGTTCCAGTACTTCGAGGGATCTCACAGATCCGTTTTATTGTTTCCACATTACAAGAGAACCGAGTGTGAATGTTTAAATTACTGTTGGTTGTTTTCTCCTTCCTTGGATAGTGGATATGCTATTTAGCTTCCCAGTAGTGAAGAATTACTTAAATGGAATCACTTGAATATGAAAAGAAAAGCGGGTTCAATGGGGAATTGGTTTTTGAGATTAAGTTTTGACTCGGTCGTGGGAGTTGTGCTTTTTATGAATGAAGAGTAATGAGGGTGTTTGTGTATCAACTGGTTTTGGAACTCCAATGTTGGGTTGAGTTCTTTCTTACCTACATGTATAATTTTTTAGTTTTATGTTTCTTATTTGAACCCCACACATTTTGAGCACTTCGTACCGAACACCCCCATTTCAAGGGGGAGGTTGTTTTTTCCAACACTCCTATGAGTGGCTGGTTATTATATCTTTTTATGATCACTTTCCTGAGTAGAAAAATAATCTTTGGGAAATCTATGATGGCTTGAGGTCCATTATAGTCCTAGATTCTTCGGACATGGTATGTGGTGGTGGTTGTCTTAGGTGTGTGCAAGAAGGTGGTTTCCCAAGTGTCTTTGGGATGAGGTACGTGTGACTTCGGGCATAGAAGTAGTTGTTTGGACCTTGGTGTGTGCGGGTGTGGGTAGATTGGGTTGTTCTGGCCTCGGTCTTTGTGGGAGTGATGTGCGGTTGTGATAGACCAGGTGTGTGCGGGTAGGGTGTGGAAGTGGGACTACAGTGAGAATGGAAAGAGAGGTCTAACACGTAGGATGTATTCAATAACAAGTGGGGAAGTGGTGAGGTGTACCCTAACATCGATGTGTTATTACTACTAAATTACTTGACTTGATTTATTTGGGGAGTGTGACTTGGTGAGGTTTGGGTGGATATTTTCCTTGCTAGGTGCTCTGGTTATCTCCTTTTCTCACAGGGCATTAGAATTTCTCCACACTTGTGCATGAGAGATTTCGGTTTTCCCTACAGAGAATACTTGTATACTCACCCTACGTATATAACCTGTATTTAGGTTTCTAGGAGGACATTGAAAATCGTGCAGGACCATACTAGTTCTGACCTTGGGTCAGTTTTTGTTTCTATTTTTCATTTCTTTGGTACTTTCCTTTGGGGTTTTCTTGTAATTTTGTAGCATTAATTTTATACATGCATATGGGAATGGTTTTCTTTTGGATTTTTTTTACCTTCATTTTTGGTGTTGTTGGGATTTACAATCTTATCTCCCGATCCTACTATATAAAAAGGGAAATTTCTTCCATCTAGTGTTTGATTATATACCCTTGGTGCTAGTCGCTACTCCAGGACATATTGAAGGTGGGTCTCAAAGGTCACTATCTCTTCTTCAACTTGAAGAAGAAAGGGTATAGAAAGCTGGTGTCCCTTCCCTCATCTTGGTGAAGGGGGGGGGGGGTCGTGATAATAAATTAAAACTTTTAAATAATTAAATTCGACATGAAATTTAACTTAAATAATATTTATTAATTTTATTATTTTAAATATGTCATTTTCTAAAAAATGTATATATACAAGAAATATAAGTAATTTAAATTTATATATATTATAATATTTTTATTTTATGAGAAAAAATTAATGATTGTGGGGAATATATCTAAACGATTGTAACTTTATTTTTTTGAATTTTATACAAATTTTATGTCTTCAATTTTATCATTCTGGTGCAGACTAAGCCCACTACTCATCGCCATCCTATATTGCATCACCTCTCATCACCACTGGTATTTCAAACTCCACAAACTACTGTAAATTTTATGTTTTTCAGTATATATTTTTTATTTTTCATTTTATCATTATTATAATATTGTTTTGTTATAAAATTTCATTGTAGTATTTTTATAGTTTTTATGGTAGTTTTACTAGTTTTGTAATAATTATATTTTTGAATGATTTTACTATATAAAAAATTATTGAGTTCTTACTATTAGAACATGTTTTACCTAAATAAAAATAAATATATGATAATTCAATTAAATAATTATAAACAATTACAAATATAAAAAAATAAAATTTGATGATCTAATATTAAATTGGATATATAAGAACATAATCATTATGAACATCATAGATAACATAAAATAATGGTATTTCCATTAAAAGACAAGGAACTAAATGAACCATTTAAAATTAAATTTTGTAATGGGACCTAAGTTTTATTATCCAAGAACATATTAGTATACATCATTTTATCCATATCAACATTGTTTTTACCTTTATTAGTTATAGTTAAAAATAATATAAAACTGAAAAGTTATAATCCATAAAAATAGTTACACAATTGAATGTTATTTAAAAAATATAATATGTAATATATCCCATATAGTTTAACAAAAAATCAATTATACACCTATTGATGTTAAAATGAATGTCAGGACCCCTTAGATGGTGGGGGTGGAGAGGTGGGGGGATTGAATCATTATAATCTTTTAGAATTTATTTTCTCTTGAAATTAACCCTTGTAACTTGTTAGTGTTTTGATCCTATAAACATTATATTCCAAAAATAATAATTTAAAAATGTATGAATATATTGTATATCCCACCATATTTAAAATGGTCTCCCCTATTATGGGTGACGATATTCCTACCATGGAGACTCCTGTCATTCCATGAAAATTCACTATGATATTAATTGAATACAACTGATCCAACTCCCATCTAGATCCCTCTACATCCCAATATGTAATTATACTTACACCCTCAAGTTAAAAGTTTTGTCAATCTTTGGATCCTCAACTAAATAAGAGTCATTTTAAAAAATCTCACAACAATGTTTTCAGAAAAAACATCATCTATCACACTCTCTATTTGGTTTGACTCTATATGGTGCACATATATTTCCATATAGTATGAATCCATTTTGTGTGACTCAAACTCTATCCAATAAACAACTGTATGGTACATTTATCTGATTCACCTCTATTTATTACCGCTATCTGGTTTACAATTGTATGGTACCTATGTTCATTATACCTCTGTGTGATACCTATTCTTCAACTCAGAGAATCACTGGACAAGAACTCATGATGGTCATCTCAAAATATTTAGTAATTCAGCTCTATATCACATGCATAAATATTTTCTCTCCATATATTACTTCCACCCATTTATATAGTTGTGATTCCAAATGAAAATGAAGGCACTCAATAATCAAATATAATATTTTCAAACTCAACTCAAGTTCACTAGATTCTTATCAAACATTCTAGAACATTTTTTAAGTTTCATGAAAACTCTAAATTAGTAATATTCATAGAAAATACTTAAAACCATATAAATTTATTAAAATTAAAGGAATAACATAGCTTCATAATTTATATGTATTTTGCAATGGAAATTTAAGGATTCTCAAAACACTATCTAGAATATTTCTATGCAATGACATTTAGAATTCCTCTATGTGTTATTATTTTTCCAACCCTCCTCTATCGGATCTGCATCAACTGGTTGAATTAGTTTGATAAATTCAGACTCTATACATAAGTAACTCTTCATATTATTCCTCAGTTCGATGAACTCAGATATGTTCATCCATCAGGATTTTATGATGAGTTTTGAAGTCTCTGTCCGGCCATCCTGCATCTCCTCAAACTTTATGTTGGGATTTATTTGAAAAAATCATCCTGGATCAGATTAAAAAAGAATCCATCGTGATGAAATCATGTGTCACTCTATGATACTCATTCATCAATTTATCTACTAGATTCTTATCCATTAAACTTATAAAAAATTTCATCTGTTATAAATGGATCTCTCTATCCAATACCGCACCTCATATTTCTTTATTCGATCACCTTTTTCTTCCTTCCCCATACTTCTCACTCCAATAGACTATGAAAATGTAGATCAACTAGAATGTTATTTATCACCAGCTCTTATTACCTGATGTACTTCCTATAGCCATATATTTTATACTATATATCTCTCCTCTTTATTTAATATATGTAAAACTTCATTTTGTTTGCTGGACATTGTATATCTCTATATGATGTAATGTTCTACCTATTTATCCAACCACCGTCAAAGATTTATTCTTACATTTGAAATACTTAATTTGTATTAAATCTTTATATAATTATAGAATGACCTTTATTTAGCATTAATTCATCTAGAACATCATGAATTATCATCTTTGAACATTGTGCAACATGCAGTATAATCACATTACAATTGGAACTTTGTACAAACTATTAATCCTATTCCTCTTTCAGTTAGAATTATTTCATTAGTCTTTATATTGGAAATTAAAATAATATACTTCAAGTTCATCATATAAAATATTTATCTTTATACAGTGATAACACAATATTTTTTAGGTAACCAACTTCTCATACTTTATACAAACTCATACAAATTCACCTATAGTCATGAATGTATTCATGATGTCAAGAACATGAATATCAGTAAATAATTATTTCACATGTAAAGGAAAATTTATTAACTTGGTAATTATCATTTTTAAATATATTCACCATCAAGATATATGGAATGTTTCTCAAGAATATCCTATTACACATTCTTACATAAATTTTAAAAACACTCACAAAAACGATCGTGACATTAAATAAAAAGTAATTACAAAATCAACCCAATGGTTCCTCAATATCACCCTTTGGGTTTTTTGGTAACATTCTAAAAAACTGTAATTTAAAACATTTACCAAGCCTATTTTTTCAAATAGTTATTCCAGACACAAAATTGTCAGATAAAGAAATATTTTTGAATTAATTCTATTCTTCAGTGATAAGAATATTTGTGCCGATGATAAGATACAAATTTCCACCAAAAGTTTCTCCTCCTTTTTACGATTACACAAAATTTATCTTAAAAAATGACAGAGATTGAATTTTATGCTTATTTTGACAAATTCAAAATCCTTCCCCTCCATTGAAAACAAATTCCAATGGATCATGGGGATTTTGCTTAAAAAAATTCATAATTCAGTGATGGGGGATGAAATTGTATTTTCATCCTTAGTTCCTCAAATTATTCTCTTAGAATAACTTTAAAGAAAAAATTATCAATTTTTTCATTTATTAAAATATAATCATTCATAACACTTGAGAATTTATCTTATAAAATGATATTTTGTATTAATATGATTTTATCAAAAATTTTGTACTTGGTTTTTGGAATTATCAGTGACACTTTTATTATAAAGAAGGATCATTAATGGTTTTATAGCATTCAATGTCAAATATTCCAGCTGAAATTTCATCAAAATCATTTGGGTACAACATTGGGTGGAAGGAATATAATATTATTCCACTGTACTCAAAGTAATAGAACTTTTTTCCAACTATTAAAGCTCACACAACATTCTCCCAAGAAGAAATTTCCTCTTGATGTTGATTTTATATCATTACAATATCTTTCCCAATTATCATCAGTGATCCTAAGAATGTTTATATCATTAATGATTCTATACATTAGGGTATAATTTGATGTTTCTATAATATACCTTAGCATTTTCATTGCTTCTGGAATGTGTGATTTCTTAGGATCACTATGAAATCTTGAAAATAAAGTTACAACATATAAAATGTCTATACATGAAGAAATAATATAGGGAAAATTTCAATGATATTATGGAAGTCCTTATGATTCACACCTTTCACAACATCATATTTAATAAATTTCACACTAAAAATGATAGGAATAACAAAATAATTTTAAATATTTTATAAAAATATTCATTAATAACTCATTAGAAAACATTTCCTCTGAGAAGAACAAATATATTATTTTATATTGATGTTGTAAGCTCAAAAATATATTCACTCCATGAATTAACATCTCAAAAGTTCATTTCATTTGTTTAATAAACTCTTCACAATATTCATTCCTAAAATCTAGAAAAACTAAATCATCAATGTGGATAATGAAAATTAGTGAAGCTATACTATTATCCTTTACATATATGTTGATATATGATTTTTTTCCTTTAGAAAAGCTCAACTTCATTAAGAATCCTTCAGATTTTGAATACTAGGTGTGAGGGGTCCATTTAAACCCCTATAAAGAATTATTTAGTTTATATACAATGGTTCTATCTTTATAATTTATGAACATACTAATTTTATTAATATAAACTTCTTATTTAATTTCACTATTCAAGAAAACAAAATTATCACCAATCTGATAGATTTTTTTGTTTCAATGAGAAAATTATTCCATAAAAAATATAATAATATCATGTTCCATAATGGGAGGAAACCTTTCTTAAAAAATAGTACATTCCACCTCTGAATAACCTTCATAAACAAGTTTCTCTTTATTTCTTAAATTTTCTCCATGTTTTGTTTCAATTATTTTTGAACAACCATTTTTTCCCTATAATATTCATTCTCTCAATTCATTGAATAAGATCCCATGTTTTATTTTGTAAATTCAATATAATTATTAATGTAAGTTATTTAACCATTATATATGTTTAAACATCTCTAAAATTACACTAGTTATACCTATGAGATAAGTGACTTCTAATTCAGAAATCTCAATTTACCTCTAGTATAAACAGAAGCATCTTGATTTTCAATGATGTTTTACAATTCAACCTTTTTTTGTAAATTATGGAACATTAAGAATTTTATTTTGATATTAAATTCCTCATTAATATAATGATGTGAGTCAAATTATTTTTGATTAATCTTTCAATCATCTTCTTTCTTATTATATTCATTTTTTGTTATCATTCTATTTTTTATAGAACATTCCTTAACATCTTCACCATTTTTATAGTGGATTGGTTTTCATTAACTTTCAAATAATAGGAATCAAATAAAATTTGCATTCATTTTTTCTATTACTCACATATTCTTCTATAATCTGATTATCCTATGTTAATTTATTCTTATGATTTTTTGTCATAAATTCATAGATACATAATTTTTATCCTTATCAAAAAATGGATCCTAAAAAAATTAATGTATTTCACTAATGATTATTTCTTATACCACATCTCCAAAATGAGTCATTTTTATTTAAGTTGAATTAAAAACTTATTCTGAACAAGAAAATGTGTAGATATATATTCTATCTAAATAATATATAATGTTTTTATTCAGTGATAATATTTCTTCCTATTTCAACTAATCTTTTATTTTTTCTTTTCTGTAACAAAATTTAATTAAGTATTGTAGGGTCACTATATTTTTGATCAATTCTCTATTTATTAAAATAAAACTCAAAAGAGTTATATATGTAATCCTTCCCATTTTATTTCATTAGATTCAATATATATCGACCCATATATTTCTCAACATTCCTTCTAAATATTTTTGAAAAAATATACATCCTATGATTTATGTTTATTGAATATTATACTAGTCATTTGTGTGAATTCATAAATGAAATTAATAAAGTAGGAATAAAATTCTTTTTATTGGTGTATAATTAGACCATATACATCAGAGTATATAATCTAAATAGGTATAGTTGATTCAATTTTGCCTTTATTGTGTCTACCACTAGCTATATTTCCTTTCAGCCATGTTTCACAAATATCAATTTATTTATTTTTTATTTTTGAAAAACATATAATAATAACTACCTTAAAAATTTTATAAATCTTTTTCAGACAAGTTACCAATGTCTTTGGTAATAAAACATGTTTCCAACCCCGTCACTTAGGAAATAACAATAATAATGAACTCTAATTTAGAATGAATTTTAACTAGTTCTCTATCCCTTAGTAACAAATATTATATCTTTCAATAATATGATTATATAATAAATATTGTAAAGATAAATTCCTTAACATCAACAAAAATTAGGCTAATACTTAGTATGTTTTTCTTAATCCCATCGACATATGAATCCTCCATTGAATTCAATTCTTGAACATCAATCTCAGTTATTCTGATTCCTGATATTTTTAAGGATATATCATTTCCAAAAGTACAACCCCCTCATGTTATTTAATATTTTAATGAATTTATTATAACTTGTCACATGTAAGGAAAAACACCTACCAAGAATATATAGGTTATTATTTTTTCCATATTTTTGAAATATCTTAAATAAAAATATTTCTTTATTTTTATTTTTATAAACATTGTCTTCCTTTCTATTATGAGAAACTTATCCTAGAATTGTTATTATAAATTCCTTAACATAGATAATTGGTAGGTTATACCTTATAAAAACATCCTCCAAGTAACCAAATCAATTTTTCCATGAGATATTTTAGCTTAAAAAAGAATTTGTTTTTTTTTCTTATCTACAAAACATTAAAAATCTACTCTAGTTAAATCCATTATTTATATCATTTATGTCATTCATACTCCTATGGGGTATGTTGTTCAAAATATTATATAACTCATTCCCATAAATACCTTAACACAAACAAAATACATTGATATTTGATATTCTATAGAAGTATAAATTTTTCCTATGATATGTTTTTTGAGAATATACACATATTTCTACCTCTAATTTTATTTGGAATGGGGAAGATTACATTTAGAGGTTATTTTTTATTTTTTATGTAATGTATTTATCACATCCTTTTGCAAAATAATATTTTACATAGTTGTTGCTTACACCTATATGGTTATATTAATCAGATGAACTGTTATGCTTATTGGGTTTATATTACACTGGATTCTTAGGAAAATATCATTCAATAAATTGAGATTTTCATAATTAACCTCTAAATATTTGTTTAAATTCCTATTATATTTCTTCAAGGATGTTTTAACATCAACACATACCGATTGATTCTTTCATATATATTCATACTTAGCACTACTTTTATCATCAATCCCTTTCACCATATTTAACTATTACTCAAATTCTAGTTTTATTTCATTGATTTGTTCAACATAACCATATTATTTTTTGTAGAATTATTAATTTCATTCATTCATATTCACATATTCCTTCTACATTATTTTGGATAATTTCTTGATTTTGGTGTTTTTATCAAGATGTGCAATAAGTTATGATCTTAGATGATATTCCCTATAGGTTTTTTCACCTTCTTCTTCAATACTGGTTGAAGTGTATTCAGTTCTTTCAACAATAGAAAAGAAAATTATGAGAATCTTTGAATTTTCATCATCAAATGAATTATTTTCAGTATAGTTACACTCAACATACCTATTTTATTCTTTTCAAAGAATCTTTTCTTACTCTATGTATATTTCTTATCATCCATGGATTTTTTCTCCACTTATTCCATCATGGTTTTTAATTATAATATTAATTATTTTATCCATTTTTCTTCATTGACCAGTTCATAGAAAAATGTATATTGCCCCCACATCAGAAATATTTTTCTAGGAATTTTCCCTTTTAATTTCTCCTATGCTTCTGATAATTTTTAGTGATGAGAAATATTATACTTTCATTCATTTCATCATTGTATTTCATATCCCCATAATTATTATGATCTACCACCTCATCCTCAGAATCATGATTTTTTATCGTCCTTATAGCTTTAAAATATATCTCAACCTTAAAATTATTTTAAAAATTTCATTTTCTCATTTCATATGAAAAAATCATGTTATAAAATTCATCAAGGGATAAATAATATATATCTTCTAATGTAAATGTTTTATGAAAAACATTCCTCGAATGTTTCTCATTATCATTCTATTAATATCTGTATCTTCTATGAAATATCCAAAACATCTGCTGTTGCTGAAAATTTCATTAACTCTGGTGAAGTAGTCATCAATAATCTCATCTTCTACAATTTTGATATCATTGAACTTGATCCTTGAGATTTAATGATTTACTTCCTTCATATTTATATTTTACTTGAAGATTCATTCTAGTTTTTTTCGAAGTATCCTTTGTGTCTTGAGACTCATCACTTTCCTATAAATATTTTCTAACTTATACATAGGAATATAATTTCAAGAATTCCCATCAACCTTAATATTTATTTTTTCAAAAAATTTCATATGAGCATCTTTCACAATTGGTGGAAATTCAACTATTACTACATAAATCTCATCTAGTACTAAATATAGAGGATTAAATATCATTTTATTTCTCTATCCATGATTTTTTCCATCTATGGTAGGAATTACTATTCTATTAAATAATTTAATATTTTTAATGATAGGAAAAGTATTGATCTTACAGAGGAAACCTAGATGCTCTAATTCCATATAAAGTTCCAAAGAATGTTGGGACCATTAATAATGGGGGATTGGGATGAATTAGTGTTGATCTTTTACAATTTACATTCTATTACAATTAACCTATTAAATGTTTTATATATTAAGTCCTCTCAACATTATATTTCAAATTTACTCATTTTAAATGGTATTAAAGTTATGTACAAAGGATTTTCAGGGTTCATCGCAAGTGTGGGTGGATAGTTCCTTAGTGTGGTGACTCCCATTAGTCCATAAAAATTCACTATGATATGAAAGGAATATAATTGATCCAACACTCATCAAGATTCTTCTATTTCCAAAAAGATAATTATACTGACTCCCATCAGTTATAAATTATCCGTATATTTTGAGCCATAAAAATATTATACATTACAAAATAGATTAAAACAATTTTTTTGTAGAAGACCTCCATCTGGCACACTATCCATCCATTAGGATTAAACTTTTGTGTGCCTATGGTTTCATCATATTTAAATTTATATAGTGCACCTAAAACTCTTTCCAATAACTATATCTAGTAATCTATTTTCAGGTACCTCGACCTATTTTACTTATATCTAGTACATCTATCTTATACATTGTATCCTTTACCTCTATTTGGTAAACCTCTTTATAATACCTATATCTTGGACCACTTCATCTATGATGAGAAAAATGAATGGTAACTCATTTTACATTTCCAAAAAAAATCACATCTCTTCAACTCTCCCTTGAATTCATAAATCATTAATCTTCATATATTACGTTCCTCCAATTATATAGTAACTCTTCTAGAAGAAATGGTTTCCTTAAAACAATAAAATATCATATTTTCCCACACAAATCAACATTATTGGACACCTCTTAGACCTTCTAGAACTTTCTTTTTATTTTTTAAAAACTATATATAAGAAAAATTATTTAAAATTCCTTAAAAACTGAATGTATTTATGAAAATTTAAGGAGTAAATTTTCATAATCATGGTTAAGTATTATCTAAAGTTAATATAAATCTTCTCAGAACACTTTATGGAAAATGTTTCCCTAGTTCCTTCTGCATAATTCCTCTATCTTATATTTTTTCTTATTATATCGTATATGATCTGAAACTTCTAATTGAATTGATTTTGAAAACTCATAATCTCTCCAACAAAAAATCTTCACATGATTACTAAATGAAAGTTATTTTTTATTACTGAAAAAACAACAAACATTCCTTCAAGGAGGACGAAAATAGTGAAGTCCAAGGGCATCACCTTACACCATAGTAATACACTCAAGGGGAAGGGAGTGTAGGATATTATAGATCCTAAGTGTCTCATCCTGTCTGCCCAAGCGAGCAAGTGAATCCGCTGCAAAGTTAGATTCCCTCCAACTATGATGAATAATCTTTCCATGATTGGTCTCTTCCTTGCACCTCTAGATGAGATAAATCAAATCCCAAGGTATATCCTGGACTCCCTGAAACGCTTTAACCAAAACATCAGAGTCGGACTCCACCTCCGTCACCTACAAACCATTCCGCCTAGAAACCATCAATCCAAAGAGTTCACTGAGCCATAAAAAGAACTAAATACAATAATAACAGATCCCCAATAGTCCAAAAGAAAAACCCCACCCCTCATGACTCCCTCCATGAAGGAACTGTCAATATTAAGCTTCAAGCCACATCTCGTGGTCTGCCACCTCACCCAACATCCTCTCCCTCTGTGCTGAATGCAAGGAAGATTCATAATATTTCAAACTGTAACTCATGATAACCCACCTTTGACAAGCGAGGCCATCTCCACTATGAGTGAATTAATCTGAAACTAGATATTAAATAGGGAACTGATGGATCCCAGCCTAACATGATTACGCGCCTCTCATATGACCCAACAAATAGAAACTAGGATGATAATCCTCATAGTCCATTCCGTCGCCCTATTTTCAGTACCAGAAATCCAAACCACTATAAACTCCAGTGGAGACCAGGACTCACCAACAGGGAATGGAGGATTAGTGAAGAATGCCCAGAGAGAAGAGGCCCATCATCCTTGGAAAAATAAGTGGGTTGTCGTTTCTGACCACGGGTGCTCACAAAATTAACACCGTGAAACCATGTTGACCCCTTTTTGTATGTTTTCATCCATCAATATTGCTCTGTTTTTGATCCTCCACACCAAGAAATTCATTCTCGTCGAAATATCCTTGCACCAAGCAACCGGACCCCAATCCTCCCTAGAACAGCCTCTCTGAAGGATTCTCATGTAGTCCCGTATATTATACCTATAAGAGATGGATTCTGTAAAATAGCACAAATCTGGATCACCACTCATCACGATGCTTTCAAACTGATTTAACTGAGCTGAGTTATGTGTTTCATGAATAAAATAATACATTTCGCTAGCTTCCCTAAATGAAATTCTAGGAGATGGGAAACCAGAGAAGGCAAGATTTTCACCTATCCATTTATCCTCCCAGTAGCTAATATCCCCCTGCCGACAACCCACCTGATGTAGCAAGACAACTGTTCTATATGCGAAAACATGCATTTGGAAAGCCCCATCGTACCCTGCATGTTATACCCTCTCTGCCCACCATAACACATCTTGAAAAATCATGCCCAAAGAATCTCCCCCACAATAACATCCCAGGCTAATCTGGCTTGAAATCCTAGAATGGTGTCCTAAATATCGTGGAGACCATCACCTCCTTCATCCACTGGACGAGCTATCCACTGACACGATTCCCAATGAAACCGACCTTCCACTATATAATCCCATATAAAGGTAGAAATAATACTTTGTACTTTCACCACAATACCTCTCATAGGTTTGATAACAGAAAAGATATGCATAATAATGTACATAAGGACACTATTAATGAGCATAACCCAACCTCCAAATGACAATAACATGTTCTTACAATTGAAAATCCTTCCCCAAAGATGATCAAGAATCTCATTGAAATGAACCTTCTTAATTCAGCCACAAAAAATTGGTTCCCCAAGGTACAAAATAGGAACCTTCTTTTTTCTGCAGCCAAGGATCCCCATAATAACCCTACATATTCTTCTGGAGCATTTATCCGAAACAAACACATGGCTCTTCAAAGTGTTGATAGATTTTCCACTAATACTGCCATATATTAACATGATGTCTATAAGTTGTTTCAAAGATCTTCTAATTCCATTCATAAAAAGAAATAAATCATCAGCAAACATCAAGTGTGAGATGCTCCCAATATTCCTTCTTCCATAGAACAATATCAACTTGCCCTCCGCTAGGCCCTTACCCAGATTCCTGGACAATGCATTTTGAGCAAGGAAAAAAATAGATGGAGACAGTGTGTCACCCTATCTAAAACCTCGCACGGATTGAAAGAAACCAAAACACCTCCCCATCATAGAAACCGAAAGCCAGGGCGAGGAATAACACCTGAAAGAAATGTCACAAAACCGTTCCTCAAAACTGAACCCCCTCATAACATAAATGACAAAAGTCCATTCCATTATATCATAAGCCTTATTAATGTCAACTTGGTAAATGATATTGGATCCCAGTGTACATTTTTTTATGTCATGTACCAATTCACTAGAAATTCCAACCACCCCTTGGATGGTTTGACCCTATACAAAACCATGTTGCTCCGCTGAGATCACCTTGGGAATAACTCTGGAGAGTCTCATATGAATAACCATGGCCAGAATCTTATAAGAAACATTGCACAGATAAATGGTCCGGTAGTGGTTAAGGAGACTAGGGTCCTTAAAATTTAGAACAAGAACCACCCTTGATGAAGCCACACCCCTGATCAAGGACCCACCACCAAATAAATCTTGTATCACATCCACAACATGTTATCCCACGACATCCCATGCCACATTGAAAATTTATATAGGTATTGTTTCAATAAGACCATTTTGGTTTACCATCATAGAAAAATATGCTGATCCCTCAGGATATTTTCTACTCAAACATCTATAAATGGTAATCTGAGAGAAATTCATCTCTCTAACCGGTAACACTCCTAAAATTTCATTTTATGATCACATTTGGATTTATACCTCAAATTGAATGGTCCAGTGGACTTTGAAAACATATATCTATTAATATATCATTGATCATTAGATCTCCTCATCTGATATACTTCATACATCCCCATTATTTATGCTAGTGAACTATACTCTATATTGAACTAACATGAAACTTCATTCTATCTACTGGAATTTGTACAACTCTGTTTAATGTGACTTTGAACTTTTTTATATGATCACCTTCATATATTTCTTATTCTATTAGAAATACAACCTCTTATGATTCAACTCTATCCGATTAAAAATTCTTATAGCAGCCTTCATTCTGCATTAGTTCTGCAGAAACATCATGACTTTACTTATTCAAACTATGAAAATATTAAAACACAATAAATTTATAATTGTTACTTCATATGAAATTTCTTTAAAAAAAACTTTATATGTCTATTTATTGTATAATACCTCCATTGGTCTTTGTACTAGATAGTTTGATCATATGTTGTAACTTCATAATATTGTATTTGAACTTCAAAAAAACCACAGTAAAACTTGTTTTTGGATATAAACTTACACCCCTTTTTAAAAAATCATACAAATTAAGCTAGAATGATATATATGTTTAGGATATTAGGAACCTAATTATTGGAAAATCATTTTCAGAATATTCAAGAAAACATTCTTATCTCGGTAAGAAAACTTTCTTAATACTATTTAGTAGTAACACATAAGTAATGTTTTTAATCCACTATAGAAACACATTATTATATGAAACAAAAACTATTCAAAAAAGTTATTTATCACAAATATATATTCTTTAAAAAAACAACCTGAAGGATCTTCACCCATAAATAATGATTTCATGGGACAACATTATTATTTATTATTGTCACACTTTCTTAGAAAATTCCCTATAATTTGATGGTATGTGTGACATCTTTGTATGGAATGATAAGGGGTTTGATGAAAATTTACAAAAAATAATATGCAGTAGAAAAAATAAAAAAATAAAACACATGAAATTATTAAAAAATATTTTTATAAGGATAAATAGAGAATATTAAAATATAATATCAGAAAGGAATATAAATATAGTATAATCGATAATATAAATTAAAATACAATACAGTGACTATTTCTTATATAATTTAGAAAATATAACAAAAATAATAATATTTAATTATAGTAATAATAGGAAAATTATTTTATACTATTAATATTTATGTGTAATGTTATATTTTTTTAGTTTTATTTGAAAAATTTCATTGTAAATATTTAACATGTAATTTATTTTTTGTTAATAGTTTGATATAAATGGAAAAATAGTTGTGTGAATTTATATATCATCGAGCTGAAATAATATAACTTGGGCATGGGATATAAAAAATTGGTGTTCATAAAATATTTTTAAATATTATTGGATGTGATTTAATGATCACTATTAATAGAAAAATTCATGATCAATTAGATCCTATTGAGAACTAGTGTATATCATCTATCATTTATTGATTTCCTTTGAATTAGGAAAATTTATATTACATGAATCATAATTTAATAAATGATGAAGAATATAGGATTTCTTAGGATATATATCTAGATCATGGAAGTCTATGTGTGAAGGAATTTTATGTTGAAGTTAATATAATTGAATATACCACTAAAACTGAATAAAAATATATTAGAATAGAGTGGATTTTATGAGGAGTGTATTTTTACAATTGTTTTAGTTATTTATGGTTGCTCATGTGAAGCGATTACATGTAGATATGTGTAATGATTTCAAATGATAGTACGTATAGTTTTTTCTATAGTATTAGTTTTTGCAGCTAATCCACCTATGGATATGATCAATGACACCTATTATAATGATTTGAGGATGAGTAAATATCTATCATATACCATGAGTTGTTGTCAGTGGATGATCTATAAACCCAACATTCATCGTCGGTTCAAACATCACATGATATTACATAAGTGGTTCTTGAGTTTAATTAGGGTGTGTTGATACCAACAACTGAGTTTCTAGATATTTCATAAGAATGAAATCTTAGAGAGACTGATGATGAATTATATGTTAGTTGAAATTTTGAGATAAAAGAGGCATTATAGGAAATTTTAAAAAATTAACATGTCAATATACACTAAATTTATCTCATATATGACTCTATGAGATTACAATTTTCTATAAAATTTCAACATTATGACGAAACATGAAGGATGTGATTGAAATGTACCCTTATTAGAAATTTATCTTGTTTTAAAACATTAAATTATTATCCCAAAACTTGCTTGAATTAGAAGTTAATGAAATATCTTTATAAAATTGGCTTGAAATTAATATGCACTATTTTTATTAGTATAATTAGATTTAATATGAGGTTTTTCATAATTTTGTTATAGGAAATCATGGATAGTGTGTATTGATACAAAATCTCATACAAGAAGGCATTTCATGAAAAATTGAAAGTAATTTAGAAGGTTTATAGTGACTAGGAACTGTAATTTTAGGTGTTACTATATTATATATATTTATTAGTTAAAAATGCATAAGTTATTTCTGAATTTGTAAAAGTAGATAATATGGTGAACAATAATTTTGATGTAGAAATGAATTAAAGTCATCGAGTGTTTTGGGTATTCCTTCCATGAATCATTTATTTCTGTAACTTTAAATAGTTCATTCAAGTAAAAATCAATTTCCTCTGTGTAAATTATAATATATTTATCTATATTTACACCACTCTAGATGAAATTAAATTTCCTTTTATAGTATCATTTAAAATAGTAGTTAAAGAGAATCTAGTCTACTGATGTTAGTTTCTATCAACTCTACATGTTAATGTCATCAATATGTAAGGGACATGACTTATTTCATATCATAATTATGTTATCAATGAATCAATGAATAACATGGATGGTGTTTGGAGACCCTGAATACCAAAAATATTTATTGTTTGATGAATATTTCAAACAATGTGTAAACAAAATTTCATGATCAAAATATGAAAAAAGAAATTAACAAATTAAATATTAGATAAAATATTATACATATTTAGTAATTATAATAAATCTATATCATTGGGTAGTTGTTTAATTTTGTTTCCATGCCTTTGTATTATACAAACAAATAAAATAGTTTTTCCCTTAGATATTAGAATAAATAAGAGGAATGAATGAGGGTGTTGATAAGTGTATGATGCATATTGGAATTTTTAAATTTTATTTAGAATTTTATAAAGGTAAGGGATATGAAAACTGATATGAAAACATTATTAAATTCATAAAACATGTCTTCAATGGGGTTAAACAATAACAAATATGAATAACTATTTATCAAATATTTTCAATAATTTTTAAATACTTGTTGACGGATCAAAAGATTCAATAGAAATAATATTTTAGGCTCATATATTCACTAAAACTTTTATAAAGGATATTTTATGGAGTCAAACCCATGCTACATCATATCATGTGCATATTTTTTAAGGGATGAGATGTCAGGTTGATGTTAAATTGGTTCATGATCCCCTAACCAGGGATACTATCTAGTTGATGACCATTATGATAATCAATTGAACCTGTAAATATGATTACTTCTAATCTTACAGGATTCCTTGCTTACATGTACATGCAACATGGGACCATATTTACCAATTATGTGAGAGTTACACCACAAATTTTCTTAAGACTCAATAGATTATGCAATTTCTATAGTACATTGTGGATCATAATAGGAGATGTATCAACATTAAATTACCCTTTACAACTTCAAACTATACTCCTAAATCCATCAAGTGTTTTTGGAAAAGGACATCCAAAATCTATAATCATGAGGGATTGTCCATATGAGAAAGGGATATTACCATGATTTGGTATGTGTTGGTAGGAGAGGAATAATAAGATGAAGATTACTTATTATTATATCATTGACAGTTCATAATCATTCACAACATGATTTTTTTAGTTTAATTGATTATTATAATTGTACAATTTTCTATATATAAAGGTTTATAGGATGAATAAATTCATTTTCTATTTTTCCCACATAATATATATATATGTGTGTGTGTGTGTGTGTGTGTGTGTGTGAAATGATTTTAATGAATACCACTTACTTAACCATCTAGATAGATGACATCGACAAGCTATATCCATTCCCCAGGGATTCATCACTTCATACCACATAGAGTGAGATCATATCACAGATATTATGGGATAATGAGGTAGGGTGGATAATAAAGGTCCACAGGGACCACCACATTCACTATTAATGTTTTGTATATCCTATGATCCATTATTTCCATCATTATATCTTTTATATATTGAGAATATATAGCTATATACCCATTTAAAATTTGTTTATTTATACTTTGGTTGAGAGTTAGAGGCCAGAGACACATACATTTCATATGCCCCAGGCAGAGAAAATGAACATATTAGAGGATGTCTCTATATTATTGGCTCTTCTTATGGTTTGTGATTCTATTACATTCCTAATAGTATATATAAGAGATTACATTTTACATATATATTTTTAATACCATTTCCAGACATGTTAGGAAACCTTAGGGGAGTTTAGTTATGAATGCCCTAGCTAGTTATCCATTCCACCCCTGTTGATCCATATACTAATGAGATGTCAAATAATACATATGAATACTAATATTTCTTTAATGATTGGATGTAATTTATTTGCAGATCACTCTAGATCATATGGTAATAATATTTATTTACTATTTATTTTGGATTTTGACAATGTTGGTCATTATATTTGCGGTTGAAATGCCTTGCATTTATGTACAGTGAATTTTGGAGGTAATAAACACAAAATAAAAGGAGATATATAGTTGTTTTATATTTTAATAAGTGTGGGTGTGGGCATTATTCCATTCATTTGAAGCTCATTTTGACTGATTTGTCAATCAATAAATTTCATATTGGTACTCTAGCTCATAGAAAATTTAAAATATTAATACACAATTTTATTCTAACTATAAATGCCAATAATAAAATTTATGAAATTTTATCGCTTTCGATTTATATTGGGAGATACTCAAAGACACTGACACACACACACACACACACCCTTGAAAATTGCATTTCTTATTATCTCATGAAATTTGATCAACTTTTATAACAACCCTACTATTTATTACATATTAAAACATGATTTATTCCATAAACATTCACTTAAGAGAACTCAGAGGATTGATAGGTATGTTTCTTGGGAAATTAAGAATATTACATGACAACTTAAGACCTAAAATACAACATATTTATTTAAAACTTCATTTACATGACCACAACATTCATCATAAATAGAATTTCTTGGGATAAACTGAGGAAATATATTAGACAAGGGTGAGCTATAAATCCTATTAAGGGAGTAAACAAGGAATAGCCTAAATAAAACAATATATGTTTGGAAATAAGAATATCAACAGAGAACAAGAGAAACATGAACATAAAGGCCTGATATAACAAGATTATAATGACATGAAAATGTGGAAACCACACACAAAATGATATTATCATGAGAAATGTCTCATTAAACATGGATTATCATGATTAAACCCTCATTTCACATGAATTATCATGATTAAGTCCTCATTACACATGGATTAGAATGAGTAAACCCTCATTGTACATGAATTTGAATGAGTAAACCTTAAATACACATGGATTATCATGCGTAAAACCTCATTACACATGGATTATCATGATTAAACCCTAATTTCACATAGATTATAATGATACTATACATTACCCAATTCATTATAGTGCTATCAGGGGACAACCTTTATAATCAATCCATTTCATTCACAAGTGTTCCACATGGATCATATAACATGGAATAATTCAACATCATAAGTTATTCTGTGATTAAGAAATTTGGAATACATACATGTAAGTAAAATTAAATATTTATATGTTCATAAAGGTGAATACCCTTTATAGAGAATTGGGTATGTTATTCACTACACAATGATTTTAGCTGGGAAAACTGCAGTACAATTTTGGCAGCATAACATCATCATATGGAAATTCATATGTTGGTTTGATGAGAGAAAAAGGGGTACCTAATCATTTATACATGAAATAGATAGTATGTGTATCATGGTACATAATATACCAACATATTAAATGGATTTTATATTCCTAATATGGGAAAATACTTGAATTGAAATTAAAAGAGAGAAATCTTTTACAGAATTTCAACTTGGTAATAGGTGTACATGGAAGACATTAATAAGAGAGAAAGGGGTCTTTAATCATTAAAACGGGAGGATGGAAGTATAGTAAGGGTGATAAATCATACCCCAAAATTTTCCATTTAAATTAAAAGTGCATAACAACATAAAGAAACTTGGACAAAAATGAGAAAGGAAGGAATCCCTTACGAAATTTCGGTATGGTAATGAGAGTAAACAAGGGTAAATACAAGGGATAAATGAGAGTGAAAGGAGATATCAAGATTTCTACATAAAATGGAAAGTATTTATGATATTTAATAAAATGTAATAACATAGGAATAAAATAAATTAAAATATATAACATGAAAAGAATGCTTGATAAGAGAGGAGGGTCAAAGATCACTTATGAAATTTTGGTATTATAACAGCTTAGTTAAGGGTGAAAGTGATGGTGGATGAATAATACATCATTAAAATGACATAAAATGGATAGTAATAAAAATATAATAAAAAATTAAATTATAAACATTTGAAATTACAAGAACTACTCTCGAATAAGATGCTTGAATTTTAAAGGAGGAGAGGAAAGTGAGGATCCCTTACATGGAAGTTTGATCCCATATGCTTGGGAGAGGCTTGAGAGAGGATTATTTGGATATTTGGGAGCCTTGGGAGGATTATAGTGAGTATTTGTAAGATATCTTTGAAGCTAAAAACGGTTTTAGTGAAGATGAATGGGAGGTTGGGTGGTTTTATATTGGGAATGAGAGGGAATTAATTATTATTTAAGTTTTTGATGGTACACATTAAAAAAATCAAAACCACAAACCATACCATGGTTTTTAAAATGGTTTCTTCCAAAGTGGAGTGTTATAAAATATTATATAAGGAAAAGGTATAGACATATCAAAATATGAGGCTTGCCTATGTGGAGGTGAGGCACACTCTCAAAGAAATCATTTTAAAATTTTAAAATATTTTATAATCCTTAGAGGGTCCACTAAGGCATTATACAATTAATCAAAAAAATATAAAATCAAAATATTTTAAATTTTAAACATAAATTGGCCTAATATAAATTGTATATTATTTTATTACATCACTGTTGGGTCATTTTGATGTCATAAAACACTTTATATATTAATTCAGTATTTAATTTTAACCCAAAATTTGAGTCTCTCAAAAAATTATGAAAAATTAACTATTGGATAATTTTGATTTCTTTATTTCAAAAATAATATTTATTTTATATAAATAATTTTCTAAATATGTGAATTTTGACTATTAAAATAACAAACGATTAATGGGGTTTAAAAAAGTAGTTTTTAACCTTAATAAAAATTAAATTTTACTTCATAATAATTATATACTAATTTATTATTCATAAAATTATTTTTATTATAATATTTTATTAAAATATTATTAATTCAAAATATTAATTAATTCATCTAAATAAATTCTTTAATTTAAAATAAAATTTATATTTTATCATATAAAAATATAATTCATATAAAACTGAATACATAATCTTTTAAAGGGTAAAAACAATAAATATAATCATTATTTGTAATTAAAAGGAGTATTATTGTAACATTACTATAATAAAAGTATTAATAAAAACATAGTTTAAAATAATAATTTGTATATTTATGAAAAGTACCATTTTACCCGAATAGAAAATTTATCAAATTTTTCACTTTTTAAGAAAGACTATTTTTATAAATGAATTGATGGAATATGAATTTTATTTATAAAATGGATTTCACAATACGTTACTAATGACTTTTTACACACCCCTTATAACACCCAAATGAGGCCTAAGTGTAAGGTGTGTGATTGTGATAGACTCTTGGGTCAACTTGGATAACATCGCATGGGTGGTAATATCTATTAACTCCCAATTCTCCAATAGGTGATTCTGTACAAGCTTAACGTGTTGAAGCTCAGCTTGGGATTGGTTAAGAAAGAATCCCAATGATGGTACCTCCTTTATGAGCTCCAACATATGATCTTTTTATGGATCGAGTCTACTAGATGAGACCATCATTTCATTTTTCTATGTCAAAAAATTCTTTTTAAAAAACCTTAAACTTATACATGTCATGTGATCAATGTTCAACGACTATAGTACCAATGGTAATGATAATTAATGATCATTTAATCCCAATTGGATAAAATAAAAAAATTCATGTTTTTTCTATATCCATAAGAAATTAATTAAATTAAAGAAATGGAATTTTATTCATTAATGTTCAGGTTGATAAAAAATTTCCCCCTTAAGAAAATTCTCTATCAAAATTTTCTTTTACCACTCTAAAACAGATGAGCATAAATTTGTCTCCTCACTTCCTCCAGTTCCCATGTTTCTTTTTCAAAAATGTGGTTTTCTCCAAAACACTATGATGAGGGGAATTATCTTATTATGCATATTTTTTCCCTATGATCTATCATCTTCACTGGATTTTCCTCATTGTAGAGGCCATTCTCTAACGGTACCACCTTTGAATTGAGTACATGGAGTAGGTCAGGTATGTTCTTCCTCAAGAGTGCTACATAGAATACATCATGTACTTGAGATATGTTTGGTGGGATTTCTAGTCGATAAGCTACTACTCTAATGTGATCAAGGATTTAAAAAGGACCGATGTACCCTGGACTAAGCGTTCACTTATTCCAAAATAATGTAAATATCTTCCATGGAGATATGTGGAGGAATACCATGTCTCCAGCATCAAAATATAGGTCTCATTGATGGATGTTAGTATAACACTTTTATCGAATCTGAGAAGATTTAATGTGCTACTAGATGGTTTTAACTTTCTCTACCATTTCTTCCACAATTTCTAGACCTTGAATTTATCACTCCACAAAATCATACCAACCTGATAGTGTTCTTCACCTCCTCTTATAAAAGGATTAATAATTAGCCATTTTAATTCATGAGTGGAAACTTTTATTGTAAGAGAAGTCAACTAGAGGAAGATGTTGATCCGATCCTCCGTTGAAGTACATTTAGAATTATCTCGACATGTCCAAAAGTGTTTGGATAGTCTGCTCAGATTGTCCATTATTTTGAGGATGATTAGACATATTGAAGTTGAGTTCAGTATTCAGAGTGTGTTGGAGATCCTTCAAGAACGTAGAGGTGAATCTTGGATCTCGTTCAGATACAATAAATTCTATTACTACATGCATCCTTACCACTTCTCTAATGTATATCCATGCCATTTAATCCAATAAGAAATCCTATCAAATTGTAATGAAGTTTTTAGTCTTTGTAAGAAAATCCACAACAACCCAGAAAGCATTGTTTCCTTCAGATGTCTTCAGAAGTATAGTGACAATGTTTATTGTGATATTATCTCATTTCCATGTTGGTATGGGTAATGGTTTCATAATACCATTAGATATATTCCTCCCACCCTTCACTTTCTAACATTCCAGGCACATTGATGTATACTCAGCGATACCCTTCTTTATTTTATCCCACCAATATTGCTCTCAGAGATCTCGATACATATTTGTGTTTCCTGGGATAATATAGAAATTCAAACTACGTGCACCATAAAAAAGATCTTTCTTTCACTCCGGATTTTGTGGAACACATCAGGTTGACCCAAATATCACAATTCCTTCTTCATTAATAATGAACTTTTAGGATTTATATCTTTTGATAGTTTCCACTTTATTCCGAATTATCACGACATCATTTTGAGCATCCTTTAACCTTTCAAAAAGAGATGGCTGAGAAATTATTTATGAAATAATTGATTATCTTCCTTTATTTATGATTACCATGTCTATATTCATCAAATATAAGAATATTGGGTACTTTTAACTTCTCATCAATGATTTAATCTCTAGGGTTTTTCTACATAGAGCGTCAACCACCTAATTCTCTTTCCTAGGGTGGTAATGGATTGTGTAGTCACAGTCTTTGATCATCTCTAACCATCTTCATTGGAACATATTCAACTCTTTCTATGTGAATATATACTTGAAGATTTTATTATCTTTATATATTTCATACTTCTCCCCAAAGAGAAAATGCCACTTGAATTTTAATGCAAACATCACTACCTCCAACTCCAGATCATTTGTGGGATAGTTTTTCTCATTAATTTTCAACTTCCTCAAGGATTAATAAATGACTTTGTCTTTTTTCCTCAAATAAAATCCAAGGGAGATACAACACTTATAAATGTTTTCCATAATTATTTAATATCATTTCTGTAAGGGAATCAATGTTCTTAAAGAACATAAAAGATATACCAATATGAACATTAAGAAATAGACTAATTTTAAGTAGTGGTTACATGTGATTCATTCATTATTATCCATCTTAGCACAATACTTCTTGTGCACCCTTGATCATAGATTTTGTTGATGCTCATCATGCTTATCAGCCCTCGTAATAGGGCATTGTCTAAGGAAATTACCCACTTCTCTACATTTATATCATTGAATTGTGTAAGATTCCTTAGATGGAAATTTGTTTCCATTCATCTCATTGTCTATTTTGGAGAATCAATTTAATACTTTGTGCTCTTCCTTTCAACACATAAATCATCTCCTATTCACTTTTTGACATTTTGCCTTAGTTTATATTTACATATTGGTTGCACAAAGGGAATTGGGACTTCTTTCACATATCACATTTATTAGATGAACTTTCATGAGATGTCATCTTCCTCTTACTTTATTTTTTTGGGAATTCAAAAAAGTTCCAAATTGTTAATATTTTTTTGATAGCTGGTTTGACATAATAATGATATGTCCAACTTGAGATTCCATTTGGTTAGGAATATCATAGGAACATTCATCATGTTTCCCTTCGCATCTTTTGTTAGCCATATTCATCATTTTACCAGACATTGGATATAATTAAAGGAAAATTAGGGATGAGTATATTAAAAATTTTAACACATAAATGGGAATCTAATGAATTTAAAAGGATAACTTACAAATTACATTTATCTTCATAACTTATAAATTTCTAGGATTCAATCTATGTAATCCAGGATCTAATTATAAACATAAATTTTAGTGGAAATGTTTTATTCCTTTAATAATGGTTCGTACTAATCTTATGAATTTACCAAATCATATCCCCTGGGAGTGTCGAACGAAGAGTGCAGTAAGGACCATTTTCGTGCACTAGTTCCCACTCGAGTCGAGATCAAAGAGGTGTTTTCAGGGTTTACCATTAGATATATCTATACCAGAGACACCTCTACTTGTTCGTATCCAGGAAAAGATTTATTTTTTGATAAACCACTTACTCTATACTCAAAAAAAATTCATGATGTTCTTCGTATACTTAGTCTTATCATTAAGGCTTTCACTGGGGTTTTCTGTTCCAAATCCAAAAAAAACTAATCTTATCCTTTGATGCCAACTGTAATAACCTGGTTTATTATTAGATATTTAAACATGATTTATTATATAAACATTCACTTAAAAAACACTGAGGATCAAGAGGTTTAGTTTCTTCAGAAATTAGAAACATTACATGACAACTTAAGACATAAAATACAACATCATTATTGAAAACTTATTTTACATGACCACAACATTCCTTCATACCTAGAAATTCATGGGATATCCAGAGGAAATACATACGGAAAGGGTGAGATGTCAAGCCTAGTAAGGGAGTAAACAAGGCATAACTTGAATAATACAATACATGAAATTGGAATATTAATGGAGCAGAAGAGTAACATGACCATAAAGGCATGATATTTCATGATTTTCATTACATGGAGAAAAAACATACAACTTGATATTATCATAATACAAGGATCATTGCACATGTATTAGCATTAGTAAACCCCTGTTTCACATGAATCGGCATTAGTAAACCTTCATTGCACATGGATTAGCATGAGTAAACCCTCATTGCACATAAATTAGCATGATTAAACCTCATTTCACATGGATTATCATTATTAAACCCTAATTTCACATGGAATATCATGATACTAAACATTAACCAATGCATTGGAGTGTTCTCAGGGTGAACCCTTTATAAACATTTCATTTCATGCATAAGTGTGCCACATGGATCAAATAACATGGAATCATTCAACATCATAAGTTATTAAACGATTAAGGAATGTGGAATAAATTAATTTAATTTACATTCAATAAGTATAAATGAATGAATGTGAATACTCTTTATATATAAGTGGGTATGGTATTCAATACATGATGATTTTGTCTTAGAAAATCGCAGTGCAATTTCATTAGCATAACATCGTAATATGGAAGCTCATAAGTTCGGTTGAAGACATAGAAATGTATCCCTCATAATTTATACATGAAATATAAATTAAGGGTATCATGTAGAATAATATCCCAGCATATTAAATGGATTTTATATGCATAATATGAGAGATATACATGAATGGAAATAAGAAGAGACAAATATTTTACAGAATTTCGGCATGGTAACGGGTGTACACGGAAGGCATTAATGAGAAAAAGGGTTATCTATTCACGAAAAAAAAAATTAGGGTTGTATGGTGAGGTGTAAAATTATACCCCAATATTTAAAATTTAAAATAAAATTGTATAACCGTATAAAAAACATCGAAAAAATGAAGAAGTAAAGAATCCTTTATGAAAATTCAGTACGGTAATGATGGTATATAAGAGTTCATAAGAGGGATTGATGAGAGTGAAGGGGATATCATGTTTTATAAGTAAAATGGAAAGTATTTATGATATTTAAAAACATATCATAATATTTTAATAAAAAATTAAAAGACATAACAAGAAAATAATTCTTGGTAAAAGAAGAGGGTGGAAGATCCCTTAGGAAATTTTGGCATAGTAACAACTTTGGTAAGGGTAAAAATAAAGGAGAATAAATAATTCCTCATTCAAATAATATAAAAATGGACATTAATAGAATTGTTATAAAATAATTAAATTATAACCATTCAATATTACAAGAACTACTTTCAAATAAGATGCTTGAATTTGAAAGGAGGAGAAGAAAGTGAGGATACCTTACATGGAAGTGTGATCCCAATGCTTCGGGAGATGCATGATAAAGGATTAATGAGAGCTGGGGAACCTTGGGATGATTCTAGATAGTATTTTTTAGAGGTTGATATAGCTCCAAATTGTTTTAGTGAAGATGATTGAGAGGTTGTGTGGTTTTATATAAGAAAAGAGAGGGAATTCCTTATTGTTTTGGTTTTGGACACTACACATTAAATTAATCAAAAAAACAAACCATAAAATGGTATTTTCCTATGTATTCTTCCAAAGGGGAGTGGAATAAAATATATTATAATTGCAAGGAACGAACATATAAAAATATTAGTCTTTCATATGTGTAGGTGAGTCACACTCTCAAGGAAATCATTTTAAAATGATAAAATATTTTATAAGTCATGGAGGGTCCACTATGGCATTATAAAATTAATCAAACAAATATAAAATAAAAATATTTTAAAGGTAAAACATATATTGGATGAATAAACCTTTTAATTTATTCTATTACATTACTATTGGTTCATTATGATGTCATAAAACACAATATATATTTATTTAAGATTTAATTTTTAAACAAAAAATCAACTATCTATGAAAATTATGAAAAATTAACTGTTATATAATTTTAATGTCCTGATTTCAAACATAATATTTATTTTATCTAAATAATTTTCTAAAAATGTTAATTTTTCATTTTAAATTAAAAATAATCATTTACTTAAAATTGAAGGGTTATAAGAAAAATAGTTTTTAACCATAATAAAAATTAAATTCGACTTCATAAATATTATATACTCAATTATTATCCAAAAAAGTAATTTGATTATAATATTTTATCAAAATAATAATTATTACAAAAAATCATTAATTCATAAAATTAAATTCTATAATTTAAAATAAAATTTCTATTTTATCGTAAAAATATATAATTCTTATCAAACTGAATACTTAATCTTTTATAGAGAAAAAATAATAAATATAATAATAATTTATAATTAAAATTAGCATTATTATGACACTATTATAGTAATATTGTTAATAAAAAATTTTTTTAATATAATAATTTATATATTTATGAAAAGTACCATTTTACCCGAAAAAAAATTTATCAAATTCACCACTTTTTAAGAAAGTCTATTTTCATAAGGGAATTAATGGAATAATAATTTTATTTATAAAAGGCATTACAATATAAGTAACTAATTAATTATTACATAACCCATTATAACACCCTCGTAATACCTGACGATATGGTGTACGATTGTGACCAACTCTTAGGGCGACTCAGTTAACATTACATGGGTCGTAATATCTATTCACTTCTACTTTTACCATAAGAGATTACATTCAATATTAACTTATTGAATCTCAGATTTTTATTGGTCAAGAGAAAATACCAGTATCACTACCTCCTTTATGAGATCCAAAAAATAGTCTTCGTATGGCTCGAGTCTACTAAATGAGGCCATCCTCTTATTTTTTTGTGTCAAAAAAATTCATTTTTAAAAACATCAAATTTATACTTGTTGTGTTATCATTGGTCAAAAGCTATATTATCAGTGGTAATTATACGTAACGGTCATTTAAACCCAATTGGATAAAATATGAAAAGTGAAAAAATTTCTATATCCTTAATACATTTAATTAAATAAAAGAAATGGAATATTATTCATGAATGTTCGGGTCGTTTCAACCTTCTCCCATTAAGAAATTTCAACCTCGAAATTTTTTTCCCCGCACTCAAACATATGAGGGTAAATTTTCCTCACCACTTACTCTAGTTTCCATGATTTATCTTAAAACTTGTGGTTTCTCCACAACACTTTGATAAGGGTCATTTTCTTATTTCGTAGAACTTTTTCGCTATGATTTGACACATATACTAGATTTTCCTTATAGGAGAGGTCATTATCCAATGGTACCTATTAGGGATTGAGTATATACAATGGGTTTGGTATATACTTCCTCAAGAGTGATATATAGAATACATAATGTACTTGAGATAGGTTTGGTGGGAGTTCTAGTAGATAGGCCACTACTCTAATGCGATCAAGGATCTCAAAAGGGATGATGTACCTTGGACTAAGCTTTCACTACTTTCCAAATCTCCTGACTCTCCTCCATGGAGATATGTAGAGGAATACCATATCTCCAACATCAAACTCAAGGTCTCATCAACGATTTTTATCGTAGATCTTTTTCGACTCTGAGAAGCTTTAAGGTGCTACTGGATAGTCTTAAATTTCTCCCCCATTTATTCAACTATTTCTAGACCTAGACGTTTTTTCTCCTCAACTTCATCCCAACATACTGGTGTTTTTAACCTCTTCCCTATAAAGGGATTCATAAGTATCCATTTCTATGATTGAGTGGGAACTATTATTGTAAGAGAACTCAACTAGGGGAAGATGTTGATCCGATCCTCCTTTTAAGTAAATTTATTATGATATCAACTTGTCTTCAAGTGTTTGGATAGTCCGCTCAGATTGGACATCAGTTTGAGGACGATAATATGTACTGAAGTTCATCTAAATATTTAGAGCATGTTGGAGACTCTTCCAGATCATAGAAGTGAATCTCAGATATTGATCAGATACAATCGATAGAGGTACTCCAAATATCCTTACCAATTCTCTGATGTATATCTGTTCCATTTGATCTAATGAGAAATCCTATCAAATTAAAATGAAGTGTGTTGTATTTGTAAGATTATACCCAACAACCCAAATATAATTGTTTCTCGTGGATGTCTTCAAAAGACTGGTGACAATATCCTTGTTGATGTTATGCTATTTCTCTGTTGGTACGGGTAATGGTTGCATCATCCTCTTGGACTTATGCCTCTTAGGATTCACTCGTATAAATAATAGGCACTTTATTGTTTACTTAGCGATATCCTTCTTCATTTTATCCCACTAATAATGACCTTGGAGATCTTGATATATCTTTGTGTTTCTTGGGTGAATGGAGGAATTAAAATATTGTGCATTGTCCAAAATATCAATCATTAACATAGGATTTTGTGGAACATGTAGTCTTGACACAAATATCACCATTCCTTCTTCATTAACATTAAACAATGAAGATTTCCCTTTTCGAATAGTTTTCACATTATTATGAATTCCCACATGATACTTTTGAGTGGCCTTTAACCTTTCCAAAAGACATAGTTGAGAAACAATTTGTGAAGGATTAATGATGTTTCATTATATATGATTAACATGTCCATATTCATCAAATCTATGAAGATTGGATCCTTTTCAATTCTCATCAATGATAGAATCATCGGGTCCTTTCTACTTAGAGAATCCACCACCTCGTTTGCATTCCTAGGGTTGTAATGGATTGATCGGTCATAGTACTTTATCATCTCTAAAGATCTTATTTAGAACATGTTTAACTCATTATGTGTGAATCTATACGTTCAGAATTTTTAATCCACATATATTTCAAATTTCTCCCCAATGAGATAATGCCACAAGATTTTTAATGCAAAGGTCACCATCACAAACTCCAGATCATGTGTGGGATAGTTTTTCTCTTGAATTTTCATCTTCCTTGAGGCATAGGAAATGAATTTGTCTTTTTTCCTCAAATTATATTATAGACAGACTTATAAAATTTTCAACGAGAACATTCCCACAAACTTCAACATGTGAAAAAAAGTTATAGAAGTTATTCCATAATGATTTAATATCAATTCTAATAGGGACTCAATGTTATTAGAAACCTTAAAATATATACTAATAGGACATTAATTGAAATAAATTACAACATACACTAATTTAAAGTAGCGGTTACATGTGATTCATTCATCATTATCCATCTTAGCATATGACTTATTATACTCCCTTGATCATGGATATTATTGGTGATCATCATTCTTCTCATCCATTTCAATAGGGCATTGTCTTGGGAAATGCCTGACTTCTCCACAATTATAGCATAGAACTGTGTCTGAAGACTTATATGGAACTTTGTTTCCATTAATCACAAGATAAATTTTAGTGTATCAATTGGATACTTTGTTCCATTAATTTCCACACATAAAATATCTCCTAGTCTGTTAGTGAAAATTTCCTTGGTGCCTCATTACATACTTGCTAGACGAAGAAAATTGGGAATACTTTCCCTTATAACCATTATTAGATGAACTTTCATGAGATGTATTCTTCCTATCCCTTGATTTCTTTGTGAATTCAATAATGTGACATTTGTTAAATGTGATTTCTGATATATGGTTTGGAAAAATCATGATATGTCCTACATGAGCTCCCATTTGATGGGGAATCTCTTTGAGAAATCATCATGTTTTTCTTCACATGGATTGTTATCCATATTCCTCATATTACCAGCCATTGGCTTGAGTAAAATGAAAATTAGGGATGAGTATCTTAATCATTTTAACACGTAAAGGGGAATCCATTGACCTTAAAGGGATAACATATAAATTACATTTATCTCCTAAACATATAAATTTAAAGGTGTCAATATCTGTTATCCATGATCTAATTACAAACATATATTCTTTGGGGAATGTTTTTAGTTCCATAATAATGGTTCATATTATGATCATGAATTTACCAAAGCATATCCCCTATGAGTGTTGAACTGAGAGTACAACAAGGCCCATTTTCGTGCACCAGTTCTCATTCAAGTCTAGCTAAAAACAGTGTTTCAGGTTTTACCCCTAGATACATCTATGCTAGAGCCATATCTACTTTTTCGTATTTAGATAGGGATGTATTTACTTGATAAACCACTTACTATATACTCACCAAAATGTAGGGATTTTTTCTTGTACTTCGTCTTATCCTTAAGGATTTCACTAGAGTTTTCTATTCCTAATCACAAAAATAACTAAATATATCCTTTTATACCGACTATAACAACCATTAACTTTATTAAACATTTAAACATGATTTATTACCTAAACATTCACTTAAGACACCTCTGAGGATCAAGTGGTCTAGTTTCTTGGATAATTAGAAATATTACATGACAAATTTAGACATAAAATACAATATATTTATTAAAAAATACTTTTACTTTACCAAATAATCCATCGTACTTACCATTGCATGGGATAACCCAAGGACATACATAAGAAAATGATGAGCTATAAAGCCCAGTAAGTGAGTAAACAAGGCATAACATGAAGAATATAGTACATGTTTGGAAATAGGCATATCAATGGAGAATAAGAGAAATATGAACATTGAGGCAAGGTATAACATGATTATAATAACATGGAAATGTGTAAACAATATTCAACATGATATTATCAGGATCCAAGGCTCATTTCATAAGGATTAACGTGAGTAAACCCTCATTACACATGAATTAGCTTGAGTTTACCCTCATTACACATGTATTATCATGAATAAACCCTCATTAGACATGCATTATCTTGATTGAACCCTCATTTTTGATGGATTAGAATGTGTAAACCCCCGTTTCACATGGCGTATTATGATACTAAACATTACCTAATTCATTGGAGCGTGATTAGGGCGTACCCATTATAAAAATTTCATCTCATGCATAAGTATGCCACATGGATCATATAACTTAAAATCATTCAAAATCATAAATTATTCCATGATTAAATAATGTGGAATTCATACAATTATGTACCATTCAATATGTATACATGCATAAGGGTGAATACACTTGATATTGAAATGGGTATGGTATTCACTACATGATGTTTTTGGCTTGGAAAATCATAGTGTAATTTTGGCAGCATAACATCGTCATATGGAAATTAATAAGTTAGGTTGATGAGAGAGAAAGGGGTCCCACATAATATATACACGAAATAAATAGTAAGGGGATCATGGAACATAATATCCCAGCATATGAAATGGATTTTATATGCATAATATGGGAGAAATACTTGAATGTAAATAAGAAGGGAGAAATTATTTATTGAATTTTATCATGGTAACAAGTGTACAGGGAAGAAATTAATGAGACAGAAATAAGTATATCATCATTCAAATATTAGTAGGTAAATATGGGTTTGGTGAGAAATAATACCCCAAAAAGATTAATTTAAAATAAAAGTTTATAAAACATAAATAAACTTGGACATAAATGAGAAAGGAAGGAATCCCTTGCGACAATTCGTTATGGTAACATGAGTACATAAGGGATCATAATAGTGATAAATGTGGGTGAAATGAAATATCATAATTTATACATCAAATTTGACTAGGGATGATATTTTATAACATATCCAAATATAGTAATAAAATAAATTAAAATAAATAACATGAAAATAATTATTGGTAAAACAGGAGGGTAGAAGATCCCTTGCAAAACTTTGGCATAATAACAACCTATGTAAGGGTCAAAATAATGGAGGATAAATAATACATCATTTAAATAACATCACATGGATAGTAATATAATTATTATCAAATAATTAAATTATATCAATTAGAAATTACAATAACTAATTTTGAATAAGATGCTTGAATTTGAAAGGAGAGGAAAGTGAGGATCCCTTACTTGACAGTGTGACCCCAAAGGCTTGGGAGATTTTTGAGAGAGGATCATTTGGTGAATTATAGAGAGTATGGGTAATTTTTTGTTCTAGATCCAAATTGTTTCAGTGAATATTAATGAGAGTTTGGGTGGTTTTATATAGGAAAAGAGAGGGAATTATTTATTATTTAGGTTTTGGACACTACACATCAAACTAATAAAAACCAAAAACTATCCCATGGTTTTTTCCAATGGTTTCTTCCAAAGGGTAGTGGTATAAGTTATTTTATAATTCCAAGGGTCAAAAATATTAAAATATTAGGCTTTATTATGTGGAGATGAGTCACACTCTCAATAAAATCAATTTAAAATGTTAAATTTTTATATGTTTTTGAGGGACCACTGAGGAATTATAAAATTAATCAAATAAATTTAAAATCAAAATATTTTAAGGTCAAATCATATTTTGTCTGAATATCCCTTATAAATTTGACTTTATAAAAATTATTTAATTTTTTATTATCCATAAAAGTAATTAAATGATAATATTTTATTAAAATATTAATTATTTCAAAAATTCATTAACTCCTCAAAATAAAATTTTTAATTAAAAATACAAATTTTGTTTTATCGAAGGAAAATTTAATTCTTATCAAACTGAATACTTAATATTTTATAGAGTACAATCTATAAATATGAACATCATTTATAATTAAAATGAGTATTGTTACAAAACTGTTATAATAACATTAGTAATAAAAACATAGTTTAATATAATAATTTATATATTTCTCAAATGTACCATTTTACCCGAAAAAACAATTTATCAAATTACTCACTTTTTAAGAAATAAAATTTTCATAAACAAACATATGGAACAAGAATTTTATTTATAAAAGAGATTAGACAATATGTAACTAACGACTTATTACATAACCTCTTTTAACACGAGCATAATACCTAAGGGTAAGGTATGCGATTGTGACAGACTCTTGGGCGTCTTGGATAATGTTGATCAGGTGTTCATACCTATTAACTTCCACTTCTTCTGTAGGTGATTCTGTACAAGCATAATGCGTTAAAGATCATCTTGGTCTTGGTTAAGAACAATGCACAGTGACACTATCCCCTTTCTGAGATTCAACAAATGAGCTTCGCACAACTTCAGTATACTGGATGAGGTCATCCTCTCCTTTGTCTATGTCAAAAAAATGCTTTTTAAAAAATATTAAATTTATACTAGTCATTTGATCACTATCCAATGGCTATATTATCAACGATAATGATACCTTTTGGTCATTTAAAACCAATCAGATAAAATAAAAAAAGTTCATGTGTTTTCTATATCCAAAATACATTTAATTAAATAATATAAATGAAATTTTATTCATGAATGTTTTTATCCTTACACCTTTCCATCAATAAGGTAATAACTATTGATATAATTATGTGTTTTGTGTGTGATACATTGGAAAACATTATTTTTCTCCATATATAATTTTTGGATTCCATATTATGGTGATCTTACTGTGTATATCTTTGATTATTGTGCACATAAGATGCATCATTATACTTCCATAATTACACTAATACATTTTCATAGTGTTGAGTAGATCCAACCCCATAGGGTCATGCATTAGTTTGGGTATCAATGTCATATTATAGTGCCAATGAGGTAGTTGTATAGGTCAATGATATACAAGCTATAAGAATGTTAGATCTGGAATATACGAGTGAACATGCGATTTATCACTTGAATTAGATGAATTCTTCATTATGGGACCTGCACTAAGTACATGCTCTGGTATAATCAATTGAATAGGTGATTTATCATTTGAGTTAGAGGGTCATAATATAATGTGGTAATTTAATTTTTTCTCACATCATGATTCTATATTAGTAATTTATTAATATATTATTTAATTTTTATCATTTTAAAACCTCCTATTCAAGGTTATGGGGTCAATCAGGTTAGTGATATGATTACACCTGAGACAGGAGATATATTCAGTTTTAACAAGTCTAATTTAGTTCTTAAATCGATGGAAATTGAACTATATAGTGATGAGATAGTTTCTCTATAGTATGATAATGTTACTCACCCTTGAATAATTCTATTATAGGATGCACCTAATCAAGAAGGCATTAATGAGGACTAACATTCTTGTGATCATCATATATGTCATTTCACTTCTCAAACATCTACAGATGCTATTACACATTCACTAACTTTTCCTTCCTCATCATACACAATTCCATCTGATATATTACCCATACACCATTCGTCTATGTTGGGATCCTTGTTGGGATCCAACTTGATTGGATCACTGAGAGGGGGATGGATGAATCAGTGGTCCTATTATTTCATTTATGATTTTCTACACTTACAACTCATCCTTTTGAACTGGTGAAACTTACCTATCCACTCATTATATTATCTAAACCATTCCTTGTATATATATATAGAAGATACATCACAATATAAAATAGTTACAAGTTTTTATACCCTTTCCTAATCATTTCCATGTGGGTTATACTCCCCAACATGTATTCACTTCAATACTTCAATAATATAATTACAAAAATAAGTATGTATTTCTATTTACCATATCCATTGGATGATATAACTTCACAAGAAAATCAATATTCAAAGCAAGAATGTCCTCATATGTTGTCCCCCTCTATGAAAAAGTGAATGAAGAAGAATGTTCATATATTGATTCTCCACGATCTTCTATAGTAATTGGTGTCTGACTGCTAGTCTTGATACTTCTTCTATGTTTTTAGCGAATTGGATCTTTCTACCTTGATACATATAGTATCTGACATCACATACTATTTATGAAAATGGTCTACCTCAATATAACTACTTAATATGTACTCCCTTCTATTATTATTTCTCTTAATATCTCTCTCAACAAAATATAGTGTCTCTCATAAATTCAACTAGTATAGGATTTGATCCTCCCTCCACAAATAGGGAGGTATAATCTAAAATAATTTATCCACTTATTATCTCATAATAGGTAATTCAAATTACTATTAACTTGTGTACCACACCTTTCCTATTATAGTGTGCATTATATTTCCATTTAATACTATATCTTAAATACTACATAAATCATTTTAAATCCACTTGAATCAGGGAGTAAAACCATATCTTATTATTATTATATCACCAATTCTTTTTTAATAATTATCACAATTTATTCAAGACATTTTCGATGAATTTTTACCGAGAACTCCTTACACCAGGGCTTGGTGTTGAGATCTTGCCCATTTTATCCTCACCACACTAAATACCACAAGTGTGGTCTGCTCAATCTAATGGTTTTTCATACTGAACAACCTATAAACCATGAACACCTTCCCCATGGTTGTGGGACTATCTGCTTTGTCCACTCTAAACTTAAAGTTTCTACTTATTGACCAAAACTTGCTCCATCCATTTTGGGTGTCCCCATTTTCACTGGTTGACATCAAAAGCACAATGAATTATACCATGAGAATGGGACTCACTGTTTTGGAATTTTCAAACTCCAGGTAGGGAAACTGCTAGACCATAGATTCCATATAACCCTTTTGGTCATATACTTGTTTCACATGTAGACCATGTTTTCAGAAAGGGTACCACCATGAGAATGGTCCATGTCCTTCTTCCCATTTGGGGACTTTTATTCTCACAAAGCCTTTTCGAATTGGAATGGACTTATCATTGATTATTCACCAAAGAAACCTCCAGGGAATTCCCTATCCCATGTTGGTAAGTCTTCATACCAATATTCTTTTTTTATGGAATCCCCTTCCTCTAATTTTACTAGAATACTTCCACCTTCTTTTTTAATAAAAAAATAGTTTCATCAACCTTTTATTTTAAATGCGTTACATCCTCATTTTAAAGAAATTCTTCTCAATACATTAGGATTTATAAGGACCCATCCCATTGGATTTCATTGAAAATACTCATCTTCAGAATCTCCCACTCCCCTTACTAAGAATTTAATGAAATGGTCAATTAATGGGGTCATATTTATATTTTTTTATCGATCATATTCACCTACATTTTGACTCTTCAAATTGAGGTATAAAATCACATGGTTCATCAACAATGATCCTTTGATCAATCCTCTCTATGTCTATATTTCCTAGAACAATTTAGAAAAAATAGAGACGTGATCAAGGTGTTCTAATATATCTATAAAAACAATTCATGTGACAACATATCTAGAAAAACATTAAATTATTCAATAAGGAGCTATCAAATAAACAAGAATATATAGTACACATATCCACACACTATCAAAACCACTCATTAATAAGAAACACAGAACCTATATTCTCACAAAATGATCATCCATTCCCCCAAAACATGTGTTGAACATATTCATAATAATATAGTGAATGAATGGTTTTCATAACTTCTTTAAAAATTTCTCAAAGTTGTCTATAATTTCTAGTTTTGAAATATTTCTTCTTAAAAGATCCTCTCCTTGAGTGGTGCACTCATATCCTTGTAAACATGGAAAATTAATCCATATTTATCCCATAATATTTACTATTATGAAATGGAAACATCAATTATATCCTTCAATTTATATAAATGTTAGAAAAATATAGAAACAATGTTAAGTGACAAATAGGTGCCACATTTCTACTTAAGGGGAAAACATTAGGCGAAGAGCTTCCTCTTAACCCATTTCATTCTTTCCTTCAAATATTAAAATCTTCCTTGGGTGAAGAATGTTTCTTCACCTTAGGATTCAAGGAATAATCACGTTGTGGATTTTTATTAATCCAATATATTGTTTCTGATTGAGAATTAAAAATAGTCACATTGTTTTTTGATACATGACTAGCTTACTCAAACCATTCACACTTTTTTAGATTGTAACTTGTGGGTGAATTCTTACATACCCATGTATCTTATTTGGATATTAATTTTTTTTCTGAATTTATTACTCATTTTTTAATATAAACTCCCCATGAATTCCTTCATATTTCTATGAATATACATCTGCAACCAATACAAATGGGATTTTTGACCATACCATACAACACATAAATAATGTTATCTAACTTATGATCAAATTGAGTAATTCCAGAATAGTTTAGAATGATATTATTACTCTCAACCTTGATCTATCCTTTGAATAAGGGGTGGTTAATTCATTGAAATTTTTATTTATTCTATTAATCTATAATGTTTCATCTTACCATCCTCAAACTAATCATTTTTAGGGTTTTTTTTAATACCTGCACCATAGAAATAGATACCTCTATCACCAAACTAATTATGTGTTTTCTTACCTAGTTGATTTAATCTTCTATTTTCACCATCCTCTGATGATTCTCCCCTAACCATAATATATTTCTTAAATATTTTACAGCCATATTCAACTTATCTTGAACATTATCACAAATACATTATTTACCATAGATATAATCTTATGTTTCATTCTAATTTTCAATAAGGACACAAAAATCTTTTATTGTTCAATATTTTTCTACTTATAGATCTGGATTTACTTTAAATGGGATGATTCCTTCTTGACCATTTATCCATTTTGATTATTAGCACACCCTTTTTTACTTTTCACCAAACTTAATTACTTGAGTATCCATTTCCTTATTGTCCTTATATTTAATTTTCTTATCTCTATTGAGTTTATATATATTCTCAAGCTAATATTACTTGTTATCTTTTAGTTTTCATTCTTGATTTTTTCTATCTTCTCCATCGTCACTTCTGGAAGAAAAAAAATACTTTTTCACACAAGTAACACACGAGACTTAATTATTGGAATTATTAGATTATCCATCATCCTTGAACAAAAAACGTTTTCTTATGGTTCTCAAATTATTCTTATTCTTATTGATTTTTTTATTTTTATAAAGGATCTCTCCTTCCACATATAATTAAAATTCCTCCACATATTTCTTTGAGATATTTTTTTAAAATATTACCAATATCCTTATAATAAAAAATTTCAATCTAAAATTTTCCATTTTAATTTCAATTTTCCATATAAGAATCTATTTTATAAAATGAAAACAATATGATTTCAATAATTATCATCATTTAAATCACTAATGTGTTCAATAAATTTACTTTTCCCTTTTCTCATGGATTAAATGGAAACCACTATATTTTATATTGTTTTGAAAACTGGTGCCCTGATCAACTAATATTTGATAAAAATATGGTGGAAGTCATTCATTTAAAGAAATTATTATTCTTACATAGTGTATACCTTATGATCCAACTGATGTGGAAAGTTCCTCATATGCGTCTTCACAATAGAGGGGTATTAAAACATCTAATAAAATCCATATACACTCATAACTATAGGAATTTATTGAGTGAAATAGCCATAAATATTATCATATTTATCCATATTAATGTTCTTACATAATCTCATACAAACATTTAGATTAGATAACTTCAATTTTTTCCAATCATAGATGCTCCACAATTAATCAAATATTTATTTTGCAGTTGAAAACCCCACTCACTTGATATATAAATTCTCTAATAATGACATTAAAATATATTTTTATACCTTTCCATATATCTAAATATTTATTTTTTTTACCATGGGTTGTCTATGAATTTTCAGAAATGGGTGAGAATCCCTCTATAGTAGCATCTTAATACAAACTAAAATTAGGTAATGAAGTATCCAGTTCCTCTATCTGTTGTAGTTTGTTCCTTAAAATTTAGTAAATCACCATTTTCCTAGTTTTTTTTATCTCCATTATTCTTGGATCAAAGTGGTATTATTCCATATGATACCTTTTTTTGGATTTTACATGATTAAATCATTGAGAGGGGGAGCGGAAGTGAATAAATGATGATTTTTTTTCTTTTAATGATTTTCCAATATTCAAAATCAACCACATGAAAGGGTGATGGTTCTCAATCCATTCTATATAAAAATTAAATTTTTTCCCATATTCATATATAGAATATAAATCACACCACATTCTATTTACATTGTTTTTCACCCATACATACTCCTTTCCATGTTGGAAAGTCCCCCTCCCAAACAAGGTCCCACAACACTACTTTATAAAAATATTTTAAGATGGCTTTCATAGTGTTCCACTTATATAACCCAATAAAAGATATAAATTCACTATAAAATTATATATTCAAAACAATAATGACCTTATATTTTTTCATCCTACAAATACTGATGAATAAAAAAGACTCTACATATAACCCATCTCCAAAATCAGCAATATCGATTGATGTGGGGTTGCTGAACCTAGGAATGTATACAGGTTATAAGATAACCAGATATTCTTACCTTGATAAAAAGAGTACTTATCCTACCTTCCTCTTCATGAAGATGATATAGATTACTTATATTCTTATTTTATTCCCCATTATATTTTTCTTTTCCGCTACTCTCTCTCATGAACATACAAAGGCTATAAAATATTCCACACATAGAGGAGTCAATCCTCCATCCACAAATAAAGAAGGTTTCAACCCAAATAATTCAAAAAAATATCATATCCTTTTTAGTTAATTAATATTTTGATTGAATCCTCAAAAAACATATATATCCATAAATTAATAATAACTTATCATTGAACTCACATTTCCATATGCATTGTGTATTAAATCTCTATTTAATCCATTATATTAATGGATAAATTTTACTTTGAATTCTATATGAATCATAGATAAAAACCATGACCTATTATTATTAAATAACTAAAGAAACATTTATTCATAGTGATAATTTATTCCAGACATGTTGCACTAATTTTTCTCCAACACACCTTGTACCACAGATTGGTGTAGAGTTGTTTGGTGTTTTTCCATCACCACACCAAAGACCATGGTAATGGTACCCTTCATTTGGATATTTTTTTCATCTCAAACTACCTATAAACCATGAACCCCTTCACCACAAGAATGATATTTTCCATTTCAACCATTCTAAACTGTATATCACTATCTTTCAACCACATTGTTCTCTATCCATTTTTGGCATCACCATTTCTCACAAGTTTAAATCACAATCACCAAAACATATAACATGAGTGCAAGGATATCTGTTTTGGACTACCCAATATTTAGGTATTGAAACTATCAAATCATAACTTCTATGGGCCTATTTTGGGTGTATTCCTGATTCACAATTCAAACTTTTGTTCACCATGGTGACCACCAAGGGTGTGGTCCTTATCCTTCTAATTTTTTGGGCATTTTCTTCTCACAATTCTTTGTTAAATGGGATTTTCCTTCTCTTGAATTCTTCACCATGAACACCTCTTGGGCATATACTTTCCTATATTGGGAATTGTTCAACCCAACATACATTGTTCCATGGAATGATCTTCCTATGAATTCTCCAATAATTCATTCGCCTTTTATGGGTATTGATAATATTTTTATAATCCATTATATATTTAATGATGTACTTCCTCATTATTAAAAAAATCCTACAACATCCTTTAGGATTCCTAACAAACTGGATACAGTACTAATTAGGGAACCATTTGGGGAACTGGGTATCATTTTTCACCCACCATTTTAGCTTCTAATTTTGATATTGTGACCCATATTACATTTTTATCTCATGTAGTTCCATATTCCAAAAAATGGGGAATTTATTTAGTACCCACATAGTGATTTTCCTATTACTGATCCGATTAGATTCTAGTTGCATATACACCACTTAAGTGGATTGGAGGCTGGTTCTAGTTCTACTATTAAATAGTCTATTGAGGAAATATCATATGGACCTACAATTGAGAAATCTCTAGAACCTAACAAATAAACAATTTGAGATCATTTTACTACCCAATAGATTATGTATGGGATTATTGGACACTTACATATACATCGACATCAATGATGAATTACTTTTAAAATTCAATGAATTAATTTTTTAAATAATGTGTAATTTTGTATATTATTCAATATTCTTTTTCACTACTTATTGTGTATAAATATATATTAACATTATTACTCTAACTACCACTGACATCAAATAAATTAACATATATTATAATATGAAAGACTAAATTTGTAATAAAATAACGTAAAATTAACATATATTATAATATTATATATAATTTAAAAAAATATATTAACATATATTATATAAATGTTTGTTAGGATATATTATAATATATAAATATACTGGCATATATTATAATATATAATTACATAAAGATATATTATAGTATAATAATTTTATGATGTGTCTACATATTATAATATGCAATAAAATTAGCATTTATATTGTTATATTATAATATATATCACTTATATTATAGTATATATAATATTTTATTAATAATTTATATTTATTAACATATATTAATATAATATAATGATATTATTATTGCAATATTAGCATATATTATAATATTTGAATAATATGTAAAAATATATATTAAAATAATACATATATATACCTATATACATAATCATATCAAAATATTTACATATATTAATATAATATTGTAATAATATTAACATATATTATAATATCAAAATATTACATATTAACAAATATTATTGTAATATTATAATAGTATATATTAATATATTTTTTTAATAAAATTTATTATAAAATATATAATATTATTGTTTAATAAAAAAGTTAACATATTTTATATATATATTTTAAACTTTTAATAAAATATTACCTTTTAAATAGCATAACTTTTCAAATTTGTATAATAATTTAACAATATTAGAAAATATAATGTAAAAAAATAATATATGTTATGTTATATTAAAATAATATATATTTATACATATATTGTAATTCTAATAATATATATATATATATATACATATCAACATATCATAATAGGAAGAGAAAAGAGACCATAGGCGCTATCTTATTTATTGAAACTGAGTAAATAAGACTAGAGGGGTGATGAGTTCAGACATGAAAAAAGTTCCCTTATCTTGAAACCAAAAAATAAATCACAATGAAATAACTAATGTGAGATTACAATATTCCCCATATACTCAACCTGAGAATAATGTACTACATTATGATGGTCCACCTGAGCTCCCTAACCCTGAGGGTGATGTCCTCATCTCTAATTATAAGTGATGCAAGTGGTATATCCATAGTATACATTTGTAAGCACAACATCCACAAGAAGTTGACTAACTCTTGCCTGAGTAGTAGGAGAAAGCTTAATCCCAATGGCATTACAATATTCATTGTTAATAATGGAATACGTTATCAATGTTTGAATATAATAATACTTATTATATTATGTATTTATATCCCCTCAGTTGTAATTATTCTAGGGCTTAGACTTTTTTCGAGGGAACGTTTGAAATCCCCCAACATACAGTGGTGCCTTTTTTACCTTTTAAAAGAGGCAATATATGAATTATTCATTATAAAATTTGAAATTTGAGAGAACTTCTCATCTCGAGACTGTTGTATTGATGTTTAATCAACCAAGGATCCTTATACATGAAGAATAGTTTCATAAGTAGAACCTGAAACCTCTTGCTCCTACAATAAAGGTGATATAGCCATCTTTTTAGCAGGATTATATTTAGAGACTTACAAAAATAATATGAATATGTTTATAGTTCCAAAACCTTCATATTTTAGTTCATTATATATTTTTATAATAACCCCAATGGCTGTTGGAATTTCATATAAAATTATAGTATACCAAAGAACCTAATTGATATTATATAGCATTAACCATAAGTGAACTAAAGTTATACAAACCTCCCTATGAATAAATTTTTTGTCCCATTATTGAATATATAGAAAACATGGATTGAATGATATGGATAAAAACCACATGCCCTTATATTATAACCAACTAAGGGGAAATTTTGATGAAATAATTAATGATCCATGGAAATAAATATCTAATTTTTGAAACTCCATATTATTGAGAGACAATCAACAAGGTAATCTAATTTGAAAGGTTTTGATAATTTTGGATGAATCAATTTAATGATAATGAAATAATTACCCAGATCTATTCATTTGACAATAACATCCTTATTATCTAAATTAAGAGTAATTTTTTTTGTTTTTGATGAATTATTCTAGAGGCCACATTCTTTATCATGAATAAATACAAATGGTTATACAAATTTTTATCTTCCATGATTATCACATCACAAACTATTTCCTTATTCAACTTCTTATCGACACCTCTATGTCCATGATTGGTGATCTAGCCATTAATAAGTAGATCCTTGACAAAAAATATATCTGTTGGGAAAGAAATTGTTAAAGAACCCTAGAAATCAATGAACAATCCACAATCTCATTAATGAAATCTCTTGAGTGTACACCCCATCATGAAATGGTAATATAAAAATATTAACATATATTAATATTATATATATAATGACATATATATGTTAGTATATATTTAAATATATTATAATAAAATATATTTTAACATATCTATTATAATAATATTTACATTATATATACATATTAAAAATTCACTAATATCTTATATTTTTAGTATATTAAATGGATCGAAGGCCCAATTCATGGAGGCATTAATTCCCAGTTGAGTGTGGACCAACGGTTGTTGAATGAGATTACCACAAGGGAAAATAAGAATTATTCATCACACCATGTCACTAGCATTTTTATGTGCTTCCCCTACCAAAAATCATTTCACTGTATCAGCAGTATCATTTCCACGATTCCACTTCCAACAAAAGAAGCATTGTGATCCCCTACATCAAACCGTTATAGGGAAACCCATCACCCCACATCAGAAATCCACGTAGGAATAGGGCCACCTGATAGGTATCAATGAAACCATATCTCTTTTGAGCCACCGAACCTATAATGCATAAGATTACCCACAATCTTCAACAATTAATTCTTCATAAGTTTTATGAAGAATATGTTATCTTAGAAAAAACCATCTTATGAATTTTCTTAAAGAGGGAAATGTTAAAGACAAATCCCAACCTCCTTTCTTGAAATGCCCATAGATTAGGGAATAGTTTAAAATATCCTTATTTTAATATTTTCTTTCATATTTTAAAATTTCGTATTTGATAGTATTTGAGGGTGATGTATTTTTCACAAATCAAAATTTGTTGGAAGAATACAGCTATGGGGGGCGATGGATATAATAAAAACAAGGTTTCTACACCATTGTAAGAAAGGATAAACCTCCTAGGCCATCCTAATCATGTTTTTTAAATTTTTTTTGCATGTAGCATATGTATGAGAATCTAAATTAAGTATAGTACTTTGTTTTCCTTAATAATGATCCTATAAAGTATCCCCACACCTTGGATATGGTGGTTCTCATGCCACTATCTATGAAAACAACATGAACCCATTTTATTATTTAATATATTTTCAATTATCATAATTCAAATGAACTATATTTAATATATTTATTATGTACATATTTTATTACATTGTATAATATATATTATTTCTACTCATTCCATGTTTACATAAATGTTATTACATGATCAATACAATGTTTTCAATTTAATATATTTTATAGTTTCAATTAATGACACAATTTTCAATTAATAAATTATTATTGACATGAAAATATTCTCTAAATTCACTACTAAATATATTAGACAATAGCTATTGTAATTTATATTTTATTTTTGTAAGAGTTGATAAAAAAGAAATTTATCATCCCTGTAAAAATGTAGTTGTAAAATTTGAATTTTACTAGTGTTTATTGTAACACAAATAATAGATGTAGATTTATTAGTGTTTTAGTTTATGTTAATAAATGAAAACTTTTATCATAACTAATAAAATATATATCTACTTATTTATGGTAAAATATCTATATATTTTTATTACAATGATATATTTTTAACTTTTATATTTAAATAAATCAATTAATTATTCATTTGAAATTTTTTCAATTTATATATAAGAATTATTTTATCTTAGTAGTATTATCATATATATATATACCACATATATATAATAATTATTTTTAAAATATTGGAAATTTTGGTGATACTAAAATTTATGAACCATTAATATAGGCCTAATAAATATTCGTATAACTTATACCAATAGTTCCCCAACCCATTCATCTTTTTTATATTTGGGATCTTCAATGCCAACAATTATTAATAATAATTGGTATATATTCATATTGATGGTATTATACCAAACATTCATGATAACCTTTGATTTAAGCCTCTCTACCTAGAATCTATCTTGCAACCCCTTCCCCCACCCCACAAAAAACATACAAAAAATATATAAAAAACTATAAGAAAAACTTATACTCAACCATTAAAAATTGAAATTAAAATATGAAATATAATTTACATTACATTAATCTAGAAAATAAATTAAAATCAAAAGTTAACACAGACATAGAATTAGTTTCAATCATAAAACACCGTCCACAACATTGGAAATTTCATAACAAAGTAGTAAAAAATAGATTGGATCAATATATTTCCCTAAAAAATCCTCATAATCTTCACCACTATAATTTTGATCATCAATACCATCATGTTCATATATAAAGTCATTATGAATATCATTACCATGAACATATTCAACATTATTAGCACCCAAAAGGTGATTACTTTATTCACCACAAGGATTGTCATTGGAATCATCTGACACATCATAAAAAAAATAATCTTCAATTGAAATGTATCAAAAAATATAACATAATTTCATGAAAATAATTTGTCCTCATCAATCATTATTCTGATTAATTGAAAAGTGATTGTTTCAACTCTTTCATCATATTAGACTACTAATTATTTCTTTCTATAGTATTGAACCAGCCTCTTGAAATATTTTCTCAGAAATAACATATCTTTTTTCACTAATTGAAGTGGTAAAATAACTAGTTATAATGATATACTGCCCAAGTTGACAATAGAACCTCCCCCAATACTCTTCACCTAATACCTATTGCAAAAGGAATTTGGGGCTCATATTTTTATTTACTTTTTCCTGATATTCCTCTAGATCACACTATTTTCATTATAAAAAATACAAATACAAAGAAAATAGAAGTTAAATATTTAAAGAATATTGAAAATATACCTTATAAATAAAAACAATCCAATATTATTTCTTTTTGTTAAAGAAAATTTTTTTCTATTGAGTTAAATGCCTTTTAATGTTCAATTTCACTAACTGAAAAATTTAATCCTTGTAATAAAATAATATTAAATATTTTTTTAATAATCAAAACATAAATAAGAAAAACTAAATCTATAACATGGTATTTCAAATTATATAAGTCCAAAAAAATGTAATCATTTTTTATTGCACTAAACAACACTTGGCTTCTCTCTTGTTCAGGAATAATTATTTATCTTAATGTGTGAACATACTTCACAACACTCTTGTTTTTCTATGTATTTTTGATGAATAATTTTGATAATATTATTTTAAGAATAATGGTTTCAATAGAAATAATAATCATTATGAATCAAAATAATAAAATAATAATTATACAAAACGCTTTTCACTATTCAAATATGCAATCATCTCATAGTACTGTGTGACCGAACAATAAATAAGATTTTCTACACCCTATAAATCTATATTAATTATACCATAAAAAAAATTATAAAACTCATCGTTATATTATATACATATCTCACATAATACCATCTATCATGAAACCCTGATTTCATTACCATCGATAAAATTATTCGAAATATTCTACAAAAAATATTAATTCATATAAAAATAATAACCTACAATTTAATCTAATAAACTTTATTACCCACATATGATCACACAAATTATATTTAATTTCACATTCAATGTGTCTATAGAATAATTTTTTCATGGAAATGATGTCACTATATTTGGAATACATCCCTATAAAACTCATACATTCACTTATATTTTTACAAATAATTTTATTTTCATTATTGTACTTAACCATTATCTATGTATTGGAGTTCCATACTTCACACATGTAATTATTCCCACACTAATTATTGATTTTAGATCTACCTATAAAAGAATAAAATATTTTTTTCATTAAACAATTTTAGAGTCTAAATATATCATGGTTTCAAAATTCAATAAGATAACATGAAGTGTAGTGCCAACGGGCTCTAATGTAAGCTCATAGTGATCAGTATGATCTCGATGATTAAAATATACATTAGAAGAAGTTTATGGTATAGAAAAATAATATCCTAATGTAATTATAGAAGTAAAAAATTTAGGTATAATAGAAGATAAAAGAAAAGGATAATAGGGATAAGGAGTGGGAGCTATCAATATGTAAAGAAATGGTATATGAGATGCATGAACTGATAAAAATGGTGTTGACAACTCAGTGGTTTGTTTATCCATGATTCCTATAAGGGAATTTTGGGATGAAAAATTATTCAATATGGTATATTTGGTGAAGGTTATTGGAGGGATCAGGTAGGACTCTAACTCCATGTTCCTCTATTACCACCCCACTCGAATTGTCAAGATTATCACTACTATTACAAGTCTAGATAGATAATAATTTCTCATGGATGGTGGTTCATAATTAAATGTTAAAAATTAATAATGGTCAGACATTATACAGAATATAATTGATATATATATATATATATATTATAAATTATAATAATAGTGGGAACCGATGGAAGAAGGCCCATATTCCTCACGTGTCTCTCATTTTTAGACAATCTCTTATCTCGTATATCATCAACTATTTTCATTTACTAAATTATAAAAGAACATAAATTTAATTAGAAATTAATTATTATTAAGTAAAAAAATAAAAACTAAGGGGTGACATGACATAATTATGGAATTCAAATTTTCATGCCAAACAAGGGATTGGTAAGGACAAAACATAATTATGCGGTATTTGTTGGTAAAAACCCCAAAAATGAATGGTTTGGAATAAAATCACAAATTTATAACAAATATAATTCTAAACATGGATAATATATGATTTTATTCCTGTATGGTTACTTTGATCCTATTCGTTTTGGATTTGGTTAATTCAATTTAGATTATTTTAGGTTGGGTTATTTCTATTTGATTTTTCCTTGAGTTTAGTTTAGTTTACCTTTGTTCTAATTATGATTGTTTAGTTCAGTTTATGAGGGTATAGGGTAATTTTGACCACATTTTTATTTGATTTAAGGTTATTTGAGTAAGATTTGGTTGGGTCAGATAGTTTTATATTTGGGGAATGATTTTATTTCTCATTTCATTTCATATACCATGAATTATCATTAATTTATTAAACTACACCCAATCACGTTTCTGGTTAATGTTTGATCTATATTGACTCGCTCCATTCCTTTGTTTTGTTCATCTATATTTTTATAATTACTTACCCCACACCTCACATTGATTATTCATTTTTATTTATTCCTTCTATATTTATAGTATTTTTTATAAATTTTGATTACATTACCTGTTATTATTTTTATTTATTTTAATTTTTTTTTTGAATTTTTTTTCTCTTTTTTATATCATTTATTTATATTTTGATTGTTTTTTATTTGGTTTTTTAATTTCACTTTGTTACATTTGTTTCAGTATTTTTAGCAGCTCATTGGAATTTTTATTTTTATTTTTTTATATTTCTATTTGTGTTTCTCTTTTTATATCATTTTGTTATTTGTGGTTCTTTTTTCTTAATGTTTATTTAATATTTATTGTTTTTGTTTTTTATTTGTTACTTATTTTTTCCTATTTTAAATTTATTTATCTTTTTATTTTTATTTTTTTTATTATTTTTCTCGTTTTTTAACTTTTACTATTTAGGAATGTTTTCATTTTCACATTTTATTATAATTTCTATTTGTTATATATTTTTTTAATTTTTTTTCTTATATTTATTCATTATTTTTTGTTTTTTTATTCATTATTAATGTTTTGTTTTTTCTTATAATATTTTTGTTTTATTTATTTATTCTTTATGGTTATTTTTGTGTCCTTTCTTTAGGTATTTTTTCTTTATGTATTTGTTTATATAATTTTTCTTTATGAAATTTTAGATTTCTTTTTTATTTGTATTTTATTTTTATTGATTACATTGTGTTTCAATTTTTTTATTTCTTTATTTCCACATCATTATTTTTTTTTGAGATTTTTAAATTATATATTTCTTAATATTATTTTTTATATTGAACTTGTATTTTTTAAATATTTTACCTTTGTGTTGATTAATATTTGTTTTACTTTTTTAATTATGTTTGATTATTTGTTATTTATTTTTTCTTAATTTATTTTTACTTGTTCTTATTAATTTTTTATATTTTACTTGCCTTTGTATTTAACATATTTTTCTCTTTGTGATTCACTTTGATTATTTATTTATTCATTGTTTCACTTTGATTAGAACTTATAATTTTTTCTAGTTTATCTGCTATATTTGCATTTGGTTTATCTTTGTTTAATGTATCTTAAAATTTTTTCTTGGTTTATTTTATAAATTTATTTTAAATTGATAATATATTATTTTTTATTGGTTTGTTTTGATTATATATTATAATTTTTTGTTTTATTTTGTTCTATAACTTTCTCTTTGTGTTTCACATTGACTATTATGATGCATTCACACCTTTTTACTAACATTGTCCAAGTAAATATAATTACATGCTAGAATAAAATTTATTAAGGATCCATTATTTTAAAAACATTCATCAACAAGAATAATAATTTTAAACATAGAGGAAAACCACCAGGAAAAACTAAAATATCATACTAATTCCATGCTCATAAAAGACAAAAAAATATACGAGCTTAGTAAAGAACAATAAAGGATATATAGCTCAATGAAAGGTCTAAAATCATATATAAATAGTAAAGTCAAATGATGATTATAAGCTAATATCCAAATTTTATATTTATTATATACTACCCATTAAAATTACATCCTTATGAACTTTTTCAACATCTTGGAATGTAATAGTAAGTAACTTGGGCATGATATCTGGGAAAATGTAAGCATAATCCAAAAAATGTATTATGATATTTATTAAGCGTGGTGGATTTTAAAAAAATTGTGAGATAAAAACAATTGAAATTTATGATTCTTATTATGTTAGATATATAATAATATTATATATATATTATTGAATTACAATAGAGAATGAGTTTAACATTTTGATGTTCTCAACTTGGCAAGAAATCAAAAACAACTTCTTTCACAATTCTATAGATGACAGATAATAATTTCTATTATATTATAATTATATCATTAGATAAATAAATAATATTTAGAACATACTCGATGCTTTATAAATATAATATATTTCTCTAAATATAAGTCAACTGGACAAAAAACTAATTATATTTTTAGCGGCTCTATTATTGGTCACAATATCCTAACATGATTCTATCATAGATTTTTAGCCTAAAAATTTTCATTTTCTTTTACTTAATATTTTTAATGATATATGATATTATATATTTCAGAAATTAATGATTCTTATTTCATTGTAAATCTAACAAAAAAACAAAATTCTATATCAACTACAATAAAATATAGTTTTACATTTTAGATATTAAAAATTTAATCCGAACCCAAAACAACTATTGTGTGATAATTAAAATTTTAATGAATGTATTACTTTATGTTATTAATAATACATTTTTTTAAATATTAATTGAGTCATATTGAAATTAATGATAAGAAAAATATCTATGAAAATTCAAATACCCATTAATCTTGTTTGACTATTTAGATATTTATAATTTGACCTGATGTCACTGGAGATATTTTTTTTTAAAAAAACGGAGGTATGAGACCACACACAATTGGTTATATATATTACCCCCCAAACTTCGTGTTAATATTAAAATATAAATGTTAGATTATTTGAGTCACCAGACATATAATATTGGACAAGAACAATGAGGTCATTGATAGAGTTCATTCTATCCCCACCATCATCAAATATTTTTCTTGGGATCACATTAATAATGAAACCAAATTAAGGGTTTAGAGGTTATTTTACTTAAATAACATGTAATTATATTGATTCAAAAAACATATGGATCTTTAATAGATAATATGTAAATCATGTTATAAACATTTAATTCATAGTCATTAATAAGTTTTCCATATCACATTATTTAATCAAACCACTTGTATTTCACCACTATTACTCAACTATGGGATAAATAATATAATTAATGTATTTCATCAACAACTAAACAATAAGACACATTTTCATGTAAACCTAAGTTATCAATCTCATTGGTTTAATAATCCAAAATTTTAGTTAACATAACACCATTTGGATTTATTCTCTTGTTTCACAACTTGACTTGTTATAATAATTTTTTTATCCTCGATCAACATTGACTTTTATTTATGAAAACAATTGTTAAGAACAAAAGCCAATGATATTATTTATTGAGAGACAACATCAATGGGTAAACTAAATATCTAATATATAGTTATATTAAATTAAATGAATATTTACTCTTTATTTTATTAATGTAATGGTTGAACCTTCAATTTCAAACAAACAGGAAGCTATTTCTATAAAAATTATCTCTTTTTAACGAACATAGAAAATGATTAATTCTACTAATACTATTTTTGTCCCCGACATTAAAAGATTGTAAATTTTAATGATATATTTATAATTATTTATGTTTGTAAAATATACATAACTTCAAATTCTAAACATGATGTATTTATCAAACAAGTCTAAGTTAAAACATATATAGTAATGTGTTATATAATAATATTTAAGACTCAATGTATCCAATTTTTTTTATCTAGAAATTCCCCAGTTTGGGAAAGTTATGGGAAAGTGGGTAATGTTTTATTATACTACTCAACCTCATTTGTCATTGTTCTGTTACATCTCATCCTCACATTAGAGAAATACATTGAACAAAAAATGATATATTCTTTATCCAAATTATCTTACATAGTGGAATAATTAAGATTATTACTATTTCTATCATAACTCTTCATTTTTATACATTTATTTTAGTTTTATACATCTAATTAAATTCAATAGGACCCCCAAGAATTATTTCAAATAGAATACAGATAATTATATACAACAATAATGTGAAAAATATGGAGGAAAAATTCTACTTAATCTAATTTTATTTATGGTTCACCTTCATAATTGTTTAGTAAACACATTAATAAAATTTTAGAATAATGATATCCATAAAATATAATAATAAGATTACTATATCCCTATTAGGCATAAAAATGTTTATCAGTGATATCCAATTTTATCTATGTTTTTTCTCTCACAAAAACCCCTATTTGTTTTACAAATCAGTGTAAATTGAGTGTTTTTTCACATTAGTAAATATCAATTAAATAATTTTTTTCTTTATGTAATGTATTTATTTAGATATTTTTATATTTTAGTATAAGAATATTTTCTAATTCACAAGCCATACATTTTTTATGTAGTCATATGAATCATTAAAGAAAGTATTATAATGATGTCTTATGAAAATAAAAAAAATATGAAAGAAGTAAATTCATAAGCCAATGTCTTATTATATAGAATTTCACCTATGATTAATCTATTCAGTTGAGAAATAAATATTATAAAATTATAATGAAAGTATTATCAATGTCCATAAGTCGTATAAAATAATTTAAATTATTTGAAATTGATGAAGTAAAAAATAATAATAAATTCATATGAAATCATTAAATTCATATGAAATTTATGAAATTGTATGAAATATTTGATGTCAAATGAAATAGATTATTTTATATAGAACTGATGGAGTCATATGAAAGTTATAAATTAATATGAAATTAATTAAGTCCAACATAATTTGATGTCTAAAGAGATATAAATATCAAAGTCATATGAAGTAATTTCCTATGAATCATAAGGCTTATGAATACGGATATTCAAAAAATTATATATTTTCAAGTATATTTTTATAATTTAAAATTTATAGTATAATTCCACATATTTTTTAATTTTATTAGATATAGACATATTTAAATAAGGAAATACCATGTTAATGTAAGATGTTATTTCCAACTAAGATTATGTTTCTATAGAATACTATAACTGGTCTCTCTAAAAGGCTACCTTTATTTTTCTATTTTAAGGTAAGAGGATCACATGATTATTAAATTTTTTTATCATTATGGGATTTATATATTTACTCAAAAATATTTGAAGAGGAAATTGTATGAATATAAGAGAAGTTATGTCAATATTTTTCAAAAACCATAAGCTCTTTTTTTTATATTTTCATTAAGATTGTAAGAAGAAAAAATATTTTTAAATTTATTTTATCATATGAAGAAAACATATATAATAATCGAGTTTACTTATTATCTAAATTTTAAGTCATTACACTCTCTAAAGGATGCTCGATTATCTATCTATTCTGACTTGCAACTATTCCCTGAACTATTCCTCATTTATAAATATTCTCATTTCTTCTTCAATTACACACTCTTTATATTCAATGTGATTAAAGGGGTTTTATAGGTTTTATAATGTATGAAACATGGAAAATATCTCATTCCATAGTTCTTAGTAGAAGAACCTTGTACTCAACTATTGAGGTCCCTTTGAAAAAGAGAACTTATTAAAATCACCAAGTTCACACTAAGAATTGGTGGATTATACTAAGGGATATTATTAGATCCCCAAGAAACTATCAAAAGTTTATTTCTCATGATACTTACATTCATTTTTTATATATTATTCTGATAAGAAATGTATATATATTTTAGTAAATTTTAATAGGGGGTTTCATTAATTTTATTAATTTGAAGATGTAGAGAACCTGTTTGTTTCTTGTAAGACTTTGAAATATTTCGAAATATATTTCCAGAGCTAGTAACTGAGATGGCATGCGATTCCAGGGCTTGGTGTGCCTGGAATAAATTTTATAGACATATTAAGTATTTTTATACTATTCATGTGGCAGGGTTGTCTTTTCATCTAAATGGTAGCTTGGATTGGAAATCTGAGGGCACGGTTGCATCCGGAGAGTGCTGTTTACCCTAGGCGGGGTATAAAAAATGCGGGTGCGGGCCTGCTGTGAGAGATGTCACCCAGGGGAAAATCGTCATTTGGAACCAATGACTTGGTGATTTTTATCACTGGAGTTATTTTCAAAAAAAAAATTCGAACAAATTCTTGGAATTCTAATCTAAGACTTTCTTTGGATTGGAAATGATGCATTTTTCCTAGGTGTGTTATAAAATGAGAGGGCACGATTGTTTCAGTTTCCGTGCTAAGCGGATTTTTATATAAATAGAAATATAGAAGTTTGGAGTTGGGTCTCTCTCTCTCTCTCTCTCTCTCTCGTTCTTCAACATTATTTGTTGATCTTCAATGAATCGAGGAGCGACCACCGCTGGAACCTTGGCGGATTGAAGAAGGAGTGTCGGGGACACACCACCAACGATGAACGACCGATTCGAGGTAGGGATTTTCGTTGATTTTCACACCATCATCAATTTATTGATTGTTCATCAAATTAGTCTTCTAATTCTAAAATTCTAGAATTCAGACGATGGCTCTGGAAAGGGCAGTGGCCGGAGGTCGGCGTGGCGTAGTGGTGGAACCGGTACCCGGCCGATGTGCGGCAGCGGCCGGGCGAGTAAAGTCCGGGAGGGGGGTTAGGGCATTAGGCAACGAGTGTGTTCAGCGGCTGGTGTGGTGTGGAGGCATCCAGTAGAGGAGCTGAGCTGGGAAATTAGGGCGGACGGTGCGTGGCGGTTTTTGGGATGTGTGCTCAGTCGGCGGAGCGGCGAGACAAGGTGACTGCTAGCGTGGCGGAGTGGGGAGTATGGGTGGCCGAATTGCGGTGGTGCACTCGGTCAGTGGGGAGGCCAAGAGGCGGTCGTGGCGCGGGTGGCGTGTTGTGCTCGGGAGGAGCCCCAAGGTGATGACCTCGGGGGGGGGGGGGCGTGGACAAGGACCAACAAAGCGCGAGTCCTGCTGGTGCAGCATAGGGACAAGTGACAGGCTGCTCGGCCGGTCAGTGGAAGAACTGGACCAAAGGGGTCTGGGGGTTTCAGGTGGGCTACGACCAATGGGCTGTGGCGAGCCGGGCCGAACCTGCAGCTAGGTTGCAGGCCAGCAGTCTAGACCGGCCCATTTTGGGCCCCATTCTATTCAGTGGGCCATATCTCCTAAACGGCGCATCTGTTTGATGCGCCTTCAGCAGATACATGTACGTGTTAGAGAGATGGGATTTTTGAAGTGGCTTTCATGGTTTTTTAGTTATTTTCTTGAGGGCGGGTGATTCGGAATGAATTAATTTAATAATATTAAATTGTTATTAATGTTTTGACAGACGTTCTTCACAAGTTGGACGTCCGTTTGACGCGCCGCCTGAGGCGTTGTGGCCCTGGAGTTGAGATGGTACATCCAATGTTAGTTGAGAACCCTTGAAATTTGGTTTTGTTTCTCGGTGGCATGAAAAGTATAATGCGATTATTTAATTAATTAATTAATTAATTAATCTTTTGTCGGACCTAACTTCTTCTTGTGGTGTCCGATTGACGTGCCATCAGCGGCAGCGTGACCCCTGTCCTCGTGCAGACTTTGTGAGATGCTTTCCGAAGTGTTCGGGTTGGACACAAGGTGCGGGCCCCATAGGGCCTAGTTTACACGTTTTATGGTGAACCGTCACTTTTTCACCCAACATCTGTTTTGGGTGTTTGAGAACTCATTTTTGAGTGTTCTTCCGAGGGGTTTGCGATGACGCAATCTGCCTACCTGAATTCGGGCCCGAGGTGTGGGCCCCAGGAGGTGGCTTTTAGACATATGCTGTGTTTTTACGACATATTCTTCATAAGTCTGTTCCAGGAAAATGAATATCCTATGCCTCATGTTTTTCTGCAAGGAACACAATGGTAAGATCTACATGACAAGTTTTGGGGTCGACATGTGGGCCCCCCAGGGCCCCGTTTGCATAACACAGAGAGTTGTTGCTTCTGTATCCACAGTCCATGTTAGGCCCCGTCAGCGATGTTGTGACCCTGACAGTGTGAAGAAATTGACCAGGGTTGTTTCAGGAATTGATCCCATAATTTAGGCATGGGCCCAACATTAGTTAGACCACATTTTATATAGAATCCTCTTGTTGGTTCATATGATGTCTATCGGGCTCCATTTCTATAATTGTAACAAAATATCACCTATTTATCATTCACTAGAACATAATGTCTTAGAAAATTTTGAATCATAACAATATACAAGCATAAAAAGTTTTCTTCTTCAAAATGAATCCATTATTAATATGGGAAAAATGTTCTATAAATCAGTAAGTATCAAATGAATAATAAAATACTGGTGTGAAGTCTCAATAATATTGTATGATGTGATACCCTTATCATAAAAACCAATATTGATGAGATAAAAAATTACCTAGATGTATATTAAAAAAATTGTGTACCAAAAACACCCTGGTAACATAAATTTCATCATAAAAAGTTTAACTACATATTTTTAGGCTATACATTCCAAGTTCTAATGACCCAATAACTTTTCAACCATCAAAAAATAATAGATTGATTGTACAAGACATATATAATTTTTAACATCCCAACCCCATTCATTGGATTGAGTAGTGACATGTTTCCATTAGCATTGAGTGACATCCCCAAGACACCAAAGGCTGTTAATAACTTCCAAGGTGATATGAATATATCAGGGGATGATTTTTTATTTGAATGTAGGACAATCATTTAATAATTAAAAATAAATATCTAATCCATGTATATGATGCATGAGTATAAATAAGACTACCCAATGTAATGATAATAAAAATACAACAATATTAGAGTTAAAAAAACAAAAAAATGAAAAAGAATAAAATACAAGAAAACCCAAAGACAACCACGTGGTATTCCCTCAAGTAAATCCCAAACAATAAGCCAGATCAAACACCACCTTCACTAGATTTTGTATCAAGGTGAATCAATAGAGAATTGCAATACCATTCCATTTCCTATGTCATTATAAAAGTTATCTAAAAAGGACTCAATGTTCCAAATAATGTGGAGAGTATAAACACAGTAGGTATTCACTAAATAATTCCCTACACATGCCACTAGGACAAGAACCAGTTTACCTAATTTATATAAAGCTATATAAAATAGAATAATTGTTCATACAAGCCATAAAAAAAGTCCATGTGAAACAAAACATAATCAATATTAATGAAATTTATAAAAACTTTTGTATAATCATATGTATATCCACACATAAAACAACAATAAACACTCATTTACTATTTTTAACATTGTTGATGGTACTTCAAGGCCATGCTCCCTCCAACTTTTGATGATGGAACTTCACGTACATAACCTGCCCCCAATAACACTTGTCAGCCTAATTATGAAAAATATCATTCCAAACCCATTCATATAAAAAATGAATTTATTGAAACATTTCAACATAAATGAGGCATACATTAAAACCATTTCATAATTTCCATACCATCATTATGAAATTATATTAAATGGGGTTTTACAAAAGCCATCCAATTTTCCCAAAATTTAAAAAGGTACAAAACACAAGGGTTTCTTTTAAAAATCAAACCAAATTCACTTTATGAATAATAAAAAATTTAAAAAACTAAGACATAATGTTCTATAAAAGTTATAGTTGAGAGTTAATCCACCAACCTCTCAAAAAGATAGAAAAAATTAAGAATTATACTAAGATCTTATTGAAAAATCCTTAATACTTAATTCCTTCAATAGATCATACACGATCTCATCATGATATTCAAAAATGAATATAGATCTATCCATTTAGGAATAGATATAACATCAAATGTGATAGAAAATGAGAGGATCTATATAGAGATTGAGATATGAAATGATGAAATACCCCTCAATCCATATCTCTATCACATTTTGATTCCGAAAAATTTGTTTTCAGTAGAAAGGAATCACCTTAAGTGCCTATAAAGGAAGAGGTATTATAGAACCTAAAATAATAGAGAATAATACTATTTTTAGGGCCTTAATCTGAGTAAAAATATAATTTTCAGATTAATTAGTACTTGTAATATGGTTAGGCTGTAGAGTTTGGAAAGCAATGTGCCAACCATACGGTTCAACTACCATAACCCTTGAATAGTTATACAATAATTTTACAAAATATTTGTTCTCTATATATTCAAATTTATTGATATCCCATGTGAACTCACATGGTTTTTCAAAACTATGTGCAAACTATGTTCCAACTCAGTGAAATAATAAATGGGAAATTTACTTGAAATTGGGGGTGACACAAGGATGGTGTCTTACAGAAGATTGGGATAAAAAGATGATGAATAAAAGATTGTGAAATTTCATTTAATTAAAAAATGTAGGAAGAATAACCTGGGAAAATTTATCAAAGTAACTAGTATATGTTTTATGTTTGAAAAAAGAGGGTGTAGAGAAACTAATTACTGAGGAAATGTGAAGCGATTAGAGGACATGGTGGAATGAATTAGAGTTCATCTAGTAGTTACAGTAATATTTTAATGTATTAAATGTGGAGAATAAGATTTTATACAAGTCAATTACCTAATCCAAGTGTTAACATGTATAATAGGAACCCGAAACTTCCAAACTAATGAATATCCTATGAAACCACATCTATAGAAGCAGGTTCATAAAATGATATAGAATATGGAACACTAATAACCCATTCATGAAATACAGGTATTGTATTTTTATCTAGTTAATATTACTAATATGTACTATGATTTTTAATAAAAACATTATACAACCACATCAATGAGTAAATGTTGAATTATTAAAAAAAATCAGGGATACAATTATTGTATCCCAACTATATAACTCTTATATAATTTTTGTTCAAAGTAATGTGCTACCTAAAAATCAAATTATCCTAACATTAGTCATATTTCATGTGATATTAGTAATGGATTGAATCTCTTGATATTGAGGATGTGATAATTTCAAAGATAGTAATACCACATATAAAAATCAACACATGGACACCTATTAATACATGGAAACTATAATCTCCCTTCAAAATAATTACTCCCATTATATTAGGGTATTTAAAATTAATGGTTAAATGAAAAAATGAACATTAGTTATATTACTAGTATAAGGGAAATTACTATTTCACAAGATAAAAAAATATAGTGAATATAAAACCTCATTGAAACTTAAATATTGAGTCACAAAAACACTTAACCTTTTAATTGAGTAATAATCAAAATTGTGAGCATGTAATTTGTTAAGGGGGTGAATGTATTAACTGAATATTTAAATAGGTGTTTACCTTAAATGGATATTATCTTTTTATAGAAGAAAACCAAAAATAAATTTATTTATAACATATTAGATAAACATTATTAAATAAAATTAGAAAAGGAATAAAATCTCTAATATATGAAAGTATTGTTATCAATCAAAAATTATTATATTTAAAGGATAAATAACTAATATGATTAAAATGGATTGTTCTATGTCAAATAAATATTAAAATTTGTAATAAATTAAATAAAACAATTTTAAATGAAAATTTTAATAATTTATATTATTAAATCTTTTAAATTAGAGATTATAATGTAATAATAACAAGAAAACTTAATGGTCAAAGGATATTGTTTTAGTAAAATTAATTTTCTAAATTATTTTATTTTCATTTTAAAATAAAATTTACAATTTCATAATTTTAATTAGATAAAAAAATATAATTTCTAAATTTAAAATGACAAAATTTTATTAATATGAATTTTCGGAATGTTTGGAAAATAGTTTATTTTTAAGTAATAGTGAAGAATACATTTTTTTACCAAAACTGAAACATTTATTACCTTTCATTATATAGGAAAGACCTATATGTTTAGAAAAAGATTTAATTAACAAAATTTGTGTTTAAAGAGTAAAGTTATATATTTTGAAAGTACTATTTTGAATTTATAAAACCTATTTTTATCATTTTATTAACTAAAGTAATATTTTCCATTAAAAGAAATTATTTTTTTGCATTTTATTTTCAGTGAAAATTATATTTGTGACATTAATATTTGGATTAATTCTAAATCAACATAGATTTTATTTATTTTATTATAAATTATGGTTCTCCATAAAATTCATGTACATTGATAATTTTATCTTACGCAAAAATTTGTATCTTAAAAATAGACTTTTTCTTAAAAATATTTTTTATGTTCTAATGTTAGAAATGATTTTTTAAAAAAGAAATTTTATCATATGAAGAAATTTTAATATTTATAATCAATAGTTCGTAAATTTTATTATATGGTATATTTTATTTTTAAGAACAATAAACTAATTACATAGGTAAAATCTAGTTATTGTGGTAAAAATCAAAAGGAAAAAAAGGTTAGTCAAAGGTGTAAAAAACCTAACATGTTATAAAGTATTTTTAATCTTTTATATGTGGTGTAAAATTGATGAGAAATGTCTATACTTCATTATTTCCAGTTTATTATTCTTATTTACATATGAATCATGTTCCCTCTTTATATTAGTTTTTAATATATACAAATATGTCATTCCCACCACTTATAAAACGGGACTCTCACCTTCCCTTCAATAATACAACAAAATTATAGTTTCCTTTTCAAAATATTAAATTTATTTTACCTCCCCTGGATTACAATTTAACTTTCTTTAGACTTTGGTGGCATGAATTTAGCTTCATCCCTCTATTTACAAGGGTCCTCTAAGGGAAATCATAAGTCATCAATGTGAGTACTAATTTATCCGTAGAGGCTTATATTTTTAATTTTGTATTTCAAAAACAAATTTTCTCATTCCTAAATAATTTAATAAATATAATTTATAAATTTAGTCTTACATTGACAATAGAATATATATTAACCACATTTTTACTTTTCCATTAAGAAAAAAGAAACATTTCTTTCATGCATGTGAAAACTACCACCTTCATAAAGTAACGTATCTCATTTTTCATATAGTTTCATTATTATTTATTGTGGTAAATTAAAAAGGATTAAAAAAATTAACATTATAAAAATAATAACACAAATATTTCTTTGTTATGACATTATGTGAAAATTAACCGTTTTCATAACTATACTCATGTGTTAATTATGGTATGTTTATGTTTGGGTTAATCAAACCACCTACTTTAACATTTCTATAAAATAATATCATGGATGACTATAAGAACTCAATTATTGATGTTATATTACTTAAATAAGTAAGTAATGATTTAATTTTTATTCTGTAATTATAATAATAATAAGAAATTCATTATTTTATATACCACCATTAATTTGATTAAAATCTATGAAATATGATTTTCACCAACTTAATCTCCCAGAAACATAACCAAAATTCACATAGAATTAAATATTTTACATTAAAAAAAATTATTTTTAAAAAATTATATCATTATTGAGAATAATTACCATCCTCTTTAATGGTTATTTATCCTAATTGCCTATATTTTTATTTCCTTCTAATTTTTTCTATAAATCCTAGAGAATATATAACATACTTTTGTTTTGACAAGTTGTAATTTTTTGATAGCTTTCTTGATACACAGGATCGAGCTTAAAATGAACCGTTATATATTTTAACCTATCCTTTAAATTGGTGGTATAAATAGGAATAACCACATTAAAAAAAATATATATATAAAGGTTTTATGTAATTTAAATTTATGGATTAATGTATAATATATATTTGCTAAATTTTTATTAATTATATTTTATGATTCAAAAATATGATTCTTCAAAAATGGGTTTCATTTCATTTTATTCATGGATATTATAATTAATTTATACCATTGAAAGAAATTATTTTTAATGTAACAATTTTAATTTTTTAAATCATATTGTAAATATTTTATTAGAGTCAAGTTTTTGAATTTTTTTAAAATGTTTTATTTTTTTCTGAATAGTTAAAAAATAATGATTTTTGAAAAACTATTATTTATTTTAATTAAATAATGAAAATTAAAAGTCCCATAATTTTATTGAATTTATTTTAAAGTAAGATAAATTATCATTTAACTATAAATAATCTAATTAATTATGTAGGTATAAAAATTATACATAATTTTACCATTAGTTCATTTTTTAGGCTTAGAAACACGTTTCTCTAAAAACATTTTTATGTCAACAATATTTTTAGCATAATAAATTAAATTAATAACTATTTATTAATGGTTTAAATGAACAATATATATGATAGTTTTAGTTGAATTTTTTAATGTTCATTTTATGGTTTTTAATTAGCGTGGAATAAGAATAATTCCATTCGGAAGCATTATACAAGAGAAAGACATTATATTATTTAGATATTTTAAGTAATTTCATGTGTTTCCTCCCCCTCAATTACAAATGGGAAACTCATATCCATAATTATTAATTAATTTATATCCTTCCATATCAAAAAATCCCTTCCTGAAAACATTCTTATCTTCCTTCTCTTCAACACAGAGCCCATGAACTTCTCTTAAGACCAATATTTCAAGGCATAAGGTGTAAGCCAAAGAATCTATCTCAAAGGAGAGATATAAATCATAACTGTGGTATTTAAGTTTTATTTCTTAATAAACCGTATATAAACCCATTTTATCATTAATAATATTGTGAGTCTACTATCATCAATATAATGAGATGTTATATACTAATTGAATTAAAAATCCATATTATCATTATCCTCTTTTAAATCCAACATGTCACAATAAAATATAAATATTTATTTTATGTCATAAAAGTATCACCCAAACATTTTATGACATAAATGAATTTTAAATTTTTAATATTGAGCCTAACATATTTACACTGTAATATTTCCATTTATACCCTAAGAGGTACGACTCCCAAATTTTATGTTGCAACATCTATTTACCCACATCAATTACAATTGTTGCTAGTCTCTAGTCATTAGGTCATTATAGGACTTCAAAAGGTTACTAACAAGGGTGTTAAATGGTTCTCAGTCATCATTAATTAATTGAAGAGTTATATAGGGAACCATCACACATGATTGTGAGTGATGATAATATATTAATATGCTTTATTACTCTATTCATTAAAATTAATTCATGGAATCCCAGAAGTGCAATAGAGAATACCTCCGTCATGCTGTGTAACAATCCCAACCTCCTGCACTACGAACCTGTGACCCTTCACTATCAAAGCACACCATAAACCTTTTTCACACCACATGGATTTTTTTAAACTGAAAGAGGTGTGAGGATAGTATTATACCATAAGAATACTATTTACACCATAAGAGGACAAACCCAAATCATATGATATACGATAGTGGTTTACACAATAATTAGAGTTCTCCAACACCTAGAGGCTTTGATTTTTTAATTGAGAGTATTTGGAATGTGATCCTTCTTCCGATTGTGGTATGTTCATGGGTCCATGTGATGAAAACCTTGGTAAAAATTGAAATCAACTCGAAAAACTATGAACTTTGAATTTATATACTTTCTTGGGCATGAATTTACACTTGTTTCCATTATATTATTATATTTAATAAAATTTTATACCATGATTTATTAAGATCCTATATATATGCATGTCCCATGAGATCCTATGTGATATTGATTCCATGAATGATAATATAGTATCTATTTTTTTATTGTGATCACATGCTATTATATATGTTGCTATAAACTCACGATGATATAGAATGCATACTTGTGTGCATACCCTATATGTGTGATCCATTTCCTTGGTAGTTATAATTGGTTCTTGAGTAAGGTAGACCTTCATGGAAGAGTATTGATGCACCTGATTTGTGTATACATTTTCACATATTTATTTACAACAAGAAATTTTTTTTCATTAATTACCTACTGCTTAGGGGACAAATACTTTGATTTTGGTTATCTTTTTCATTTTCAAGAGATTTAAGGCAAAATACACAAAATGGGGAAGAACTGATCAAAACATTACAACTACACGATGTGTACTTATATACACACCATGTACATTCAATATCAGACATGGATTGACCAGGACAAGTACATGCCCAAGTATCCCGAAGTCGGTACACACTGTGTTCACACTATACACGCCGTGTATACCATTCTAGAAGATGTTGGTGGATGAGAAGAGTCTACACGCCTATGTGGCTAGCTGAAGGGGACACACTGTGTTCCAATGATACATGTCATGTATACACTTCTAGCAGTGGTCGGTGGCCGAGAAATGATACTAGACACCATGTATGGTGGCAGTACATAATGTGTATATTTAACTACCAGGTGGCACTGTGTTGCAAGTCAAATACTGTGTGTTAGGCCGCCTACAAGTGGAGAAAACAAAGGCAAAAACACGTTGACAAAAGTACACAACATGTACTTTGTCCACACGTCGTGTAGTTATTTTTTTCTATAAAAGTAGGCCTTGGCCTCCGGAAAAGGGGGTGGGGTGTTGTGTGGAGAAAAGGGTTGAAGTTTCAAAGAAGAGAAGCTTGGTTGTCATACTAATGTCATTCTACCATTTCCCAAAGAATCACTTCCACCTCGAAGTTCCATGCATGATCACATCTAGTATCAAGAGTTTTGTGTTTATCATTTTCTATATGTGTAACTAAACACCCAGTGTGTCAGGGTATGGGAGATAATGAGTTGTAATTTAAATTAAGTTTCTGTGAATGTGTTTGTTCTATTAACCTCTTCTTATTCCTCTTAAATCACTTCATCTTATCATTAGAAATTTTGTACCAGACTAATGGTAGAATTATCATGGATTCAAAAGAATAATACCGAAGAATAATTTCATGACCATTGGATGTATTCATTGACTCAAAATGGACTAAGACAAATAAATATCGGTTAAACACTAACTATCGGACAAAGGAGTTAGATTATTCAGTTATAAATATAATTTTTACCGGACCAAGGGAAATTTATTACAAATTGAACCTAGAGTTTTGGGTTATTATGAACCACACAACCTCATAAGCAATTCGAGTTAATAATAAAATTTTCATAAATCCATATCCCCAACGCATTTCTACATTTATTTGCATCAAAACCGATTTTTCCATATTTACTTTCATTTCATTATGTAATTTGTTAAAAGAAACATAAAAACCAATTATTCTTTTTGTATTAAAAAAATCAACAAAAATAGACTCTAAATTCAGTAGACATCACTAAAAAAATACAAACTACGATTAGAAAGAAAAAATAACTTTTTAATTCTTTGTGGATCGACCCCATACTGGTGTTATACTTGTTCAGGTAAAAATAATTAGGGACACCGATAACATACCTTCGATGAAACGACTTTCCAAATTTTGTTTTTGTTGCCGGGGAACTAAATAAAAGATAATTTTATTCTTGTTTTAAATAAATTTGAATCATATTTTAGTGCAAATAAAAATCATAAATTCCCAAAAATCATTTCTCTAATCTCATTTATGTTTATCTTTCTTTTTCATCATTTACGTTTGGTGTTTCGTTTTGTTTTGTTCAGGTCAATGGGTGTATGGGTGGTTACCTCACACATTCCAAGAAACTTAAGTCATCAAGGTTTTTTCCAACTGACCCAGAGATTGAACAGACACTTTTGAGGCACCACGAGCACTCATGGCCGAGCATAATCACAACAATGCAATGGTGTAGAACGAGGAAGGAAATCAAACCGTTGTTCAAAGATATGGACAACCACTAGGACCATATGACAACCAGAACCATCAAAGTCCACATCCTCCAGAATATCATCCTCAACAGATTCAATAATTCCAACCCGATCGGATGAAATTTCTACATCCAGGTCAGGGGTCGTACTATGCTCCTCAGTACGAACAATTAATGCCAGTTCCCCTTCCGCAGCAACCACCTCCACGCCATACTCTCATGGAGAAAAGCATGCCATCAATACACAGAGCTGATACGGGCATCGTCTGTCCACCAATTCAGGCCCAACACTTCGAGATGAATCCTGCTAGCATGATGCTGATCTAGAACACTATTCAATTCGGCGGCTTGCCCTATGAGGATCCCAATTCCCATATCTCCATTTTTTTGGAAGTATATGAAATGTTCCACAACCATAGAGTGTCCACAGATTCTATCTATCTTCTCCTATTCCTCTTCTCTACAAAGGATAAGGCGAAAGATTGGATCAAAGGCCCGCCATAATGATCCATCCCAACCTGGGAGGATCTATCCCAGGCAATCCTATCCAAATACTTCCCACCATCAAAGATGGTGAAAGTACGGAACGAAATCCACAACTTCCAGCAGGATGAATCAGAGTCATTGTACGAATCAAGGGAGTGCTTCAAGGAAATGTTGTGCAAATTCCCACACCACAGACTCCAACTTTGGATATAGGTCCAAACCTTCTATGGAGGTCTGACAATTAATACCAAATCCATGGTGGATGCAACTGCTGAAGGTACTGTAATGAGGAAGTCCCCTGAAGAAATCCGCGAACTACTGGAATACATGTATGCCAACATCTTCGAGTGGAATTCCGAGTGGGGAACACAGAAACGAGGTATTCATAACATAGATTACACTACCATGCTTGCAGCTCAATTAGACGTTGTGTCCAAAAAGATCAATGCGATCAATCTGAAGGGCACGTCCCAAGTACATGTGGTAAACCATCCGGCATGTAGTGAATGTGGTGATAACCACATCATGGGTGAATGCATGAGTTCTTCTAGAGTCCCATCGACAAGATAGGTGAGTTATGTTTCATAAAACTGAGGGCCAAAATAGTACTAGCAGTACCAGAACTAGGCACGGTGTGATCAACAAAACACAAGCTGGGGCCAACGATAGCAGAATCTGTCGCCCTAGAGACTGTTCGGCTACAACCATCCACCTTATCGGAACTAATACTAGAGGCAAAAATATCTCCAACATGGCCCTTATCAGTAGAAAGTGTATCATAACCCTCTCACACAGCAGCCACGATAGCCACCACCTCCAACAGCTCAATAACCGCCTCAGCAAGAGAACATTTAAAGGTTAGAGGATCTTAGGTCCAAATTTATATCTACTGCTGATACTAGGTTCCAAAATGAAGAGGCTTCAATTTTAGGCCTGAAGATCCAAACTGGCCAGTTGGTAAACCAACTCTCAAGAAGGAAACCCAGTACACTACCATGTAACACAGAGAAGAACTCGAGGGAGGAGGCCCATGTTGTCATGCTATAGAGTGGAATAGAGCTCCAATAAATCCAACCAGCATAGCCAGGTGCATCCACACCCCCTATTGATAAATAAGGTACCAATACAGACCCCTCTTTATCCAAAATCCCATAGAAGTAGATGTCATAGAATAAAGGGAAGGTGGTTGTCAAACCCTTTGAACCCGCCTCACCCTTCCCATAGAGATTAAAACTAGGAAAGTTGGACCACCCGTTGGTCAAATTCATGGACGTGTTCAAGAATCTGAACATAAATATTCCATTTGCAGAGGCACTGATGCAGATTCCCATTGATGCCAAATTCCTGAAGGAAATACCCTCCAATAGAAGAAATATGGAGGATCTGGGCACCATTTCCCTCACCAAGGAGTGTTCTACAGTCTTCCAGAATTCAATTCTTCCCAAACTCCAGGATCTGGGCAGTGTCACTATTTCATATACCATTGTACCATGCGTGTTCGGGAATTCCCTCTGTGACTTAGGGACCAACGTGAACCTCATGCCCCTTTGAGTTTTCAAGAATCTAGGGCTAAATGATTTAAAGCCTACATGAGTACCTCTTCAAATTGCTGATCGATCGATTAATCATATAATGGGAATACTAGAGGATGTACTGGTCAAAGTGGGTAGGCTGATCCTCCACCATTATTTCATCATCATCAACATGTAGGATGACTAAGAGGAACCACTTATACATGGAAGAACTTTCTTGGGAACTGGGAAGGTGTTCATTGATGTGCTGTAAGGGGAGTTGATTTTTTGGATAGGAGATGAAAGAGTCCCCTACAATATCCTCAAGGATGTCAAACATGCATCATTGTATGAGCATGAGGACTGTTACACTATAACCACAATGGATGATCGTTTGAGAGAAAAAGGGGATGATTTGGTATGTTCTTTCACTTCAGATAACATTTTTATTCTAGACATTCTATATGAAGAAGTGCAAGAAGACTTGCAATTCCTAGAAGGCCAGGGCAGACACAATTGGCAGCATATGGTTGTACCAAATAGTCTAGAATGAGAAAAGGTGCAACCACTTGTACCATCAATTTTGAAGGCACCTAAAGTCGAACTGAAGCCTCTTCCATATTCTATAATGTTTGGGTATTTAGGAACCAATAAATAATTTCCCATCATACTTAACACAAAATTGTCATAGGAGCAGTAAGATGAACTTATACTGGTTCAAAAATAGTGGAAGCACACTATTGGGTGGAAATTCGCCGATTTGAAGGGCATCTGCCCTGCCCTTTGCACCCACAAGATGATACTAGATGAAGGTTCCAAGAAATCTTGGCAACCACAGTGGTGCCTGAATCCCCCCTTGAAGGAAGTTGTAAAAAAATAGGTGATTAAATTATTTGATGTAGGCATCATCTATCCCATCTCAGATATTCCATGGGTGAGTCCCCTCCATGTGGTACACAAAAAGGGGGGTATCACTCTGATTTCAAATTAAAATAATGAGCTCATCCCTACACACACTGTCACAGGCTGGTGAGTCTGTGTGGATTACCAGATTCTAAACGATTCCACAAGGAAGGATAATTTACCTTACCATTCATGCATCAAATGCTAGAGAGACTAGTAGGGAACAACTTCTATTGCATCCTCGATAGTTACTCCGGCTATAACCAAATTTCCATTTCTCCAGAGGATCAAGAGAAGAGAACATTCACTTTCCCCTATGGTTCATTTTCTTACCAAAGAATGTCTTTTGTCATGTGCAATGCCCCCACCATCTTCCAAAATTATATTCTAGCCATCATTCATGACATGATTAAATTGATCATGGAGGTATTCATTGATGATTTTTCCATTTACAACAAACCATTTTCCACTTGTTTATGGCACTTGGAGATTTTTTTGGAACAATGCGAGAAAACTAATCTATTTTTGAACTGTTAAAAGTGCCATTTAATGGTGAAAAGAGGCATCGTCCTTGGCCATAAAATCTTAGAAAAGTGGATAGAGGTGGAATCAGTGAAAAGAAAAGTCATTTCATGACTACCTATTATGACATCTGTTAGAGTCGTCCTCAACTTTCTGGGGAATGTCGATTTCTATAGGTGGTTTGTCCGCGACTTCACCAAAATATCCAAGATCCTAACCAATCTTCTAACTAAGGAAACCATATTTGAGTTTGACAAGACATGATCCATAGATTTTGGTCATATAAAGTAGTGCCCGGTGGAAGATTTAGTGATGATTTCTCCCAACTCGGAGGAACAATTTGAGGTGATGTGCGATGCCAATGACTACGTAGTGGGAACAGTCTTGGGCCAGTGTATTAATTGGATTTTCCAAACTATATATTATTCCATTAGGATGCTCAATGAAACAATGAGAAACTACACCACCATAGAGAAGGAGATGCTTGCAGTGATTTTTGCATTAGACAGGTTCTGTTATTACTTCGTTTTGTCGAGAGTTATTGTTTATATTGACCATGGAGCACTAAAGTACCTACTGAAAAAGAAAAATTCAATGCACCGATTGATCTGCTCGGTAATCCTCTTAAATGAATTTTACCTAGAGATACAAGGTTAGAAGTAGGTGAGAACTTTGTTACTGACTATCTCGCCTTCCTAGAACTGCCTCATTTGAAGAAGGAGGAAGATCACGAGATCCGGGAGGATTTTCTTGATGAGCACCTCTATTCTGTTAATGTAAAACCTAGACCATGGTATGTTGATATTTCTAATTTTCTAGTTATAGGTGTCATTCACCCCAACCTATCCTTCCAATAAAGGAATAGATTTTTCGTGGATGTGAAAAGGTACTTCTGGGAGTATCCTCTCCTATTTGGATCCTGTGCAGATGAGGTGATCTGTCATTACATCACAGAGAATGAAGTTTATGGAGTCCTGAAGTTTTATCATGCCTCACCAGTTGGAGGACATCATGGGCCTGACCGTACGATAGAAAAGATAATGTTGTTTAGGTTTTTCTGGCCCACCATGCATAAAGATTCACAGGCCTTTGTTTTCTGTTGCGATCTGTACTAGAGGACCGATAATGTGGGATGTAGAGAAAAGATTCCCCAGCACCCCATCCTAGAGTTTGAGATATTCGACATATGGGGCATAGATTTAATGGGTCCCTTTCCCCTATCATTTGGAAACACATACATCATAGCCTGTGCCGACTACATTTTCAAATAGGTGAAAGCCACTACTACATCACACGACACAACCAATGTAGTCATGAGTTTTTTTAATGAAAATTATTTTTTGCAGGTTCAAAGTTCCACGAGTACTAATCAGTGATAGAGGGACCAACTTCGACAACACACTGATGAGAGGAATCCTATCAAAGTATGGAGTAAAGCATCAAATGGGGATACCATATCATCCGCAGCCCAGTTGAAAATTGGAGCACTCCGGCCGTGAGCTCAAGTAGGTCCTAGAGAAAATGGTGAACAATTCGAGGAAAGACTGATCCAAGAAGTTAGATGATTCTTTGGGGTCATATCGAACTTCTATTGAAACACCACTGGGAATCTCCCCATTCTTCCACATCTATGGAAATCCATGCCATATGCCAGTGGAGTTGGGACACAAAGCCAACTGGGCCATCAAGGCCCTGAATTTCTATCTGAAAGAAGTTGAAGAGAATTGAAAGTTCCAACTGTCAGAACTTGATGAAATCAGATTAGAGGCATATGAGAACGCCAGTTGTACAAGGAGAAGATGAGAACCATTCAGAACAGGATGATTTCATGAAAATCATTCAAACCCGGTGATCTGGTACATCTCTTTAACTATAGTCTTTGATTATTTGAAATTATTGTTTCTTTTTTATTTGAAATCTTCATTTTTGAAAAAAATAGTTCTTTAACTTTCAAAAATTTATTTCAATTATCTTTTTCTATTTAAAAAATTATTTTTATTTTCTTTTTAAAAATAATTTTAAAATTGAAAATACAATGTTTTTTATAATTTAAACACAAAATATTTGTTTTCTATTTTCTTAATCATTTTATAAACTATATTAATGTTAGTTATGTTTTTAAAATATAAATAAGTGAGTTTCATGAATAAAATTATTCTATTATTAAAAAATAATTTTATTTTATTTTATAATAATAAAATAGTACTTATGCATTTACAAACTGCAAAAATGATAACAGTCATGGCTGTGATGACCGAGACACTAAGACCCGATTGTTGGAATCCTATTAAATTAAGAATGTACCACATATGATAAATATTTACACACAATATATAACCAAACAATCACATCCAAATTTAATAATATTTGAAAATATTAGGATTAGAAACCATTCCACTTTAATAATGATGAAAAAGAACATATAAAGATGAATATCGAGATACCAAACTCAAGATAAATACAAAAAAAATAAATTTATACTTGAGAAATAATATATATGATAGAAATATTCAAATTGTTCGATTATAGATAGATGCATACCCTCATAATACAAGAATTCTAAAACTATATTTCAAACTTGATCATACTCTATCTCAATTAAATATTTTAATTTTTTTATAACATTCAATGATAAACTTCCTTAGAAGGTGATGTTACTAGCACCTGAAATTATCCAATGTACATGATTCCAAAACTATTGTAGAAGATGTTCTAATTTAAGTTTTATAGATTTCATGGTCTTTCTATACATGAAAAAAAATGTAAAAATAGTTTTGAAAATGGAAATCTCAAAAATGATTTATGGAAAACATCATCTAGAAAATGATGTATGTAAAATATTTGTTTGGAAAAGGAAGCATGAAAATTTCATCTAAAATAAAACAGACTATCTTCAAAGAATGTGTAATATAACTTTCTGTAAAATAGGTATATATGTATTATGAACTAAAAAGGTCATCCGAAAGAAACAATGTTAGAGAGTTAGAAAAAAATAATCTTAGAAGGTTTCTAGGATTTGATGCCATGTTGAAATAATAGACCAAAAACGTTTATTCTTTAATATGGTCAAAACATTATATAGAAAATTAGATAAACATATACAATACTGGGGATAGATTGTGAGTTAAAAGTTCTTACTAAAAAGAAATTAACTGTATGTACCTATTAATAAATGGTCATAGATAGATTACTATCTTAATTCTGTAATCACCATAATAGATTGGTAACACAAACTCCTTATGCAATTCTGCCTAAACCATGAAATTTTATATAACCAAGAATAACATCACTATATTGTAATATTTATTAGTGGAATAGTTAAAATTCCTCCCAAACACTAAAATATTAACCATCTACTAATCTGACCATGAAATCTTCACCAACAAACATATACCACTATCAAAAGGTGAATTAATGGTTAACCCATTTGCAAATACAAAATCTACATTGCATCTAAATATATATATATATATATTTAAATTCTTATACATATTATATTGTATAATAGATGATATATTCTTCTCAAAGGGGGTTATCTATTGTTAAATGTTTGAAACATTGATTCAAAATAGAGAGGGATTGTTTTTCAAAATTGCAAGTGAGTTTTCTAAGGGAGTTTGGAAATGATGTCTGTGTTTTATTTTCGAACAAATATATTTTTAATGGTCAATTTGTTTTGTTAAAGATTGATTTGAAATAAAAGGTACTGTTTTTTTAGTGGTGAAAAGTATTTTTAAAAACTAATAATAAGTGGCTCAATGATTTATTAGGACAAGATATGTCAGTTTTTTATAATATAAATGTGATTTTAAGGGTGAATGACTAGTCTTTAAGTTAAGAAATTGGATTTCTATTATGTTTTATAATGATGATGATATTTTTTATTTAAATGATGATCTAAATAAATGATATTTTAAAAAATTAGGTGAGAGAAAAAGGCATCCAATTTAAGGTTAAAAGGAATTCATGTATCCAACCTGTTATCCCCAGTAAGGCTATGGTTAATAGTTTCATTGGGATCCCCACTCAACAATAGTGTCTATTGAAGTAGGTTCGTGGAACTATATTTTCCCTTGATTAAGGCAGAAATTTATAAGATATTAGGTTACAATTATGAAAACTTTGGAATATTTTACCATATAATAAAATAATGAAACATTGAATTACTCTCGGTTATACCTTACAACACACATTTATAGTAAATAAATACTGAAAATAAATTTATATTAATACTTTATAGAAATTTTCATAGAGGATTTATCAAAATTATAATATATTCTCATGTCAATGATGATGAAAGGAAAATAAACCCACACCCACCACATATATATGCACACATGATAAGGTAAGAATATTGTGATGGGTTTAGTAGTTTTCATGAGAAGACATCTTTTCAGGTATATTATGGCTGGTAATAAATTGTTTGAGAATAAATGTATTAACCATTTTTATTTATAACTTCTAATTTACGAAAAAACAACTATGTGATGAAAATAAGCACTAGGTAGAAAAATTAACATTCTCCTTCCATAAAGAAAGGATGAGGTATAGTTCACATGAAAAATACATGCTTATTTTAAATCCACCGTAATATGTTTATGTGACATAAAGATACATAATAATCTTCCTCTGTTAATATTTGTATTGATGAATCCAAATCGAAATCCACTTATGTACCACATCATCTACTATGCAAGGAGAAAAGTGTAAATAAATATAGGATACTAATAGATGAAAACACACAATAATTGTGGGAATCATGTGTAAGTGTAACATAATAAAAAATTAGTTTTCTATAATTAATTATTACATAAAAATGATTAATTATATTCCTATATTATTTATATATCATAGACACATGAATCACCATTAGTTGCATCGAATGATGAATGGCTATCAGTTTCCTTGATGTGGCCTGAACAACATGGTCGTGTTAGATGTGCCAGTTTTGGAGTGACACCCTGAACATATTTTGGGGAAAATAAAAGAATAAGGGGATACATATAATAAAATGGAAGAGATAAAATAGTGATTAAATTCTCTTAAATAAAAAAATAATATTTATTCCGAGTTTATATAAAATGTTACATGGGAATGAAAAGAGGATAAAAAACTCAAGAACAACCACCATATAATGATCCCACCAACCCCACAAGATTTTAGGTGATCCATTACCCTCAATTAGCATTTTTAGATAAGGTCATCAATATTTTAATAATTTTTTCTATGAAATTTTATTTAAGAATACATTAATCCCATTCCTTTATTAATATTCTATAGGTTAAAAATGAATGTGATAAATATATATCAAACCCTACCCATCAAATTTTTGTGGGGTCTAATGGGTACAATACCTAATACGATGCTCTAGACAATAGAAAACCTCAAATAAGTCATGTGAGAGTGCGGATTAGTGTAGCTCATGATCCATGTTTAAAGTTACCTGTTCAATTTTATGAAACAGATAATCATAGGGATAGAATGATATTGGAACATTTATAGCATGGCCATAAAATCTTGTAAAAAATCTGTCTACAAGGATGTATTCATTTCCATTTTTTAATGATAAACCTTTGAAAATTAATAAAAAAAAGTTATCAACATATGAATTTTATTATAGGAAAACAAAGGGAAAGTGGTGAAATGAAAGGTCAAATATAAATGATCAAAATGATCAACTGAGAAATCAAAAACATATTCAAAAATTGCTTTTACCTCCACCCATTAAATATCCATATTTACGAAAATTGAATGTTCATGCAGATACAAGGTTATAATATTATAGTAATCACATCGTTTATTTTGTAAGAAAAAAAGTATAGATAGGACAATATAGAATTCATTGTTATTGATAATTTAAATGAAAACATCACATTCCAATGTCCACGAGTCTCAGGTGTAAATGTATACATGTGGTGTGTTTTAATTAATTATTTTTGCAACAACCGATCTACTATGAAAATTATGACCAAACACAGTTCATATTTATTGTAAGTGTCTATATCAATATAATTTGTAGTGAAAACCCTAAGAACATAAATATGGACTCATTTTTCCTCACATAAAATCAAAAGAATAATCCAAAATTGAATTAGATAAATTTGTTAAAATACTAAAAAAGCATGTCATAGTGTTTGAAATAAAACTTATGGAAGAAAGAATCTTCTTATTTACAATGATGTAAGAGTAAAACTATATGATTTAATTATATTAAATATATTTTTATTCCCTTTATTACTTATGTGTTTTTTATTTTTTAAGAAGCACTGGGTACACATTGTAGTAAATTTTGAAACTCTAAATATTTATTTTACAAATTCATTGTATGGATACCCAAAAAATAGGCCACATGTGATAATATTTTTCAATTTTTAATACAATAAATAGATCTTTTTAGAAAAAAATTCAAGGTAAATATTTTATATTATGTTTTAATGAAAATTATGTTATTATATAATGGTGTTTAAATATCGTGAAAATCAAGGCTTAAGGATAGTCTACGTGTATAAGGATATTGTTGACTTCTACAATTGGATAAGTATTAGGGTTTATAAAATAATATTTAAAAATAAAAAAAAGATATCACACAATTTCTTATTTTTATCAATGTTTTTGTAGTGCCCAAAACAACCCGCTGGAAAAGTTTATGGTTATTATGTTTGAAAATGTATGATAGATGTCATATACCATCAATAAGATACCATCCCTAAAGAGGTATTTTTAAAGATAATTACTATTTAATTTGAAATATTTATTAATAATTTTTGTATTTTTAATTGGTTTACTACCTTGATAGTTTAATGTCCTCATATTCACAAGATGAAAAATAATTGTGTAGAAATGATTCAGTTGTAAACCTGATGTCATAATGTGCACATATATCATGAAGATGTGACTTATTAATGCTTATTATGTTGATTCTATGTTCCTTTTATCTACATTTTTTATTTAATTTTCTCAATATTTTTATCTCATAGTTTGTTTATTAATTTTAATAGATATAATGAATAAATGATTTCTTTAACAAGGTTGATTAACTCTTGTACTATGATCATCCATTGAATAGGGATGACACACTCATGATGATGAAATTTTATTTCTATTATCTAATTCATTGAATATTCTAGGTTATCAAACTAAAATATTATTAGATAACCTATAATGTTAATTGAATTGTAGTTTAAAATGACATGGTTGAATAAACCATACCTCAAACTGATAAACGATGAACCCGGTATGACTTAAGTTATGTGGTTTCCATTTAAAATTATAATTTATTTAATTTATTATTTCATATTTATGTTTAACTTATTTATTCATATTACTAATAACATAATAATTTTTTTGTTGTACATGTGGATTCATTTTCTCGAGATGGGGTGGTTTTTTCAAAGCTTCTTATGCAAATGGGAGAATGGAATTCAAGTATTTCACTGAGATAATAGAAAAAAGTAAATGGTTCAATTATCCAAATGTAAATACGTTACACGGTTTGTTCGGTATGACTCTCTCTATATATTTTTAGTTTATAAATTACATTTTTTTTCAATGAAACACATCTGATACTCAAAACTGAGAAAAAATATTCAAAATATTTTGATGCATTAGTACAAGGATCCACAAGGGTTTTGTGACATGTAGGAATCAACCATACCTCAGTTGATCTCATGGTGTGACTATTATGACATCAAGTGTTTGTTTTTGTAATTTAAATTAATTTTAATAAAAACAAAAGTTTCATTTTCAAAAATGAGAAAACACGTTAATATTGTTCTCATGCATTAGAAAAATGATCCATAGGTCATTTGTGACATGTAGAAAACACTTTCACCTCAATCTGAATCATAGAATGACCAGTATGAATCAAAGTGTTCATTATTATTTAAAATTGAAATTAATTTTAATAAATATGACAAGTGAATTACTCAAAACCAGTACAATCATTTTTATTTTTTTTATACTTCCATAAAATGATCCATAAGTCATTTCTTATGTGAAAGAACAAGTGAAATAATCAACCACAATATAATCTGATGCACAGTTTGACAGTTATGTCCCCAGGTGTGTCATTTTAATTAAAATTTACATTAATTATAGCAACAAAAACACTTGTTATATACTCAAAACTGATAAAAAGTCATTCAGATTGTTTTTATAAATTATTCAAATGATCAATAATTCATTTTTGACATGTAAAAATCATCCACGTATGAATATGACACATAGTGTGAGTAGTATGACTCAAAGTATGTCTTTTTATTTAATATTGACATTAGTTTTAGTAAAAAGGAAATGTGACATACTGAAAATTGATCATACACATTCACAATGTTTTTATACATTATGATAACATTCCATAAGCCATTTTTGGAATTTAGGAATTGTTCTCACCTAAATCTGATACACTATGTGCCCGATATGACTCAAATTGTTTGCAACCAGTTTAAAATTGAAATTTTAATTAAAAAAGTTTGTCGCTCCATGAAAAAAATAAAAAATCCCCTAATTTTTTATATAATTTACGAAAAATGATTCATAATTCATTTTTGATGTGTAGGAATCAGTCTCACATCAAACTAACACACGATGTGACCGGTTTAACCCGAAGTGTATGTTTTCAGTTTAAATATTTTTTATGATATAGAACAAGTGACATACTCAAAACATATAAAACCATTAGCATTATTTTGATAATTTATTATCAAGATCCATAAATAATTTTTTTGTTTTGGAATAACCCATACCTTCATTTGACACACGGTATAACCGATTGGGCTTGAAGTGTCTGTTATCTATTTAAAATTGATATTTAGGTTCAAAAGGAGTTTAACTCAAAGAAAACCAACCAAACATGCTCTGGTTGTGGTGGAAATTTAGTGAAATTATTCATACATTTTATTGCAATATATAAATAAGTATCATATCAAACTGACGCATGGTGTGAGTTGTATGACTCAATGTACATGTTTTCAGTTCGAAATGATATTATAGTAAAAAAAAGTGAAATACTCAAAACCAATAAAACAAAATTGGATTGTTTTAAAACTTTTGTAATTAGATCCTTATTTCATTTCTTATTTTTAGATATTATTCATACCTCAATCTGATGCACTGTATGACTAATATGATTCAATTTGTGTCACTTTATTTAAAATTGAAAATAATTTCAGTAAAAAGAGCATGTGAAATAATCAAAACAATGAAAAAATATTCATTTTTTTAACAATATAATAAAATGATCCATATGTTATTTTTTATTTGTAGGAATTAACCAATCCTCAATATAATGCATGGAGTGGACTATATGATTCCAAGTGTGTCTTTTTATTTAAAATTGGATTTAATTTTAGTAAAAAGAACAAGTGATAGACTAAAAAGAAATAAAACACAATATTATTGTTTTGATACATTAGTAAAATGATATATAATTCATTTATGATCTGCAGGAATCATCCACACCTCAATCCAATGCACAGTGTCACTTATATGACTCCAAGAGTGTTTTTAATTAAAATTGACATTAATATTAGTAAAAAGGACAAATGGAATACTCAAGAATGATCAAATGCATTCCTATTATATTTTTACATTAGGAAAATGATCCATAAGTAATTTTTGAAGTGTAGGATACATCCATAACTCAATCATTTACACCATGTTCTCGGTATGACTAATAGTGTCTATTATTAGTTTAAAATTTACATTTTAGTTCAAAATGTGTGTCACTCACTGAAAAACAAGAAAACGAACTATTATTTTTTTGATAAATTAGAAAAATTATTAATAAGTCATTTATGATATGTAGTAATTAGTATCATGTAAAATTGAAAAATTATGTGACTGGTATAACCCAAAGTGAGTGTGTTAAGTTTAAAATTTAATTTTAGTAAAAATAAAAAGTGGCAAACTCAAAACCGAGTAACAAAATTCAGATTATTTTGATACATTTGGATAATTATTGATAATTTATTTTTGAAATATAGGTTTCATCATCTTCTCACTCCGGCACACTTTGTGATCGGTATGACACCAAGTGTTTATTTTTATTTAAAATTGACATTTTAGCATAAAAATAGAAGTGACATACTAAAAACTAATAAAATTAATTCATATTGTTTGGATACTTTAAGAAAACATTCCAAAAGTCATTTGTGATGTGTAAGAATAAACCGAAACTCAATCTGATACTTAGTGTGCTCCGTATGACTCAAAGAGCCCATTATCAGTCTAAAGTTGTCATTTTAGTTCAAAAACGGGTGTCACTCACTAAAAACCAATGAAATTCACTAGGATGGTTTTTATACATTAATAAATTGATTCATATGTCATTTTTGATGTGTATGAATCAGTCTCACATCGAACTGACACATGATGTGACCAATATGGATCAAAGTGAGTGTTTTCATATTCAAATTAATGTTTTGTAAAAAATTCAAGTGACATACTCAAAAATGAGAAAATTTAATTAAAGTTTTTCAATACTTTAGGAAAAAAATCTATAATTTGTTTTTGACATGTAAGAATCTTCCCCTCCTCAATCTGATGCATGGTGCAACCGATATGACTCTAAGAGTTTCCATTTATTTAAAATTTACCTTTTATTAATGTATTCTTTCATATTTATGTTAAATTTATTTATTTATAGTATTAATAACATAAGAATTGTTTTCATATACAGGTGGAATATTTTTCTCAGGATGGGTTGGTTCTTTCGGCAACTGACACCATGGTTTTGATTTTTTGAGAGGGGGTCACGGGTTCCAAAGATGATGAAACATTAATGTTTTAAAATATTTGTGGATAGTAAAAGAAAATGTAATTAAAAAATATTTTATGATGCTTATATATTTGTGTTTTTAATTTGATATGTTAAATTTATCTCCATTAAATTGTATATTTGCATACAATTGAATTTCATATAGGTGTATATAAGTGTATTTTTGGAAGTTCATTGTTAGGTCTGTACCAGTGAATTTTCTATCACTGATAAGGTCTCCTTTATCATTACTAATGAAACGACTGAAAAATGGGATCCCATTAACAGTGATGAGGAACATAGTGCCTTTTTAGAGTTGTTAAAACCCTTTTTATTTAATGTTAATGGAATGAAATTTGATAAGGTGGGTCCCAAAGGATTCAATTTATTTTAGCCTTCTAGACATGGGCCAGTTTTTATGGTCCCTCCCAGTGCCACCAGTGCACCTGTAGTGTCTTGTAGGAATCTACTAACCACCACATTAGCAACATATTGGGATCCATGACTAGTCCATTCCTATGTTAATAAATAATCCTATCACCCCCATCCAATAGCATGATATTTCTTCACATGCCACCCAGTGGCAACCCATGTCACCTCCCAACAACCCACATGTTCCATCAGTCTATTTACCGCTTACATCCCACCATCAAGCGGGATTTCATCCACCCTCCCACACCAAAATGCACTGGACTAATACCATCATGAGGTGACATCAAGGAATTTGACACCATAAGAACCTGTACACAATGCCAGGGTGAGAACAATTTCACCCAAATTATATAATGGTATATACAGATCCCCAGTGGGTCGATCCACCAATGGTATTCCCAAGGTAGAATCTCTTCCACTCAAATACTCACTCACATGCATGTGTACATATAATTATATGTGAACTAGTAAAAACAAGACCATTTTGATGACTTGATTATTTAATTACAATATTTTTATATAAAGGCTCAAAAAATTTGGTGATGATCTATGGAATCCATGTCATATTCACGGTGAGATGGAAAAATTGGAAGATGAAATGAAGTTAGTGAGCTGCCCGTGACACGTGAAAATAAAGTGAAGGCTGGTGGTGACATGTGTAGCTTGAATCAATCTATTTAACTATAGATGTGTATTGAAGTGAAAATATGTATACAAATTTAATCAATTTAGTGATAATGTATGCATACATATTTAAATTATTTTATAAAATGTATTCATACTATATGCATAATACTATACTGAATTATTTATTGTAGAATAGAAATGGGACGAATACTAAACATCATGTAGAAATAATGCATACTCTAACTTCATATAGTATATTATGTATGAATATATTTTTGAAAATTGATGTTGAATCTAGGGGTATAGAATAGATTCATGATTTAAAAAACATTTTATGGGAAAATCAAATGGAATTAAGTTTTACTTATTCCTCTAATACGCAATGCAATTTCATTATGAAAAAATAACATGGAATTTCTTCAAGTTAATATGAGGATAGTCCCCAATTTATCCATTGAATTTATGAAAAAGTTGAATAATTTTGGGTTTCCAGTCAAAATGAGTACTCAAACTTTTATAATGAATCACAAGAGATATGTTATAAAAGTCTACAACATGCAGTTCCTCTAGGGTTTTCTCAACATTAGAATTAACAATTCGAGTTCTATTAATAAAAATTTGAGGTAGTTCAATCTCTATGTTTTTTCATAAGGTTGGTTATTACCTTTTCAATTTTTGGGTAAAAGTTCTTAATTTTACCATATTACTTACTCCTCGATAGAGAAATACTCATGTAAAGAATGGTGATATTCACTAAATATTAGTTTGAAAATTAAAAAATACATTATGTTAAATGTGAATTTTAAATATCATTAACATCACTAGAAATAGAATTTTATTTAAGATTATATTTTCTTCTTAAAACTAAAGCATCGTCAAAAAAATACACAGTTATTATGGGATATGGAACCAAAATAAGACATTGAAAGAAACAAATCCATTAAATTCACACTAAAATCACCGAATCAATGATTTTATCTATTTTTTTAAAATATTTAAAATGAATGAAAATTTTATTTAGAAGGTATAAATCATCAAAAAATCACTCCCTATAAGACTAATCACTAAATTCTAATCATACAATAGAATATGTTTTCTAAGATAATGATGATTTTTTTTAATTAAAGATAAGCTTATAAATGAAAATTATGGGGATAATGTAATATATTTCTATTGAAAGGGAGAAAAACTTCCAAAATATAAATTCTAAATCAAGACTCTATGGACTAAAACTGAACTAAAACATCAAAAAAATAAATTTCTAATATAATTAGGAGAAATCAAATTCATGAAAACTCTTCAACTCGGTACCTTTACGCTAAGAAAAAATCCACTACAATTCCTTTTTTGATCATCAAAAATGAATTAAATAATTTTAGTGAATAACTAACAAGTATCCATTTGAGAGCATTATCTTAGTGTCATTAGAAGCTATTAATTACTTTATTCAGAAATTTATCTTATTCAATAAACAAATATCAAGTCTATATTCAATTTATTTTAATCTATTAGCTTCATCCATGGACTTCTTCAACATCGATGCTTCATTGAACAATCTTGACCATCATCCAAGATCGAATATTCATCTACTATAATCGGTTTAACTATTGCAACTTCTATCACACTAAAAAACATCCAAAATAATCACATTTATCTCACACAATCATTTGTTCAAGAATATTTCCTTCATAAACATTAAAATGACATATTTGTGATAATAAGAGATCAACATTATGATCTTCACACATAGGGAATATATAAACATCAACAAACAACAATTTTTTCATCATAATCAGCTTCATCAACAATAAAATAAAACATTTATCACTATATCCTCTGATGAAACCATTTGAATTGGAACAAGATCCACATATTTACTCTCAGACTTCTGAAAAGTTAAATTCTATTGAATAAGTGAAATAACAGGATCATGAGCAAGATACTGGACTTTTATATCTGTAACTGAATTTTTTTTAATCATATATAGATTATAAAATATTATGATTTTACATTTGTATACACAATACTTCATATGAATATATAGAACATAATCCTTATGGAATACTCTAATTTTGTATATGATTATATATTCTAGACTCATTGGAAAAAATTAATTTTATACTATTTAAACCATATGCATAACTCATTTGCTCAGTTTAAACTAATGGCATGGTTCATTATGCATACTCATTCATTTTCATACAAATTTAATGGTGTTACTTTTACTATGATATGAGTAGTTTGAATGTAATCTATATCTTATCTTTAATAACACATAGACACACATAGCTTAACAAAAATTGTAAACTAATTAACTTTACTATAATACATTGAATGAAATCATAAATATATAAATTCAAAGTGAGAAGAATATATTTGAAGGCGTTTTATTATATAAATAAATTATATAAAAAAAAGATTATTACATAACATTGATTAAAACTATTACATCGATATAGTTCTCGATAAATTATCTCATGATCTTGCATCAGAATACATATTAGAACATGAAACATATGCATCCTTTTTTTATATATAAATATGACATAAGAAAACAAAAATGTATTTCAAAAAAATGTGTAAATCAATGTTATCAAGTATAAATCATAATAATGTGGCTAATATGTGCATACCAAATATTAATTTTTATGAATATATATTTCATTTTTTGTATCTATATTTAAAATATTTATGAATATGACTAATATATGCATAACATGTATTGTAGTGTATGAACACACCCTTGTAGTGTATCTACATAAACTGTTAGTGCAACTTGTTTATATTACATATTGATGAATTTTACTCATTTTAGTGTTTGAATATTTAGGACTATTACAAATTTCAGTTTATGAAATTATAGTGTGTGAAAATTGAAATGTAGGCACTATATACTTTGTTTTCAATTACACTATTTGAATATTATAGTGTGTGCATAAATGTTGAGTTTTTTTCATTTTTATTAGGTGCATGCTGGATTGTATGAATATCACATATTTCATATTTCAGTGTGTTAATATTATAGTGCACTATTTATGATTTTATCATACTATGAAGTAGTGAATAATATTTCCTATCATAGTGTACATATATATAATGACTCTGAAATAGAATCATACTATATATTGTAGAGTAAACATATGAGTTGCATACTAGAAATGTTAATAAATAATTATAATTGTTAAAAAATAAAAAATATAAATAGAATATTGGACCATAATTTTTCAATTTTATAATTAAGTATTTATGAGTTCTACTTATCGATTATTGTTGCTGGAATATCAATAATTGGTATACTTCTTTGAAACATTTTAGAAAAAAGTAGTTTGAAATTAAGTGATTTTATAAAATTATTACATGTAGTTATTGAAGATTACATATTTCATATAGTGTACTTCATATTTCAAATAAATTTATATATGTAATTGTTATTGTATATAACAGTGGAAGTAATGGAATATGAATGTGGAAAAACATTGAAATTTGTTAACAAGACATCGAACCTGTATTTAACATACCTATCATCAAAATGTGTCAAACATCATAGGTGTTCCAACTATTATACTTGGAGTAACAATGTCATTATAGTCATTAGGATAATAATGTAGAAACAAATATTGAAATTTAGAAAAAAAATATGGAATACGTATTTGAAATATATATCATCAACTGTTACCTGTATATTCTATGTATGCCAATAATATGGCTAATAAATGTGCATTTTCCGAGTTATCTGTGATATCTGAAGAAAATATTGATGAAATAGTTTTTATAGTGGAAATATTTTGGAGTAAATATACTTCAATAATAATATGGATGTTAGAGATATGATAATAATCTAATAAAAATGTACATTTATGGAATGAATTTTACTATATGAGAGTTTTTTTGTCAAAATGAAATTAGTGTATAAATAAATATACTTATATATGTGTATATTATTTTTAATTAAAAATAAAATTTTCTAAATATAATGAAAATTTAAAAAAATAATATCTTCAAGGTCTATTAATCTATGAATGTGTCCATTGGTTTCATAAAACGTCCCTGAAACATGATCAAAAAATGAATCATAATAGTAGTAGATACAAAAAAATGTAGATAATGAATATATGATTATACAATATAAATAAAGTGGAATAAAATTATACATATATTGAAACTTAGTATACTTATTTAATAATATATGATATCTTCTTATAAAATTTTCATACATAATATTCATGCAACACGAGGTTCATAATATGAACACAATAAATGTTACATTATTCCCAATATGTATATTATACAAATGTAAACCATTCCAAATAACATATGAATTTTATTTTATAAAAAATCCTGGAAATTGGATAAATGTAAGAGGGAAGACAATTTCTGATGCAGAGTCAAGGAAATTGCTTTAAATTAGTGTTTTTAGATAAATAATAAAAAGGGTAGTAGTTAAGAGTGATCGATGTCTTCCATACTAAAATCCATGTAATTTAATTAGGGCTTCGTAGTTTCGGATTCTGCACTCGTTGAAGTGGTAGGAACATCCCTACAATAGTAAATATAATTATTCATTAATAAAAAAGTTTGTAAGAGAATGATGAACCTATTTATTTATGAAACCATATCCTGTGATATATTGATAAATGAAGAACTACCTCAAAAAAATTCTACCGAAGAATAAAAGAACATGAAAACTAAAAGAAGAAAAAAATAAAAAAATCATGAATAAGAAAAGAAATGTAGTTTTCTGAAGTATGATTGAACAAATAAGTATCTTAATTAGGTATGATGTGAATGTGAGAAGACCCATCGTGAAGGAAAGAAAATTCATAGTCATAATGGAAAAAAATAAAGATAACTAAAATATTATTATAAAACATAAATAAACTAAACTTGAATCAAATATATTTATATAGAAACATAGTATAATGATTATATTAAATAATATTCATATGGTATGAGGGTCATCGTATTCACCAGGACATTGTATTCCAATATGTATGTTGTATGAAAGTAAATAATTCTATTCAACATATAAAAACTTAAAAAACATAATAAGGAAAATTATATAATTTTTAGAGGTAAGACAATTTCACATGGAGGGAATGAGAAAATTTGATTGAAATCTATGTTTTCATATGAGGAATAAAAATCCTACCATTGACACTAATGCATGTCTTCCATAAGAAAATACCTATAGTAGATTTTGGGCTTCCCAGTATTGAATATTGTTATCATCGAAGTAGAGAATCCCTCTTATTTTAAATAGATTTATTATATGAGGGTCATAACCCATGCTTGACACTGTGAGATGAATCAAAGGGAATTATGGATAAGGGATAAGTAAAACATCCCTAGATGAAGAAGTTTTGGTAATAGAAAAGGAGATGATGATCTAATTAGGTAATATTAATTACTAAGGAAACACGGAAAGGTGATTGAATAGTTTTAGAAGACCCAAACCGATGTGTAGTTTATGGATCTCAATTCAACTGGGGAAGTTATGGATTCGAAATGTAGTAAACGATACTCAATGAAACAAATCAGATACTTATGCGAGGATATTAAACTAATGATGCAAATATTCTGTCTAGCATTATTATATTATATAGATGAGGAATGGGGGTGATTCCAGATAGATAAAACCCTTGTTGAATAGAGTGAAATATCCAGAGTCTAAGAGATGGAAAATGATGTGTGAGGATGGGGAGAAAGATACTAAGTTTAATTGGAAGGAGAAGGGGGTTTGAGATATTTAAACATAGGTGGTGAGGTAGAGAAGAATATGTCAGAGGTATAGCTGGATCTTTGGATGTTGAGTAGCGGAGAGGTGTGTTGTTGAGGAGGGAGCACAGAGGTAATCCAAATTGTGAATGGCCTGAAGGCATACTAAACAAGAAAGGGATATTGGAGGGATAAAAATAAGGATGAGCATACAAGTGTAGTTCAAGGATAGAGTATTTTACCCATGTAATGATAATTACATGCTTTAATATATATAATAGATATACACAGGTTGGTTAAAAATAGTGTTTAAATGAACTCTAATATAATGCATGGAAATTACTTATAAAAACAGAAACACAAAGTGAATGATTTGTTTGTAAATTTATATTCAATATAGAATTTAAACATACATAAAATTTTATATTTAAAATAAGTGTGTATTAATAATATTTTTTAGTACTTGAAATAGATCACAAGGAGATTTAATCAGAAGACCCAAATAGTAAAGAAAAAAAATTTATAGTTAGTCCCCAAAAATAACTGTACATGTTATGTGTATTTTATTTTAATGAAGTAAAATTTAAAATCATCATTATTCTACAGTTTATAGATTTTTTTATTATAAAATTCATAATTTTTGTTGGTTATAACTCCAAAACATATTTTAAATCATAATAATTTATCCCCTCCTTTAGATAAAATCAATTACCTTTTATAATTATTATATGTAAAATAATAAATTACTACATAATATTTTGAAATATTATTTGGAAATTCACATTTCTATTAGAGGAAATATATCTTATAATCTAGACTAGGGAGTCACTAGTACTAAAAATAAAGTTTCAAACATCTTATGGATCAAAAGACTAAATTTATGTAGTACATGAATATCATGCCTTGTGCAGTATGTATCCAAATTTATTAATAATACTAAGTAGAAAAGTAAAAATATTGAATAAAAATTTATAAATTAAACTATTATCCCGTCACAGTAAATAAAAAAATAGAAAATTAGTATAGAATATTTTAAAATAAATAAATTAACAATAAAGAAATTGAAACTATTCTACAATTAATATACCATCACATACAAGGATATTCACGTGGAGAAAAAATCAACTGAGATAAATAAACATAACCACTAGTAATATATCCCTCTTGAAGTCATGACGATTTATGCCAAGTCATAAGGGAAAGGTTACCAATAGATGTCTATAGAGCAGGAATCCTGAAGAAGCACCTAAAATAAATTGACAACACTTCCTGTAATAGAAACCCCATAAATCATAAACCACTTCATTTTTTTGATGTAGTTAAATTGGGTTGGAAATATAGAATCATTAAAAATTTGATTAAAAAATTTGTAAGTAAACAAATATTAGTTCAAAATAAATAAAAAATAACTAACTAAAACATAATATTTTAAAATAAATTCACTAATAGGTATGAAATTGAATTTTTTATATCAATAAAAACCTTCATAGAAAAGGAGAATCACACAATAAAAGAAGAACCCAAAAACAATTAACCTTTTGAAGCATCCAAGGTTTAGGCCAGGTGGAGAGGGAAAAGTTACCAACTAGTCTCTAGGAAGCGTAAAAACTCAATAATCTCTATAAATAAAATATCACCACTTCCTGTAAAACAGAACTCATAAATCATAAACCATTTCATTCATGTGATGCGATTCAATTTATTGAGAAATATAGAATCATTACAAATTTGATTAAAATTTCTTGAAGTAAACATCTATCATTTTTCAATAAATAAAAAATAACCAATTAAAATAAAATGTTTCAATGTCAATGAACTAATAGTGAAGAAATTTAAATTCATATAGTAGTAAAACACCTTAATAAAAAAGATTAATGACACTAATAAATAAGAACCTGAAAAAATTAATGCCACTACCTATAATAGAAACCCATTGATGTAACGAATGTATAAGCTAGAAGGTGAGGGAATGGTTTTTAGTAGCATTCCATGACGTGACAACCCTGAAGAAGCATAATAAATAAATTAACATCAATACTTATGTTCTACATTAAGAAATATTAAATTCTTCATATGAGAAGAATAAGATTTAACCCAAAAATTGAATAAAAAATTAACATCAAAAGATTGAAGCTGTTTATAGATCTATAAGGAAATATTATCAGGACGAAGGGAGGCTCTTCACATTATTTGTAAAATTTAAAAAATATGTTCCATTTGATGAACAATAATGAATAAAATAGAAAACATACCCTCTTTAGTTTTATTTGAGATCTTATTCATGAAACCAAATCCCATGTTCACTGTATATTTCCTATAAAATTATTTCACCTCAAATGAAGAAGGGAAATTTATTGATACAGAACACACCAAAAATTATATATCAATACATAAACTGAACATTTAATCAGTTAACAGTTAATCATCCAATCAATCATCATTTTTATTTTCATTTAACACCTCATTACCATCATTCAATTCATTAATATCACTTGTAATCTCTATTTTTAAATTTATACAGTCCTTTAGGAACATATATATCATGTTTCATAATATGTGTTTACAATTTCAATATGAACCTCCGTTTTTGTCTCATACACATAATAATATAAAATAAAAACTAACCTACAATTAACTAGTATTATAAAATAGTATTAGCTTTATATTTTGAGTATTATGACTCCCAAAACTCATAAATTAAATCATATATAGTGGAAAGATTAACTCATTCTCCAAACTGAAGAACATGACAATCCAAAATTTCAAGTATTCTGGTATTCAAATACACTACCGTAAATCATGCTAGAGGACAAAAATAAAGATTATGACAACTACACAAAAAATATATCTTCACAGGTTGGAAGATGAACACATGAGAAAATTATAAATTTTTGGCAATGAAGACATGGGATGCCTAGAAATATATTGAAAACACTACAATCCCGACAGAACCCCACTCTTTAGTATCAATTTTAAATCAGATGGTTGAAAAAAACCTATAGGGGTAGATGGATAGTGATTCAAGGAGAGGATGATGGAAAATTATAGGTGGTTTGGAGAAGGAGTCAATGAGTAAGGGGAGAAGGGGGAAGATGTGGTATGATATATGTGGTGAGACTTAGGAATAATAAGGGATACATAGGCAGAGGCATCGAGGTGGGGGGGGGTGAATGATGATGTGTGGTTGTGAGGTTTGAATTCATGGATAAAGCAGGGATGTGTCAAAATGTGGTGGCTAGGTAGGTATGCATAGTAGTGAGGTGTCTAGGTAAAGATTCATGGAAGAGAAGGGGATTTGGGGTGAGAAGGGGATTCTTGGTGGTGAGGAGGTGAGGTGAGGTGGAGGTGGAGGCATTGGAGTTGATGGAGATGGGGAGAGGGGAATGATGATAGGGGGACGTGAGTGACAAATACGATGAAAAAATAATGTTTTTAAATTTTTGTGGATAATAATTTCAAATGAAATTATATAAAGGACAGTTTCAAGTGTATATAGTTGTTTTTTTATTTATGATGTAAAATTTATTTCAATTAAATTATGTATTTTCAGACAGTTGTTTATGTGTGTATTTACTTTTTTTTTGAAGTTATGACCTTATCATTTCTATTTATAGAGCTAATAAAGGTGACCTATTACCAGCACTAATGAAAGAATTGATAAAGGGTAACCCTTTAACAACACTGTGAACGATAGAACTAAAAAATCACTACTAAAGTCCTTTTTGTTCATTATTTAATGTCCAAACAGTGGTAGTGTGGGGACCAATGGCCTCAAATTTACCCCTATTTTCGACTTCTGGTCATGGTCTAGGTTGTGTGTGACGGTTCTGGGAGTAGTGGAAGCATGTGATGGGTAATTCCCAACATTTATTTTATCCATGATCGATGTTAAATCCAAGATTTAGATAATTAAAAACATTGTGATCACCAAAATTGAATCAAATAATATAGAAAATTGATAGAAATCGGAAAACAAATAGTGGATCATCACATATTATTTAATATCAAATTAATTAATTAAGGAATTACCTTGTTGGAATTATGTATTCATTTATTAATCTGATAACAGATCAACATTGTGTAGTTGTTTCATTATATGAATATGAGAGGATCCCCTCTATAAGTGATTCACATGTGTTCCAAATAACTTTGAACATCACTATAGGAATCATGGGTTACTAGAATTGAGGATCATATCACTTGCGTTATCCTCGATTGATCTCCTCAAGAACTGCTTCCAATGTGTTCTCCTGGATCTATCTTAACTAGATAGTGGGTGGTAGTGGAGGATTTCTCACTTTTCATCGATAAGGGAGCTCTCTAGGTCTTGATAGGATTCTCAAAATCTGATATTCACTACCAAAAAATGAATTTTCTCTACGAGAAAATAATATAATTGGGTTTATATGTGACTAGGGATGGAAATAAAATATTTCCCAAGTGGCCCTTATTATTTATTAAATACCTATATAACCCCACCTCAAATAAAAATAATAACAATAATAATATTTATTCAATTTTTATTATTTATAACCTGACTATTATACATGGTCCTCTAATACTCCAAAATATTTATGGAGCCGTAAATAATGACTATTTATTTGTTAAATAAACATCACTTCATTATTCACCAATAAGTAAAGAAATATTATATTCACTAAATAAAAAATATATATATTTCAAATATTTCAATCTCATTATATTCATTCGAATAACTGGTGATGAAATAAATATGATCAAGAAGACATGAATTATTATTAAACCACATTCTAGAATAATATTTATTGAAATTGTTAAATAATAAATTATAATAATATTATTTAACTGAGATTCCAGATAAACTTAGTGAGTGAACCTCTAGGTCTCTTTCTCAGTGGAATTAGGTAAAGTATCCTAAAGTCCAATGTTAAGATCTAGGAACATGAAAAGGATCACATAGAGAATGAAGATTATTCTGAAATGACATAATATTTCATACAAACACTTTCTATGGATTATAATCTCTTTATCACGATATCCCTCATCAAGAAGGTGGCATGTTGGTGCCATCATCCTATGATCCAGCTATATATATATTTGAATTCACAGAAATTGAACATTCCTATAGAACACCAAGGCTATGGATTTATTTAGGCTACATAATTTCCATAAAGGGACTTGAGATATCAACTTCCTTTAAATAATAGAATGGATAAATCCTTTCTCACTTTATTCATTAATACAATATTAGTTGTGATGCACCCAACATATCCTACCCCACTGTGAACATCTATCATAATAGTTTTCATCAATACAAATAATTACATGACGCATAATAATAATTAATCATAATATTAGAGTCTAAAGAATAATAAACATGTCCATAGATCAAAACATCCAATGGAAAATATAAATGTGGATTTCTTAATAGTGGGTCTCTTTATCATAATATCCTAGTAGATATTACCAAGGGTCTAAAACATGAGAAGGTGCTTCAAGGTATTATGTGTCTCCAACCCTAATAGACTATAACATTTGGATCCCTAAAATGATATCATCTAGATATAGAACATATATTTAGGAATTGTTTCATATCACTTCTGGGTACTCATCGTTGTGGGGAAATGCTATGACCTTTTAGTGTGACACATTCTCCCAGGACATTATCACTTACAACGTTATGTAGAAGAACTGTCATAATGTGATAATAAGATTATTAATTTTTAAAAAAAAATATGAATACAGGTTTTCATAAAGTACACATAAGTTGGTTTTAGGGAACCAACTCCAAAAACTACCACATTCACTACTGCGAACCACTAATAACATTCAGTTAAATAGGTCTCACATGATATTCATGCTTCTATTGAGATATGCCTTTAGTTAATGGTTCCACCATGTTATCTTCTGTGGGTATTTTTCTCACTAAAGATTCAATGATTTGATAAAAATACCTTAATAGTTGAAACTTTTGGAGTATGTACTTTATTCATTGGTGTGACCTTGGATATTTTACAAGATCCACCGCTACAGTATTTTCACTATATAATGTTATAGGATCATTAATTTTATGTACTACATCAAGATCCTGTAGAATTTTACAAATCCAAATGGATTCCTTGTATGCATTAGAATTCGCTATATACATTGAATATACTGTAGAATCAGTGAAAAATGGATTCTTTGAACACTTCTAGATCAAAAATCATCTATTGAGACAAAGAATATCAAGACTACGCCTTCATATCATTCATATATACCTAAAAATTAGCTTCATTATAACCCCTAATGACTAACCCCTAAACTCATCCACACACAGGTAACACATACATAGTTCTTATCAGATACATGAGCATAACCTTAATAGCAAACCGATTATATTTTGCTGGATATACTTGATATCATCCTACGATGCTCATGGAATAAGAAACATCAAGTCTAGTAAATAACATATAATACATGAATGATCATATCGCTAAATCATATAAGATATTACTCATTCATTGTTTATCGTATTGTTTTTGAGGAAACATTTTCTTAGAAATATGTAAACCATGTGATAGTTGAACCAACCCCCTCATAAATTATTCCATAATAAATCTATTTAGTATCTAGTAAACATATATACTTTGAATTAGTCCTTGAAATCTCATGAATCTATCCCAAATGATCTTGATCCTTATAATATAGGATGTTTCACCTTCTTTTCCTCCATGGAAAAACACTTGTTTAACCAATCCTCAATAGATTTTGAGAATGGGATGTCTCTTCTAATAAGTAATATTTCATCAACATGCTTTTCTAGGATAATGTCTGAATTCCAACTAAATCTCTTGTAAATACACGATGACCTGAGGTGTTTCTTGATTGCGAAGATTTGAGACATATATCTTTCCAAGTGGTTTTAGCTAAAACGAGTCTAAATAACCATCCTGATAGAGATATGTCCAATTATTATCCTCTTCATGACCAAGATGGTGATTTCATAGACGAGTGTTATATGGGTTGTTTTATCATGATTCATTATCAATTTTCAACACTATGTTCTCATAATTTAATACATAAAGACATATATTTAAATACTTCATACCATAACATATGTTGTCCTTATAAATGAAACAACCATTATTTCCAAATATTAATATAATCCTATATGCATCTAAAAATGATAATGAAATTATGTTCTTCGTAACCATAGGTAGATAATTACAATATTTCAAAACCAAAATCATTCCCATTATAAATGAATGGTTGTAGTCACCAATGGCTAGAGTATACATCCTCATACCATTAGATATTCTCAGATACCCCTTTTCTATATAAATCATTCTCTGTAAACTTGGTTCATACATTTGGATACATATGTGAGCACCATAAGATGTATCTAATACCCAATGTGTATATATTTAAATATTAAAATCGATAACAAATTCACATTTAGATTCCTCTTTCTTCAGAGTATAGTTCTTCTTCTAGTGGCCTTGATTTCCACATGAAAAGCATAGTACCTCAATTTCCTTTCTCGACCATTGGATATTCCTTTTCTTATAAGTATGGTGCATGAGGGATTTATATCCGTTATGATTTTGGGCCCCTTTTCCTTGTTCTTCTTTTTCTTATTCACTGTAAGGGCTGAGGGTTTATTATGCCTCATTTTCTTATCCACTTGGTCAATCAAAGTAAGATGTTTGTAAAGGGTCATTTCATTATTACTAATCATTTAATTTACAATAAAACTAGAGAACGTCTTTGGTAGTGATGAAATTAATATATCTGTACGCAAATCGTCTTGGAATTTAATTCCAGAGGTGTCTAAGCATTCTATGTATCCAATAATCTTGGTTCTATGAGTCCTTGATGTGGAGAATCCTCTAAGATTAGTTGTAACCAAAGAATTGGAGATCACTTACCTCTATTGTCTTGCCTTATCTTTATTGAAATTACAAAGATGATATATCATGATATATGCATCTTTGTCTAAATAGTTCATCAAAAGATAATTGGACATGGATTATAGCATGAAAAAAATGAAAATTTATAGCATCATTTTGATTTTTTTCATAGATAGAGAGTTCTTCATCACTTTTCTAATTACTAGGTGCACCAGGAATTGGTTCTTTAAGTTCATGAAATTTAATTTCATGGTAAAGGATAACCTGTAAACCACATTTCTACTCATGGAAATTTGTACCAGTGATAAGGTTATCCGTATCAAGTGTAAATCATTGCGATATGTTTGATGTAATTTTAATTTTTTTTCTACAAATAATATGAGAATATTTTTATTAATTTATTTGATAAACTTTAGGAAAATAAATAAATATTAAATTTATTAGTCTCACAAAATTTTATTGAAACTCAATATCCCACACCATTAGATTTAGAATATCCCATTGCATGGATATTCTAGTTGAAAGGATCCATATTATCCTTCTCATTACGAAAACATTGGTCGGTCAAGAAACTAAAATGGGTTTAGGTATGAATTCCAAATGCGAACTGCATAAAATCATAGATCCATGATCTGTTGAGTGGACTATCCAATCATGAAATCCATAAATTTAATTTACTTACCCTTTTATAACTTATTACATCATGTACTTCATTGGTAGTCAACACTTGATGTAAAACAAAGTTATTTCAACCCATAACCTCATGTTAGAATTGCCCGATAATTGAAAGCACCCCCACTTTGGCTGGTCAAGTACTTTGAACCATGGTTCGATTATAACTAAAGTAGTGGAAGGATATAGTAACTTAATATATAAAATCGAGTAATTTTATTATTTATGTGTAAATTTATAATTATTATCTTTATCATATCCTTCTAAATATTAAGTTGATATACTTAAGTGATTAGCCATGTAATATATATTATTTAGGCATAAAGAAATTAATTTTAGTTTTATCTTTAATTCTTGTTGATTCATTAATTCATGTTGTCACAATAAAACATCTATAATGAAATATAATGCATAGTGTGGACAATATGACTCGATGTGTGCCTTTTTTTAAATTGAATTTAATTTCAGTAAAAAGAACAAGTGAAAGACTCAAATGCAAGGAAACAAATTAATATTGTTTTGATACTTTAGGAAAATTATATATAATTCATTTATGATTTGTAGGAATCAACCAAAGATAAATCCAACACAAAGGGTGACTAGTATGACTCAAAGTATATTTTTTATTTAAAAATGACATTAATTTTATTAAAAATTACAAATGACATACTCAAGACCGATCAAATGCATTTGTATGGTTTTGATACTTTATGAAAACAATCCATAAGTCATTTTTGATGTGTAGGAATCATAATTAACTAAATATGTCACAACATGTTATCCATATGACTAAAAGTGTATATTATTAGTTTAAAATTCATAATTTTGTTCAACATGCATTTCACTCACAAAAAACCAATAAAAACATGACTATTTTCTTGATAAATTTGAAAAATGATTCATAAGTCATTTATGATGTTTAGTAATTAGTCTCATGTAAAATCGACACATGATTTGACTAGTATACCCCAATGTTCATGTTTTTAGTTTAAAAAGAAATTTTTGTAAAAAGAACAATGAACATACTCAAAACCGAGTAGCCACAATCATATTCATTTGATACATTAAGACAATGATCCATACATTATGTAACAGCCTGAGATTTTATGAAAAACATTCTTTTAATTTCATTGATGTCTTCTATTATACATCACACCAATTTTATCTTGTACTACATGCAACACCGAATTAGCTTGCAGTATACGCAACACTATTCCTAGATCGTGTTACACAGAATTTCATGTTCGTTTTATAATAGTCATTATATGAAACATTGAGTGTGTGTATATATATATATTCAATGTGTAAATGAAATATGGTCAGATTCTATTATACGAAGCAACAAATGATTCTTGCACAACACGCAACCCTGACTTGGCTTGCATTACACGCAATCACGACCTTTCTCGATTGCGTGTGTTGTACGCAATACCGAGTTTTACTAAACAATGATATATTATTATAATATTATTATGAACTAGCCTTTATGACTAGTATTAACTAAATTTTGAATTTTATTACATTATTATTCATCTTACACTTTTTCTAGAACATAGTATAAGAACAAATTAATTTTTTTGGGTAAAATAAGTATTTTTCAGAAAAATGCAGTTTTGTCGCCTTTTGATGGCGCACCCACTTTAAATCTAGTTTTTGACATGTTTATAAGTTCAAGTTTACAAACTAAAATTATTCTTTGGAATCAGGATATAAAATTTTACCTTGGATAAATTTTTTATATTATTCTGATAACTTTCATATTTTAATGAATAGTAAAAACACGCTATATTTTCATTACAAACAACTTTTTTTCATCATAATAACTTATGTGGTTAAATTATAATATTTATTGGTTTTAAATTATAAGTAGAATATATTTTTACCGTTTAATATAATTTATGTCATTAGCATTGATTTTACATTGAATTCGTAGGTTAAATCAATTCAATCTTTTGCAATGTTTTCATTAAAAACCCGTTTTTATTCGACAGCAGGATTAATATTAATTTAGTTTCTGCAAATTCTGTGTATTTAATTGGAAAAAATGGATTCCATATTTGGATTCAGTGGGTCCAAATTATGTTAATAGGCTACTTTTTTATTTTTGGGAAATATGAATAGTAACTACGGTAAATTTTATTTACCATAGTTAAAGGTAAATCAGGTAATTAAGAGTAAATATAATATTATAAAATTACCCTAACACATGAAAAAATTTTACTGGATGGCTAAAAGTATACCCATATCACCTAAAGATTGGATTAGATTCATTTTATGGACTTTTGGCCATGAAAATAATTTAATTATTATTAAAACCAAAGAAAGTGACAACATGTCACTCTCTTAAATCTTACAAGTATAATAATTTTAATTTAGTGATAAACATCATAAACCGTCAAACATGAATAGTCTCCAGAAATATAATAAAATTATCTACATCATGATAATTTATATAGAATTTTTTGGGATTAAATAATTGTTATTTATAGTGATACATTAATGACGCAAAAATTATTTATTTAGTGAAAAATCACTAATATAGTTTTTATTGAAATAGTAATACATATCAAAAGGCCAAAATTCTGCAAAAAACTTATTATTAGTGTATATATCAACCCTAATCATCCAATGGCCGAATATTTGACCATTAGGATCTTCATTAAGGCAATTATGACACTTATATAATTTTATTTTAAATGCTGCCAAAGTTGTCACCTTCATAATTTACTAAATATAACAATTTAAATATTGTGATTTTAAGATGATACATTAGAGTAAAAGTATTATTGTGAAAGGTAATATATTTATCTTCATCATAGAATTTTATTTTTAATTTTTATGCAACAAATAAGTATATTGAATAATTGAACAAAAATGTTGTAGTAATTATTTTATTAAGAGATAAACCAAATAAATGGGTTTTAAAAATAATAAAATAACTATTATATGGACTATTTAATGTTGTCCACTAATTTTCTAGATACATATGAAAATTTATGAATCTATTAAATCTTTTATTTCGAACATATCTTATGTATATAGTTTAATTAAATTCAAAAAAATGAATAGTGTCAAAATTGACACAATTGTTATAAAAATAACATATTATAAAATTGTTTAAAAATCAAAAAAATATTTAAAAATTATAAATTTAAATTTATATGGTATAAAATGTTATAAGGTATCCAATTATGGAAAATTCACAACAAATAAGTAATTTTTTGTTATAATTTAAAATTTAGAATGTTATTACCATAAATAAAATTAAATTGATTAAATAAGGATAAATCAAGTTGATAATGTTTAAAATAAATTCCTAACTTGTCTAAATTTGATTGGTTGATGAGATTGCAACCCTATCCCTTCTAATAATCGGATATGAGTCATTTTTGGAGGTTTTTAAGTGGGGTTATACTTATTATAAATTAATATTTGTAAGAATTCCAAAGGTGCCCCTCTCCTCCCTTATAAAAGGGAACCTCATACCTCCCTTCCTCACACCAATTTGAGCCTTCAAGCTCGGCCAACCCCTACCAAATTCTCTTCTCCACTTCCCTATAAACATCCTAGTTGTACTGGTCTTCTTCAAAGACCTAGTTTAGTGCCCTAAGTGGAGGTCTCAAAGAGGCGCTTCAAAGAAGAGGTAATGTCTGTTACCGATTCTTTCAACTTTATTTCTTCTTCTACTTATTCTTATTTGGTTGTTTCATTATGAAGTAATAACATAAATATCACTCATATACGGATATGTTATTATAAGTATGAAACAACCCTATTTCACCATCTATCTATCCTACGGAAAACGAAATCACCGTGCGTGCGTACGTACAGAATACCGTCTCCACGTCGTGGTGTAATCTGTTTTTCCACCAACACCTTACATGGATGGGTATAATGGTGTAAAGAATAACTATAAATAGTTATTATAACATCATACTGATTATGATATATTGTATCATCCTATCCAATTCTATTCAATAATTATGGGAACAATATATTCGCTCGTGCGTACATACGGACTACCGTCTCCACGACGCGATGAGATTCATTCTCCATGTTAACCATTTAAGAATGATTATAAAGTATATATGAGCAATAATAATGAAATATATGACATTATAAAGCTACTGTATTTACGTATATATATATGTATGTCATCTACTAAATTACATTCAACTCAATAAGGAAACGAAAACAGCGTTCATGCATACGTACAGCCTACCGTCTCCATGAATGGTGTATTTCTTTCCATTTATCGATCTATTATATATAAGTAAATTATGAATATATATTATATATAAATCATGCTTTATATTCTTTAATTAAGTAATCATGATCTATGTAATCATATGAATAATTACAAGTCATAACACAGACGACAAATGAAACGATTTTACCCAAAACACTATTTAACATGGAATTTACAAAAGAACGGGTAATATAAAGTCACACGTAAACCATATATGATATCATAACAATGAATATGATTCTGTAATAAGTAAATGACATTATTTAAATCATTATATAGGAGTTTTAGATACATACAAAGCATATCAGACATAAGGTAAGGGATAATTTTATAAATCTCATATTTTATCCAATATTGCTTATTCGTAATTTTTACTGGGGTTATTTCTATCAACCATGTCCATATTTTATAAAAGTGTTTTCAGGTATGTTTAAAGTTATTTTTACCATTTTTTTACTTTTAATACATGGTATGTAATGAATCTTTCTTTTTTTTACGTTATGAGGAACTTTTTTGACTTTTCCGGCAAAAGTACGAGAAGAATGGTTTTTTAACTTATACAGCACGGACAAATTTTTACGGTTTTATAAAGCCTTATTTTAATGAAGCTTCCTCCAAAAGATTTCATGAATATTTTCAACCAAATCTCTTTCTTTTAAAATTTCATGACATTTTGTGAAAAGAAAATGATTTTTAAGAAGAAATGATATTTTCCTCAAGAATTTATTTCAAGTGTTTTATCAAAACCATTTTTCATCTAAGATGAAATTATTTCATATGTGAATGTTTCAAGTATAATGTCTCTATGATTTAAATGGATTCACTTTCATTATTATGAAATGATATCCATTTCTTTTATATGGATTATGTGATGATGGGATGATGTTTATTAAACCCATTTTATTTATTGGGTTATTATAAATGATGTATGTTTATTTTGTGGCACAAGTAAGAATGATTTCATTATGAGATGGGTGGGACCTATATCTCCCTCCAATGCATTGGGTAAAGATTTATATCTCATGAGATAGACATGGATGGAACGGAAAGTTAAACTGGTTCAGTAATACAGGACTGGAATGAGGAGTGAACTCGATTTAGAAAGGGACTTTGTCCACTAAGACGGTCTTGGCAGCAATGCCTTGGCTACTATGGAAATCATATCATGTGCTTAATGGTTGCCACAATTACATGTTTTATTCCCATGCTAATTTATCATTCTTAATGTTTCTTTATGATCTATTCCTTACATACTTCCATGTTTTATGTCTTTGCTCAAGCTTTTGATGTTTAAACATTATGTTCATGTTCTTAGGTTCCAATGTATATGGTATGTTTTATTTTACACATGCATACCATTACTGAGAATTTGAGATCACCCTTTTTATGTTTTCTTTTCCCCAGGATATAAATAAAGGTTTTAGGTAAGAAAAAAAGGGATGATATTTATGAGAGATGTTGATGATCTTTCACCATGATTAGAAGATTATGTTCAATGTTTCCAAAGACACTAAACTATTATGGTCCATGTGTGTCTGTTTTGGTTATGTATTAAGTATTCCGCAAAAGTAATGTAACGTCCATGTACGTAAATCTTTGGGTCTCTACAGTTGGTATCAAGGGAAAGGTTTAGTCAACCTTTGGAAACTAGGATGCGAAAACGTTAGTGAGATCCCTAGAGATATTTCTAAGGTATGTCTAGGGATGTCCCTAAGGATAAGTATACGTATAGGATATTTTCCTAGAACTACGGTAACGATCTTAGAATTTAACCTAAGATGTTAGATATTGAGGGTGCCCCCCCTTTATTATGTTGTTTTCCCTGGCATGATTTTTGCCTCTCACACTATTCTTTTTGGGTTTTAGAAAATGGTTGGAAACAGAAAGATTCATGATAATGGAGGATATGACGGACAATGGAATGATATTCTTTATTGTAAACCAAATGAAATGGGATTTGGAAGTCCAAACATCGTTATTATTCCTAATCAGCAATCTCATAATATGATCAATAATCTCAACTTTGGTAGGTTTCCCGACTCAGATAATAAGAGAAAGATGGAGTTTCATTATGATCATAGAGGAAAGAAAGTTCAATTTCCCTCATGTAAATCATGTGGGAAGAGGGATCGGGGAGATTGTTTCAAGGGAATTGGAAGATGCTTTGGGTGTGGAAAAGAAGGACTCAAAGCCAATAAGTGAAAAAGAAAAGGTTCTGTTATCACCATGGATGAGGATAATGGTATTTCAATGACATCAACAATGGTTAAATGTTTTAAATGTGGAATGTACAGGCATTATGAAAACCAATGCCCTAAGGTAAAGTCTCATGAAGAGAATCAGTATGGTTGTATGGGTAATATTTATGTTGATGATGATGAAGAGACTACAAATGATATGTGAGATGAAAGAATTTTTGAAGCTCGGTCAATGGTTTAAGAAGGTAGTGGAATGATTACATGTTTATCAAGTGTAATGTTATATAAGTATTCTCATGGTACTATGGAATAAAGAGACATCTAAGTATTGTTACACTATTGTCTTTCCTTATGTTTTGAAAGTGTGTGATGAATGGTACTAGTATTTTTGGAAAGTAGATGATATGCATAAAATGAATGTATAATGAGAAAATTAAATGTTTGATAGTATTAATAAGCTCATGACTGATATAAGGAGAAGGTTATATCATGGTTTGAGTAGATAGAATTTTTGGATTTTGGTATGTGGAAAGAGTTATCTTTTGACAACATTCATGTTTTCACAAAGGTTTAATGGGTATACATTTTTCAATAAAATACATGATTAAGGTATTAACATGATTGGAATGTGAGAAACGAGATAATGGGGGATAAATGATGGTTGGTTGATGTAATTTCAAGTAATCATTTTCTTTATACTATGAGCTTGGACCGAAGTATTTTAGATAAAGATTGGAATGGATTATGTTGGACATAAGATAGTATTGTTTAAAGATAGAACTTTTTTCGATATTATTAATGGGATGTTATAGTAATGTAGTTTTAGAAAAAGGACAACCTGCAGGACGGACGAAAGCCCATCGCGTCGGACAAGGCTGTTGGAATCGAACACACAACCAAAGTGTGACTAGCCTTTCTCACCTACCGCTGGCCTACAGAAAGTCCCTGGTTAGTAGAAACTAGTTTTATTATATTAAGCAGTATGTTATGTAAAGTTTAAGTCTATTTTAGGAACCTTATATGATTAATCTCACTATAGATCGAATTATGTATATTTAATAACTTTTTCTAACCTTTTGTTTGAGATAGATGGAATGACTCGTCATTCTATCACATGATCTGCTAACACTTCACGAATAACAAATTCAACTTCATTTCTTTAAGAGATGAAGTGGAAATTGTTCAAGGCACGAACAACAGTGAGATTGTACCAAAATAAAGTAAGTATTTATTCTAATTCAAATTCATCAAATTTAGGGAAATGATCTTGAAAACCAAAATTTTTTTCCTAGTTCCTTTATATCTGATGAATCAGATGGTACCCTAGATCATCACAAATTTATGGCTTTGTGATTGTTGGATTTTTCATAGCCATGTCCTCTACCACTCTCCATCAGAACATTATGGTTATATTTTTCTTCCATATCCATATTTTCACCTATGTTCTCCTATATGGAAACCCAATGATGAGTTACTTTGGGAAAACGTTGCATTTCATGCTTTAGTTTTTAAAATTAAGTTTTAGCATTCCTTTTTACGATGTGGGTTTCTATGAATAGTAAACGATTTATAACCCCGACGAATTTCGAGGGAGAAATTAATTTTAAGGGGGGTAGAATGTAACACCCCGATATTTTATGAAAAATATTCTTTTAATTTCATTTATATCTTCTATTATACAGCACACCAAGTTTATCTTGTACTATATGCAACACTGTATTATCTTGCAGTATACGCAACGCTATTCTTGGATCGTGTTACACACAATTTCATGTTCGTTTTATAATAGTCATTCTACACAACATTGAGTGTGTGTATATATATATATATTCAATGTATAAATGAAATATGGTCAGATTCTGTTATACGAAACAACGAAGGATTCCTGCATAACACGCAACCCTGCCTTGACTTTCATTACACGCAATCGCGACCTTCCTCGATAGCGTGTGTTGTACGCAATACCGGGTTTTACTAAACAATGATATATTATTATAATATTATTATGAACTAGCTGTTATGAATATTATTAACTAAATTTTGAATTTTCAAACATTATTAATCATCTTACACAATTTCTAGAACATAGTATAAGAACAAACTAAATTTTTCGGGTAAAATAAGTATTTGTCAAAAAAATGAAGTTTTGTCGCCTTTTGATGGAGCACCCACATTAAATCTAGTTTTTGAAATGTTTATAAGTTCAATTTTACAAAATAAAATTATTATTTGGAATCAGGATATAAAATTTGACCTTGGATAAATTTTTTATATTATTCTGATAACTTTCATATTTTAATGAATAGTAAAAACAAGCCATATTTTCATTAAAAACAACTTTTTTTCATCGTAATAACTTATGTAGTTAAATTATAATATTGAATGGTTTTAAAGTATAAATAGAATATATTTTTACCATTTAATATAATGTATGTCCTTAGCATTGATTTTACATTGAATTCGTAGGTTAAATCAATTCAATCTTTTGCAATGTTTTAATTAAAAACCCGTTTTCATTCAACAACAGGATTAATTTTAATTTAATTTATAAAACTTCTGTGTATTGAATTGGAAAAAATGGATTCCATATTTGGATTCCGTGGGTCAAAATTATGTTAATAGGCTACTTTTTATTTTTGGGAATTATGAATAGTAACTACGGTAAATTTTATTTACCATAGTTAAAGGTAAATCGGGTAATTAAGGGTAAATATAATATTATAAAATTACCTTAAAACATGCAAAAATTCTATTGGATGGCTAAAATTATACCCATATCACCTAAGGGTCGGATTATATTCATTTTATGGACTTTTGACCATGAAAATAATTTAATTATTATTAAAACCAAAGAAAGTGACAACATGTCACTCTCTTAAATCTTATAAGTATAATAATTTTAATTTAGTGATAAACATCATAAAAAATCGAAACTTTATAGTCTCCAGAAGGATAATAAAATTATCTACATCATGATAATTTATTTAGAATTTTTTGGGATTAAATAATTGTCATTAATAGTGATACATTAATGATGCAGAAATTATTTATTTAGTGAAAAATCAATAATATAGTTTTTATTGAAATCGTAATACATATAAAAAAGGCCCAACATCTGCAAAAAACTTCTTATTAGTGTATATATAAACCCTAATCATCCAATGGCCTAATTTTGGACCATTTGGATCCTTATTAAGGAAATTATGACACTTATATTATTTTATTTTAAATGATGCCAAATTTGTCACCTTCATAATTTAATAAATATATCAATTTAAATATTGTGATTTTAAGATGATAAATTCGATTAAAAGTATTATTATGAAAGATAATAGATTTATCTTCATCATATAATTTTATTTTTAATTTTTATGCAACAAATAAGTATATTAAATAATTAAACAAAAATGTTGTAGTAATTATTTTATTAAGTGATAAACCAAATAAATGGTTTTTAAAAATAATAAAATAACTATTATATGAACTATTTAATGTGATACACTAATTTTCTAGATACATATGAAATTTTATGAATCTATTAATGATTTTATTTCGAACATATCTTCTGTATAAAGTTTATTTAAATTCAAAAAAATTAATAGTGTCAAAATTGACACTATTGTTATAAAAATAACATATTATAAAATTGTTTAAAAATCACAAAAATACTGAAAAATTATAAATTTAAATTTATATTGTATAAAATGTTGTAAGTTATACAATTATGGAAAATTCACAAAAAATAAGTAATTTTTTGTTATAATTTAAAATTTAGAATGTTATTACCATAAATAAAATTAAACTGATTAAATAAGGATAAATCAAGTTGATAATGTTTAAAATAAATTCGTAACATGTATAAATTTGATTGGTTGATGAGATTAAAACCCTATACCATCTAATCCTAGGATATGAGTCATTTTTGGAGGTTTTTAAGTGGGGTTAGACTTATTATAAATTAATATTTTTAAGAATTCCAAAGGTGCCCCTCTCCTCCCTTATAAAAGGGCACCTCCTCCCTCCCTTCCTCACACCAATTTGCGCCTTCAAACTCGGCCAAACCCTTCCAAATTATCTTCTCTACTTCCCTAGATACATCTTAGATGTACCGGTCTCTTCAAAGACCATGTTTAGTGCCCTATGTGGAGGTCTCAAAGATGCGCTTCAAAGAAGAGGTAATGTCTGTTACCGATTCTTTCAACTTTATTTCTTCTTCTACTTATTCTTCTTTGGTTGTTTCATTGTTAAGTAATAACATAAGTATCAATAATATACCGATATGTTATTATATGTATGAAACAACCCTCTTTCACCATCTATCAATCCTACGGAAAACGAAATCACCGTGCGTGCGTACGTACAAAATACCATCTCCACGCCGTGGTGTAATCTGTTTTTCCACCAACAACTTACATGGATGGGTATAATGGTGTAAATAATAACTATACATAGTTATTATAACATCATACTGATTATGATATATTTTATCATCTTATCCAATTCAATTTAATAATTATGGGAACGATATCATCGCTCGTGCGTACGTACGGACTACCGTCTCCACGACGCGATGAGATTCATTCTCCATGTTAACCATTTAAGAATGATTATAAAGTATATATAATCAATAATAATGAAATATATGAAATTATAAAGATAATGGATTTATGTATATATATATATATGTATTTCATTTACTTAATTCCATTCAACTCAATAAGGAAACAAAAACAGCGTTCATGCGTACGTACGGACTACCGTCTCCATGAATGGTGTATTTATTTCCATTTATCGATCTATTATATATATGTATATTATGAATATATATTATATATAAATCATGTTTTATATTCTGGAATTAATTAATCAAGATCTAAGTAATCATATGAATAATTACATATCAAAACACAGACGAAAAATGAAACGAATTTAGCCAAAACACTCTTTAACATGGAATTTACAAAGGAACAGGTAATATAAAGTCATAAGTAAACCATATATGATATTATAACAATGAATATGATTCTGTAATAAGTCAAAGACATTATTTAAATAATTATACAGGAGGTTCGGATACATACGAAGCATATCGGACATAAGGTAAGGGATAATTTTACAAATCTCATTTTTATCCGAGATTGGTTATTCGTTAGTATTTACTGGGGTTATTTCTATCAACCATGTCAATCTTTTATAAAAGTGTTTTCCTGTATGGTTAAAGTCCTTTTAACCCTTTTGTTACTTTTACAACATGGTAAGTAATGAATCTTTCTTTTGTTTACGTTACGAGGTACCTTTTTTTGACTTTTCCGGCAAAAGTACGAGAAGAATGTTTTCTTAACTTATACGGCACGAACAGATTTTTATGGTTTTATAAAGCCTTATTTTCATGAAGATTCCTCCAAAAGAATTCATGAATATTTTCAACCAAATCTCTTTCTTTTAAAATTGCATGACATTTTGTGAAAAGAAAATGATTTTGAAGAAGAAAGGATAATTTCCTCAAGAATTTATTTCAAGTGTTTTATCAAAACCATTTTTAATCTAAGATGAAATTATTTCATATGTGTATGTTTCAAGTATAATGTCTCCATTATTTAGATGGTTTCACTTTCCTTATTATTAAATGATATCCATTTCTTTTATATGGATTATGTGATGATGGGATGATGTTTATGAAACCCATTTTTTTATTGGGTTATTATGAATGATGTATGTTTATTTTGTGGCACAAGTAAGAATGATTTCATTATGAGATGGGTGGGACCTATATCTCCCTCCAATTCATTGGGTAAAGACTTATATCTCATGATATAGAAATGGAAGGAACGGAAAGTTAAACCGGTTCAGTAATACAAGACTGGAACGAGGAGTGAACTCGATTCAAAAAGGGACATTGTCCACTAAGATGGTCTTGGCAGCAATGCCTTGGCTACTATGGAAATCATGTCATGTGCTTAATGGTTTCCACAATTACATGTTTTATTCCCATGATGTTTTATCATTCTTAATGTTTCTTTATGATCTAAGCCTTATGTACTTCCATGTTTTATGTCTTTTCTCATGCTTTTGATGTTTAAACATTATGTTCATGTTTTTAGGTTCAAATGTATATGGTATGATTTATTTTACCCATGCTTACCCTTACTGAGCATTTGAGCTCACCCTTTTTATGTTTTCTTTTCCCCAAGATATAAAGAAAGTTTTTAGGTAAGAAAAAAAGGTAAGATCTTTATGGGAGATGTTGAAGATCTTTCACCACGATTAGAAGATTATGTTCCAAGTTTCCAAAAAACTAAACTATTACGGTCCTTGTGTGTCTGTTTTTGTTATGTATTAAGTATTCCACAAAAGCAATGTAACGTCCATGTACGTCAAGATTTCAGTCTCTACACATTATTTGTGACATATAGGAATCATCATCTTCTCACTCCGACACACATTATTATCGGTATGACACCAACTGTTTATTTTTTTAAAAAATTGAAATTTTAGTAAAAAAACTAATGTGACATAATAAAAACAAACAAAATGAATTAAATTTTTTTTGATACGTTATGAAAACTTTCCATATGTTATTTGGGATGAGTAGGAATCAACTAAAACTCAATCTGATACGCCGTGTGCCCGGTATAACTCAAAGTGTACATTATCTTTCTAAAGATAACATTTTAGTTAAATAACGTGTGTCAATCACTAAGAATCAAAGAAATTCATAAGGATTGATTTTATAGTTTTGGAAAATAATTCATATGCCATTTTCGATGCATACAAATCTGTCTCACATCAAACAGACACACGATGTGACCGATATGACTCAAAGTGAGTGTTTTCACAGTCAAACGATATTTTAGGAAAAAAGTAAAGAGACATACTAAAAACATGGAAAATTTATTTAGATTGGTCCAATACATTAGAAAAATGATCCATAAGTCCTTGTTGAAATTTTGGAGTCTACCCCACCTCAATCTGATGTACAGTTTGACTAGTATGGCTCTAAGTGTGTCCTTTTATTTAAAATTTAAATTTTAGTAATGTATTCTTTAATATTTATGTATAATTTATTTATTCATAGTGTTAATTACATAATTTATTTTTTTCATATGTAGGTGGAAAATTTTTCTTAGGAAGGTTTGGTTTTTCGGAAACTGATACCAAGGATGAGGTATTTTGCGAGGGGGTGACAAGTTCCAAAAATGATGAAACATTAATGTTTTTAAATGTGTGTGGATAGTAATTGAAAATGTAATTTTAAAAAATATTTTGTAAAATCTATATAGTAGTGTTTTTTATTTGTGATGATAAATTTATCTAAATTAAATTATGTATTTTAATAGAAGTTTAATTTGATAGAGGCGTATAGTGGTGTATTTACTACAGTGTGTTGTTATGTCTTTATCAACACTATTAATAACATTGGTAAAGTCCCTCATTATAAGAACTAATGAAAGTGCTCATAAATGGGAACCCTGTAATGGTGATGAGGAAAAAATACCTTTTTAGTGCTGTCAAAACCATTTTTTACAATGCTAAATGAATTAAATGTGTTAATCTACAGCCCAAATGATTCAATTTGATTTTTCTTTTTTAGACTTCCAGTCATGGGCCACGTTTTATGGTCCCTCCCAGTTCCACTAGTGCACCTGTGGTGTCCTGTTGGTATCTAATAACCACTACATCAGCTAACTCTTGTGATCCACGACTAGTCCGTGCATATGTTAAGAAATAATCCTATCATCTTCCATGAAAGAGCATGAGCCTTCTTTACATGACACCCAGTGGCAAACCATGTCACCTCTCGACCCCCCCCCCTCGTGTTCCATCAATTTATTTACCACCAACATCCCACCATCAAGCGGGATTTCATCCACCCATCCAAACCAAAATGCACTGGCCTACTTCCAATCAGATTTAACATCGCGAATATTGACACTGTAAGAACCAACAAACCATGAAAGTGGAAACAAAATTACTTCTTAATTATAAAATGGGATATTAATATCGCCAGGGGGTCAATCCCCAAATGGATCTCTAGTGAATATTCATGACATTATCATTTAATTACTATTTTTTATATACAGACTCAAAAAATTGCAGGTATGATCTCTGGAATCCAAGTCACTTTATTGGTGAGTTAGAAAAAATTGGAAGAATAAAGGAAGTGAGAAAGATGCTCGTGAAATATGAAAATAAGGTGAAGTGTGGTGGTGACATGTGAAGCTTGAATCAATCTATTTAACTATATACGTGTATTGAATTTCACATGATTAAATAAATTAAATCAATGTATGGATAAAGTATGCATATAGATTTATTGGATTTTAAAAAATGTATTCATACTATAGACATAATGCTATATGGAATTTGTTATTGTACAATTGAAATGGTAGGAATACTAAACTTGATGTAGAAATAATGTATCATATAATTTCATATAGTATATAGCGTATGAATATATTTTTGATAATTGATGTCGAATCTAGGGGTGTGTAATAGTTTCATGATTTCAGAAACATTTTTAGGGAAACATGAATGGAATTAAGTTTTAGTTTCTCCTCAAATATACCATGTAATTTCATTATGGAAAAAACATGGAATTTATTCATGTTAATGTGAGGATCCTCCCTGATTTACCCATTGAATTTTGAAAAAAGTTGAATTATTTTGGTTTCAAGTCAAAATGAGTACTCATATTAGGACAATGAGTCACAAGAGATATGACATAAAAGTATAAAACATCTAGTTCCTCCAGGGTTTTCTCAACATTATAATTAACCATTTGAGTGTTATTAAAAAACTTATGAGGCAATTCTTTCTCTTTGTTGTTTTTATAAGGTTGGTTAGTTCATTTTCAATTTTACTGTCAAAGTTCTTAATTATACTAGATTACATAATCCTCGAAAAAAATACACAAGTAATGAAATTTGAGATTCACTGATGATTAGTTTAAAAACTAAAAAAACATTAAGTTAATAGTTTATTTTAAATAATTATTACGTCACTAGAAATAGAATTATATTTAATGTTCTCTTTTCATCTTCAATCTAAAGCATGATCAATAAAAGGAATAATTATTAAGTAATTTAGTTACCAACATAAATATTTTAGAGAAACAAAGCCGTTAAATTGACACTAAACTCCATTAATCAGTTATTTTTTCTCAAAACATTCAATGATTTGAAATGAATAAAAATATTACTTAGAAGGTATACCTTGCCAACAAATCACTCCCTATAAGACTACTCACTAAACATTAATATTACTATAGAATATATTTTTAGATAGAATAATGATTTCATTAATTAAAGAGAATCATATTAAATTAAATGATGAGAATAATGTAATCTATTTCTATTTAAAATAAGAAAATCATCCAAACTATAAATTATGTATCAAGAATCAATGGACTAAAACTAAACTACAAACCCAAAAAAAATTTCTATAATATGTAAGAGGAATCTAATATATGAAAACTATTCAACTTGATACCTTCATGTCAAAAAACAAATCCACTACAATGTTTTTTTATCATCAAATATGAGTTTAAGAATTTCGGTGAATAACTATCAAGTATCCATTTGAGAGCTCCGTATTAGTGTTAGTCGAATCTCTACCTTCAATTTATCATACATTGATCTTATTCAAAAAAATCAAGTTTATATTCAATTTATTTTCATATAATAGCTTCATCCATGTAATTTATCAACATCGATGCTTCATTGGACTACTTTGGCCATCATCCAATCTTGAATTATCTTATACTACACTTGGTTTAACTCTTGCAACATTGATCACTCTGAAAATAAATAGAAATCATCACATTCAACTCACAGAAGAATATTTTTTGAGAATAAATCCATCATGAACATTAAAATTCATCTCAGTGATAACAAAATTTCAAAATTATGATCTTCACACATATGACCTACATAAATATCAACAAATTTTTTTTAATCATATTCAATTTCATCGACAATAAAATCAATCATTTATCACACGATAGTCTGATGAAACCAGTTGGAGAGAAACAAAATCCCCCATATTTAATCTCAAACTCCTGGAAAATTAAATTCTATTGAATAAGTGAAATAAGAGGAGCATGATCTGGATACTGGCCTTCAATCTCTAGAACTGACAATGTTTTACTCATGTAATATTTATAGAACAATGTGATTCTACATATTAATACACAATACTTTATATGAATACATAGTAAATAATTATTTTTGAATACTCTAATTCTGTATATGATTCTATATTCATGAATCGTTAGGAAAAATAAATTATATACTATTTAAACCATATTCATAATTAATTTCCACAGTTTAAATTTGTTGTAAAGTTCATTATGAGTACACATTCACTTTAATAAAAAATTAAAGGTGTTAAAATTATTGTGATATGATCAATTTAAATTTAATATATATTTTATTGTTAAAAGCAAACAGACAAATATAGTTTAACAAAAAATGTAAACTATTTAACAGTACATTAATACATTTAATGCACTCATAAAAATAGAAATTCAATGTTGAATACATGCATTTTAAGGTGTTTTAAAATAGAAATAAATTATAGAAAAAATATGTTATTACATAACATTGAGTAATATTATTCAACTGATATAGTTTACTGAATATTATTCATGATCTTACATTATAAGAAATATTATTACATGAAACATTTGAATCCTTTATTGTATATAAATATGATAGAAGAAATGAAAATGTATTTAATGAAAAATATTTAACTCAATATTCTAATGTAGAAAGAACAATCTTGTGTCTAGTATGTGAATATAAAATATTAATGTTTGTGAATATATATTGCATTATATGCATATGTATTTAATATATTTATTAATTTGACTAATATGTGAATAACATATATTGAATTGTATGGAAAAAATCTTATGGTGTGCCCACATAAACTTCTAGTGTAACATGTTTATATTACATAATGAATAATTTTACTCATTTTAGTGTATGCTTATTTATGAATATCACAATTTTCTGCTTATTAATTAATAGTATGGGAATAATGCAGTGTTGGTACTATATGTAGTGTTTTCATTTTCACGGTGTGAATATTATAGTGTATAGATAAATGCTACAGTTTTTTACTTTTAATAGGTTCATATTAGACTGTATGAGTATCACACATTTCATATTTCCTTGTGTAAATATTATATTGTAATATTTATTATTTTAACATACTATGAAGTAGTGAATAATATGACCCATCATAGTGTATATATATATACAATGCCTCTTCAACATAAGCATACTATATATTTTAGAGTTCACATATGTGTCACATAATTGAAATGTTAATAAATAATTAGAATTGTTAAAAAATGAAACACATAAATATAACATTGTACTGTAATTTTTCCATTTAAAAATGAAGTATTTTTGATTTCCACATATCGATTATTATTGATAGAATCTCGATAATAGGAATACTCCTATGAATAATTTAAGGAAAAAGTAGTATGAAATTAAGGGATTTTATAAAATGATTACATGTATTCATTGGAGATTATATATTTCATCCAGTGTAATGCATATTCTAGAAAAAATTATATATCCAATTTTTATTGTATATAATAATGAAAGTAATATGATAATAATGTGAAAAAACATTGAAATTTGGAAATAAAACCTGGAACTGGTATTTAACATAAAAATCATAAAAATTTATCATGCATTATAGGTGTTCCAACCATTATGTTTAGAGTAATAATGACAATATACTCGTTTGGATAATAACATGGAAAAACATAGTAATTTAGAAAAGAAATATGGAATATGTATTTAAAATATATAGCATCAACTGTCACCTTCATATTCTATATATGCCAATAATGGTGCCAATAATGGTTTATTTTTTGGGTTATCTGTGATATCTGTAGGAAAAGTTGAGGAAACAGTTTTTATAGTGGAAATATTTTGGAGTAAATATACTCCAATAATAAGATGGATGTTAGAGATATGACAACAATTGAAAAAATTGTACATGGATGGAATTAATTTTACTATATAAGAGTTTTTATGTCAAAAACAAATCGGTGTATGAAATAAAGATAGCTATATAGGTTTCTATTATTTTTAATTACAAATAAAATATTCTAAATATAATGAAATTTTTAATAAATAATATCTCAAAGAACTATGAATCCATAAATGTGGCCATTGTTTTCACAAAATGAGCATAGTACATGAAACAAATGAATCATTATAGTAGTAAATACAATTAAAAAATTAATATAATCAATATATGATTATAAAATATAAATATAGTGTAATTTAATTATACATATATAGAAACTTAGTATACTGATTTCACAATATATAATATTTTCTTATAGAATTTTCATACAGAATATGCATACAACACATGAGTTATAATATAAACACTATAAAAGGAACACTATTCTCCAATATCTACATTATAATAATGTAAAACATTCAAAATAACATATGAAAATTTAATATATAAAATCATGGAAAATGGATAGTTGTTAGAAAGAGGAGAATTATAGATTTAGAGTCAATGAAATTGATTGAAATTAGTGTTTTCAGATAAATAATAAAAAGGTTACCAGTTAAGAGTGATTGATTTCTTCCATACTAAAATCCTTCTAATTTAATTAGTGATTCCTTGTTTGGGGTGCTGCTATCATTGAAGAAGTAGGAACAAACCTACTGCTGCAAATTGAATTATTCATTAATGGAGAAGTTTTTAGGATAAGTATGGACCTAAAAATTTCTAAAACCATATCATGTGATCTATATATAAATGGAGAAATACCTAAAAATATAAATTTCTACTAAAGAATAAAAGGAAATGAAAATTAAAATAAGAACAAAACTTGAAAAAACATGAAAAAGAAAAGAACTGTATATTACTGAAGTATGATTGAAAAAAGATTCTCATTAATTAGGTATTAAGTGAATGTTGGAGGAACCATTTTGTAGGATAAAGTTTTCATAGTCATAAAGTAAAACAAAATTAATGAAGATAATAAAAATATGATTATAAAATACACACAAACTAAAAGTGAATCAAATATATTTATATAGAAACATAGTATAATGATTTTAATAGATGATATTCATATGGTATATGGGTCATTGTATTCAAAAGGAAATTGTATTCCAATATGTAAACTGTAAGAAAATGAACAATGCCATGCAACATATAATAAATTATAAAAAATAATAATGAAAATTAGATAATTGTAAGACTAAAGAAAATTGCACATGGAGGGAATAAACAAATTTGTTGGAAATCCATGTATTCATATGTATAATAAGAAGACTACAGTTAACATTAATTGATGTATTCCATAGGAAAATTCCTATAGTAGATTTTGGGATTCCCTGTATATAATATTGTTACCATCAAAGTAGAGAATCCCAAAATTTTTAATTATAATTATTATATGAGGTTCTTTACCCATGAGTGAAACTGTGAGAAGAATCAAAGGGAATTACGGGGAAGGGATAAGTAAAACCTCCCTGGATGAGGAAGGTTTGGTAATAGGATAGGAGATGATGACCAAATTAGGTAAGATTCACTACTAAGGATACATAGTAATGGGAACAAATAGTTCAAGGAGTTCCTACCTGATGTGTAGGTTATGGATCCAAATTCAACTGGGGAGGTTATGGATCAGAAATCAAGTAAACCATACTCAATGAAAAAAACAAGATACCGATGTGAGGATGTGAAACCACTAATGAAAAGATACTGTCTATCATGAGAATATTATAAGGATGATTAATGGAAGATATTACATTTAGGCATAACCCTGGTTGATTGGGGAGAAATATCCATTTTTTAGGAGATGGAAAAGGTTGTGTGGGTATGGGGTGAAAGGGACTTAAGTGAAAAGAAAGTTTAAGGGTGTTGGAGATATAGAGACACAAGTATGTATGTGGAGAGTAAGATGTCATAGGTAGAGGTGCATCTTGGGATGTTAAGGAGTGGAGAGGTGTGATGGGAAGGAGGGAGCACTGAGGAAATCCAAATTATGAATTTCATGAAGGTGGACCGAACCGGGAAATGATATTCGAGGGAGAAAATAAAGGATGACTCGACATGTGTAGTTGAATGATGGAGGGTTAGACACATGTAATGAAAATTTCAATATTTTTTTAACTATAATGGATATACACATGTTGTTTAAAAAAGAGATTAAATGAACACTACTATAATGCATGGAAATTAATTGTACAAACAGAAAAACATATTCAATGATGTATTTGTAAATTTTTATTCAATATAGAGTTGAAACATATATGAAATTGAATATTTTATACAACTATGTTTAAATAAGACGTTTTTGTAGTACTTGAAATAGATCACTGGGAGATTGCTTCATAAGACCCAGCTTGTAAGGAAAATACATTTATTGTTAGTCCTCAAAAATAATTGTACATGTTATGTGAAATGGATTTTAATTTGGTAAAATTTAAACTCATCATTATACAAGATTTTATAGAAATTTTCTTATTAGAAAATTCATAAAGTGACTCAGTTATAAGTCCCAAACATAGTTTAAAACATAATAATTTATCTCCTACGGTAGATAAAACCCATTACCTTTTATAATTCTTATAAGTGAAATAGTAAATTACTAAGTTATCTTATGGGGCTGTTTTTTGAAATTTACATTTATATTGGAGGAAATATCACATATAATATAGACAATAGAGAGTCACTTGTACAAAAAACAGACTTTCAAACATCTTATGGATCACAAGACTAAATTTATGTAATACCTGAATATCATGCCTTATGTAGTATGTATCTGAATGAATTAATAATAATCAGCATAAAATTAAAAATATTTGATATAAAATTATAAAATAAACTATTATCCTATCACAATAAAAAAATGAAAATATAATATTTTAGAAAAAATAATGTAACCGTGAAGAAATTGAATTTATTAGAGAAGTAATATACCTTCACACACAAGGGTAGTAACATGGAGAAAGAATCATCTGAACTAAATAAACATACCCACTAATAATATAACATTGTTGTAGTCGCAATGGTTTAGGCCATGTCTTGAGGGAAAGGTTATCAGTATATCTCTATGAAGCATGAAACCTGAAGAATCACCTGGAATAAATTGACAAAACGTCCTATAATATAAAAACCACAAACCACAAACCTCTTCATTCTTTTGATGCAATTAAATTGGGTGGTAAATATAGAATCATTCAAATTTTAATAAAAAATATGAAGGTAAACCAATATTTGTTTATAATAAATAAAAAATAACCAACTAAAATAGAATATTTTTAAAATAAAATTAATAAAAGTTAATAAATTGGAATTTTTATATACGTAATAAACATTCACAACAAAAGAGAATCACATGAACAAATAATAACCCAAACTAAATCATCCTTTTGAAGTAGAAAAGTTTTAGGGCACAAGGAATGGGAAAATTAACTAGTAGGTCTCTAGGAATCATGAAAAGTAAATAATAATTTTAAAAAAATTATCATCACAATCTGAAAAATAAAACTCATAAATCATAATCCATTTAATTCATGTGATGGGATTAAATTTAGTGGGAAATAAAGAATCATTACAAATTTTTATTAAATTTTTTGAAGTAAACATTTATCATTTCACAATAAATAAAAAATGACCAATTAAAATACAAGTTTTTAATGTAAATAAACTAATTGTGAATAAATTGAATTTCTTATAGTAAAAACATGCATTAACAGAAAATGAGAACCACGCTGAAAAATAAGAACCTAAAAAAGTAATTTCTCTACTTGTAATAGAATCCAATTTAAGTAGAGAAGGTTAATGCTCAATGGTGAGGGAATGGTTTTCAGTGGGACTCGATAAAGTGGGAAACCTAAAGAATCCCAAAAAATAAATTAACTTCAATACATGTGTTCTACATCAAGAAATATTAAATCCTTCGTATGAAAAGAGTAATATTGAACCCAAAAACTGAATCAAGAATTAACATCAAGAGATCGAAGATGTTTATAGATCTATAATGATAATATTTTCAATATGAAAGGAGGGTCTTAAAAATATTCATAACTTTTACAAAATATGTTTCATTTCAAGAACAATAATGAATGAAATAAAAAAACACACCATCATCGGTTTTCTTTAAGCTCATATACATGAAACCAAATCCCATGTTCATTGTATATTTCCTGAAAAATGCTTTCCCCTCAACTGAAAAAGGGAAATTTATTCACACCAAAGGAACCAAACATTATATATAAATACTTCTACTGAATAGTTTATCAGTTAAAAATTCATCATCTAATAAATACTCATTTTGATTTTCATTGAAGACCTCATTACCATCATTCGATTCATTAAAATCATTGGTTATCTCTATTTTCAAAATTTCTACAGTACTTTAATAACATATATATCATGTTTCATAATATGTGTTTATAATTTTAATATGAATCGCATTTTTTGTCTTATACACATAAAAAGGTAAAATAATAATTAACCTGAAACAAACTAGTATTTTCAAATAGAAGTACCTTTAGATGTTGAGTTTTTTATATATTAGAAGTCCTAACTTAAATCATACATAGTGGAAAGATGAGATCATTTCCCAAATTGAACCATATGACAATGCAAGATTTATATTATTCCGGGATTTAAAAAAACCTCCACAAATAATGCTAGAGAAGAAAATGAAATATGGTGAAACCTACACAAAATTTGATCTTCACAGGGGGAACATGAACCCTTGGGAAAATTATAAATTTGTGGCAGAGAAGACATGGGATGCCTATAAAATTATTGGATATCACTTGAATCCCGAATGAACCCCACTATTTGATTGAAATTTTAAATCATTAGGTTGGAAAAACCCTATAGGGGGGATGGATATATATATAAGGGGTCGATGATGTGAAATTGATGGGGGTGGAGAGAAAGAGTCAATGAGGAAGGGGGGATGAGGGAATATGTAGTATGATAGATGTGGTGAGAGTGAGGCATATGCAAGGATACAGAGGTAGTTCCGTCTATGTGGATAGGGGGAGGGAGGTGGGGTGAAACAGGGATGCGTGGTTGTGAGGTGGGGATGTGTGGATGAAGTAGGGATTCATGATAGTGAGGCGGCCAGGAGGGTATGTCTAGCAGGGAGGTGGCCAAGTGGGGATTCATGTAAGGGAAGGGGATTTGGGGAAAGAAAGGGATTTTTCATGGTGACGAGGTGAGTTGATAGAGGTGAAGGCGGTGGAGTTGATGGCGAGGAGTAGATGGGGATGAAGATAGGGGGCCACGAGTTCAAAATACGATGAATATTTAATGTCATAAAGTTTTGTTTATAGTAAATGAAAAATGTAATTATACAAAACAGTGTTTCAATTGTATATAGTTGTGTTTTTTTATTTATGATGTAAAATTTATTTCAATTAAATTATGTATTTTTATATAGGTTTATACATTTGTATTTAAATTTTTGAAGTTAGGCCTTTATCAGTTCTATTTATAGGGCTGATAAAGGCCCCCCATTACGAGAACTAATGAAAGAGCTAATAAAGGGGAACCCTTTAACGACACTAAGGATAATAGCACTAAATATCACTATAAAATCTATTTTGTGTGCATTAATTAAGATCTAAATAGTGGTTTTTTGGGGGCATAATGGGCTCAATGTTTTTCCTTTTTTATATTTTCAGTCATGGTCTAGGTTGTGTGTGTAGGACCTTAGAGTAGTGGAAGTGTGCAATTGGTCATTCCTAACTTTTTTTCCATGATCGATGATCAATCCAAGATTTACACAATAATAAACATTGTGACCGATAGAATTGAATCAATGAATATAGAAATTGCATAGAATGTGAGAAACAATGAGTGGATCATTGCATATTATTTATAATAAATTTAATTAATTACATAATTACCTTGTTGTAATTATTTCTTTTTCGATGAATTTGATAATAGATCTACGTTGTAGAGTTGTCCCACTATATGAATCAATGAAAATATCCATTACAGGTGATTCACACATGTTCCGAAAAATCTTTGAATATTACTATATAAATCACTAGGTTCTAGAATGGAAGACCTTATCACATGTGTCGTCCTCCTTTGATCATCTGGATAAATGCTTCTAAAGGGTTCCCCTGGATCTCTCTTGACTTAATAGTGGGAGGCATGGTAATATTGCTCTCTATTCTTAGGATAGTTCATCGATAAAGGAGCTCTCTAGGTCTTGAGAGGATTCTCTAAAACTAATCTTCACAACCAACAAATGAATTGTCTCTTTGAGAAAATAATATAATTAGATTTATATATTATTAGGGTCAGAAATAAAAAATTTCCCAAGTTCCCCTTATTATATATTTAACCCCTACAAAACCCCATGTAAAATAAAAACAAAAACAATTATTGTTATTTCTCGACATGCACATAACTTGTGAATTAAATTAAATATTATTTAATTTAATAATATGAAAAATAAATTTTTTATCACTCAACTATTATACTATCTCTGAAAATCATCCACAATATTTATCAGGACATGAATAATGATTCTTTATTTATTAAATAAATATAACGGCATTATTTGTTGATAAATAAAAACAATAATATTTTCACTAAATAGAAAATAAATATTTATTAGATATTCCATTCTCATTATATTCTCTTGAATAATAGGAGATGAAATAAATATGATCAATAAAAAATAAATAATTATTAAACCACATTCAATAATAATATTTATCTAACTTTTTAAATAATAAATTATAATATTATTATTTAATTATGATTCTGGATACACATAGTGAGTGAACCTCTAAGAATCATTCTTAGTGGCATTAGGTGAAGTAGCATAAAGTCTATGATAGCATCTAGGAAAATAAAAAGGATCTCACAGAGAAAGAAGTTAATTCTACTCTGAAAAAATACCTCATACAAACAATTACTCTGGAGTATAATATATTCATCATGATATCTCTAATCAGGCAGGTTTCATGTTGGTGCCACCATCTTATGTGCCTGATGTTTATGTCATTGACTTTATAGAAATTTAACTTTTCTATAGAACACCGTGGACATGTACTTATTTAGGCTGTATAATTTCTATCAAGGGGCTTGAGATATTCATTTCCATTTACAAATAGAAGGGATAAATCCTTTCTCACTTTATTCATTAATGCAATATTAGTCGTGATTCACCCAACATATCCTACCTCACCATGAACATCTATCATCATATTATTGATCAATACATAAAATTATGTTACTCATAAAACTCAATAATAATAATATTAATGTTTAATTACTAAGAAACATGTTCGTAGACAGGAACATCCAATGGAACATATAAATGTGGATTTCTTTGTGGCAGGTCTCATTCCTATAATATCATACTAGATATTAGTAAGGATGTGCACCATGAGAAAGTGACTCAAAGTCCTATAAATCTCCACCCCTAATATCATGTATGCTTTTTCCCTAAAATGATATCATCTAGATATAGGACATACATTTAGGAATTGTTTCATATCACTTTATGGTACTCATCATAACGAGGAAATGTTTTGACCTTTTAGTGTGACACCTACTCCTGGGACTTTATCACATACTATATTATGTAGAAGAAAAATAATTATGTGATAAGAATTTTATTAATATTATAAAATATTAAAAAAGGATATCATAAAGTACACATAAGTTGGTTTTAGGGAACCAACTCCAACAGACTCCCACTTTCACTAGAGTAAAGTGCTACCAACCTTTTGTTGGCTAGATCTAACATGATATTCCAGCATTTGTTGAGATAGGACTTTAGTCAATGGGTCCACAATGTTCTATTTTGTGTGTTGTTTTCTCAAAATAGATTCACTTATTTGATAAATATTCCTTAATAGGTGATACTTTTGAAGTTGGTACTTTATTCATTAGTGTGACCTTGGATATTTTTCAGGAGACAATGCTATAGAATTGTCACTATAAAATGTTATATGATCTTCACTTCTAGGTTCAACATCAAGATCCTAAATAATTTTAAAAATCCAAAATGATTCTTCGGCTGTATTAGAATCCACTATATACTTGAAAAATGCAGTAGAAACAGTGAAAACTGTATTCATTGAACTCTTATAGTTCACAGCTCCTCTGTTGAGATAGAAAGCATATCCAGAAAACTACTTCAAAACATTCAGATCTCTCTGGAAACTAGAATCAGTATTAAACTGGATGACTATCTCTTCATCTCATCTATACATCAGGAACACATCCTTATTTCTTATAGTATACATAAGGATAGACTTAACAGCTAACCAATTCTATTATCCAGGATATACTTGATATCTTCCTATAATGATCAAGGAATCGAAAACATCAAGTCTAGTATATAACATGGAATACATGAATGATCATATCACTAAAGAGTATGAGATATTATCCATTATATCTTTCTCATGATGTGGATGAGGATATATATTATTATAAATATGTAAACCATGTGACATTTGAACCAATCCCCACTTGGATTATTCTATAGTAAATCTCTTTAGTATCTGGTCAACATATGTACTTTTTATTAGTTGAAATAACCTCGTGGAGCTGTCACAAATGATCTTGATCATTAGAATATAGGATGTTTCACCTTTGTCCTTAATCTATAAACACTTGTTTAAGTATCCTTGATAGAAAATAAGGCTGGTATGTCACTTCCAATAAGTAATATTCCATCAATATTCACTACTATTATAATGACCACACTCCCAATAAATCTCCTCTAAACAGATGACTCACATTCCTTCGTAATGAAACCAAGGTCAATTATTGACTAATAGAAACGAATGTTCCATGATAAAGGTGATTTTTTAATCCATAAATGAATCTATATAACTTGAAAATCATATTGGCATCACTTAGAGTCACATACCCTTCTAATTGTGGAATATAGACATCTTCGTGAAGGTTCGAATTAAGGAATGCAGTTTTGGAATCCATATGTCAAATCTTATAGTCAAGGTAAGTTGATATAGAATGTAGAAATACTATTTATTTTAATTTTGAAATTGGAAAAATGTTTCCTCGTAGTCAATTCCGTGATTTTGTTTAAACCCTTTATCCACTAGACGTACATTATATGTAGTTACGTTACCATAAATTTCTAATTTCTTCTATAATACCCATTTTCAATCAATGATATCTACAACAACAGGCACATTGACCAAAACCAAACCTTAGTTCTGATACACGGAATCCATTTCAAAATTCATGGCTACTTTCCATCATACAGCTTCTGATCTCTTTACTACCTCTTTATAGGAGAGAGGTTCATCATTGTTAACCAATAATGAGTCACCGTACTTGGTAATTAGAAAACCCTACATCTCTGGTTCTCTTACATCACTTTCTCTCTCACACATTACTTATGTTTTAGGGAGTACTTTTTCCATGGGGACCTATGGAATCTATTCCTGTACCAACTCTTGTGTATCTTCAGCATTAAATTTATTAAAGTCAATATTGCACCTACCATCCTTTTTAGGATGTGATCCCTCTTAAAAAGGGAAGATTTTCTAGAGGTAATCTATTTATTATCTGAGGGGTTGTCCAAGTAGTATACCTTTTCATCCATATTCTACCCTATAATGATACACTTTGTACCCCATGTTGAAAATTTTATTCCTAAGAAGACCATAATGAATTCCTCACGACCACATACATGTGTATGCAACAAAACAGGTTTATTTCCACTCCATAACTCAAAGGGAATTCTATTTTTCCATTTAGTTGGTACTTGGTTTAATTTGTACATCACAGTTTGTAAATTATTTCTTCAAAACGTTAATTTAAGATTTGCATGACTCATTATCAATGTTACCATGTCTAACAAGGTACAGTTCCTTATTTAACTATCACTATTCCACAATGGTGTATAAGGTGTAGTGTGTTGAGATAGAATCCCAAACTCCTGTAGGAAGTTAAGAATATATTAATTAATATATTCACAACCTTGATATGATTGAAGATTATTTATCTTCTTACAATGTTGATTCACAGCTTTATTCTTGAAATTCCTTTAATTTCTCAAAGGACTCAGACTTATTATTCATCAAGTATACATAACCATATATACTTAAGATATATATAAATGTTATGAATTAATAATTCCTACCTCTTTGTTCTACTAGAAATGGTCCACACACATCACTGTGTACCAATCCTAGGAGATCTTTGTCACTTTCACCATATCTACCAAATGTCAGTTTTGTTATTTTTCCTTGTAAACAATCACATAATATTTTGAGTTGTTTTAGCTTAGAAGAGTCTAGATAACAATCTTGATAGATATGTGTCACATGATTCTCCTTTACATGATTAAGATGGTGATTCCATAGCTGGGTGTTATATGGGTAATGCGAGTATGATTAATTATCAATTTCCAATACCTTTTTCATAATTTAATACATAAAGAATGTTATTTAATTGCTTCATACTGTAACATATGTTTTCCTCATAAAAGAAACAATTTTTATTTATAAATTTCAATATAAACCCATATGAATCTAAATATGATAAGGAAATTATGTTATTCATAATGATAGGTACATAATAACAATATTTAATATGAAAATCATTATCATTAGTAATGAATGGTGGTAGTCATTAATGGCTAGGGAATCCATCCTCGTACCATTAACATTTCTAAGATCCACCTCTCCTCCATAAATATTTCTAAATATTCTTGGTTATTGCATTTGTATATAGATGTGAACACCATAAGATGTATCTAATACCCAATGTATAGATATTTAAATATTACACTCTCTAAAAAAATACACCTTATGCTTCCCCATTATTTTAAGTAAAGTTCCTCTCCTAATGGCTTGGATTATCCACATGAAAAATGTACTAAATCAATTTTATTTCCCTACATCTGGGTATTTTTATTCTTAGAAGGATGGTTCTGGAGAGCTTTATATCAGTTATAATTCTTGGGACCCTTTTCCATGTTCTTCTTTTTCTTATTCACAATAAGGACAGAGGGTATATTAGGCACCATTTTTTATCCCCTCGGTGTATCAAAGTAAGACATTTCAAAAAGATCTTTCATTATTTTTCATCTTGTAATTAACAGTAAAACTATATATGTTCTTGGGTAGTGATGATAGTATGATATCTATATGCAACACATCTTGGAATTTAATCCCTAAGATGCTTATCCATTCAATGTAGCCAATAATCTTGACTATATAAGGCCCAGATGGGGAAGACTCTCTATGATTAGTTGTAAACAATGAATTGGAGATCTCATACCTCTATTGTCTCAACATATCTTGATTGAAATTATGATGGAGATATATCATGATATATGCAGCCATGTCATAATGTTACATCAAAAGATCATTGGATATTGATGATAGCATGAATAACTAAATATTTATTATAACGACCCTAAGTTTCATTAATGGAAATCCCCCATGATCTAATTAAATGTCTCTTTATGTTTATATAAAATTTCAACTTCATTTGTTTTATGTTAAGAATTTTGACCGTTGCTAATATAGATGTTGAACAATGATCACATGATTAATATAAATATAGGGCCTTAACAAATCCAAATTTACTCAGACAAAAGAAGTGATGGCCTCATCCAGTAGAATTGATCCATACGAAGCCCATTATTTGGAGCTAGGAAAAGAGGTGACATCCATGGGCTTCAATCTTGACCAAGACCAAGCTGAGCTTCATCATGTCAAGCTCAAACGGGACCGTCTATGGGAAAAGTAGAAGTTGAAAGAAATTAACACTCGAGCGATGTTATCCGAGCCACCCCAAGAGTCTGTAACCATCACACACCTTACCCTTTGGTCTTATGCGGTTGTTTTAAGGGGTTGTGTAACTAATCGATCGTATTATGTTCATGTACATTAATTGTTTTTGTATATAATAATGAATATAATTTCTTGTCATTATTGATACATTGTAAATAGCTTTTAAAGTACAAATGGTGTTTTTAGTTATTATTTAATTAAGAAATATATTTTATTAAATTAAGGGATTTTTGAATTAAATAATATTTTAATAAAATATTATTATTATTATTTGATTAAATTATTATATATAAATGATCATATAATTGTGTTAATGGAATTATAATCTTTATTAACGTTTGAAATCCATTTTTGTCAAAACCCGTAAATTTTCAATAAATGTTGGTTTTTATTTGAAAAGTGAAAATTAACATATTTAAAAAATTATTTAGATAAATTAAATGTTATTTTTGGAAGCAGGATATCGAAATTATCCAACGGTGAATTTTTCATAATTTTCGGAGACAGACAAATTTTTGAGTAAAAATTAAATATCGCTTAAATATATAATGTGTTTTATGACATCATAATGACCCAATAGTGAGGTAAAAAAATACTATAATCTCTATGTTCGGCCAATATATGTTTTAAAATTAAAATAATGTGTTTTTGGGTTTGTTTCTCTTACATTTCAATGCATTAATGGACCTCTCAAGACTTATTAAACACCTTGTCTTTTTAAATTAATTTTCATGGGTGTGTGACTCACCTCCACATAAGCAACCCTAATATATTAAGAAGATCGTAATTTGGACTTATAAAATAATTTTTCCCCTTCCCTTTTCCAAAATCCACGGGCAAAAACCATGGGATGGTTTGTGGTTTGGATAAATTTAATGTATGGGGACCCAAACCTAAATAATAATGTATTCCCTCACTCAAAGCCTTTTGAGTACGTCCAAACTCTATCCTACTCTCTATAGAATCCTCCCAAGGTTCCCCAAGATCCCAGTAAGCCTCTCACAAGCCTCCCTCTAGCCTTTGGAAGCACACTTCCAAGTAAAGGTTTTTTCTTCCTTTCTCATTTTGTCCAATTTTCCTTAAGTTGTTTTGCCATTTAATTTCAATTATTAATGATGGGGTATGGTTTCACACCTCCCTCATACTTCCCTATTTATTTTTGAATGATGGGAGACCCCTTTCTCTCTCATTAAATGCCTCCCATGTACACCCGTTACTATGACAAAATTCTGAAAGGAACTCCTCTATCCTCTTTTACATTCGAACAATACATTTGTACCATGAATATAAATTCCATTAAAATAGTTGGGACATGTATCTATATGACTTAATTACTATACATTACATGTAAATATAATGAGGAACCCCTTTCTCTCTCATCAACCATTTTTATGAATTCTTATGTCACACCGTTACGCTGTCGAAATCGCATCGATTTTCTAAGCCAATGTCATTGTATAGTGAATACCATACTCATTTCTCCATCAAAGGTATTCATCATTATGAAAATTTACTTATTTATTATAAAGATTCATGTATGAATTCCACATTCCTTTATTGTTGAATAAATTATCATATTTTATGAATCCATGTTTTATGATCCATGTGGAACACTTATGCATGAAATGAAATGCTTAAGAAGGGTGCGCCCTTATAGCGCTTCAATGCATTCGGTAAAGTATAGTATCATGATACGTTATGTGCAATGAGTGTTGAATCATGATAATTCATGTGAAATGAGGGTTTACTCGTGCTTTATGTGCAATGAGGATTTACTCATGCTCCATGTGTAATGAGCCTTGGCTCATGCTAATTCCATGTTATGTGTTGTTGCCACATTTCCATGTTATGATTATCATGCATTATCATGCCTTTATGTCCATGTTTTTCATCTGCTCTATTTATATTACTATTGTCTAACATATATTGTACTCCTCATGTTATTCCATGTGTATTCACTTACTGGGATTTATAGCTCACCCTTTTCTTATGCATGTCCTCAGGTTATCCCATGCAATGCTAAGTACGAGGGAATGTAGTGGTCATGTAAAGGATGTTTTCAATAAAGATGTTGTATTTCATGTTTTATGTTTTTATGTAATGATCCTAATCCCCAAAGACACCAAAAATCTCGATCTTCTTTGTTGTATCATGGGATGTTTTATGTAATAAATCGTGTTATAATTGTAATAAAAAGAAGGGTTTTCATAGTTGGTATCAGAGGATAGGTTTAGATATTTTTGGGATTAGGATTAGAAAACCCTAGTAAATCCTTAGAGACAAGACTAAGTATAATAAAAACATCTCTATGTTTTGGTAAGTACTGAGTAAGTGGTTTATCAAACAAATACATCCCTGTCTGGATACGAGCAGGTAGAGGCGGCTCTGGCATAGATGTATCGTAGGGGTAAAACCCGAAAACAACGCTTTGAGCTAGACTCGAATTGGAAGTGGTTCACGACAACAGGCCTTGCTGCACTCTTGGTTATGACACTCCCGGGGGATATGTTTTGATAAATTCACAATCTTAGTATGAACCCTTAGTAAGGGAATTACAAAAAAATGCACCTAAGAATATATGTTAGAATGTAGATCATGAAATGCCTAGATTGAAGCCTATAGACTCATGAGTAAAGGAAATAAAAGTTTATTTATAAGTCATCAACTTTTTTCTTTGGATTACCCTTTATGTGTTACCCCTAACATTCCTTTTATTCTATCCAAAGGCCGATAATTGGAGGACTCGGGCTAACAACTGATGTGAAGATCAGTGTGATGACTGTACTAATGAGATACCCAATCCAATAGGAGCAGGAATCGTGAAATTTGTCATGCTTCTCTCTTAGATAACTCAACCATTGAATAGAAACACGTGTCAAGAGGAATGTGCAAACCCCCCTAATAAAGAACAAGTTGCTATCGAGAGATTAATGAGACAAAGGACTCCTACTTTTAGTGGATCACTCGATGCCACAATCGCTGAACAATGGATCAAATCCATTGAAAATATCTTCCCCATAATTCAATGTTCTGAACAAGAGAAGGTTCTCCTGGGAGCTTATCATATGGAGGGTGAAGCTGATCAATGGTAGACATTGATAAAAAATACGAAGCCCGAGGAGGAGATCGAGGTGTTGGAATGGAAGGATTTCTAGAAGATTTTTTTCGATAAATATGTTTTGCGCACCCTACAACTTAAGATGGAAATGGACTTCCTTTCCCTCAAGCAAAAAGATGAAGAATCTGTTGGAGCTTATGAGGAAAACATCACAAGGCTTTCACGATATGCTTCCACCTTTTTTTTAACCAAGAATGCAATGTTTACCGCTTCTTTGGTGGGCTGAAGCATAGCCTGCAGAAAGCATTGGCAATCCGTGACTTCGACAGCTATGAGGAAATTGTCTGATGTGCCCTCTAGGTCAGAATGGAGATTGGAGAATCACATGGGTATCATGGGGGTAAGAAGCGTAAGGTGGACTTCAATGCTGGCAGTCCGATGGATAAATCCAACGATGCTAAGAAGATCCAGCACCCCACTTTCCAAAAGTGCAGAAATAAGAATCCTGGAAATTTCCTCAAGGGGAAGAGGAAATGCTTTAGGCGTGTAAGAGAAGGTAACCTAGCTGTTAACTATCGGCAAGAATGACATGCGGCTGCGACAGAGGAGAAGAATGCTCGGTTCAAACCTCAATTCATTTTTCAATGCTACAAATGCAAATAACCGGGTCATTTTGCAAATCAGTGCCCTAATCCAAGGTTTTTCGGAGACAACCAACAACCTCCAAGGCATCAAGGAAGAGCTTTTGCCGTTACTTCTGCCGAAGTGAACCCCGACAATGAGGTGGTGATAGGTACGCTAGTTATTCATTCAATAATAGCTAACCTACTTTTTGATGCAGGTTCTATGCATTCTTTTATATCTTGAAAGTTTAGTAGAACAATCCCAGCACCACCACAAATCATGGAAGTGAAGATGTCGGTGAGCTTGGGAAATGGGGTAATCATTGCATCCCATGAATATAAGTCCCCCCCTATTATAATATGTGGATAGAATTTCCCAGAGAACCTCGTCATACTCTCTCTGGTGGAATTTGATGCAATTCATTGCATGGATTGGCTTTCCTTATATAGATCCAACATAAATTGTCGGGAGAGGGAAATCACACTCCATATGGAGAATCAACCCCCGATTCTTTACAAGTGTAAGGAGGAAGATGAATCTCCTCTAGATCCATAATCTCAAGCATGGATATTACTACCCTATGAGAATGTGTATCTGGCTCAGATGATTGAGTGCAAGGAAGAAACCACCCTTGAGGAAATTCCTATTGAGAGGGAGTTCACTGAAGTGTTTCCCGAGGAACTTACTGGTCTTTCTACTAGAAGAGATGTTTAATTCTCAATTGGACTTAAAACTGGGGCTTTACCAATATCCAAGACACCATATAGAATGGCTTTTGTAGATCTTAAAGAGCTGAAGAAACAACTACAGTAGAATCGGGATAAAGGTTTTATACGCCCAAGTGCTTCACCATGGGGTGCACCAGTCCTATTCATCAAGAAGAAGGATGGGTCAATGCGTCTTTGCATCGATTATCTTGAACTTAACAAAATCACAATAAAGAACAAGTATCCTCCTCCAAGAATTGATGACTTATTTGATCAGCTGCGTGGAGCACAATTCTTATACAAAGTAGATTTGAGATCAGGATATTATCAAGTAAGGGTGAAGAAGGAAGATGTCCCCAATACTGCTTTTTGTACAAGATACGAGCACTATGAATTCATAGTAATGCCTTTAGGACTCACCAATGCTCCAGAAATCTTCATGGACTTGATGAATAGAGTCTATAGAGATTACCTAGAAATATTTGTGGTAGTCTTTATAGATGATATTCTAATATACTCCAAAACCTAGGAGGATCTTGAGGATCATTTAAGAACTGTACTAGAGACTTTGCACAAGGATAAGCTCTATGAAAAGTACAACAAGTGTGAGTTCTGGTTGAAGGAGGTCTCATTCTTGGGTCATATCATCACAAGCAATGGGATATCTGTGGATCCCTCCAAAACAGATGTAATTGAGGGATGGCCGTGGCCAACATCGGTAAAAGATTTTCGTAGATTATTGGGGTTAGTTGGATATTATTGATGATTTGTGAGAAATTTATCACGATTGTCCAACCCTCTTATCAATCTAAATCGAAAGGGAGTAAAGTTTTCTTGGAGTGATGAATGCAATGAAAGATTCAAGGAGTTGAAAAGGAGGCTTATCACTGCGCCCATGCTCACTTTACCCACAAGTGGGGAACGTTTTGTGGTATTCAGTGATGCTTCATTGAAGGGATTAGGATGTGTGCTGATGCAGAATGATAAATTGATATCCTATGCCACAAGGCAGTTGAAAATCCATGAGCTAAAGCATCCAACACATGATCTGGAGTTGGCGGTGGTGATCTTTTCCTTGAAAATATGGCGGCATTATCTCTATAGAGAGAAATGTGAGATATATACTGACCACAAGAGTCTTAAATATATAATCACACAGAAAGAGCATAATATGTTCCAGAGAAGATGGATAGATCTTATCAAGGATTATGACTATTCAATCAATTACCACCCTAGGAAAGCGAACAAGGTGGTAGATGTCCTAAGTAGAAAGGATCTAGTGATTCTACCAATGATGAGAATTGAGAAGGATCCAATCTTCTTAGACTTGATGAAGATGGACATGGGAATCATAGAGAAGGGAAAATCATCAATCCTTTCACAAATGATAGCTCAAACATCTCTTTTGGAAAGGTTAAAGGATGCTCAAAAGGATGATGTGGGAATTCAAGAAAAAGTGGAATCTATCAAAAAAGGGAATTCCTCAGAGTTTAATGTTAATAAAGAAGGGATTGTGTGGTTTGGGAAAAGACTGTGTTCTATCATGTTCAGAGCTGAAGAAGGAACTTTTTGATGATGCACATAGTTAAAATTTCTCTATTCACCCAGGGAGCACAAAGATGTATCAAGATCTCTGAGAAAACTTTTGGTGGGACAATACGGAGAAGGAGATCACTGAATATACATCAAAGTGCCTGGTGTGTCAGCAAGTGAAGGCAGAGAGGCAGAAGTCTAAGGGGATGATGAAACCATTTCCCATAGCATAATGGTAATGGGAGAACATCACAATTGTCTTTGTCACCGGACTTACATGGAAATCCAAAGGCAACAATGAAATTTGGGTTGTTGTGGATCGTCTTACAAAGACTACACACTTCATTGCTATTCGGGAGGATTTCTCATTGGATCGACTGGAACAGATATTTATCACGGAAGTGGTATGGTTTCATGGAGTACCACTATCCATTGTGTTTGACCGAGATAGAAGATTCACCACTATGTTTTGGAAGAGTCTTCAAAATGATCTGAATTCTGAACTGAACTTCAGTATGGCCTATCATCCTCAAACTGATGGCCAATCTGAGCAGACTATCCAAAAACATGAGGATATATTGAGAGTGTTGTCAATGGACTTTAATGGAGGATGGGATCAACATATTCTTCTGGTTGAGTTCTCTTATAATAACAGTTTCCACTCGAGCATCCAAATGGCACCATATGATGCCCTGTATGGGAAAAGGTGCCGAACACCGACATGTTGGGATGAGGTCGGTGAACATAAGCTTCTTGGACCAAAAATGGAAGAGGAAATAGTGGAGAAGGTGAAAACCATTCAGCAGCATATCAAGGAAGCCCAGAGTCGAGAGAAGAGTTATGCAGATAATCGTCAATGAGACCTTCAGTTTAAAGTTGGAGACATGATTTTCTACGCATATCTCCATCGAAGAAGGTCATGAGGTTTGGAAGGAAAGGGAAGTTGAGTCCAAGGTACATCAGCCCCATTGAGATTCTTGATCGTGTTGGGGCTGTGGCCTATTGACCAGCACTTCCACCTACTATGGCCAAAGTACATGATGTCTTTCATGTATCCCTCTTAAAGAAGTACATACCGGACCCTTCACATGTACTCTCTTATTAGGTGGTACAATTGGAAGATGATCTTTCTTAGGAGGAGCAACTAATGAAAATCTTATATCATAAGGAAAAAGTTCTATGAAATAAGACAATTCTCCTCGTCAGGGTGTTGTGGAGATACCACAAGTTTGAAGAAGCAACTTGGGAATCGGGGGAAGTGATGAAGTTGAGTTACCCACGTCTGTTTTAGTGTGGGAAAAGGAAAATTTCTAGGGTGAAATTTCTTATGGGGAGAATATTGAAATGACCCAAGGATTCATTAATGTAAATCCCTCTTGATCTATTTAAATGTATCTTTATGTTTATATAAAATTTCAAATTCATTGGTTTTATTTTAAGAATTTTGAACTTTGCTAATATAGCCATTGAATAGTGATCACATGATTATTATAAATATAGGGCCTTAACAAATCCAAATTTACTCAGACAAAAGAAGCGATGGCCTCATCCAGTAGAATTGCTCCATACAAAGCCCATTTGTTGGAGCTCGGAAAAGTGGTGACGTCCTTGGGCTTCGCTCTTGACCAAGCCCAAGTTGAGCTTCATCATGTCAAGCTCGAACGGGACCGTCTATGGGAAAAGTGGAATTTGGTAGAAATTACCACTCGATCGATGTTATCCGAGCCACCACAAAAGTCCTCCACCATTGAACACCTTACCCTTAGGTCTTATGCGGCTATTTTAAGGGGTTACGTGACTAATCGACAGTTCTATGTTCATGTACATTATTTTTTTGTATATAATAATGAATATAATTTCTTTTCATTATTTATACATTGTAAATAGTTTTTATAGAACAAATGGTGTTTTTAGTTGTTATTTAATTAAGAAATATATTTTATTAAATTAAGGGATTTTTGAATTAAATAATATTTTAATAAAATATTATTATTATTATTAGATTAATTTTATTATATATAAATGATCATATAATTGTGTGAATGCAATTATAATTTATATTAAGGTTTGAAATCCATTTTTGTCAAAACCCGTGAATTTTCGATATATGTGGGTTTTTATTTTAAAAGTGAAAATTAACATATTTATAAAATTATTGAGATAAAATAAATGTTATTTTTGGAATCAGGACGTCAAAATTATCTAACGGTGAATTTTTCATAATTTTCTGAGACACTCAAATGTTTGAGTAAAAATTAAATACTGTTTAAATATATAATGTGTTTTATGACATCATAATGACCAAATAGTGACGTAGCAAAATACTAAAATCTGTATGTTCAGCCAATATATGTTTTTCCATTAAAATAATGTGATTTTGGGTTTTTTTGGATTACTTTTCAAAGCATTAATGGACGCCTCAAGACTTATTAAACACCTTGTCTTTTTAGAATAATTTCCATGGGAGTGTGACTCACCTCCACATAAGCGACCCTAATATTTTAAGAAGTTAGGACTTTTGCCTTATAAAATATTTCTTTACTCTTCCCTTTTCCAAAACCCATGGGAAAAAACCATGGGATGGTTGGTGGTTTGGATTAATTTAATGTAAGAGGACCCAAACCTAAATAATAAAGAATTCCCTCACCTTTCCTATATAAACCCACCCATGCTCCCACTTCCTCCTCACTCAAAGCCTTTGGAGTATGCCAAAAATCTGACCTAATCCCTCTAGAATCCTCCCAAGGTGACACAAGATCCCAAGAAGCCTCTCACAAGCCTCTCTCTAGCCTTTGGAAGCACACTTCCAAGTAAGGGTTTTATCTTCCTTTCTCATTTTTGTCCAATTTGCTTTAAGTTGGTTTTCCATTTAATTTCAATTATGAATGTTTGGGTATGGTTTCAAACCTCCCTCATACAGCCCTATTTATGATTGAATAATGGGAGACCCCTTTCTCTCTCATTAAATGTCTCCCATGTACACCCGTTACTATGCCGAAATTCTGAAAGGAACTTCTCTATCCTCTTTTACATTCGAGCAATACTTTTGTATCATGAATCTAAATTACATTAAAATTGTTGGGACATGTATCTATATGACCTCCTTACTGTACATTACATGTAAATATGATGATTAACCCCTTTCTCTCTCATCAACCATTTTTATGAATTCTTATGTCACGCCGTTACACTGTCAAAATCACACCGATTTTATAAACCAATGTCATTGTGTAGTTAATACCATACTCATTTCTCCATCAAGGGTATTCATCTTTATGCACATTTACTTATTTATTTTAAAGTATCATGTATGAATTCCACATTCATTTATCGTGGAATAAATTATTATATTTTATGAATCCATGTTTTATGATGCATGTGGCACACTTATGCATGAAATGAAATGTTTAAGAAGGGTGTGCCCTTATAGTGCTCCAATGAATTGGGTAAAGTATAGTATCATGATACGCCATGTGAAATCAGTATTGAATCATGCTAATTCAAGTGCAACGAGGGTTTACTCGTGATTTATGTGCAATGAGGATTTACTCATGCTCCATATGCAATGATCCTTGGCTCATGCTAATTCCATGTTAAGTGTTGTTGCCACATTTCTATGTTATAATTATCATGCTTTATCATGACTTTATGTCCATGTTTTTCTTATGCTCTATTGATATGCCTATTGTCTAACATGTATTGTACTCCTCATGTTATTCCATGTGTATTCCCTTACTGGGCTTTACAGATCACCCTTTTCCTATGCATGTCCTCAGGTTATCCCATGCATTGATAAGTACGAGGGAATATAGTTGTCATGTAAAGGAAGTTTTCAATAAAGATGTTGTATTTAATGATTTATGTTTTTATGTAATGTTCCTAAGCCCCAAAGACACCAAACCTATTGATCTTCTTTGTTGTATCAATTGGAGTTTAATGTAATAAATCATGTTTAAGTTGTAATAAAAATCAGGGTTGTCATATTTATAGCATAATTTAAATTTTTCTTATAGAGAGATATATCTTCACTTCATGGCTCATTTCTAGGTGCATCAGGAATTGGTTCCTTAAGTATATACAACTTCATTTCATAGTGAAGGATAACATGTAAGAGACTCTTCCACTGTTAGAAATTTGTGACATTGAGAAGGTTATACATATCAAGTGTGAATCATAGTGACATGTTTGATGTCATGTTAATATTTTTTCTATAAATAAGATGACAGTAATTTTATTAATTTATCTGATAAAATTTTGAAAAATATATAAATATTAAATTTATTAGTCCCCCAAAATTTTATTGAAACCTAATATCCATCACCATTAAATTTAGAATATCCCATTACTTGGATATTATTGTTGAAAGGATCTATGTTATCGCTCTCATTACCCCAACATTGGTTTGTCAAGAAACTCAAATAATATTAGATATGAGTTTCAAATGCTAGCTACATAAACTCACAATTCCTTGATCTGTTGAGTGGACTCACCAATTCTGAAATGTTTAAATTAAATTTCCTCATTCTTTTTCTCTTAGTTACATCATGTCTTACATTGTTAGTAAACCATTTATGTAAAATAATTTATTTCAAACCACTACTTCATGTTATAATTACATGATAATTAAAATCACCTCAACATTGGCTGGTCGAGTTCTTTGAACTATAGTTCGATTTTAACTAAAGTAGTGGAAGGATATGCAAACTTAATATATATAATTGAGGTATTTTATCCTTTATGTGTAAATTTATATTTATTATCCTTATAAGATCCTTGATAATATTAAGTGGATTTAATTAAGTGATTATCTATTTCTTAGATAATATTTATGCATAAACCAATTTTTTTGGTTTTATATGTCATGATTGGTAAGTCCTTAATTCTGGTGATCATGATAAAACATCCAGAATGAAATAACTACACAGATTATAGAAATAAAATAATAAAGTGGTATGATAAAGAGATTTTAAAAATTATTAATTTATCTAGTGGTTTATAAAGAAACCTTTTACCTAAGGGGAAAACACTGTGAACCATTTAAGGTTCTTGTTACATCATTTCCACATGTCCACAAATTTATATCTCTTAGATTGGGTCCACCCAAATTCTTAACTTGAACTGCCTCCACTATCATGTGAGCTTCATCCCTTACATATGATTTTACACACACACAAGTTAATAGAAAAGGGATTACATAAATAAAACCATGGGAATGCATGCCTTACATAATTGTAGTAGAGAAATCATAGATGGAAAAAATTTAATATAGTAAAAATTTAAATGGAAATAAATTTGTTATAAAGGTATGTACTATTCTCATGATCATCCACATAAATATAACAAATAACTCATTTAATAAATCTAGCATTATAATATTAATTTTTCTTATTTGAGATAAATCACTCTCAATTCCATTAATTATCATTTTTAATTAATCAATTATTTTATATTAATTATCAATCAAAATTCCTTGATATTTTCATCCATTATAATTTTAAACAAAATAAATTTCTTTAAAATTTACTATATACATAAATTTACCTTGGAGTCAATAAGGCGAATACCTATCCAAATCTACCCAATATGTATTATACTCATATAATTATTTATTCATTTTGACATAATATAAATGAATTATCACATACATTAATGACATTTAGAGTAAACTTAATGATTACACAAATTACATCATGTTTATGTAATGTGTCATGTTTTAATGCACATAGAGTAACAACAGTAATAAGAATCATACATGATATGAAGATCCGATAATTATGGTAATAAAAAACCTTTTTATGTCTCAAAGGGACTACATGCTGTGTACATGGGATACATGATGTGTGCTTTGGCTGACTGTACACCACCCAGTCCGAACCAATACGCATTGTAATATATTTAATCCACCACATGTAATAAATTCCCATATTTAGAATTAAATTCTGAATTAATTTCAGATCCATTAACTAAAAATAGACAATGTGTAACTCTAGTTATATGGAGTGTACTCATGTGTTATCTGTCCAGAATATTTGGTGGATCCAGATGAGACTTTCGATTTAATTTCATTCATTAAATTAATTGTATCGATTATATGTAAGAGAAATAACAGAGGAAGAAGTATATATCACAAATCATATTAATAGAAAAATTAAACATGAATTGAGAAATAAATAAAAATTGTGTAAATCAGTTAATGACCATTAAATAATAATAAATAATTATATGACACCTTTTATACAACATGTAGGTTTCGGGTGCACCAGAAGCATGCGATGGGTCATGTCCAACATTTATTTTTTCCAGGATAGATGATCAATCCGAGATATATACAGTGATAGATGCTGTGGTCTATAGAATTGCATCAACCAATATAGAAAAGGAAAAGTTTTCCAAAACGGACAAGTTGATCATCAAATATTATTTATAATCAATTTAATAATTTAAATAATTTCCTTATTGGAATTATTTCATTGTTGATGAATCTGAAAATTGATATTAATTTTAAGTTCATAGTATTGTCTGAATCATAGAATATTACCTCTAACAATGGTCTACATATGTTCCAAAAATCTCTGAACATCACTGTAAGAATCTCCAGGTTCTAGCATGATAGATCCTAACACTTGTGTCATCCACCTTTGATCACCTAATGAAATGCTTCCAAATAATTATATTGGATCAATTTTAACGTGATAGTTATTGGTAGAGGAAGATTTATATCCATTCTTGGGAGAGATATTATAGAATGGAGTTCTCTATCCCTTGATAGAATTCTCCAAATCCATTGGGTAAAACTAAAAAAATGAATTTTCCCTTTGAGAAAATAATATAATTGTGTTTATGTATCGCTAGAGTTAGGAATAAATAATTGCACAAGTGAGCCTTATTATTTATTTAATCTAAGTGGAACCACATGTCAAATAATAATAATAATAATATTTCTTAACATGAGCTTGACATGATAATTAAATAAAATATTATTTAATAAATAATATCCATTATTTATTATTTCTCACCAGAAAATTAAACTAAGTCCACCATTCCTCCATAATATTTTTCAAGTATCAAAAAACGACTATTTATTTATTAAATAAATTCCAATTAATTATTCACTAATAAATAAGTAAATATTAAATTCACTAAATAGAAAATAATTATTTAATAATTATTACACTCATATTATATTCTCTCAAATAACTTATGAAAAAATAAATTCGATCAAGAAAACCTGTAGAATTATTAAACCACTTGAGAGAGTAATATTTATTTAACATGTTAAATAATAAAGAATATTATTATAATTTAAATAATATTCTATATACATTTATTGTGTGATACTCTAGGACTATTTCTTAGTTTCATTAGGAAAAGTATCCTAAAGTCCGAAGTTGGAATCTAGCAACACGCAAAGGCTCCAATAGAGAAATAGGATAATATCGTAATGAAATAATACCTCAAAGGAATTCTTAATGTGTATTATAATTTCTTTATCAAGATATTTATAATCTTGTAGGTTACGTGTCAGTACCATCAACCATTGTGATTGATATATCATTCTTTGTCTTCTTTGAAATTGAACTTCTTATAGATCACCATGGACATGAATTTATTTAAGAAATATCATTTCCATCAAAGGGCCTGAGATATCGACTATTGTTAAAGAACAAAATTGATAAATCCTTTCAAATATTATTCATTAATTATATATTACTCACGACACACCCAATGTATGTTATCTTATTACAAACATTTGTATTCATAATTTTTATCAATAAACCGAAGTACATGAATCCTAATACTCATTTATAATAATATTAATATCTAAGGACCAATACACATGTATGTAGATAGGAAGATCAAATGAAACCTATAAATGTGGATTTCCTACTAATGGGTCTCATTCTTATAATATCCTACTGGATATTACCAAGGGCGTACACCTTGAGAAGGTTCCTCAATTTCCTCGAAGTCTCCACCACTAATAGCATTTATAATTAATGTACCTCAAATGATATAATCCATATATTGAACATATATTTAAGAATATCTTTGTAGTATATTTGGACATTATCACATACTATGTTAAACATAATAACAATCAAGATGTGATAAGAAGTTTATTAATATACAGGAAATATGAATAAATGTTATCATACTGTATATATAAGTCGGTTATAGGGAACCAAATCTAATAGTGTAGTCCCTCCCCATGCCACCAGTGCACCTGCAATGTACCACATACATCTACTAACTTCCACATTAGCCGGATCTTGTGACCCATGACTAGTAAAAACCTCCATTAAGAAAGGATCCTATCATCTCCCATAAAAGTGCATGGGCCTCCTACACATGCCACCCAACAGTGACCTGTGTCACCTCCTACCACCAATCGTCTCCCATCGGCCTAGTTAGTGCCTATATTCAACCATCAAGAGGGATGTCATCCACCTAGACATATTTTATGAAAATAGACTACTGCCATCATGAGAGGAAATCAATGAAGTTGACACCATTAGAACCTTCCCAACACACAAGTGTAAGTAAATAATCCTTCCAAATTATACTATTTATATTACGATGGTAAAATATTATTATCATCTAATGTTCGGCTATCAACCCGACCCTTAGGTTGGATGTTGGATTATGGACACGTTAGGTGGATGAATATTTATTGTTAAAATACTAAATAAGAAAAATAATATAATCATCTAAAATAAAAAATTTGGGATAATTTATTTCTCATCGAACTAATCGTGAATATGTTGTTTCTCCATCCAGGGTCACAATTCCAGTGTGATAAAGTTTTGGATTCTTAGAGAACCAAAAATTAACACTGACCTACTTGGTTACTGCATAACCATTTCCATAGGGTGGGAATTTTTAGGTGGTTTTTATTGAGGGAGTTTTATAGAGGTGTTTGTATGGTCATTTTTAGGGGGCATTTTCTGGGTACGTTTTTAGGGGTGTTTGCTGGGGGCATTTCCGTGAGGGTAACAATTAGTAGGGGGTTTCATAGTGATATTCAAAATTCATGATGTTCATTTCTATTAGAAATTCTATAATGAATTTATACTATGAATTTATATGGGTAATTAAAACTGGTAATTTCACGTACTTATCAAAGCTAAGGATTACCAAAAAGAATTATAAGACTACATTTATACTATAAAATTTAACAATTAATTCATAGTTGTAATTATTAGTGGAAAATTTTCATTGTTTTAAAAGAAGTGGTTTAATATTTTTAATTGATTTAAAGTAGAGAATTTTTCTGGTAAAATATTTCCTCAATATTTCCACTGTGAATTTATATAATGAAATATCATATTATATCTCTAATGCATACCCTCAATATGAATTCACAGTTAGAATTCCCAATTAAAATTATAAAAAGATTAAAAAAAGTTATTTTTGGTTTTTAACTGATTTAAAGCGTACATTTGATATACTATTTTTCTAACATAATTTAAAATTGAATGTAAGTGGAAATTTCCACTTAGTTTTTAAATTACGACTTGTTAATGGAATTTTTCAATTGAAATTTATAATTTATTAAAAAGAATGAAACCCATCAAAAATATTACAAACAAATTTGATCAGATAGTTTGTGCACATAAACTATTTATCATAGAATGAAAATGATCAAGCCGAATCTGGATGATCTACATGATGAAAAACAAATAAATTAAATAAATTTCAATATTGTGAATAATTCTGATGATTGTTATTTTTGGGATATAAATAATGATGACATTTCAAAATGAATGTGCAATGTTGAAATTTTGATTGATAGAGATAAGGTTCAAAATTTAGAAGAAATCACCCCATATGATATCTTTTATAAATAGATCAATATTTGGAGACACATGATTGGGATGGATTTTTAATCATAATCCAAAGCCTATTTATTTTATGTATCTAACGGATGAATTTAAGGTTTCATTGTAATGAAGCAGTATGTTTACAGAAATAAAAAAGTGTAAAATCTTAATAACATTGAAATTTTATACATGAAGAAAAGAAGGACGATGAATAACATAATAACACAATTTCAATATAAAAAGGCACATTTAGAAATAAAAACTAACTCTCAGTGTTAATGGGATTTTCTTATATGTAAAATAAGTAGTATGAGTGCCAAAATTTTATTAAAGAGCATAACCACACGTTAAATTATCCCAAGACTATGCGTTTAATGAGGTAGAAATGACACATCAGTGATGTACTAGGTGTTGAGTTGGATGTTAATGATAAAGTTAGTCTAAAGCCCAATGACTTGTTTTCACTTGTAATAGTTATCACAGGCAGGCCTGAGAGTCATGGATATTCATGAATGAAACAACTAAATTATTTATAGTTCAAAAGATAGAAGGACATGAATATATTTGATTTTGATGGTTTGTTATAATAAGTAGAGAATAAATCAAGTGATAACACATAATTTTTATACTCGGTGCAACATGACAGGTGCGGTCAAATTAAAAATATATTTTGGATTAATCCCAAAATTGAAGGTGGATTATGAGAATTTTAGAGATGTCATCATGTTTGAAAATACCTTAAAAAAACAAGGGTTATATTACAGTATTAGTATTTTAAGGTGTAAACCATCATAAATAGATTGTAATTATTTGTGATGGATTTTTATATGACAAGAAAAAAGTCTCATTTATTTGGTTATTTAGTAGATCTGTCAAATTTCATTAGAGGGAATAATGAGAAATTTTCACTGGTCAAGATGAAGCAATATCTAAAACCATTTTTTTGACCGTATATAAAATAATATTTCACCTATAAACATGGAACATATTGAATATTGGATTAAAAAACTTAGTACAAATAATTAATGTTGACTCGACATTGTTTTAAAAAAACAAAATGCTTGAATTGGGTTGCTGAGAAATAAAAAATTGATGCAATATGGAAACAAATCCATGAAGATTGTAGTAATACAAATTTTACATGGTTAGGATATATGTACAAAGTAAAGAAAAAATGGGCTCATTATTTTATGATGGCTGCATTACCATTAGTAATTCAATCCATGAAATTGAGTGAGAGTTGTAATTGTGTATTAAAAGATTAATTGAATCGTATGTCTACTATGTCGGAATTATTCCAAAAATTTAAGTGTGTGTTGGAGAAGAATCTGTATCGATAAATAATGGTTGAAATTGATGGAAGAGAAAATCTCCCACTCAATCATTTTATATATCATCCCATCAAAGCTCAAGTAAAACATTTGTACACACAAAAGTGTTTGGCCTTTTTAATCATGAACACAAATTATGTGGTGCACTTTTTCTAAAAACCTATAATGAAACATATTCCCTAAAAGTTTTTTTTGGAAATAAAGGTTTAACAAATTAGTTTGTAGTTGCAGTGTACCAAGAGTCACATGTGATAATTGGTTATACCTCTATGAAATTTGAGTGTTATGGGTATTTTTATTGTCATGAAAAAAAATATTGGAAAGGTTTGGTGCGTAGTGATTTCCAAAGTTTTATGTCCATATAATATGGATAAGAAATTATTGTGACATCCACTTGGAAGACATAACATTTAATCATGTCAATGAAAATTTGGTGGCAAGAAAATATGAATTTTACCAATTTTTTTTATTAATGGAAATAAATATTATAACAAAATCATATGTGTTTGAACATATATATATGTTATTGATGTTAAATCTAAACAATTATGCCATGTAATTTCTGAAATCTAGAAATAATATACCCTCAAAACACATTAATGAAGAATATAACATGAAACATCAATAATAATATAAAACACCATTCAAGAAGAAATATATAATGAAATACATTGATGGGTTAAAAATATTTTTAGAGTAGGCAATAAAATGCATCAAGAACATGAAGAATATCAGAAATTAAGAGACGAAAATAATTAGTGTGATTTTCATTATTTTCATATGTTTTTGAACAACTACATTTCATAATATGATGTATAAATAATGTTATAATGTTATTATATATATTTTCTAAAGAACCATCGAATATTTTCTTCCATGGTGATCCTATCTTATATCTCAATCAATGAAAATATTATTATGTAGGTTGACAAACTTATTATTTAAAAACACTTGCTAGCACATCAAATATTGTGACATTTGAAATCTTATGATACAATTATGTTTATATTTTCTTATGTTATTGAACTGCTACATTCATTTATATAATTAATAAATAATGTTATAAATTTTTTTAATAGACATGATATAGAACCATCAAATAATAGATGTCATAGTGATCCTATCATAGATCTCAATGTATGTAAATATTTTACCATAGGCTAAAAATCTTAATATTTAAACACACTTCATACAAATTGATATATTGTGATGTTTGAAATCTTATGAAACAATTATATCATTTAAATTTATTATTAATATATAATTATTACATAAATTAAGAGGTAAAAAAGAGAAAATTTAATTTATTCAGACTATAAAATTTAGCAATCACAGAAAATTGTAATAAAGAAAGAAGTTGGAGGGACAACACCTCAATGGAAGCATTCTGGAATTTAGTTGATAAAAAGATCAAGATGTAGATATCATCATAATATTCAAATATTTATGAAAATATTATTTTTATAAATAACGATGTGGGTGTCTTCAGTAGTGGAAATTTAAAATGAGAACTTGAACAGAATCAAAGTAGAAATTTATACTCAAAGTTTATAGTGGGGGATTAATTTGGAAATTTACAATGGGAATTTCTAGTAAGAGATTCCATGTGTAACAATTTTCCATTAAAATAACTGAGAGTTGAAGTTACAAAGAGAAATTATAGTGTTACACATATCATACTCTCATGGATTAATAAAATAGCATCTTCATCAAAATTTTCATCCATATCACCAAATACCCATTTCCACCCCGTATGCATCACCCATAAAATTTATGTAAACCAATGTGGAAATTTACCCTCATAGTTTCCACTCAAAATTTCTAATGAAAATTGATTGTTGTAATTTTTAAGCACATCATGTTTCTATTCAATGAAATGATCGCAGATACTAAAAAGAGAAATTATTCTCTAACACCTATCATACTATCATAGATTATAAGAATATTACATTTATTGAAATGATCATTTAGATTAGAAAATAAATAGTTCCACCTCTACATAAAAAAATAAAATAAATCCATATGTTCATCCACATTAGAAAATAACAATTTACACCCCCAATCACACACCTACCCAAATTATCACAATAAAACACAATAGTTTAGAATATTAAACTAAAACTAAATTTTTTTTAGTGAAAACTAATATAAGTTGCTCCAATATTTATAGAAGAAACCAAATAATTCAAACTCTCATCACCCACATCAGACATTATCATTCCAATATCATTTTTGAAGTTATGAAATATAAAAAACGCTGATCAAAAACTTATTTTTCCAGTGTTCACTTTGTAACTGCAACTTCTATTTCCAAAAATTCCTTGACATAACAAATGATGACACCACAATCCATTGTGAAATCTATCAGTTGTGGCATATTTTCAATTTTCATATCCCATTTACATTGCATCACATTTTTTGGAATTAACAAGGCTAAACAATTCTTGCAAATAGGATTTAAAAAAAAAGATAAACGAGAGGCCTATTTTTCAATGTATTTCAAATTTTTGTGTACATTGTATAACATCTTACTATACTGAAATTATATTTAATTAATAGATCTATTTCTTTTGTAGCACAAATAGGTTGTATGGTGTTATAAAAATCTAAACATCATTTTTTTAAATGGATGAATAAAAATGTAAAATGGATATTATCCAAGTTTACTAGATATAATAAATACATGGATGTCCGCATACTAGAAACTACAGTCCTGTTCAAAAAATATCCTTTAATTTCTCATTTTATAAATAAATGACTCCCATGAATCCTATAATAATATAGAATATAATAATATTGTCATCGTTAACTTTTAATTTTGAATTGAAGTATTTGAAAAAGTGTAAAATTATGAGCATTCGTTTATAAAAAACACACTATATTCTTATAACAAAGGTGATCGACATGAAGGAATAACATTTCAATTCAGTAATGTCGACCATACTGTGAAGCCAAAATCATTCTTCATTCATCTCCATTAATTCATCTTTTACCCATTTCAAAAAATAGAACTCAATAGAAGATAAAAAAAATTTGGGTTAACAAAACTAATGCAACACATACCACACTAGGAATACACCTACTATTTAACAAATCAGTAATGTTTTTCATATTTATTTGATATGATTTATCAATATATTCCCACACTATACATGAATTGTCATGGAAGGTCATTAATATTCTCAATAAAAAGTAAAATATATTAAATGATATTATAAATACATAAATTCAGTAAAATTACATCTCCCCATATTCAATATTAATCATTTTCATCAGCCCTGTATCATGTGTTTTCACTATATTCTCTAGATTCACCCACCTTGAAATTAACTGGGATGGCTTGGGTTCCATTTTCAAACACTTTTTCATAGTCACCTATGGGTATATATAAGGAGATTGATGCTTTAGTTTCTACACCTTACACTTTACACCTCTAATCAATGAAAATCTTCATCTATGAGGGAGAATAGGCTGCACTAGACTATATACCACATTTTGATTCTTCCTCACTCAATTATTCATTCACATCTTCCTCCTCCCCTTTTACATCTATATTTTTTCCCTTAATCTATTCTTCAAGAATTTCCTCTGTACTACCCTCGATATCAGCATATGAAGATCTATTATTTTAAATTTGAATTTCATCAAACCCAACATCCCCTAAAACACTTCCATTATGCTCACTAAAAACTAATTTCATCTATTCCTTCTCATTGATCTTCAAAATTTATCTCAATATAATAATCATTCTATATTAAAATTTTAATTTTGCATCATGTATCTTGAAATTATTATTATGTTTGGCATTATCCATGAATAATACCACACACTTCTCGTTTTAAATCATTTTCACATCCCTTTTCATACTTAAAGGAAGTTATTGTTTCTTTAAGAACCCGCTAAAGAGGTTATTTAGACTTAGAAGACCTTGATTGTAGCCTATGTATATTTCTTAGGGTTTTTGGAGTCTACAATGGATTGTTAAAACAAAATTGTAGATTTTATAAATTAATATGAAAATAAAGGAATTTTCAGAAATATATTATAATAACAGTACCATGTCATTTTCCTATAGGTTGGAAACAACATCTTGCAAACTCTAAAAGAGAAATAATTTTATACCATCCATTTCTTGGTGAAACACTCCCTGACTTGTCAGCATAACAAAAATATAATAATTAATATTGTTTGGAATCTCTCAAATAAACATGGAAAATTAATCATTTATATAATGTTTAAGACTGTAATAATAAACTGACAATAGAACCAAAAACATTTAAAGGATTAGTGTGATTTTTTAACATATATAATAAGCTGGTGATGAATACCAACAGCCCAAAAAATAACTCTTCACATTTCATATATATTCAAAATATGTCACAAAGATCCATCCCACATAAGAACCATAGGTGGGAAAAATAATATCATGCACGAAAAAATTCAAAGGAAACATTACACATAAAATAATTATTTACCTTCACTGGATTTAATAGTTTCATGAATGGATTTATGTAAATCACAGTGCGATAATAGCAGTCCATCATGGGAAAAACTCCCCCTCAAAAGTGTTAATCTATTTTTCCATAATGTATAGGAATATGAAAGAGGTAACTAACTATCATCAATGAAAAATATATTGGAGATTTTATAAATTATTAACTCCATCATCTTACTATCTATGCCAAATATTATTAAATATATATTGTACCATTGTAGTAAGAATAAAACAGAGCCATCAGGGTTTTACGATCATCAAATAGAACTATGTAATCATGAAACTCTTTAAAAAATATTCAAAATGGAATCCTTTAAAGATATTTTATGTGATTATCAATAATCTTAATCCTAATCTCATTAAATATTTTCCAAGACCCCATCATCGAAGACTAGTAGTGGATAATACCTGATATTGAGGCTTCTTATGGAATAAAAAAATTAATATCCATAAAAAATTATCATTAATGATATTCATATGTTAATATAAAGAAAATAACTGAAAATAGAAAAGTCCAAGTGAAAATCCCAAATATAAAAACGCCACATGACTTTGTATAGATATTTTTACATTTATGGACAAATCAAAATTCAATTAGAAAATCCCACAAGAAATTATAATTAAAAATTTATACTAGGAATCCTACTAAAAATTCCCGCTAAAAAATTCAATTGGTTCAAAAAACAAGTTATCTAATTTGAAAACATAATTTAGTTGAAATTTTATAGTGAGAAGGACTCTTGAAAATCCCAGTTGAAATTATAATAAAACTTTCCTATTGTAAATATTCAATTTGTTCTAAAAAATTGTTATGTAGTTAGAAATTTACATTTATAAAGAGTGGTGTGAATTCTTGGGGAAAATCCCACTACTAAATCCCAATGGAAATCCCACTAGAAATTTCTAGTACAATTTCCCATGGAAACTGTGGGAATTATCAGTGTATAATTTCAACTCATTCTTTATATAGTTGTAAATTATAATGCAATTCCACATGTAATTTACACATTTATTTAGAAAAACCAATGTCAATTTAAAGTGTATTTTCTTAATGTGAATTTCCTATGGGAATTCAATTCCAAATTTTCACCCAAAATTTTTGAGGGAAAATTACAACTGATTCAATTATAAATTCTTTAGGGCTTGAAAAAATAAATTAAATTTCATTCCAATTTTTCAGGGGTGTTCCACTAAGACCTTACACAAATAATTTCAACTAGAATTTTCAATTAAGAATTTCTATTGGGAATTTGTAGTGGGAATTATAAGTGTGAATTTTTCGTGGTAAGTTTCGGTTGAATATTTAGTGGGAATTTCAAGAAACAAATTGTGAAATATCATTGTACAATTTCGACTCATTTTAACTTTTTTAATTTAGTTTAAAATTATAATTTAATTACATAGGTAATTCACACGAGTATTCATACTTTCTTGTTGTAATTTCCATTGGATAAATCAACTGATAATTAAAAACCGAATCACGTGGAATTATTGATATAAATTTAAATGTGACTCAATTATAAATTATACAGTAGTTACAAATTTTATTTGAATTTCACTAAAAAATTTATGTAGGGACTAAAACCATACATTTAGAAATGACACAGAAAATTTTCATTATGAATTTCTAGTGTAAATTTTCACAGGGATTTTACCGAGGTATTTGTAGTAGAAAATTTTCAATTTATTAAAAATAAAGTTTTATTGGATGGAAATTGTATGTAAATTTTACTAGAAAATCACACTAGAAATTTATACTAGGGATTTCCAAACTAATTTTCATTGGGTAGAGACAGTATCAAATTTCTAGTGGGAAATTTTAGCTAGAAATATCTATTCATAATTCAAAATGTTGATTCCCAACACAAATTATCAGTGAATAGAAGTTCCCTATAAGAATACCTATATGAAATTTCCATAGGAAATCCCTTGTGGAGACGGTTAGATGATATTTGAAATTTTATTCAATAAATAATTAGAAGTGAATTTTAATAGATGGTATTTACACTTTCAAAAAATTTATATTTATATATCATGTATTTTATATGAAGTCTAATTTTTTAGAGAAAATTGTAATGAAAATTTACAGTTCAAATAACAAATGGAAGTTCATAGTGAAACTTCCCACCAGAAATTCCTGTATGAATCTAAAAATATTTTGTAATAAATATTCCCTCTAGAAAAAAATGACCATCATAATTACCACTTTTGAATTACTCTAGAAATAAAACCCAATAATTCCAACTTGTTATAATACTAGAAATGAAAAAATTTCATCAAAACAATATAAATTCCAACCAATTGGAAAATCCTAATCAAAACTACCTGTTCTTAAAATAAATTATTCAAAATAAATATTAAGCACTAATAGAAAATCACCCGTGATAATAGAAATTTCTAGATAGAATTCACAAAAAAAATGGATATATAAATCTGGAAAACAACTATATTAAATGAAAGAGGATGTTATGATTAGAAATTCATAGTGGAAATCGATTATAATTCCACATAAATTTCAAATTTCTTAATTTACTAGAAGACTATGTATAATTCAACTAAAAATTGGAATTGGAACATCCTATAAGAAATAAACCAAATAATCACATTTAGAGTGTTCTAATAACATACATAACCAAATATGAATTAACACAAAATTAATCTATAAAAATATATATCTCTAGAATATTTATAAAAAACCAAATATGACATTATATCAATCACTCTAATAAATATAAAAGATGGCCAAAAATTGAAATCATCTAAAAAATCTACCATATTCTATTTCTATTGGTAGTGAACTATTTTTAATCAAGAGTTTCACTGAGGGGTTCACTAAAAGGCTGGCTAAGGGATTCCCTGAGGAGTTGGCAGAGGGTTTTTCTGAGGGTTCACCAACACGCTGTTTGATAGAATCACTAAATATGGGTTCATTGATAGATTAGACAAGGTTTTTTCTGAGGGTTTAGATGGGGGTTCACTGATACATTAGTGATAGATCTACCAGTGCATTTTCCAATGGATTCACAAAAGATCTGAAGGGTTTATTGAGGGATTCATTGAGATCTCCACCAATTGATTTGACCAAAAAAAAATTTCGAATCTCAACTGAACTACCAACTTCATTTTCAAAACCCATGATTGGTTGAAGGGTCAGAAAAAGTATTAGACATGTGGCAGCCATATAATGGACATCAGGAGGGTCAGGTTGAGACATCAACATGAGATAATAATTTTCACAAGGTATCATTTATTCTACTCGAATTGAAACTCACAAGCATGTAGAAATATAACTATAAATGAATATAATTATATATTAAAATAATTAATGATAATTTTTTATAAATATTTTATCAATTTAATACATAATTATATATTTAATTATAATTAATTATTAACTATTATTTTAGAAAATATGTATTATATATGAATATATATTTTATAATACTAATATATATATAAATTAATAAATAGAAATAAATTTAAATTTTATTATTAAAATTTTAATTTTAAATTTTTTAGCATTTTAATTAATTATATTTTGTGAAACACATTTATAAATGTATATTTTTAATTTAATTGATAAAAATATTATAATATAACATATTAATTATACATATTTTCATAAAATAAATATAATATAATATTATTATAAAAATATTTGATAGTAAATTTCATATTAATTAGTAACATATTGAAAATATTTGTCCCTAAATTAGAATATATATTGAAATTATTAAATATATATAAAATTTTTTATAGTATTAAATATTTATTCATAATAGGTAGAAGAGATTACAACTCCCAAAAACACACACACATACCAAGAAACTCCAGTGATTAAAGACTTATCCCTCCCAATAATGAATGAAAAATTCTTACAAGACTTATTTTAATAAATATTTATGGCATGAACTCCTATATTATTAATGGACTAAAGTCCTAGACGAATGTTTCCCAAATTACCTATAAGAATAGATACTGTAGGGCCAGGTTGATTAGATAAGCATGACTCAGACTCACAAATCATTCTACACCATATCATCTCTCCTACTAGCATCAACATTAAATGTTTCACTATCACACTATGATATGTCACCATTCTATCAAATATTAGAATTTTTTGGGTAGTGTGTTGGTTTATGGGTTCCAACACAACCATCATTATTTTGAGCCAAATTTTGATACTTTGGAAGCCTTCCATGTCATCCACCTGGTTATATACGCAGTAATGTGACCAGTTAACACACCATGTCTCTTCCCAATCACAATCATTGGATCATGTTTTCCATCATCACACCATAGCATTGTACCCCTTCTTCCCACATTAAAGATCCAAGAGGGTATATGTTCAAATGGTAAGTTATAACACACTAATATCTCTTATATTTTTCCCACCCAGTGATGCAAGTAATTTTTAATGTTGTACCTCATACCTAGTCACATCTTTTCTTCCTTCTTGTTCAAATTTTATGTCCTAGATTTCTCACACAGGTGGATTGTTCTCCTATTGGACCAAAATTACAATACATGGACTAAAATACTTAATTAGCTGCACATTTCCACTATAACAATACCCTCTATAGTGCCTACAAAAATACTTGTAGAATACCTTCATAATTACATCCCCTTACTTGATTTTAACATGGTATTTTACATGTAGGATTATAGGGTACTTACCACTAATCCAAATCCCAAATGCGATTTATTCATTTTTATAATTAAGAAAAATTCATGTTTTATTATATTTTATTTAATATAACTATTATTTTGTTCTTGGGGGATTAATTGATTGGTAAATTATCCCCATAATCCTGTATCAAACTTATATAGGTATGAATTTCTGTGAAACAATAGATATAGTCTTGCACTATAACAGTCTGGATTCAATAACGCATACTATAGAGGGGTATCAAAGTGGTAAAACAATTTATAAAAAATTGGATTTGGGGGTATATAATTGGTCCTTTGGGCCACATGGACTATAAGACACACATTATTAAAAATATAAATGTTATTAAAGTGACATAATGATTGGATAACGTGATAGAGGATAGCGTGTGATTATCGGCAGTGGGTGGTTGGTTAGTGTCGGCATGGTGTATAATGGTCAGTAAAGGATGGCATTGATAGGATGATGTATCAGAAGAAAGATGGTTCTCTTGAGTGATTAACCCACCCCACCCCCACTCCGAACCTCGATGTCAGCTGTAGAGTATCCTACTTGGATGCACCACTTGGTTTATGTCTTGAGCATTGTGGGGAGACCCATAAGGAGCTCTATGAAACACACATGGAGAACCATGGGGTGATTCATGAGGAGACTCTATTGCAGTCATGCAGGATTATTTATCATCGAGGGACCTATGGTTGTTAGTAGGCCGATACATGGGTCACAACTGCATTACCATGGGCATGTTGGAACCACTTTGGGAGTTCCATGGGAAGATCCTCGATGCGAGCCAAATAGAACAACTATTGACCATCGTGTGGTGATAAGAATGACAATGTCCAGAGGGACACTATAGTTTCACCCTCAGTTTAAGGAAATGAACCATTATGTAGTCAGTATGGTTGTGGAACTCGTGACCATGAAAATAACCAAGCATTTTGGTGAATCATACAATAAAACCTTCATGTATTAAAAAACATGGGCATTCAAGAGCCATTGAAATATAATAAAATATGTGAAGTGAGTATCTTTAAATCCTTATGATGAGGGATGAGGCTTGACCCACTGAGGTTCCTCAGTACGATCATGTTTTATTTTTTTATCCTATCTATCTAATATATATATATATATAATTAATGAAATTTCTTAAATGAAATGAGGAACATTGAAAAAATATAATTAACTATAAAGGGTTTTTATAAAATTTGTAATATATACGTATTTTAATTTATAATGAATTTTTATTATCATTGGGATGTATCATTTTATAGGTATATAAATAATTATTTTTTAATATAAATATACTTTTAAATAATTAATTATGTATTCTAGTTGATATTTTACTCATTTATAAAATTAATAATATTTTCAATTATAATTAATATTTTTTAAATTTTGTTTAAATTAATTAAATTTTAATATAAAAAATATATTGGTTATTGTCACAACATATGTGTTCCATGGTGGGTGATATATTAGAGTTTCTTCTAATATTCATGTTTCATGAAACCATGAGTGAGGATCAAACAAGTAAAATGTATAATTAAAATTTTCAATATATGAAGATATGAAGATCTGGGCTTACGAACTTTCTTTTTTGATTAATATTGATCATTAGAAAATACCCTTTTATATTTCCTTTTTTGTGCTATCAAGATTCAAGAATATAATTCCCTTAGGGGTGATCCACACATTCTCATATGATTTCAAAGCAATGCTGCTCGATCTTTAGGTTCTAGCATGGGGAATTGAATGCCTTTCATTGTTCGTTCTTGATCACTCATTGTTCGGTCTTGAAAAAACCCCTCTTGTATTTTTCATTCTTCAGAGGGAGAGAGAGGGAGGAGTTGAGATAAATCTTTGTGCGCAACCATTATCTCTTTCAAATGTACACCGATCGAAACTCTACTTTGTAGACATGACCGTATATTTATAGAGCTAGGTTTTAGGTTAAAATAATTATTTCATTACATTTCGACCATTAAATAATATATTAACATTTAATAAAACCAATGTCACATAATAAAATAATAATATTATTATTTTTTGGGGCACTCTAATTTGCAGTATAACATGTATTATTTAACTAACATGTTAATTAATATTTGTCACCAGAATCGGTCTTGGTCCATTCAAACTACTCTAGTATTTATTAAATACCCGAATAAATATTTTATTCTCTTAAAAAAGTATTACATTCACAAACTAGTAAAAAAATATTTATTAAATATACAAGAAAATAAAAAACAAAATTTATTAATAATATAGTTAATAAATATTTATTTAATTTATGGGATAAAAAAACATGAATAAAATAATTCATCATTCTTGAGAAAAAAAATTATTCCACTAATAAAGTTCAAATAGAATTTAATCATGATCAATTGGAGCACTTAGGGTGTGAGCACCAGGGGGAATCATGCATTTCTACATAATGTCCACGATTATTGTATAATACTGAGTCAAAGAACCCATGTAACCGAACTTAATGTAAGAATGATGAGAACCCCATATGAATTGTCATAATTTAATATAATCATTTTGTCTCAATATCTCATCAATAAAGTTTTACATCTATGTCACTACGTATATTATTGATATGTCTTTCTTTGACTACCTAAAATAAAAATCATTACAACTTGTCTATGGAATTTAATGTGATGGTTCTGTTCCAATCAAAGGACTGGGATATACAACATATATAATGATGGAATGGGCATGTCCTTCCTCAAATTATTTATTAATGACATATCAATCTTAACACACCCATTGTACCCTACATCCATCCAACATATAATGTGACAATATTTGTCATTATATCAAAGTGTGTGAGTCATGGCATGCATCAATGATAATATTAAATTCAAATGACCATTACAAATGCTTGAAGATATAAACAACCAATGACACTAAAACATGTAGAATATATACTAGTAGGTATATTCTCATAATCTCCCACCTTGGAGATTATCATGTGTGAACACCCAGAGAAGAATCTTCATCCACTTATGAGTACTCACACCCAGTGTTGTATATACCATGTGTCCTATCATTATATGTTATCCTAATGCAGATATATATTTAAGATATATTTCCATAGAATATAATCATTCACATTATAATTGGGAACTGGTATAACCCAATAAATTCAAGAGATATTCTAGGACATTAATAAATCAATATAATGTAGAAGAACAACCAGTATATAATAATTTATTTATATTAATATTCACATAGTTGGATATATAAGTAATCTAAATTAAAAAAGTATTTGGATCAAGGGAAAAACTCCCCAAAACTCCCACTTTCACTAGATACAACTAATATTGAAAGGATAGTCTTCACATGTTAAACATGATTCTACTGAGTATAGATACAGTTGTTATGACTACCATTTTTCTGTGTCTTGGGTTGGTTAGGACATATGTCTCTATGGCAGTTCTGTTTAATTAAACATTACAATATTGAGAAAATCTTACAAGTATTAATTCAACCAATTATCCACCTATTATTCTCCTTTTGTAATAATAAAATCCTCATTAAAAAGCTAAATACAGTGTATCATAATGTGTAAAATTGCTTAATTTTGGTAAAACCCAAGATTGGAATAGGACAAATCTAAACAACTTCTTATGTTCTATCAGAATCTGCAATGTACTGGGATATTCAAGTTATGGAAACCACTAGATACAATACGTTTTTCCTACATATTATTATAGTATTATGAGTTATACATGATCAAATTGATCTAAATAATTATAAGTGTTCAATTGTGCTACTTTCCATCTACACCATGCCATCCACTTGGTTCCATGGGCAGTAATGTAACCATTTAACACACCATGTCTCTCCATTGTCACAACCATTCCATCATATTTTCCACCATCATATCATAACTGAGAACCCCTTCTTCCCACATTGAATATACAAGTTTTTATGGGGTCATATGATAAATTATAATACATTGTTCACTCTTATGTGCATCACAATCAGTGATTTATGGGAGTTTTCATGTCGTACCTCATACATATTCACATTTTGGCATCTTTCTCGGTCCCATTGTGCCTCCTAGCATTCTAACACTAGATTCTTGTTTCCCATATGGCCCAGATTCCAAATACATAACGTAAAATCCCAAATTGGCTTCATAGTTTCACTTCTACAATACCCACTATAGTGCCTACAAAATTACTGGTACAATACCTTTAGAAATACATCCCCTTCCTAGATTTGAACATGGGGGGGTTCATGCAGGATTATGGGGTGCCTACCAGTAATCCAAATCACAAATTAAATTTAATCACTTATATAACAAATAAAAAATTAATTTTTATTTTATTGTTTTGAATATAATTATTATTATGATATTGGGGGATTACTTTAGTGGTCAATTCTCCATGTAATCTTGTGTCAAACTTGAGTAGGGATGAATTTTTGTTTCACTATAGTAGTGTTGTTTCTATATCATGTATTGTAGTTGGGGTACTTTATTTTCAATACTATTCATAAAAAAGGTAATTTGGGCTATATAATTCGACATTCAGTCCACATAGACTATGGGCCACACATTCGTAAAAATAGAAAGGCCATGAATGGGATAGAATGAAGGCACAACATGATGGATGGTAACATAGGGCAATCATTGGTGGATGGTTGGTGGGTGTTAGTGCGGTGTATGGTGGTCGGTAATGGAAGGAAATGTCTATAGGGTGTAACAGGAGTTAGATGGTTCTCTCAACTAATTCAACCCAGCCCCACCCCCTCAAATTGTGCATGTGGTATGGAGAGTATCCTGCCTAGATGAAACACCAGGTGGATTTCCTAACCATTTTGCAGAGCACCATAAAGAACTCTATAAGACACATAAGGTGCACCATGTGGTGCATCATGAGTAGCCTCCATTGCATTCATGGGGTTTAGTTTATCATCGATGGACCTATGGGTATTGATAGGTTGATACCCGGGGCACAAAAACATTACCATGGGAATGTTGGAACCCCTTTGGGAGTTCCATGGAGAGATCCTTGATGCAAGAAAAATAGACCCACAATGAACCACCATGTGGTGTTAAGCATGACAGTGTCAGGAGGGACACCATATGTTAGATCCTTAGTTCAAGTAAACAAACCATTATGTAGTCAATATAGGTGTGACACTTGTGGGAAATACAATAACTTGGCGCATTAGTGAATCATGCCATATGGACTTTGAGTCTTCCAATAATTGTGAATAGAAGATCCATTTATATGTAAAAAAAGGTCAAGTGAGTGTTTTTCAATACTTTTGGGGAGAAATTTGATATGACAGAATGAGGTGCAAGTGTATGGTCATGTTTTATTTTTTTCACACCCTTTATTTAATATATATATATATATATAATATATTTATATAAATAATAATATTTAATAAATAAAATGATCCACATTTAATAAAATAATTAACAAAAAATGGTTTTTATATAATTAATAATATAAAAATAATTGAATTACTCGTTATTTTTTATTATCATTTGGATTTATATATATATATAGGTATAATTATTTTTGAATATAACTACACATTTATATAACTAATGATATATTCTAAAAATTATTTTATTCATTTATATAATTAAAAATATATTTTATTATAATTAGTAATTTTTAAATTTGGTTAAAATTAATTATATATTTATATATATAATATGTTGGTTTTGGGTGCAGTGGAAGCATGCGATGGTGGGAGATATATTAGAGGTTCATTTAATATTAGATTTGTATGAAACCATGAGTGAGGATCTTGCACGTGAAATTTATAATTAATTTAATTAACATATGAAGAAATGAATATCTATGATTATTAAATTCTTTTATTAAAGTCCATCATCCAAAAATACCATTTTATATTTCCATTTTTTCGTTGTGAGTATTCAAGGGTAGAATTCCTCTTGCGGTTATCCACACATGTGCCTTTGATCTCCAAAAAATTAAACTTGATCTATGTGTGCAATTATGGGGAATCAAATGACTTTCATTGTAAATTCTTGATCGCTCATTCTTCTGTCATGAATATATCATTCTTCTATTTCTCATTATTGAAAGGGATAGAGGGGTAATAGATGATATAGAATTCATTATGCATAACAATTCTCTCTTTCGATTGCACACTAACCGATACTCTAAACAATTGATATTACCATATATTTATACAACTAGGGTTTAGGTTAAGATAATTATTTAATTGATTACTAAACATTAAATAATATAATACCTTTAAATAAATCCAATTCCACATAAAATAATAATAATAATTTAATTTTGTGGTACACAACAACTTGTGCAATAAGAAGTATTATTTAACGAAATTTTTAATTAACATTTGTCACAAAACTCAGTCTTAGTCCATTCAAAATCATCTAGTTTTTACTTAATACTTAGATAAAATATTTTATTCTCTTAAATAAAAATTTTATTCACATACCATTAAATACATATTTATTAAATATCCAATAAAAATAATATAATATATTCACAATATCTGGAATAAATATTCATTTAATTTACGTGATCAATAAAAATTAAATAAAATTATTCCTCATTATTGAGAATATAATTTATTCTATTAATTAAATTTAAATATAATTTAATTAATATTGACATAAACAATTAGTGTGTATCCATCTAGGATTATTTATTTTAGTCCTTATATAGGCTCGTATAAAGTCCAAGATTACATCCTAGAAACATGTTAAGGTATTTAATAGAGATAACATTTTCATACTTTTTATGTGTTTTTACAATGAATTAATCCCTTCCAATATATCATTTTGAGTGTATTTTCATGAATTATGGATTTTTGGTGTGTTTTGGGATAAAATGTGAAAATTTCATCATTCTGTAATATAAAAAGACTTTAATCACTATGGTATTTTGGGAATAAACATTAAAATATTATTCAAATTTGTGTCATTCTTTTCTTCATATTTTTTAATTTATTTTATCTAACTTTTTCTTTAAGAAGAATAGAATATTCAAACATATAGGGGCCAAAAAAATAAATCATGTTGGAAAATTATTCAGATGGACATAGTGGACCCACCTTAGAAAATGAGGCATAACATGGACTACATACCTCCAATTGTGATGATTCAACCTGTAATTGAAAAAGGAATCACAATACCGTTTCAAAAATACCTTTTAAGGGGTTATACACTCAATAAGGTGGTCATTAGATGCTACACATTGAATGAGGATTTATATAATTCTTAGTTATAAAAATAAATACTCATTAATAATTTCATAACATCTTCAATATGCATATAATTAATGTGAAATTCTAAAGGGAGAGATAAAATTCAATTTTGAACCTTCTATAAGAAGGTCCCTTGGGGTGATTCTAAAACTTTATGGATGAAAAAAGTGAAAAATTTCGAGTTCAGATTCTTGAGGGGGAGCTGTTGGAACCATTTCTTTTCTTCTTTTATTTTTTTATTCTTTTTTTTTACTTTAGTTTAATTTTAAATTTAATTATAATTTATTTTATTCTAAATACTAACTAATTCATTCATGTTTTTTTTGTGTCTTCTTCCATCCATCCTCCATTTTTCTTCTTCATCTTCTTCTCCTTTATCTCCTCTTTTAGTCTATTATTATTTTGTGATTTCATGTTTGTGTATTCATTGTTCTTCTTTTATCATCCTCATTATTTATATTTTATTATCTTATATTCTTCTTTCTATATCCACCATGACCTCTAACCCTAAAATATTAGGGGCTATCCTGAGGCTTCGGACTATGGTTCCTTCTTGGTTAAGAATTATTGATGGATTTATAATTCGATTGGGAATTATGTTCATGTGGGCGTGGAGAATTGGTGTACATACATCCCTTACAAAATAATATTTATGGTTTGGAAAGACTGAAAAAAAACATATACCCATATAAGATAATATTAAGAGCACTAGTATTCTATTTTCTTTGAGATGAAACTATTGTAGATCACCAAAGAAGAAACCATGAAATAGAACTTATTTGAAGCCCAATGGGAAAGGATTATATGGATTGGAAATGGATCCATAACTAGAGTGGACTCATATGATTACATGAGGTCCAATTTTCTTTATTTTTTGGATTTCAAGGAATAAAGACTAATTTGAGGGCCTCCCATGTTAGATGATGGCCATCATCATTAGAGAGAAAATGTTATTAATTGATATTGTTTAACGGCTCAAGAGATTGAAGGATTATACATCTCTATGACCTCTCATTTATACATGCACGCCCAAAGAATATTCTTAATATACTCTCTAAGGTCGATGGATACATTGGGTCCCTGACTATTTATGGTTGAAGTTAAATATTGTGGCTCATGTAACTTAGGGATGATGTGCAGTGGAGGTATGGTCTGTGAGGCTAATAGATATATTTTGATCTCCTTCATGGCCTTTTGTTGGAAAGGGGAATCTCTCAAGGCCAAAGTCAATACTATGTTATCCAACCTTGATCTCAGAAAGAAATAGAATATCAAGATATCGATAGTAGAAATGAACTCCGAACTATTATACAATTATATGCATGACCATGGTTCACCCCTTGGTCAATAATGTATCAAATATAAAATACTATTAATCCAATCTCTCATGGAACAGATATATCTCACACCTGGTGCAAGGGGAATAAAGCAGTATACTATTTATCCTCCAAGGATCCTCTAGATGATCTCTTTTCCTTCTTCTCTATATTGGAATCCGTCCATAGAGAGGGAAAAAATATGGTTATTAGTGATTCGCTTGGGCCTCAACACTACAGACCCTATAATATTTTACCCTTTCCCAGTGTACTTTGTTGGACTACGATTTCATTTAATAAAATTATTATTTTGTTGGTGGTTATGATCAAGAGTAAAATTGCATGGGTGCAATAGCCATCCACCATGACACTGAAAATAATTTTTTTCTATTCTTTTATTAAATCTTTTCCCTCCCTTCTATCAGATACATGCTATGAATAATATGGAGTTGATCCATTCAGTGGATGAAATCTCATATGATGGATCTAGGTCCTAAAAAATGTTATACTCTCAATTGATGTTTCCAAAAACCATTATTATACACAAAGGTGAAATTAAGAATTACAAATGCATTTGAAATATCAAACTACTAAATAAAAGAATTTTATTTCATGAATGATAAATAATTATTTAAATATAAAAATTAATCAAAACAAGAATGAGGATAATTATTTAACACACAATCCAAACCATAATAGCTGATTTCTTTCTTCCGTAAATTATTTTTTTCATTATATGTTAGTTTAATATTTTCTTTCATTAAAATTATCTCAATTTTTTAGAAAAAAATATTAAAGAAGATGTAGTTTAGGTGAATTACATTAAGAAAGTGAACAACTGAGAAAGCTCCTTGAGTGAGAACAACCTTGTCAAGATTTGTGTTGCATTAGTAAAATTTAGAAACATTCTTTAATCTATTCCCTACCACATGCGTATGTTAGGACCCAAGATAAATAACTTAATGTCACAATGATGACCACCATATATGAATACTCTCTATGAAATAGAATCCCTTTTTATCAATATCTCATCAAGAAGGATTGACATTTGTGTTACCAACCTATATAATCGATATGCATTTATTTAACCATCAAAAATTAAAGTCGTTACTCAAAGGAAATAGAATTTAATGCGATAGTTCTATATTGATCAATGGATCGACATATCAACATCTATAAAAATTAAAGGAAAAAATCCTTCCCTAACTTGTTTATTAATAAAATTTTAATCATGATGCACCCAACATAAACAAAATCCCTCCAACATATTGTGTGATAGTTTTAGTGAGTAAATCAACGTTCCTGTGTCATGAAAAGCATCAATTATAATATTAAAGTACAAGGACAATTGCATGTTCTCACCTATAGGAATATCTGATGACACCAAAACATGATGAGTTCCTACTATCTGGTCTATTCTCATAATCTTCTACTGTAGAGATTACCATGTGCGAACATCATGAGAAGAAGTCTCATCCCCTTACAAGTACTCACAACTTGTGGTTTACATACTATGTTTCCTATCACAATATTTTATAAAAACAAGGAACTATATTTAAGAGATAACAAGATAATGTCTCTTGGTTCTTGTCATAATGGGGAACTGATATGACATTTTCACTGAAACAGATACTATAAGACATTATCACATCAAAATTATGTAGATGAAAAATAAATATGTGATAATTTATTTATATTAATATTCACTTATTTGACTATATATGTAATCTAAAGTACAAAGTAGGTGGTCCAACAGAACCAAATACAAATAATTCCCACTTTGACTATAGTCAACTTCTAATGATATGTTATTCCTCACATGTTAAACATGATTATACTGAGTATTGATATAATTTCTTATCCTACCATGTTTATATGGATAGGGTGGGTTAAAAAATATGTTTGTGCAAAAGATCTGTTTACTATGACACAAATATATTGATAAAATACACAAGTATTAATTTAACTGAGTATCCAACCCTAGTTCGCATTTTTGAACCCTAAATTTAATACTAAATCTATAGTCATTGTTTATCATAAGAATATAAAACTAATACCATTTGGTATGACACACAATTGGAATATGATGTTGCTAAACCACTTCTTGAACTATATCAGAAGCTGAAACATAATGAGATATTATATATTTGTAAACCAATAGCTTTAATAAGTTTTTTATAATATTAATACATCCCTATTAGTGATAATAGTTGAAATTGTACTAAATAATGATATTTTTTCAGTTCCATTATTCCCAAGTATTCTCACTTCTACAGACATCAGGAACAGATACAGTTGTACTTTTCAAAGTACTATAGGATTATTAAAATTTCAAGTATATCAAATTATGTTTTATTTATTTTATATCCACCTATTATTCTTTATGAACAAGAATTATAAAACATTAATAAATGTCATGAAACAAGAGATTGATTCATATAACTTAATTTGGTAAAAATATTTTAATATCCATAATCACTTCCAATTCCAATGTGTGTTCTAATGGATGGATATTTTTCCAATAACAATTCATTCATGAATTGTTTCTAATTTTATGTTTCAATACTATAAGAATATATTTACAATTAATAGATTTATGAAAAAAAATATTTATATTTTTATGGGTCTTGTTCCCTAAAAGATGGTTTCCAATTTATGTAATACTTGAATAAATTTCCACAGTCTTAGAAATCCTGTAAAACATAAAAAAATATTTTTGTATGTAATTAAAATATTTATCTTTAAATCTTATAGTGCTCCCACTATCTAGTTTGAGATACTTCCCACTCATTCGTTTCCAGTCAAATATCCTTTGATCATTATGCATGATTTTTACATAAATGAATTTATGTAATCTGAATATCTTATTGAATATTTTTGATGCCACTAAACCTTTTAGTTATGCCTAGTAGACGTATACCATATGTTATTTTCTTGGTATTCTCTTATAGAAATATTCCATAAGGATTCCGATAGATGATGTTTCCTTGAAAATCAATAACCTAAAATAATGATCATAAAAATATTATCTAACAAGAAAAACCCAAAAATTATGATAGTAATGATGAGTGGTAAATAATTTTAGTCATAAACTAAAACTCTAAATAACCAGTAATGTTTTATCGGTATTATCTCTTACCAACCATTCCATGTTTCTCTCGAATACTCAATAGTTGTATAATTTCATAGAAACATTAAAAATATAGATTATTGAATCTTGATGCATGAAGTCCATTACTTGAATATATATATATACACACATGTAAAGTATAGCATATTATTATTTACTACTTCTTTAAAGTAATAATTATTCTAAAAGAATAATAAATTTACCACCCACAATAGTAAAATTAAACAACCTCTTCATTTATAAATCCCTATGCATTATGCATCTATGAAACTGCTCATCCAACTTTGATCAGCAGATTAAAGTATTCCTTTTCCAATTTATGTGAATCCTGAGTCTTATCCCATTGATGTTAAGTCTACTCTAACTATCTTTAAATTTATATGATTCCTTTATCAAAATATATTCAATATTGACAAGAGGTTAATATCTTTAGTGGTTATAATATCATTAACATAGATCCACCTTAGTGATTTAATGTTAACTTTTAGCAAAGATCAGATTCTAACAAATATTTTTCAATAGAAACATATGGTAGTGTCTGAATATATTCTTATCATATTCCAATATATATTATATCCATTATACAATATAGTTTTTATATGGTTAGTTGTTTCACTTCTATTTAAAAATATCTCTTGGATGGTATAATGGAATTTTTTAAATATATATAAGACTTATAATTAATATCCATTTTACTATCATCAATTCATTGATGTATATAGACAAATTTGAGTTTGGGATACCCTTTACTCTATATGTAATATAGATGATAACATGGATATGAAGTTCTTTGAAAACCAAGTGGAGAGATTACTCTATCATTACTAAGTGAACTAATTTACTTTACTGAGAAATTCAAAAATTTATTAAAGGGATCTCTTGGAGTATATGAAGTTATCTTCAACATTATAACAGTTCACATGGACATGTTGAGAAAATTTGAAAATAGTTATAACATAACATAATTTATAAATGTTTATTTATCTAAAATAGTATAAGAGTTTAGTTTATAAATCCAATAAATTAGCTTAATTGAGACTAGAATACTTAGAAAGGGAATAAAAAATAATCTATCTTGAAATTTATTTGAAAAATAATTAGATTTTTAAAATGATGGAATAGTTTTATATTTTATATTTATCATGTATTTCAATGGATATATTTGAATCTACAGTTACTAAAATAATAGTTTTGTATTTAATGTACTATAACAACATTCATTTAAAAAGGAAATAATATCTATTGTGTCTAGATGGACACTGAGGTAAATGTTTTGGAAATATTTATTACAAATTTGAATTAATCAAAAATGGTAATGAGAAATAGTGATATACCCATGTCCGACTTAAGAATAACCCATTATCAGCTCCTTTTGAGTTCACTCTACAAACTTTCAATTATTTATCATTTCCTATATATTTAATAAATTTATGATTTAATAATATAGTATCTAATAAAAAACAAACAAATATAAACTTGATTAATATACCTAATGTTGATTCAAATTCTTTCTTATTCAGTTCATCAAAATTTATTTTCCAATATCTATGATTTTCCAAATACGAAGTAAATAGCCTCCTATTCATTATTATAACATTAGTTATATTGTACATTTGAAGGATTTAAAAAGGGATATGAAGGATTTATATTATCCATGGGATCTTTAGTCTTGTTTTTAAAACTATTCACCATAAGGGGTGGAGAAATTGGATTCGGCCAGTCCTTATCAACTTGGTGAAATATGGAAAGAATATTCTTGATTTAATTATCTAATTTTTTATTCATTCAGTGAAAAATAATGATAATCTTGGTCCTATGGGTAATAAAACAAGATTAATGGATAATTTATTATCCATGTGGAAGCCTAATATTACTAATAGTTCAATATACCCCAATAATTTTAAATCATTATAAGTTGATAGATTACCTTCTTCTATTTTAGACTGATATATTGTATTGAAAAACATATTTATCTCAATACTTCCTATTAAATTCTCAAGAAAATTGAGATGTTCTGTTTTTGTGTAAGAATCCATGTATTTAGGTTGCATCATAAAATCTCTGTTCATATTTGATAGTATAACAAAATAGAAAAGATGCCCCCTAAACATATTTCTCATAGGCTTCTTTTTCACTTTCACTCTCCTGCTAGTCTAGAAGAACATGAATAGGGTTTCTAACACTTAATGATATCTATTTGATAATAGTTAATCTCATTAATGATTCTACCACATATGAAAATTTGAATTTATTAAGAAATTCCCTAATATTAGCAATGATTTCACTACTTTCATACTTATAGTTTTCATTTTATATAATAATTTACAAATATTATTAGTATTTTACTTGATTAAAAATTATGTAAGAAATCATAATAATTTAATTTTATTAATTCTACCACTATATTATCATGTCCCAATAGTGGTCGCTATTAAACATAGAATGTATAGTTTATAGGGCATTGTTGTGGAATGGATTTATCTTCACATTCACATAAGCTTAAAAGGGTTAGTCAAGAAACATGAAAGTATTTAGGGAGGTGGGTCTTTAGCAACTATGGAATTGCATGTCCTTGATCCATTGAGTGGACTCTCCAATCCTGAAATCCTGACTTGCATTTCCCAAATAGTTTCTCAAAATTACACAATGTTAAGAAATGTATACTCCTCTTAATATAAAATTGTTATTTCCAGCAAAAACCATTATAATAACCCCCTTATAAAATTTATTATCCAAATAAGGATTTCTCAACAACATAGTTCCACTGAGTTTCATTATTAATCATGTAATAGAAGGCCAGGTCTGAATTAATTTTTATTTGAGGGATTTAAATTTATTATGTATAAATTTTATCTCCTTTCATCTTTTACATGTCTTTTTAATATTAATTGTATGTTTCTTAATTAATTTACCATATTGGAAAAACAATTATGTATAATTCATTTATATATTTTTTTATGTCACATTAATACATTTATTTATGTAATCATGACCTTGCATCCAAAAAATTAATAATTTTCTAGAAATAAATAATTAATTAATTAAATTACATGTCCATGAGCTTTATCCAATGGTTTATTTAATTAGCGGGCATTAAATAAAAATTTGATATAGAGTAAATGACTCATATTTCTAGATTTTCAATAAGTTACCACAATACACATGTCCACTTATGTATCACCTAAGTTGGAATCATAATGGATCCATCTTTAACTGCCTCATTGTCTGATGGGATACTCCATTAGTTACATGTATTTATGACTCACACATGGTTTAGGGGAACCTAATGATGGGTTAAAAAGGGATTACATAAATATCCTTGGACACAAATATCCTACATGATAATAGATTGAGTGATGAATCACATTCCATCATATTTAATTTAATAATAAATTCTTAAAAAACCCTGAATGAAACTAAAATAAAACATCCAACACGTACACAGGTCTTGTTTAGGTTCATGAATGGCCATACAAGCAACAAATATAAAAATTTAACTAGCTAATATTTATTTCATTATTATTCATTTATTACAAGGATAAACGCGCTTGAATTAATTAATTAATTAATTAATTAGTTCCAGTTCATCTTAATGATAATACGAACATTATTGGATATACTAATTATTTATGTAATTCATGTAAAATAAATAGCACAACCAATAATGACATATATTTATTATAATAAACTAATTGAGCATCTGAAATTATTTAAATCCATTATTATGTTGTCAAATGCACAGTGGGGTTCCAATCAATTAAATAAGGATTTAATGAGGAAAATTTTCAATTTAATATGACATTTAATTATTTCCATTAGGGGGATACTACACAGCAAGTATATCCAGCCATACTATTTATATCTCAATTTACATGAATATAGATTATATGTTTGGGTCTGTAGAATATACCTTAGCTAAAATACACATACAGACCATATACATGTTGTGTATTCTATGTTTTCTGTGTCTTTGATTCGTGCCACTATTTTTGGTGTGTTTCTTCATGGAATACATGGTGTTTACAAGCCAACTATAGGCTACGCATCTCTTTTAGTCATGTGTTATTTTCCACAAAAAGTGGCTTGATGTGTTCTTTGGTTGTAGTATTTGATGAACTACACACAGTGAAAGCTGCATACACATCATTAATACCATATATTCTCTATGTTTTCAGTCTCATACCATTTTTACTATGTAAAATGACCACACATATTGGGTTATTTTCACCGCTAACTTGTGTAGATGACACAACATGTAGACTGATACATAGAGTGTAATATAAAAACTATTTCCCGGGTTGGACGGTCAATATAAGGAGTAACCCATGTGTAATTACTACATGGATCATTTTGTATCCCTTGGTGTATCTAGATATAGTGATCTTGGGTAAATGGCCTATACTTCCTAGTACATGCTGCGTAACCTTGTCTTATCAGTCAAAAATTGGTAGTTTCTTGATGGAATCCCCAATCATTCATCACATATCTTTAAACATTTAGGAAAATAAAACAATGAAAGAATCATGGATTATATTTTAAAGCATGTTAATTTAAATAATATGAATGAAGTAATAAAATGAAATGAAAAACTAATCACAATTTTATATAGAGAAACAATCAAATAAATCATTATAAATTTAAACATGACCCCTTTGAGACCACTTTTCAGTTCTAGGAATAGTGGAAGAATGCAATTTTAGGTGATATATTATTGTTTATTTTAATATTGGAGTTTCCCAAAACCATGGGAGAGGTCCATTCATGTATAATTTATTATTAATTTATTTAATATATGATTAAATAAATACCTAATCTTAGGAACTTTCTTCATTCAAGAAAATTGATCATGTGAATTTCCCTATTCAGATTCCATTCCTTGTAATGTGAGGATCCAAGGATATAATCCCTCTAGTGGTGATCTACACGTGATCATATGATCTCCATGAAATGGCACTCGATCTCGATGTTCTAGTGCGGGGATTCAAATGTCATGTGTAATTTGTTCTTGATCACTCATTATTCAATCTGCAATAAATCAATACAGTAATTATCATTCTGAAGAGGGTGATAGTTGGAGGGTTTGATTGAGAATTAATTATTTATAACAATTCCCTCATTCAATTTCACAATAATAATTAATCTACATAATATACATAACAATATTTTTATTGAGTTAGGGTTTAGGTAAAAATAATTCTTTAATTTCAAGATGAAAATTAAATAATACAATAACTTTCAAAAAACCCCATAATACAAAATAAAATAAGAATAATATTATTTTGTGTAATTCACCATCTTTAAAAATGATACGTATTATTTAACCATCTTATTAATTAATATTCTTCACCAAACTCAGTCTTGTTCCATTTAAACTCATATTTCATTTATTGAAAAATCAAATAAAATATCTTATTCTCTTAAATAAATATTTTATTCACAAACCAGAAAATAAATAGGTATTAAATTTTCAATAACATAAATAAATTTATTATATTTACTATCCTATGAATAAATATTAATTTATTTAATGCAATCAATAAACCATGAATAAAATTATTCCTCATTCTAAAGTATAATATTTATTCCATTAATTATATTCAATCAAAATTTAATTGATATGAAAATAAAAACATAGTTTGTGGTCATTTCGATTCATTCTAATTGTTATCCACATGTCTTACATAAACTCTGATATTACATTAATGAAATATGTAATGGGACTAAATAAAAAGAGCTTAATGTCTCAAAAATTACATCCATATTTAAACAATGACTATGTAATCTAATCCCTTTTTCACAGTCTCCCATCATGGAGGTTGAACATCTATGTCACGAGCTTATATTATCAATAAATCTATCATTGACTATCTAAAATAAATATTATTACACAATAGTAATGTAATTTGATGTGACAGTTAAATTCCAATCAAAAGGCCTAGATTTCAACTTCCATAAATATAAAAGGGAAAAATCTTTCCTCAACTTATTCATTAATAACATGTCACTCATGTATAACCCAACATAACCTAATTCCCACAACCACATTTCAAGATGGTTTTGGCTAGTAAATATTTGTGTGTGAGTCATGACATGAATCAATGATAATTTTAAAGTCTAAGACTATTATTAACACTTTCTGATATAAATATATGATGAAACCAAAACATTTGAAATTCCTAGTGGAGGGTCAATTCTCATAGTCTCTCAAATTGGAAAGTAAGAAGTGTGAACTAAATGAGAAGAATCCTCATCTGCTAATGAGTACAAACACCTGATGATATTTATACCATGTTTCATATCATAGTAAGTTATCCAATAATATTATAATATTTAATATATATTACAATAGCATATCGATTTTACCATCATAGTGGGGAACCTATATGACATTATCAATTGGAATGATACTCTAAGACATTAGAACATAAATTTTATGTATGAGAGAAATGAAAATGTGACAAGTTATTTATTTTCAAATTCACTTCATTCAATATATCATTAATCTAAAGTACAATGTAGTTGGTTCTAGGCCACCGTCTCCAATAATATATACATCTATAAAATTAATTAATTAACAATAATATAGTTATATATTAGTAATTATAAATCTATTTAATTATAATAAATACTAAAACAGGCCTTACCAAATCACCAATAGTGATATCTAAAAGCCAATTGTGGTTGCCCAACGGTGGCCAATTAATGGTTGTTTTTGGTCAGCCGTTATTGGATATAGTGACCATCATTTGGTGATCATTATAGCTAAATTTTTCAACAAAAAATACTATTAATACACTAAGATACATCGATTTTAAAAAATAAAAATTAACCATAATTCGAAAATTCATTATATGTTTACATAATATATAATTTAATAAGATCATAACTAACCCCATTTAATTTATTCCCAATTTTCACAAACATAAACTAATATATCTAAAAGACTAAAAAAATAAAAAAAAATATTGTAGAAAAAATAAAAAAATCTTATAATTGGAAGCCACTAGATTATTGAAATTAATATTTAGTGTAATAAATAATTTGTTGGTCCTTTTTTCAATAGATTATATTTTTATAATAAGTTTTTAATCTAAAACTGTAGATTTAGTCAATCTTAGAAAATTTCACATAAGATTGACATTTATTCCACTCATACACATCTAAAATAATAAAAGAATAATTTTTTTATTATTTCACATTATGATATGGTCTTTTCTACAGTTTTAACCATTACACCCATGTTTCCATGATTGAAAATAATAAAAATACATTTTGGGTATCCTGAGAAAAAAAAATAGTTTAATTGATGTGGTATCAGTTAATAAATTTTAGAAAATAAATTAATTGTCTATTTTCAATGATTTTATGGAAATCATAGGTTGTTTTTTTGGTTTTGACCCCCTTAACACATGTTTTTAAAAATTATCAAATGTTTAAAATATTTTTATTCAGTTATTCTAAGAGAAGTATTTGATACGTTGACATGTCATCTATTCATTAAAATATAAAATAATTCAATGAATATTTTGATATGATATTACACCAAAATAAGGTCATTTTTTATGGTTTTGACTGCTACACACACATTTTAGTGTTTTAAAACTCGAAGAATATGTTTTCAGTCATCTCATGAAAATGAAAAATCAAAGTGAGATGGAGTAAACTCCTATATTTTATGAAAAACTATAATATTTTTCATATGATTTAATGGAAATCAGATATCTTCTTTTTAGTTTTGATCCACTGATGAAATTTATAGAGACAATAAAATACTTAAAAGAAACGTATTCAATAATTTCACAAACCCCCTATATTAGATTTACATGTTTTCAACTCATACACATAAAAAATAAATCATTGATTGTTTTCTTATGATTTCACATAAATTCCTTATTTTTTAATGTTTTTGGACACTACATGAACAATTTACTATTTTAAGACAAATTAGATGTGTTTTCAGTCATCCCAAGATAAAAAACATGGATTGACATGGATATACTAAATAAATATCATATATAAAGACAATGTTGTTTTTATATGATTTCACAACAATAATAAGTCCATTTCTTGGTTATTACCCCCTGATCTATGTTTTCAAAGATTATCAAATATTTAAAAACATCTTATTTAGATAGTTTGAGAAATCATCCAATCATATTCACATTTCATATTCTCTTATAGATCACAAATAATTCCAACACAATTATCCTATTATTTTACACCAATCTGGGGAAATTTTCTCTTCTTTTGATTATTTCATAAATATTTTAGTATTTCAAAACACATAGAATTAATTTTATGTCATATCAATCGATAAAATTGATTGATGTGGTGTGAGATCCAATATATCAAATAATATATCTATAGTTGTTTTCTATGATTTCATGGAAATCGAAAGTTTATTTCTTGGTTTTGATCCCATAAAACACATTTTTAAATATTGTCAAAATTTAAAAAATTGTTTAGTTTCATAGTCTTAGAAAAGTACCTATCAAAATATTATACCCTCTACCTACACATCCCAATAATAATTAAAAAAAATTCATAATATTTCAAATCAATATGAGAATTTTTTTTATGTTTTTAAATATTATAATCATGTTTCAATGTTTTAAAACAGTAAAGATGTGTTTTTGACCATTCTCATAAAAAACTCTTATTGATGTGGTGAATAATCCTATATTTCAAAAATTAATATATCATTGTTTTATAATGACTTTATTGAAGTCATAATTAATTATTTTTCACCCCCAAAGGTATGTTTCTAAAGATTATCAAATATTTAAAAACATCTTATTCATACACTTTGATCACACCCCACATCTGATTATTGTGTTGTCTATGAATACACATAATAAACAATTTTAATGCAGTTTCTCTATGAATTCATGTCAATATGACATATATTTTTTATTTTTTTTATCACTACTCAAAAATCTTAGTGTTTTTTAATCTTAAAAAATTTCTTCTTTCTTCCGGAGAAAATGAAAACTCATATTGATATGGAGGTTGTTTAAAAAAATTAACAAATAAATATATGATTATTTTTTTATGATGTTATAGGAATGAAGGTTTTATTTTATATATTTACACTCATTGACTGATGTTTTTAAAGACTATTAAATCTCTTGAAACTAAATATTTAGTAAATCTCAGTACACCCCTAATTATATTGATGTTTCATCAAATAATATATATATTAAACATTTCAACAATTCTTTTCCAATGATTTCATGTAAATATAAGGTATTTTGTTATGGTTTTGGATTGTACATTAAAGTTTTTGGTTTTGAATTTAAAAAAAATGATTTTGTAGTCATATTGAAAAAAACACAAATTAATGTGAAATCAGTTCTTAGATTTGAAAAATAAATCTATGGGTTTCTCTATAACTTCACAACTATCAGAATTCATTTTCTGGTTTTATATATAATAACCTAGGTAATAATATAATATATAGTTTTTATATTTATATCAATAATTTATTATATTTTTATATTCATTATACAAAATATTAATTAATTTTTAAATCAAACAAGGAATTTTTTTATTTAACGCAATTATTATCAGGTTTTACTGAAATATTTAATTTTAAAATTATATAAATTAACTTTGAAAATATGAATTCCATGTTTTAAATTATCATGTCAAAAATATCTTAACTTGAATTTTTGATAATTATCTAAAATGATTGATGTTTTAGTGAATATTGAAAAAACTATATTTGTTAATGAAAATTTTATTTCATTTCGATTATTTAAAAATTCAAATTATATTTTTGATGAGTTTTAAAATATAATAATTTCTTATTGATTTAAAATAATATAATTATGGGTTTTTAATTGAAATTTAAAATTTAATTAAGTATAAAAATATTGTGAAATTAAAATGTCATTTTTATGAAAACAAATAATTTGTCACATTTTTCTAGTTTAATTTAAAATTAAATTATGTATCTTTTTTTAATTGAATCTAAAAAATTAGATTACTTATTTATAACCATGGTTTAAAATTTATTATATATTTATCCTTTTCTTTTGTTCAATATTAATAGTAAGCCTAGTAATTTGTTTATGTGGTGAAGGGTAAATCCGGTTATTAATGCTAACAATAATTTGATAAAGACAATAAAATAACCTTAAAATCTGCTTAAATTTTATAATATGAGTTTTTTCAACCCTAATATTTAAATATTTTGTTATATGACCCTTTTTCCCATTTTGGATGGTATTTTAAAATTTATAATAATTTATGTAAAGATGAGTAAAAATGTAACACTCTTGTTTTTAGATAATATATGATTTTAAATAATAGGATAGGTAAAGGACATGTGTAGTAATAAATATTATTTTGAAATATGTATGATTATTTCCTTTATGGTAAATTATTTTTAATTTTTAGTAATGAAATAATTACCTTAAATTCTAACACAACGCTGATGCAATAATTATTAAATTAATGGAGGAATCAAATAATAAACATTAAAAATATTAAAAGTAATAAAATTTGAGATAAATAATGTAATTCCTAAATTTTATATGTGAAAATGACATATTATTTACACAGTAAACTATTTATTTTTAATTTTATTTCTTTTCATGATACTATTAATGTCAAAGTAATGAATAAGTCTAAAAATTGACATTAATAGTATTTTATAATAAATAATATTCTATTAAATGATATAAAAATCATGAAAATCATAGATATATTAATTTTATTAGTATATTTTATATATTATCAAACATTAACTGTTTATTGTCCATTTTTCCATTTACTATAATTATCCTTACCTTCAAAGAGTAAAAATCCATATTGCCGTGGTATTTTTAAATAGATTTAAAGAAAGGATAAAAATAAAATAGAAGTGATAAAATTATGTAAAAAATTGTCTAATTTTTATTATTTCAAATAATTTACTTGCATAATTATATTATATTTAAAATAAATTAGTTTCCATAAATTTGGAAATGAAAATAATTTTACATTAATGAAATTTTTAATGAAATTCCAAGAGAGAACTTCCCCTCTCAGAATACCTCTTCTTATCATTTAATATCACATGTAAAACCTTTTTGTTCTGAATATCCCAACAAAAATACCTTAATTACATCTATTATCAGATACTAGAGGATTTTATTTGATAAGAACACATACCTATCAATGGTTTTTATATAAACCATAACAGATTTTATAAATAAGAGGTATTGTTCTAAACTATGTGTTTTTGTTTTGTTTATTCTGCCATCTCCTTAAAATCATCTTTTACCATGATAAAATAATAACACCAATATATTTAATATACTCATGTGTATTTTTGTTAATGTAAAATCCTATATCCATCTCCCTTTCTATAAAATATTAAATAAAACCATCGTTCAATTATACCGTGGACTACCGCCTCGTGAACCGATGTAATTCATTTTTCATAACCGCATCTCATGGTTGGTTATAATAATGTAATTAATGTATATATTATATTTAACATATATTTAACATTATGAAAATATAATATATCTTTTAATTTATTACCTTTCCATTCACTGAACAATGATAACATAATTCGTACATATAAGTGGACTACCATCTCTAGAGAGGTATTTAGAAAATGACATGATTAATTTTTCATAACCACATCACATGGATGACATATATTATTATTTTTGAAGAAATATTATTATATTTATTATAAAATAATTATTCTATAAAGTTAAAATAATAATTACCTTTACTATGTAATGATCATTGAAAATTTGACATGTTACTCATGTGTACGTATGACCTACCGTCTCCATGATTCTATCATCATCCATTTTTTATAACCATAGTTCATGATTGGTTTTAAAATAATTATTTGTGTATAGATATATTAATTATTTCATGTTTATTATTCTTGATATGATGTAATAATGACGTCTTTGACCACATTGATCCTACTATTGTCATTTTTGACTTATGAACTGAATATCATGAAAACATGCAACATAAAATTAAATAGTTATGTAATTGTATATGACATGGTAATAAGTAAAATAAATGAATTAATGAAAATGAAAAATCTTATGAGGAATATTAATAATTAATTTTACCATATTATCCAGGAATCTAAAGAACATCTGCAACGATTCAAGATTGAGGTAAGGGACACTGTAACATCAAACACCATTTTAATGATTTACTAGTAAAATAATTTTATTCCATACCAATTTTTAAATTTATTTTATGATATATTTATAAAGAAAAAAATAACTATTTATGTTATTGTTTGACACATGAATTCAACGGTTTTCAAAAATTAGTCTTCTTATAGATTGTTTAATTTTCATTACTAATGGCAAAAGGAATGGTCTATTTTAACATGTATGCTGAAAAATACTTTTCCCACATCTGTAATAGTAATCTTATGTTTGGATTACTTTACAAGAATTTGTATTTTATTAAATTAAAAAATTTCATTCTATATTCTCTGTATTTCAATATTGATAATGGTTTTTAATATAAAATGGTATTTTGATATCTAAAACTATTTTTGCCCACAATTTTAGAAGAGTTTTCAAGAGTTTCATTCATGATATTTTTCTAGCATTTTTTTAGAAGGGTCGATTCCCATTATAGATCACCAATAATCCTGATACATCTTATAATAATTTTTAACCCCATTATAGCTCTTGGGTGAGCCCAATATTGCTTTTATGATGGGTGCACCTAGATATTTATACAAAGAATTGGGTAATGATTATGTTTTCTAGAGAATTATATTATAATTTAGATATATGATTATTCTAAATTGTATGGTTTTTTGATGGGTTTCAATATGATGATCTACTAAGGCACCTACATGAATTTTATATTCATTATAATAAGTTATCATTGAAATAGTTTGGTTTAAAAACTGTTAGATAGTGATCATTTTAAAGAAACAATGTTTCTCTTTTCTTATAAAAATTTATTTTGTGAAACAAAATATTTTTCATTGGATTTAATTTTTTTTATAGGAAAGTTTTTTCCCTTTTATGTCTTTAATTTTTATTCTTGTTCTCATCCCACAATTTAAAAAAAATAATATAGATTTAATGATTAGTAGGTAGAAGGATTAGGTCAAGATCAAACCTATGAAGATTTATCATGAGGATAAAAACATGTTTCTTTTTAAATGTTGTGTTTTGTGGGAAAAATAGATACCGGGTATAATTTTCCACTTTTAAATATATGTGACATCTATGTAATAGTTATGACCAAACTCTCCAAAACAAAAGACCTAAAATATCTTTGAAAAAAAAAGAATGTGAAATCTAGTTTAATGTAAATAGAATATATTATGTTTATTGTCTGGTCATTATAAAAAGTATTACAGCTAGGTTTAGATAACTTTAAGTGTTATGATAATATTAATATAATAAACATAAATATTTACCGAAATGGTTTTATTGAAATGATATATATTTTGAAGATTACTACATTTCTTCATCAAAAAACTATTTTCTCATAATGTTTTACAATATAGGAAACATGGATTTTTTTAGGAATACAGAAAGTGGATGATATCCTTCAAAATATGAAACCTAGAATGGTCATAATTTGAGTGAAGATGTTTTTTATGGGTTAGTTGAAACAAGCTATAATTGGTGATCGAATCCATAATAAAGAGCATCTGAATCTACCATTGTGGAACATTATTATAACTAAGCACTTCCCGAAACATTACCATCAATTATTCAGTAGAACTTCTGATCCAACGGTGGCTGAAGGATGGATAAATGCACAACTAAATTTATTTAAGGTCATTGGATGTTCTAAAAATCAAAAGGAAACCATTTTGTTTTATTATTTTAATGGTTAATTTGATCAATGGTGGTATTTGTGCAAGACTATCAAAGAGATAGATTAGATTGATTTCATGGAAGGTGACACATTTATGATTCTATTCCTTGATAATTATTTCTATAAGGTTGTTCATCTCATGATAAAGAAACATTTCATGAATGTAATGAAAATGGATGAAGATTCTTTAGATTAGTATGATTATAATGTAAAGATATTGGAAACATATGTTCTAGATTTTATCTTGGATATTGATAGAAAGATTCATCATATTTATTTATGGTTGAAGCTAGGATATCGAAATCCTGTGAATTGAAATGTTATGAGAAACTTTTTTTGTGTGTTGAGAAGGTAGAAATATAGTTCTATAATGAAAATTTATTCCATTATTACATGTAGGAAAAACTTCTATATGGAAATAAATATGGAATAATTCATCAAAGAAATCGAGTAGTAATAAAATAAATTTCTCAACTCCGGATAAGTGTGTTGAAAATAATCATGTATAGTAAATTCTGGAAAGTGATATCTGTGTGGAAGAATGGTCCAAAGGATCATGAATATAAAGAACACAGTTTTGAAAAACCAATGAATGGGGTGAAAAAAGATCCATCCATCTGTGAGATTCTTTAGTTTTAATAAGTAGGTTCATTATTCTAACCAGTGTCATAAGATAATTGCTCAGGAAGAAATCATCATGATCTAAAGTAAAAAGGTGTAGAAAAATATTTTACTACCACTACTACAGTTGATAGAGGTCGATCTAATGATTTGGTGATTAGTATGTTATTGGGGTATGAAAATTATTACAATACTCATTTTGACTTTAGATCATTACATTTTAACATTTTTGAGAAATTTACTTATAAAATTAGAGTATCACCTCATGAATGTAAGATAGATATTTTTGTGAAAACACTAGTTGGAAGTATTAATGAAACAAATATTTATAAAAATATTATTATTATTTGTAGTGGTATGGTATTCCATGAGAATATTTTTAAACTACACATGGTATAGTTTGATTTTATAATGGGAATGTATTGGATTTAAGATTATAATTCTAATATGGATTTCAAATCCAAGAATGTTTTATCCAATTATTTCATACCATTGATGACAAATCATGATATTGATAAATTAAAAAAAATTGTAGTGAATGTTACTTAGGAAATGTATTAAAGAACGAAAATATTTAGATTTTTGATTTCCTAGTACTTAATGAATATATTAATGTTTTTATTAAGGATTTATACAGTGTTATTTTTAATTAGTAGGTTGACTTTACTATTGGGTTAGTTACTAATGTTATGCATATTTCCTAACCCTATTTTCTAATAACAAAATTATAAATATTAGAATTTAAAAAATAATTATAAGATTTTCCAATTAAAGGTTCCATTCATCTATGTAATTCACCTTGGGATGCACTTATTTTTCTTGTAAATAAATTTATGATTCCATTAGTATTTTTATTGATTATAGATCCTTAAATAAAATCACTGTTAAGAAAAAGTATCTGTTTAATCATATCAATGATTTATTTATTCTTATCCAAGGAGTGCTCTATTTTTTGAAGATTTATCTATTTCCAGGGTACCACCAATTGAAGGTGAAATATGAGGATATCACTAAGACTATGTTTCAGAATATATATAGAAATTATGAGTTCATATATATTCCATTTTATTATAAGTCACTAGTTTTATTTAGGATATTAATAATGGAGTCTTCAATGACCATTTAGATAAATATTTATTTGTGTTTACTAATGATATATTGATATATTTTAAAAAAAATTAGCACCATAAAACAAACCTAAGGAAAATTTTTAAAACCCTTAAAAATAAACAAACTAAAATGAAAATTTAGTAAGTATGAGTTTTGGTTGATAAAAATTTCTTTCCAAGAGAATATTGTATCTAAATATGGAATAAAAATTAACCCTTCTAAAAATAAAGTTGATGAGGAGTGAAGAAGCCCAAAAAATATCATATAAATTCTGAGTTTTCTTGCATTAATGAGTTAATATCCATAGTTTGTTGAAAATGTTTCTTGATTATTAATCACATGGAATAAGATGACTAAAAAATGATTTAAATTCATCTGGAAAAAATAATTTGATGATTTTTATGAAATTAAAAATAATATCGATGAATGATTTATTTTTGAACTTTCTCTCTAGATATGTTTAATTTTTTTATTAGAGTTCCAATGTCCCGGTTTCGGAAGCCGCCTAGATGTGCCCCGTACCCGGTTGGTCACATAGCCTCAGGCGCATTTCCCTGCATGCCAGAGGCTTCCAACTATCAGTGAGGGCTTGGGTGTTATAGTTGGGAAACTATGCCCTCATTGGTAGAGTTCACAGTGGATTTAAACAACACACAATAGCGGAATCAGTAAATATCCAACAACAGTAAATAGTGGAAGACTGGTATAATAAAAAAATGGATCATATATATATATATATAATGATGCATGATACATATGTCTAGGAAAGTTGTGAAACAAGTCACAATGATGGAAATACAAACAGTGCTAAACCAAAGTACAAAAGTAAAAGATAAATAGCTCCTCAACATCACAAGCCTAAGCTTGGTCTCATGCTCTCCAGCTCCACAGCATGCGAAGTATCTGAAGTAGAAGGGAACTTTCCATTATCAATACTTGATGCAATATAATCTATTTGGGCCCAAAAGTATGACCCCAACAACGTGGGAGACTAAATCCCAGTAGGAAACCACCCAAAGATCTGTGCATAACAATCAGTGAATATATGGCAGGTAAAAGTACAGAAAATAGTAAACAAGAAAGTTCTCAACATTAAGCAATCCATAGTTTCAATATCAAGCAACAACAAAACAAACAACTAAACATAAATAGGTAACCCTCTGTGAAGTACTCATAGCCACCCCCTCTGGTCCTACAAATGAAGTATGGGCAACCCTCTAGGTAGTGCACTCAACCTATCCCCTCTGGTTCAGTCATAGAATTCATAAAGAATCTCTAGGGAATAACACACAATCAATTTCCCTTATATTATAAGGTAGTCATGGACTCTCTGAGGACGCTCACAAGGTCAATTCCCCTTATAGCCCCAAGTTCAAGAACTCGTTGAGGAAGCTCACTCCATCAAATCCCCATATAGCCCAAGTCATTCAAAGACTCTCTGAGGAAGCTCACTTGGTCAATTCCCCTTATTGTCTAGAGTAATCAAGGTTATTCAAAGAAAAACAAAGACACTCTAAGGAATCTCACACGATCAATTCCCCTTATAGTTCAAACTGCTCAAAGACTCACTGAGGAAGCTCACTTAGTCAACTCCCCTTATAGTATACTACACTAGGTTCTCACGACCATATGTAGGTCAAGAGCATTGCAATGAAATATGCCCAAAGTAAACCAACATAAGTAATTATCTAACTAGTCTACAGCATATGAAGCATGTCAGAATACAAACTCTCTATCCCACAGTAACAAGCATGGAAAACAGGCAAGGCGGCAAAACTAGCTAAACAGGACCAAACGGTTGTAAACAGAACATTCAGGGGAAACAAATCCAATGCATAGAAATCAACCCTATTAATATCTAAATAACCTCCAAATAAGAATGAAATCATGGAAGTCAATCAGTAGGGGTAAAACGAGAAACATGCAATACCCCATTCAAGGGTATTGGTGGAATTTGCACATAATACTAAAAGAATTTGAACAGAAAGGCACAAACCACCTACCTCGGTGTTGAGGGATCGCTATATGTGAACCTAGAGGCCTGAATCACCTTAGAATACCAAAGATCTACAAAAATGTCTAAAAAATTCAACCCATGATATCTCACTAGATAAGAGAAATCAGAAGATGATGCGCTAGTAGAAGAGTGAACTTACCTATGTGACTCCAATGCAACTGATGGTGTTCGATTCGGAGTACGGACGCACGCTTGGGGGTTAGTCGATGTTCGGCGGCCATATAGAGCTCTCTGTCAAACGAGACCTAAAAGAAGAGTGTTCTGGAGATTAGACGCGACCCCGATGTGTTTAATGAAAAAAAAGTACATGGCGTGTACTTTTTAAGTACATGGAATGTACTCGCTGTTTCCATACCCTACTTTAGGTGGCCCCCAAACACCCCCACATGGTTGTGTGTGCGGCCACTACCCAGCCAGTACATAGCCTTCTGCGGCATCACAGTACACAGCGTGTACTCATATAGTACACGGCGTGTACTTATAAAGTTTCCAAAAAAACCTCTTTTTCCCAAAAATGACCAGAAAAAGAAAAAAACCTAAAAAGAAGATATTGGTTCTAACAAACTTCCCCCTTAAAGAAATTCTTCCAAAAATTTTCCTAGCGTGGAGTAGAAGAAGAAATGACGAACAACTTTGACCACTATGCTCGTACATAATCCTCCATCTCCCAAGTCGTTTCTTGTACTTGCCCTTGCTACAATAACACTCGTACCAGATGAACAGATCGGCCACAGAGAACCTCTATACAATGATCGTCAATCCAGATTGGAGGATCTGTGAATGACACATCCACTTCGATTTCAACCTCCTCTAGTTGGAAGACATGAGACGGGTTTGAAAAGTAACGTCGAAGCTGAGAAATGTGAAAAACGTTGTGCACATCCTGGTACCTCTGAGGTAACTGCAATTGATTGGAAATCAGGCCTACTCTTTCCAACACCTAAAATGGCCTGACATACCTCGGTGAAAGCTTACCATGTCTCCAGATCCTTTTATGCCCCATGCTCAGGGTGATAGAGAAAAACTTGATCCTCGACCTCAAACTCCAGATTTTATCTCTGCTGATCACCATTAGCCTTCGGACAAGGCGGTGTAGTAGCCATCCACTTCCGAATCAACTCTATCTACTCTGTGGTGTCATGAACAAGATGAGGTCCCAGTAAAGTTTCCTCTCCTACTTCCATCCAACATAAGGGTGATCGGTATGGCCTACCATAAAAATCCTAATAGGGTGCCATCTAAATAGTTTCTTGAAAACTACTATTGTAGGAAAACTCCATAGGATGTATAAGCTTTTCCCAAGAACCTTTAAAATCTAGAATGAATGCTCGGAGCATATCCTCAAGCACGTAAATCATACACTCGGACTGGCCATCTGTTTAGGGGTGGTAAGCTATACTCAAAAGTACCTATGTACCCAACAACTTCTAAAGACCTTGCCAGACCTAAGAAGTAAAACACACATCCCTGTCTGAAACGATGGAGTGTGGAAATCCATGAAGACGTAAAATATCTCAGATGTACACCCATATCAGCTCATCAACACTGAAGATCACCTTGATAGGTAATAAGTGAGTGAACTTTTTGAGTATGTCAATTATAACCCATACTGCATCATTCCGTCAAGACAACCTTGACAATCGAGTCAGGAAATCCATCGCGACATCATTCCACTTACACTCAGGAATGGGAAACTACTATAAAATCCCTATTGGTTGCTAATATATTTCCTTCACCTGTGGACAAGTGGAACACCTCAAGACGAAACCAAAAACATCCCTGTTCATACTTGGCCACCAATAATGACAGTGTAGATCGCCATTCATCTTGGTGACACCAGGATGAACTGCCCAAACTGAGGAATGAAAAACCCACATCATCTCCTTGCGTATATCTTCTATCACCCATACATGCCCCTATACATGCAAGCTCTCATCCTTTCCTAGTGTCCATCCAGGAATAGGGTATTCCCCAAACACACTCGCCCGTAGGACTTGGCCTTCTGAATATGATAGCTACCTCATTCACACTCGATCAAGAAGAGTATAGGTAACCGCTACAGAGGATAGAAATGTATGCCCCTGACTGTCGTGCACCCCCAAATGCATCTCAAAGACATAGATCCATTAGCTGTCACTCATTTTTGGCCTCTTGAACTGCATGTATCTGATTCCTCCTTGTCAACGAATCAGCCACTGTGTTTCCTTTCCCAGACGTGTAGGAAAGCTCAAAGTCAAAGGACTGTTGGTACTCAACCCACCTCCGCTGTCTTAAATTTAGATCACACTGAGTGAAGATGTATTTGAGACATTTGTAGTCGGTGAAAACCAAAAAATTCTCTCCCAGAATATAATGTATCCAATAATGTAGGGCATGAACAATAGCTACCAACTCCAGATCATGCATCGGGTAATTCATCTCATTTTTCCTCAACTGATGAGACCCGTATGCAATGACTCCATATCCCTGTATAAGCACAGCTCTCAGACCAATACCCGACACATCACAGTAAACAATATATCTCTTTCCCGGCTCTGGAAGGACAAGTATTAGTGCTAAAGTCAACATCCCTTTCAACTCCTCAAATACTGACTCACAAGAATTTGACCATAAGAACTTCACACTCTTCTTAATCAGACCTGTCAGCAGTGCTGCTAAGCATAAAAAGTCTTGTATGAAACATATGTAGTATCCATCCATCACTATAAAACTCCACACCTCAAATATGTTCTTAGGTTTCTCCCAGGAAACGACTGCTCTCACTTTCTCTAGGTCTACTAATTCTTCTACCTATGAGATAATATGACCCAGGAAGTGAATATGATCCATCCAAAAGTGGAAATTTGAGTGCTTAGCATATAACTGATTCTCCCTTAGTGTACTCAAAATGATCTCATGATGGGTATCATTTTCGTGTTGAGTGTGAGAGTACACCATGATATTGTCCACCAAAACCACCATGAAGGAATCCCAGTATGGATGGAACACTCGGTTTATTAGTGCCATGAAACCTGCAGGCGTGTCCGTGAGACCGAACAACATAACCATATACTTGTATAGACCATACCTGCTTCAGAAGGCTGTAAGACGTATATCAGATGGTTTAATGTGCAACTGATGATAGCCGGATCGAAATTCAATCTTCGAGAACACCCAGGCTCCTCAAAGATGATCAAAGAGATCATCAATCCATGATAAGGGATATCTATTCTTGACCATCAACTGATTTAGCTTTAGATAGTCCACAAAAATCATGAGGGTGTCATCTGCCTTCTTCGCATACAGGACAGGAGAACCCCAAGTAGAAGTATTTGGGTCAGATGAAACCCTTTTCTTGAAACTCCTCTAACTGTTTCTTGAGCTCCGACAACTCTGGTGTAGCCATCCTATAAGGGGAAATGGACATCGGTGCTTCTCCTGGCACAGGCTCAATCGAGAAGTCTACATCACGCTCCAGAGTTAAACCTAAAAAGTCATATGGAAGGACATCTCTGAAACGATCCACCACTAAAGGAAAGTCTAACTGTAAAGTCCCCTGGTCATCCAGATATAGACTAGAAATCTAGGGTGTAACTCCTCCCAACCCATGGTGCTCTGAACCCGCTCTGCTTTCCTGGACATCCCACTCTCCCCTATGAAGAAAGGATCCAGCCTATGGTGATAGGAAGCTCACCCTACAGTGATAACAATTGACGACCACCTAAAATTACACTATCCAATCCATTCTGAGAATGACATCATAGCCTCTCATCTCTAGGACATAATGGTCCCATAGAAAGTGATATCCACCAAAATCTAGTAGGAACTCCTTGAACTAACGTATTCTATCCATTCTAGTACCCAATGGTGTGTCTAGCCACAAAATATCAACAGAAGAAAAGATGGTGTGCCCAAGGATCTCCACAACAGCAACAAATATAAAGCTATGGGAATCCCCTGTATCCAAAAGAGAAGAAGCTAAAACTAATGCTACTAAGATCGTACCTTGAACTGTTGAGTGTCTAGGATCCTGCTCATGCTGGGTCTGCTCCACTACAAAAGTCTGTCCTATTCCACAACACTGTGATCTTACCTAACCACTCTATGATGATCCACCCTACTGTCACTAAAGAACCAGTGACCAACTACCATGACCATGACCTCCACCTCGGCCTGAACGACCAGAAGAACTCCAGTTTCCAGACTGGTGGGAAACTGGTGGCACTGTTCTTGAATGCGAAGTCATATAAGAACCTCTGTCACCAGATACTGGTGATAAGAACTAACAAAAGTGCTAAAAGTGACCCATCTTGCCACAATATCAGCACTCAACTTGGTCTCTCGGGCAATGTGGCCTCATATACCTACTCTTCCCACTCTGGTAGCACACCACCTGGCTACTAGAAGATGCATCCCACCTACTCTGATCTCCTTGCGCAGACTCCCTGTGGTGCGTCCTGCTATTAGTAGGAGGACTAATAACTCTAGATGTCAAACTGCCCCGGGTCACAGCTCCCGAATCCCTCATATTGGGCTATGTGATCAGCTCCGGGTTGACGATAGAGGATATTGAATCCAACCTAAAGATGTTCACCTGAAATCGGATGTTGGTCCTTAGAACAACCTCAAACATCCGTGCAAGGAAAAAATCATCACCTCTTGAAATAGGGGTGAAAATATACAGCTCTGTGAAGCGAGAGGAATACTCCATAATAGTAAGAGTGCCCTGCTCTAGACTCATGAACTCTCTAGCTTGATCGGCCCTCGAGATCTCTGGATAGAAGTAATCATAGAAGATGTGTTGAAACTCATCCCAGTACATTTTATGCAAGTGTCCCATATGTGAGATTACATATCACTACCTCTTGGAGGAGTCTTGAAGCATGTAGGTAATGAGCTTCAGCCTCTTCTCTGGAGGTATCTCCATATGCTCAAAAATTGTCTGCATGGATTCTAACTATGACTCTATAGCCTGGGGTACTCTATCCCATGAGAGATTAGAAGGATGCTGCTGCTGAAAGACCTGTGTCAATTCTATCATTGATGGGGCTGGAGTCAGTGCTCCCTGAAAGGTCTGCATCATCCTCAAAAATCCCTCTCCGAACTATTCATCAACAACTGTGTCAATTACAACTGCTGGTGCCAAGACAGGCATAACAGGAGGATCTGTGGGAAGTCCCTGATCAGCCGTATCTGGTGTCTGATCACATCCCTATAACTGGCGCATAACTGGAGGACATCTTGGTGGCATGAATCTTCAAGGTCAACTATAAGTCTTAGATTAAGATTATTAAGGACTGAAAAATAGATGCATAAGAAGGGGACAAGAGAATAAAAGCATTCATGTTTTACAAAAAATGATTACACGACGTGTATAACTTCCACATGGCGTCTTCTCTTAATCCATTCACATGGGTGTGTACCACTTCCAAAATTGGTCGTGTAACACCCAAACCACCTAGCGTGTTTTCCCAACACATGATGTATACATGAATAATCTTCCCCTGCCTGAGACCTTATAAATTGTTAAGCCACACGACTCTCCTAAGACAAGACTACACGACATGTTCAAGGTAGACACGGTGTGTACTAGACAAGATAAACCTAGCCCATGTTTTTAGTTACACATCCTGACACATGGCTCACATACACAGCGTGTTCTAGACGGACACGGCGTGTACGTGAAAGGGTAACACCGATCGGTGTTGTTAGTGACACAGTTGGGAACCTGGGTCAGACTACAGAGCATGTTCAATACTGACATGACATGTATAGCTTAAGGATTATCTATCCATGTTGTTAGTTACATGGGTGGACACAAGATAAATTCTACACGGTGTAATCAACTAGTATATGGCCTGTTCGCACAAAAAATTTCACATCCCGTGTCTCCTCCCACACGTCTTATGACATGATTAGAGACTTCATGGCGTGTACATAAATTACACATCATGTACTTAAGAAAAATAGTTTCTTCCTGAACAGAGGAGGACATGGCATGTAGTTAAAACTTCACGGCGTGTATTTTGGGTTTTTCCAGACAGTAAGCCTCAAAACTACTCTGGGACCCAGAAAAACACTGAACGAGCATTGAAAGTTCAAATTTCTGATCCGTGAGGGCCCATACTCCCCCCAAATCAAATCTTTTATTATTATACACGTTATAAAATGGTAAAAAAGTCAATGATCCATCAAATTTTGGTCGATGAGGTCTCATAACACCTCAAGAACCAAATTTTGGCATTCATTCATACAAAACCTTACACAAACAATACCCTATCAAACAGTAGGTATTCTTATCAAGGAATCTACCCCAACACCATGAATATTCTACACAACATCTATCACAATAACATGCAATTGCTAATGCATCCTAGATGACATTGAGAGAATGCATGACATATAATTTCTACAAGTGCCTATATGATGCATGAGATGACATACCCTCATCCCGTTAGGTTGCGACAGAAATAGAACCTCAATAACATCAATGATAACAACACAATACATGTGAGTCACCTAACGGTGAAAATAAAATCAACTGTAAAATCAAAAACCAGAAAAATTTCAATAAATGAGGTAGATTGGGTTTTCCCTGTACATGGGTTAGCTACTCCTGGGAACAGTTTATTACCATGTACCTATTCCTTCCTATAGGGCTCCAAACAGTAAGTCAAGAGAAAAAAGACCCTCTGATACCACTTTGTAACGTCCCAGTTCCTGAAGCCACCCAGAGGTTCCATGTACCTAGTTGTTCACATAGCCTCAAGCGCATTTCCCCGTACGCCAGAGGCTACTGACTAGCAGTGAAGGATTGAGTGTGATAGTGGGAATACTATGGCCTCATTGGAAGAGTACACAACGGAAGTAAACAACACACAATAGCGGAAGCAGTAAATATTCAACAATAGTAAACAATGGAAGACTGGAATAATAAACAACCGGAGCACATATATATATATATATAAAATGTTGCATGATACATATGTCTAGAAAAGTAGACAAACAAGTCACAATGCTGTAAATACAAACAGTGCTAAACCAAACTACAAAATAAAAAGATAAACAGATTCTCAACATTGCAATCCTAATCTTGGTCCCATTCTCTACATCTCCATAGAAAGATACGTACCTGAAGTAGAAGCGTTCTTTCCCTTATCTATAACTATAGAAATATACTCTATTTTGTTCCAAAACATGACCCACACAGGGTGTGAGACTAAATCTCAGTATGTAACCACCCGAAGATATGTGCCTAGCAGTTAATGAATATATCACAGGTAAAAGTATAGAAAACATTAAATATAAAAGTACTCAGAAGTAAACAATCCATAGTTTCAATATCAAGCAACAAAGAAACAAACAGCTAAACACAAACAGGTAACCGTCTGGGATGTACTCGCTGCCATCCCCTCTTGTCCTACCAAAGAAGTACGAGAAACCCTCTGAGCAGTGCACTCGGCCTATCCCCTCTAGTTTATTCATAGAATTCATAAAGACTCTCTAGGGAAGCACACACAGTCAATTCCCCTTACAGTTTAAGGTAGTCAGGGACTCTCTGAGGAATCTCCCACGGTCAATTCCCCTTATAGCCCTATGGTCAAGACCTCTTTGAGGAAGCCTACTTAGTCAATTCCCCATATAGGCCAGGTCATTAAAAGACTCTCTAAGGAATATCACTCAGTCAATTACCCTTATAGTTTGGAATAATCAATGTAATTTAAATTAAAAAATGACTCTCTGAGGAAGCTCTCACGGTCAACTCCCCTTTTAGTCTAAAGTGCTCAAAGACTCTCTGAGGAAGCTCACTCGGTCAATTACCCTTATAGTATACTACACCAGGTTGTCACGGCCCTGTGTAAGTCAACAAACATAGCAATGAAATATGGACAATGTAATCCTATAGAACTACTTGTCTAACTAGTATACATTATATCAATAATGTCATAATAAAAACTCTCCCTCCTACAGCAATAGGCATAGAAAATAGGCAAGGCGTTCAAGCTGGCTAAACATGACCAAATATTCGTAAACAGAACATGCATGGGCAATACATCCATAGAATTGTAGTAAACCCTTTTCATCCCCAAATAACTTCTATACTAGCATACGATAATGGAAGTCAATCAACATTGTTAAAACTAGAAACACGCAATACCCCATTCAAGGGTTTTGGTGGAATTTTCACATAATACTCAATGAATTTAAACGGAAAGGCACAAACCACCTACCTCGGTGTTGGGGGATCGCTATATGTGAACCTTGAGGCATGAATCACCTTAGAATGCTAAGGATCTATAAAAACATCAAAATTGTTCAGCCCGTGATATCTCACGAGAGAAGAGAAATCTGAAGATGGTGCTCTATGAAAAGATAGAACTCACCGATGCGATTCCAACGCAAATAACAGAGTTAGATTCGGAGGACGAATGCATGCTAGGGGTTTCTTCAAAGATATGTGGTCGTACGGAGCTCTCGATCGAACAAGACCTAAAAGAAGAGAATTCTGGAGATTAAGCATGACCCCGGTGAGTTTAATGAAAAAAGGTGCATTGTGTGTATTTTTGAAGTACACAGTGTGTACTCACTGTTTCCATACTTCACTTTAGGCGGCCTCCATAAAACCCCACACGGTCATGTGTGTGGCCACTACATGGATAGCACACGGACTCCGACGGCATCACAGTACACGGTGTGTAGTCATATAGTACATGGTGTCTACTTATAAAATTTCACGAAAAACCTCTTTTTCCCAAAAACGACCAGAAAAAGAAAAAAATACCTGAAAAAATGATCTGGGTTCTTACAGTAGTGATGCTCTATTAAAGGTTCATGGTTCTGTTTTAATAATGAATGATCAGGTAATTTATTATAATATCTATAAGCTAAAACCTTATGAATTAAATTATCCATAACATTATCCTAAATTTTTTTCTATAGTTTTTTCTTTAAAAATTTTGAAGCATCATTTATATAGAGTAAATTGTGAAATTTATTCTTATTATAAACTTTTGAAGTATATATGAACTCAAAATGAGTAGAACATTTTAAAGAGAAGATCGATGGAAAAAATTAAGGATTATGAATGCAATATTCATTATCATAATGGAAAGAAAAGAAAATTAGTTGATGCTTTAAGTCAGAAAAATAATATTTCATTAACCATGTTGTGTTTGGAACATGACCCTTTAGTTAATGATATAATGAATTTTTACATAAATGCAGTGGCAGGAGGATCTTACCCTATTTTGTTTCAGGTTCCGGTACAATAATGTACACTATAACTAATTATGATAATTCAAATTCATGACCATGAATTATTGAAAATGGTATAATTATTTAGAAGGGTAATTTTACAAAATTTATTGTTAAAAAAGAAGGTGTTTTGTTTTTTTTAAAGAGACTATGAATGCCTTGTGATACACAGTTAAATTGATAATTATTAAGTGAATCTCATAGTTCATCATTCTCTATTCATCTTGGTAATACTAAGATATATGGGGAAAATTGGATGTACTATTGGTGGTGTGGAATAAAAATATAAATTTTTGACATTACAACGCATTTTATTACTTATTAATAGGGTAAAGTGTAACAAAAATGACAAAATGGGATGATTCACCCTTTTTTAGTGTTGGAGTAAAAATTGGAAAATATAACCATGGTTTTTAGAGTGTGATTTCCAATGAATTCTCAAGCTAATAATGCAATTTTTGTGATTATTGATCAATTAACTAAAACATTGAATTTATATACCATTTGATATATTATTCCATTGGTTCAAAATTCTCAACTTTTTCTCAAGGATATTGTTAGGTTACATAAAGTTCCTCCTTCCATTGTATATGTTTCTGATCCCATATTTACTTCTAATTTTTATAATAGAGTATACAAGTAATTGGGAACAGAATTAATGTTTAGTATTTCTTTTCATTATAAATATGATTGGAATTCCAAATGAATGATTTAAACAATATAATACATGCTTTTTTCTAGTTAAATGGATTTATAGGGATGTTTTTCTCCTCATATTTCGTTTTTAAGTTGTTTTTATAATAACTATTTTTATTCAATTATCCAGATGACACCTTTTGAGGAATTATATGGAAAGTGATGTCATACTCTAGATTTTTGGAATTAATTTCGAGAAAGAGAGATGATGGTACCAGAGTTGGTAGAGGTAAATGATTAGTAGGTGAAGTTGATTCAATATTATATGAGGATGACTCAAGGTAGATAAAAATGTTATGTAGGTAACCCAAGGAAATATATTTCCCTAAGAGGTAGATCATCATGTTTTTATTAATCTATCAACATAGAAGAGTGTTGGGAATTTTAAAAATGGGAAGTTAAGACCATGATCAACTAGACAATATGAAATCCTAGAATAATTTTATCCAGTCAATATTTAGTTTCATATCCTCCATGTTTATCCCATGTGCACAACATTTTTCATATTTCGATGTTAAGAAAATATGTTCTAGATTCATATCATTTTTTAATCCCTAATGTCATTTAGATAAAACATAAAATTTATTATTAGGAATAACATTTTTAGATTACTAAATATAAATATAGTGATTCACAAAGTTGAATTTTTCTTGAAAACCCATTTGGTTGAAGAATCAACGCAGAAATATGGATATTATATGAGGGAAAGATATCACCACTTGATTGGTATGTGAATAAAATTATGCAGATTCAATTATAAAAATTTGGAATAATGTTAAAACCCATGTAATGATATAATAAAACATTCTTATATTTATATTATTCATGAATTATGCATTTATATTCATTATATAAATATTATGTAATATTTAAGTCAATATAGAAATAATTTTACTAAATTCTTATCATATATAGTATTATTTGAAATATTAATTTTCAAGTAATAGAATTATAATTTTAAAAAATGAATTTAATTATTGAACCCATCATATCAAACTTATATTAGGTTTACTTTTTGATAATTACCTAAAAATATTTATTTTTAATAAAAGTAAAAAATAGTATTATTATTTTAAATTGTATCTGTTTCCATGTATTTAAAAATTTAACTTTTAAATTGGAAGAATTTTAAAACTCAATTAGTTCGTGTTTATATAAAATAATCTATCTATAGTTTTTTAAATAATTTTTATTCTTGATTTTAGTGTGAAATGATTTTTTCATTATGATGTCATTTTTCTAAAAAAAATTCTTTGAAATTTTTTGGTTTATTTTTAAAGTAAATTCTTCCACTTATAAGAATTGAATCTTGAAAAATGTATTCATTATTTGGAACTAGTGGTTTAAAATTTATTAAATAATTATCTTTTATTTTTGTCAATATGAATATTAACCCTAATAATTTTGTTACCATGGTGAAGGGTAAATTAGATAATTAAAGTTAAAATTAATATGATAAGGAAAATAAAATAACCATAAATTACTCCATAATTTTATTTAATGATTAAGTATTTTCTCAAATTATCCTATATTTTTATATGTGACCTTTTGTTTCCATTTGGATAATATTATGACATATATATTATTTTATTTAAAGTAGAGTAAACATTATTATAATATTGTTTTTAAACACTCTATCATTTTTAACATAGGCATAACCATAAGATATGTTTGGATATATATTTTATTTTGAGAAATAAATTATTTATATTCATCATGAAAATTTATGTTTATTTTTAAGATAATAAATAATTAACTAAAATTCATACACAACGTTGGCACAATAATTATTCAAATAAGGGAAAAATTAAATAAATGGTATTAAACATACTAAAAGTAATATAATTTGAGATAATTAAGGGGATCAAAGAATATTATAGATTCACATGACATGCTAGTGAATTATTAAATTATTAAATTCTAATTTTTTGAGGTCATAAAAAGTCAAATTAATTTATAGTTATAAAATTGACATTAATGATATTTGATAATAACTATTGTTTTATTTAAAGATATAAAATTCATAAAAATCATAGATTCATCCATCTTATTATAATATGGTTTATTATATCAACAAACCAACATTTATGGACCTTTTATCCATTAATATTAATTATATTGACCATAAACAAGTAAAAAAACATAGTTCTCATAGAAAGTTTAAAAAGTGTTTACAAGGTATTAAAACCAAAATATAAGGGTAAAAATACCATTAAAACAGATATAATATTTATTTTATGAGATAATTTTGACCCAAAACCATCATATTGCAGTCATAAATCAGTTTTGGATCAATTATTATTGAAACTTAATTTATATTAATTTAATATTTTATGAAATACCAAGAGTGACCCTCCCCTCTCTTATAAAAGGGCACTTATTCTTATCAGTTCATCACACATAAAAAATATTCTGTTTGGACATGACCTAATTAAACCCTTACCTAAATCTTTATTCACATCCATATGGCTTTGGTATGATCTTAAAATAGTCCAAGAAATTATTTCGGTGCAAACATTAAGATATTATCTAATGAAGAGGGGACATTTTTAAAAAAGTGTTTTTATTTTTTTCTTATTCCACCTCCTTGAAATCTATGTTTACCATTATGAAATAATAAAAAAAGTATATTAGATATACAAAGGTGTTCTGTGAAAATCTGAAAACCTATATCCATCTACTCATCTATTAAATAGGGAACATGGCCATCATTTGTGTGTATTGCAGATTACCTCATTGAGAACCAATGTAATTAATTTTCCATCACCGTTTGTCACAATTTGTTATAATGATGGATTTAACACAAAAACACACACAAATATATATATATATGTATATATATATATTTTATTTTGGACATATTTATAATTATTAAAATTTAATATATCATTTAATTTCTTTTCTTTTCATTCATAGAAAAAATGATAACATCATTCGTGCGTACAAGTCAACTACCTCCTCCACAAAGCGATGTGATACGTTTTTCATCACCACATCAAATTGATGATATATACAAGTATTTTTAATTAAATAATTTTGAATTTATAATAAAATTATCATTCTATAATGATAAAATAATACATTCCATCTTTCTGTAATGATCATTGAAAATCTGAAACATTACTCATTCGTACGTATGGCCTACCCTCTCCATGATTATAATACAGTTAATTTTTCATAACTATATTTCATGATTTTTTTTAAAATGATATTTTATGTAGAAAAATGATAATTATTTCATAAATATTATTCTAGATATGATGGAAAAATTACTAATTTTACAATAGTCAACCTACCGATGTCATTTTGGACTTATAAACTGAATATCATCCAAACACGTGACATAAAATTAAATGATAAGTTTTCTATCACATGGAAATAATTAAAATAAATTGAATAATGGACTTAAAAAAGGTTCTAAAGAATCTTAATAATTAATATAAGTTTACTATTTTGGAAAACATAATATACAAGATAATTCAGACTTGTGGTAACATATAAATTAACTTAAAACCTTATTTTATAGATTTATTATAAAAATCATTCTCATCGTTGTAAAAATTTTAAAAATTACTTTTTGAATCTACTTATATAGATATAAAATCACTATAAAGGCAATTTTGTTCCTCTTTCATTGAAGTGTTTTAAAAAATTATTTTTCTAATGAATTTCTTACTTTCATTACAAAAGTTAGAAGGAATGTTATATTTTAATGTATATAGTGACAACACCTTTTTCCACTTTTATTACTATTATTTTATGTTTGTAATCCTTTAAAAAATATAATATTTTCATTAATGAAAAACCCTAATTCCCATTACATAGGTATTTGTTATTTAAAAATGTGTTTTCAAGAGAAAATGTTATTTTGATCTATAAAAGTGTTTTTGCACATGATTCTAAATGACTCTTCAAGGTTTTTTTCATGATATTGTTCTTGGAAATTGTTTATGAAAGATTAAACCCCATTATAGATCTCTATTGAGATGTATGTAGATTTTATGATGGATTTAACTTTATTAAATATAATGGGGGATCCTAAAATAGATTATACATTTTGTGTTCATAGATAGCACTCTAACACATTGTGTAATGATTATGTTCTATATATAATTATATTGGAAGTCCACCATATAGTTCTTAAAAATTTTAATGGGATTTAAGCATATTAAGATGATTATGTCCGAAGAAACCAATATGAATTTTCTATTCATGATTACCAATTTTTATAGAAATCATTTGACTTACAAAATGTAATATAATGTTATTTTTAAAGACAAAATGAAGCTATTTTTTTATAAAAATGTATGTTTTTATGAATAGGGTTTTCTTAGATTTTCATGTTTTTAAATGGACTGACATATTTCTTTTTTTCAAGTCCCATACTTGGATTTTTATTCTCATACCAAATTTAAAAAAAATTTCCCATGGATGAGTAGGGATAATGATGAGGTTAAAACAGTATTTGGGAAGAAATTTCATAAAAAAATATGTTTCTTTTTAAAAGATTAATTTGGTGGGAAAATTGGACACACAGTAAAGGTGTCGACTTTTTATATATAGTGTTTCTATGCTATATTTATGAACTAACTCTCCATGGTTTTGAACTTTCAAAGAATGGTTTTGTATTTTAAAACAAAACAAATGAATTTTATATCATCCAAATAAATATATAACTCATATTAATATTTAATTATTTTAATTATTCAACAACTAAATATATTACTGTTTTTAAATATTTTATGATAATTAAATGTTGTTTTCTTGGTTTGACATTATGAAAAATGCTCTTAAAGACTATAAAATCATTAAAAATATTTTTTCTTTTAGTGTAAGAACAAAACATGTTAAATTGAGATGAAATCTATTTTTTCACATAAAAATAAATTAAAACATTGTTTTATTAATATTTCACATTAATTGGAGGTGGTTTTCAGTGCTTTAGACCGGTATACATATGTTATTATGTTTCAAAACACTAAAAAGTTGATTCAATCATCCTGATAAAACTACACCGTGGATTGACATTTAACAAGTTCCTATATTTATAAAAACTATTATATGACTTTTTACTATTATTTTATAGAAATAATAGATTTTTAACATGGTTTTGACTCCCTGACGCATATAATTCATGACTTTCAAAACCATTAAAACTATTTATTTCGTTAATTAAAGCACAAAACATGTTTCAATCAACTTTTACCAATAAAAATTACATAAAATACCTCTTTATATGATTTCACATCAATTCAAGGTTATTTTATACTGTTTTAGAAAATTAAAACATGTTTTAGTGTATTAAGACACTCAACATGTTTTTTCTATCATCATGAAAAAAATAAAACTCATATTGATGTGTTGTTAGTTTATATATTTCAAACATTAATAAAAATTTGTTTTATTATTTCAACTATTATAAAAGGTCATTATTATAGTTTTGATACCCTAACACATGTTTCTAAATACATCAAAATTATTTAAAAATTCATATTGAGTTAGTTTGAGAACAATTCTTCTTATGATGAGGTGTCATATACTCCTACATGTCAAAAATGATTTAAAGACGTAATTTCTATGATTTAAAATCAATTTATGGTCATTTTATATAGTTTTAACCATTACACTCATGTTTTAGTGTTTTAAAACACTAAAATTTTGTTTTAAGTCTTCATGAGTAAGATGAAACTTAGATGGACATGGACATGGTTCCTTTATTATAGAAATAAATTTACGATTTGTTTAATATGATTTCATGGAAACAATATGTTTTTTTTATTTTTAAACTCAAAACCACGTTTTAAAATACTATTAAATCTTTAGAAAATAATGTTTTAATCAATTGGAGGACACTTCTTCTCATATTGAAATTTTATACACTCTTAGACATCACAAATTATTCAAATATTCTATCTATATGATTTAAAATCAATATATTTTTTTAATAAGGGGTTGAAAATTATACAAAAAATTTTGTGTTTTAAAACAATAAAAGGACTTTTTGATAATCCTAATAAAAAATATGAATTGGATTGGGATAAGTTTTTACATTTCAGAAATAAATATAAGGTTGTTTTCTTATGATAACATAGAAATTTATTGTTATTTGTGTTGGTTCGATACCCCAACACAAGTTTTTAAACACATTTAAATATTGAGACTCATTATATCTTTTCAGTATGATTACACTGCCTAATAAATGGATGTATTGTATACTCTCAGATATAACAAATAATTTAAGGAAAATTTTACATTTCAAATCCATATGAGGTGGTTTTCTATGGGTTTCTATTACACACATGTTTTACCTAGTTTTATAAGACCATGAATTGGATTGACATTTCATATTCTCATACAAATAAAAAACAATTCAAATATCTTTTCATATGATTTCACATGCACCACATGTCATTTACTATGGGGTTTTCCCATTAAACACATGTTTTAGTGGTTTAAAATTGTATAATTGTTTTCTTCATCACCCCAATAAATAAACCAGTAATATTTTATTATTTTTAGTTATAACATGGAAAAAATAAATATATGGGTTTTATCATATGATTTCATAGTAATTATATATTGTTTTCCTGGTTTCGACCCCCAGATGAAGGTTTTTGAAGACTGTCAAATCTTTAAAAACTGATTATTCAGTTAGTCTGAGTAATCAAAAAATTTATTGATGTGTTTTATTGTTGTAAAAGGACCAACAAAATTAAAATATATTTTTAATATGGATTCTTATAAATCAGAGGTAATTTTCAAGGGTTTTAATCATTACACTCACTTATTAGGGTTTTAAAACGCTGAAAATGTGTTTTACATCATTTCAAGTAATACACAAACAAAATTGAGGTGATATTATTTTTTACAGTTAAAAATTTAATGTATGGATGTTTTCCTATGATTTAATTGTAATTGGAGGCCATCTATTTAGTTGAATCCCTATAACATGTTTGTAAATATTGTGAAATCATTTAAAACAACATATTTTGTTAGTGAGAGCACACATCACATTAGATTTATGAGTATTATATGTTTACATGTGTTAGTCAATTAAAATAATTTTCTAATATATTTTTATATCAATATTAGGGTATCTTTCATATTTTTGACCATTACACTCATGTTTTACTGTTTTAATCCTCTAAAGTCATTGTTCCCTCCATATCGATAAAAAGACAACCCTAGTTAATGTGGTGTTAGTTATTTCATTTAAAATATAAATATAATGTTACTTTTCAATGATTACATGGAATTGATAGGTCAATTTCTTGGTCTTGATCCCCTGACACGCATTTTTAATGTCATTCAAATCATTAAAAACTGCTTATGAAGTCATTTAAAGAACAACACATGTTGGATTGACATTTATACTATCTATACACATTAAAAATAACTCAAAGAAAATATTATTATGAATCCTCATTAATATTAGGTCATTTTCGAGGTGTTACACCATTAGAATTTTATTTTTTTATTTTTAAAACAGTAAAATTGTTTTTTTTCTCAAGAAAACAAATAATCATATTTATGTTAAATAAATTATTTAACATAGAGAATGTATCAAAAAATTTATTCTTATGATTTATAGTCATTCGTATGTTTCTTGCATGGTTTTGATCCCCTTGATTCACGTTTTTTAAAAATTAAATATTTAAAAACTACTAATTCAAAAAATTCAAGAACACAGATCATTAGATTGTCTTTCCTATACTATTACACATCATAATTATTTCATTTAAACAAATTGATGATTTTATTATCACTTTAAGGTGATTTTTTTATCATTTTGATTAATACACACTCATTTTGATGTTTTGAATAATAACAATGCGTTTATGGTTATCTTAAGAAAGTGAAATCTCATAATAATGAAATGTTAGGGAAAAAATTTTAAAAATCAGTCTACCATAGTTTTCCTATGATTTCACAATAATTTATGTTTTTTTTTCAATCAATATACTAACTCATGTTTCCAAAGACTATCAAATCAATAAAAAACTAATATTTTATTAGTCCAAGCACACTACTAATAAAATTGATATAAATAAGTCTCTAATACCTAAAAAATAATATGAATATAGTAATCTATGATTTCATATCACTTTTTTCTCATTCTCTATTTTTTTCAATTATACCCATTTTTAGAATTTTAAAACAGTGGAAATTTTTATTCGGTCATCTCGGGAAAATCAAAACAAATATTTTTGTAGTTCTAGTTATTACCTTTCAAAAATTAATATATGGTTGATTTATTATTAGTGAAAAATAATGAGAGGTTTTTTTACCTTGTCTTAAGTCAATTACACAAATTTCCAAAGAATATAAAATCTTTAAAATATGTTTATTTATTCAGGTCAAGAACAATACTCATTAGATGAAGTTATTTCTAATCTTATAGATAAAAATAATTCATTTAAGCCATTCATTTTATTTTACATAAATTGTATGTCCTTTTCTATGGTTTGGAGAAGTGCATGCACATTTTTTTGTTTCATGACACTAAAAGTTTGTTTTCCGAAATCCCCAGAATAATGAATTTTGGATTAATTTGGTGTTAGTTCCTTTATTTTAAAAATAAAAATAATTTTATATTCCTATTTTTTGTAAAATAAGAACGTTATTATTTGGTGTTAACCACCTATCACATGTTTTAAATGACAATAAAATCATAATAAAACTATTTAGTCAGTCTGATCACACCTCCCTTTAGATGGATGTATCATTTACTAATAAACCTAAAAAATAATTTAAATAATATTTTCTATTTATTTTACATTAAACCAATGTCATTTAATATTTTTTTATTTTATATGCATGTTTTACTATTTTAAAACAAAAAATGTGTTCTTAGTCACCCTGAGTGAAAGAGGGCACATATTAATTTATAATAAGTTCCAAAATTTAAAAAAATTGATGTTTTTCCTATGATTTCATGACAACCTGAATATGTTTTATTCTTTTTTGTCCCCATGACACACATATTTAATGAATTTAAATTCTTTAAAATAAATTTATTTAGTCACTTCAAGCACAAAACATAATAGGTTGATGGTATATCAACCCCTATACATTAAAAAAATTAAAATACATTTTTCTTAGGATTTACCATAAATACAAATTCATTTTTTATTATTTTTCAAATTACACACACATTTTAGTGTTTTAAAACATGAAAAATAGATTTTGGTCATGCAGAGTAGATGAAAACTCAGATTAATGATTCATTAATTTTGATATTTTAAAAACAAATCTAATGTTGTCTTCCCATGATTTCATTGTAATTGGTGGATATCTCATTATTTTTGACTTCATGAAGTACACTTTTAATGATTTTCAAATATCAAAAAGCTAATTATTTAGACATTCTAAAAACACCAACTATAGGATTGATGCGACCTCTACTCGTACACATGATAAATAATTCAAAAAAATTTATTCTATAATTCCCCACCAATCCAAGGTTGTTAGATATGGTTTTCATTTTCACTTGATTTTTTAAAAAAATGATTTTTGGCCATATAGAGAAAAAAACATAAATATTATGTTTTACCCATTTCCTATATTTTAAAAAAATAAATATATTGTTGTTTTCTTATAATCCCAATAAAATCATAGGTCATTTGATTATTTTTAAATCCCTGAAAAATTTTATTTATCACTGTTGAATATTTAAAAACATCTTATCTATTTAGTTCAAAAACATTGAATATTATATTGATATGAAATTTAATCATAAACATCAAAACTAATTCAAATATAGTTATCCATTAATTTCACACTTGTATGAAGTCATTTTTATGGTTATGACCATTACATGAAAATTGTACTCTTTTTAATCACTAAAAAAGCATTTCCAACAATCTTGTGAAAAAACCATATTGATATTGTTGCAGTTATTTCATTTCTAAAATAAATGTATGGTTATTCTCATATGATTTCATAACAAGTAGAGGTCATTTTATTGGTTTTTAACCCTTGAGAAATTATTTTTAAAGATAAGTCAAATTTTTAATAATGGATAAATTCTTTTTTCAAAACATAGTGCAAATTACATTGACATTCCTATAACTCATAAAAGATAAAAATATTTCAAATATGGTTTTACTTTAATTTTTTTCATTATTTGGGAATTTTTTATGGTTTCACCATCACAAACAAATGTTACTTTTTAAGTATATAAGAAATTTTTTTTTCTCATCCCAAGAAAATGATAACTCATATTTGTCTGAAAAAAGTTCCTATAATTAAAAAATAAATATATCATTATTTTACAATGATTTCCTTGAAACAAAAGGATATTTTAAGGTTTTTACCCCCTATAACATGTTTTGAAAGACTATTAAATCATTTAAAAAGTTTATTCAATTAGTTTGAGAATAATACCTGTTAATTTTTTTTTGTTATCTCCTCACAAACATCAAAAAATATTTCAATTTTGTTTTTATACAATTTCACATAAATATGAGGTCATTATCTATGGTTTTTATCATTAAAAACATGTTTTAGTGTTTTAATACAAGAATGTGTCTTCACTCCTCCTAAAAAGACAATAAACAGGACTAATGAAGAATCTAATAAATTATTTCAAAAAATAATCAATGGTTTTTTTCCAATGAAATAACAACAACCAAAGGATTTTTTCTTATATTTGACCCCCTAATAAATTTTTTTAATCATTTGGAAATCTGTAAAACAACCTATTAAGATAGTTTGGGCACACCAGATGATATATTGATGTTCCATATACTCATATACATAAAAAATGATTCAAATATCTCATTTCTTACGATTCCAAATCAACCAGAGGTTGTTTTTCATGGATTTTGTTGTCAAATGCATGTTTTGATTTTTGGAACACAAATAATATGTTTCCAGCCATCCTAGAAAAAAATCCTATTCATGTGTTTTTAGTTTATACATTTTAAACAAAAATCTATGGTTGTGTTACCATGATTTAATTGTAATTAGAGACCATTTTCTTGGTCTTGACCCCTTTATGTAGGTTTTTAAACACTGTCAAATCTAGAAAAATTTCTCATTCAGTTAGTCTGAGCATACCACATGCCAGATTGAAGTTTCCTATTTTTCATATTTCATAAATAATTCATATACATTTTCATATGATTTTATATCAATATGATGTCGTTTTCTTTGGTTTTGACTATTACACACATATTTAATTATTGTAAAACATTAAAAATATTTTATAATTATTTTAGGAAAACAAAACCTCAATTTGACATTGTTTCTATTCCTATATATTGATATTTAATATAAATCTTTTTCTTATGACTTCACTACAATAAGATGTTATTTTTTCATTTTAACGACATAATGGATGTTTTTAAAGACTACAAAATAATTTTGAATGAATGTTCAGTTAGTTGGAACATAGTTCACATTATATTGGAATTTCATCTACTCATACATTTCATAAAAAATTCATAGAGATTTTTTATATGATTTCACATCAATATTAGGTTGTTTTATATGGTTTTGACCATTTCATGCATTATTTAGTATTTTAATTAACTAAAATTATGTTTCAATCATCCTATGAAAACAATAACTATGGTTAATGATTCATGAATAACTATATTTTCAAAATAAATTTGCGGATTATTTTTTGGGATTTCATAGAATTAAAAGGTCATTTTCTTGTTTTTGGTCCGTCAATACATGTTTTTAATGATTATCAAATCTTAAAAAAAATCATATTTATTCATTTAGATCACACCAAAAGAAATATTATTGTGTCATCTAATATTATACCTAAACTATTTAAAAAATAGTTTCTTATTATTTCACATCAATTGGAGTTTTCTTTCTTGGGTTTTTATCGCTACACACATGTTTTACTTTTTTATAATAGCAAATTTTGTTTTTAGTCATCTTGATAAAATGACTACTCATATTGAAATTTCATTAGTTATTATATAAAAAATATATCTATGGTTATTTTCAAAGCCTTTCATCATAGTGGGAGGTTTTATTCATTATTTACCCTCTAACACACATTTTTGAAGAGATTATAATCTATTAAAAATATCTAAATGATTTAGTCGAAGAACATGACCCATCAAACTTATGTTCAATATACTATTACATATTAAAAATAATTAATTGAAAGTTTCACTATGAAATCACATCAACATGAATATTGTTTATATGTTTTCTCTATTACATGCATGTTTAAGCAGTTAAAAGATTTTCAAAATAAATATAAAGATTATTTTTTAGTTATTTCAAGGAATTATTAGTTTATTTGTTTAGTTATAAACTCCAGTAATTTGTTTTTTAATATGGTTAGATATTTAAAATCCTTTTTTTGGTCAGTTTAATAATACTACCCATTATAATAATGTGTTATCTACTTGTACACCTTATAAATAATTCAAATATAGTTTCCTATAATAGTATGTCATCCCATGGTTGGTTGCTATGGTTTTGACCGTTGTAAAAACCTTTTAGTTTTCTAAAATAAAAAAAATGTTTTCCAGTCATCCTTTGAAAAAAAATTGGACTAATGTGGTTCATATTCGTATATGTTAAAAACGAATCTACAATTGTTGTCTTATGATTTCGTGGAAATTCGAGGTCGTTTTCCTAGTTTTGACCCCCATATACATGTTTTTAAAGAGTTTAAAATATATAAAAACTGATTATATAGTTAATTGAGAACAATATGCATTAGTTCAAAATGTCTCCTACAAACACACATCAAAAATAATTGATAGAGAATTTATATATGATTTCATGTCAATCTGAAGTCATTTGTTATAATTTTATGAACAAACTCATTCTATGAATAATAGCCAACCTAGTTCACCACATGAACACATGAGAACCTTCACATATTTCATAGGCTTCTGACTTATATCAGTGGTCTAAATGTGTACTGCTGGGATACTATACCGCCTAAATAAAATTGTATGATATTTTAAAAACTAACCAGGTATCATAAATCAAATATAAATTAGAATAGAGTGAAATACATATAAAAAGAGTAAAAATGAAATGGTTGATAGGTTTGAATATTCATACCATATATTCACTAACCATCTATGAAATTTAGAGTAATTCATAAAAATTTCAGTTTAATCATACATAGATCATGAAATTCATAGATTAATCTTACATAGCTCTTGAAATTCATTGTTTAATTATATCTAGCTTCAAAATTTCATAGTTATTATTATAAATCATCAGTGTAATATGCTTATATAGGTGATAAATTTATCATTTCCAATTCTTTGTTTATTCTATCATACCATAAGAAATTTAAATTTATTCTTATAGATCATTATTTTAATATTATCGAAACCCTTTTGATGAAAACCTAAATATTCCACATCTTCATAAAGTTTATTCTCTTATAGACTTTAGTTAATCTCTTATAGCTTTTTTTCATATTTTATATCCTCTAATTTAATCTCACAAAAGGTATTTCCAAGTGATTTCATAGCTCATATCTTGGTTTTTCTTATGCTACTTAAATTAATCTTTGTTAGCTTATTGGTTACCTCTTGAGAAAGGGTGTTGTGCCACATTTGATACAAATATTGGAAGAAAAAATTCTTGAAATCATCAATAATATTGCATAGTTTATACTTATTAAGTAAACTAATTTAAAATTGTATAGTTCAGTATAGAAACTCTATTTTTTTTAATTTCATAATCTTTCCAAAATGTATTGAATGATACAAACATTAAAAATAAAAATTCTGATTACATAATCATATTGTAGAAAACCTATGTACAATTTTTTTGGACCATTAAACTCTCTTTTATTGTACATATAAACCAAAAGGTGTAATAATATGAAAAATTAGTTATTTATAAAAAAATATTAAATAGAAAATAGAAAATATAAATTTTATGAAATTAATAATGATAATTTTTAAAATTATGAATAAAATATTGTTTATTTATTTTACATTAAAAATAATGGTTGGTATGACGAATACATTTCATAATGAATGTTTTAGCTAATGAGAAATTCATTTTAATTATATTTTATATTGGTTTTTTAGTTATACATACAAGCATCGACAATAAGATATTAATTGGATGGTATCGATGAATAATGTTTTATGGGAATAAATATATTGAATATGTCAAACATTTTTTTCATTATATATATCATGTCGAGAACAGTGATATGAGGATACTGTTGGGGTTTTCTTATATCATCCAATTCATATCTATAGATCTCTTTTGTACTGTGAGTTTCTTGAGAACTCCATGTGGGGAAAATAATTTTGAGAAGTGGGAAGCGTGATTCATTTAATCCATGATCCTAATGAAATAAAAGTTTATTATCTTTCTATTCCCTTTCATAATGATTAGAAAATAAAAACATGTTTAATTACAGCTGAGGTTCATATCAAAACTATGTGAGCATAAGAGAACATGAAATTGTTTTAGAGCAGATGAATTTCCCAGAATATTTTCTAGAATATTAGCAAGCGTTTCACATCAATGCCACATCATCACCATAACATTTATCAATCTCAATGGATGATGTTTTTGTCATATCATGATTAATTTGAGATTTTTTACATTGTATGAGTTGATGGTAGAATTTTTGAACCTTTAATATTCAATTGTATACTCTATTCCCAAATTTATAGGAATTTTTAACAAAATTTAGTGTTAATTGAGGGACCATCCATGGGAGGTATGATAATGTTGACTTCCATAAACTAATCCATTTGGATATTGTGAATGGTATATCTCCCAAATTCCAATAGTCTATTTGACACCATTGAGAACAAGGGATTTAACCAAACTTCCACAAAGGAGGTATTTTAGAAGAAACTAAAAAAGAAGATGATTTATCGAATTTTTTAATGGATCAATCACAAAATCTACTACCAAATTTCTTAAGAGATTTTTCTGTATAAACTGTGGGTGATGCTGGGGGACAAGTGCTAGTAAAATACTAATTGAAATAGGAATATTTTTTAGAAGCATTTGATAAATCAAAAACTACCGAGGGTAACATCTATATTCAAATATATTAGTGAGTTCTAGACTATGGTAAATTACTTGGTAGAACAAGGCTTGATTGAGATTAATTAAGATCAAGAAAACCACCTACTATGTACAATTAACTATATATGGGATACACTAGAAGTCCACCTCAGTAACTCGATTACTGAATTCTAATATTCAATGGAAATGGTAAGGGATTTATTGTTCAATTTAGAGGCCCAAATTTCTGATTCAAGTTATAACCAGATGCAAGATATCATCATAGTGAAGTGAGGGAGAAACCCATTAAGTGGTTGAGAGGTAGATAATGTGGGGTCTAAACTCAATGTAACTTACTACAAAACCTATGTCTAACTCATCTTTTTTCAGATACAATTGATAATCTACAATACACATGATGGTGAATTTTTTGACCAATAGTGGTTTTTAGATGAATATAAAAAAATTATATTAGTAAAACCAAGAGAGGGGATATTTTCCATGTTAGCATATAATTAATTTAATCACTAGAACAAGTACCTAAGTCTTTATTTTGTTCGTCAATGTAGTTGTTGATCATCAAAATTTCTTTCATTTTTATTTTCCTTATATTGAGGAGGACCCAAATTAGAGACCCTCTACAAGGGATCCATGAATTAACCTTTGATCTATAAACATCATTTATGGTACTATAGGTGCTAGGGTGGAAGTATTGATTTATTTTCATTACTCCCAGAATCTTCACCATGCTGCATTTGGGTTAGAATGATCATCTCTTAATCTCTCCGTCTTAAGATGATGGGAAGGTAGAAGATAGAATATCCCAAAATTATGAGAAAAACATTCTGTCATTATTCATTAGGAAATAAGTTTATAAGGAGAATAATATTTTTTAGAACAACCAACATCCCACAATTACCATGATTGTATTTTTATAGACCAAGGGTTAGAGTTTCAAATTAATTAATTACAAAAAATTCATAAATAATATGTTAATACTATAATGAACATCATTAAATGTAATATAAAAACAATAATTTTCTTTTATTCAATAGAATTATTTAAACTGTAAAATGATAAATATTATTTATAGTTTTTTATATAACTATTTATATAGAAAAAATAATTAGGTCTTCTCTCCCTCATTGAAAATTATTGAATTGTTGAATAAATATTTAAGAATCACAAATAAATATTATATTCTTTGTATGGAAAATAATAAGTAATTATTGCAATATTTTTCTAATCAAAATAATTATTTTTCAATAAGTAAATATTTATTACGTTTCGAATACTGACTGAAAATTAATTTTTTATTAACATAAATCCCCTTTTACGGGATGAGGGGGAACCCAACATGAAATGAAATACTTAAAACAACAACCTTGCCTCATGGTCCAAAATCCCAAGGCCAAAAAAATCCATTTCAAGTCTACAAGGAAGATCCCCTCCCAAGCATCAATAACATTAAGAACAACTTCTACCTACTCATCGCTTCAAGGCTAGGTGTGCCATACAGGGATGCATAAGCCTAGTACCGATGGAAATTTCAATAAACTTGGAAACATTAAAATCTAGATAGGAATGGTCAGGTGAAAACTCCTTGACCTGAACATAGTCTAGAGTATACCCTTTTAGGTGAACTGGTGGCATTGTCAAATAAACCATAGACTACAGTGCCAAAAAAACCTCACCAACACAAAATCCATTCAAGAATTCTAAAAATCATTGCCAGCACCCTGATAATTTTTCACAGACCATCATTCTTACTTCACCATGAAGACTTGACATTTTATCCTCCATAATTTTCAGCATCCTAGTCATCTAAATCATAGTCAGAAGAAAACCCCACCATAATCCATGATACGTTTTCTGACATTTTACCACAGAAGCAACCTTAAGAGGAAGATGTTTCAAGTAGCACGTAGCCGAGCCATCATCACCCAGGACTGTATTTCCTAAAACCACACTGAGGTAGCATCACCTATGAGTGGGTCTAAGCTGATATAAACCCAAAATTATTCTCTGGGCATGGATCTAGTAAAATTTTAACCGCATATGAACCCTCACCGGTGTCCAAATAGAGCTAATCAGGGGAAGAGGAAGAAACCAGTAAGGAGGGTAAGGGTAACACTAACGATGTCAACTCCACAAAAATACCTTCTAATATTAATACATAAATGGAATAAAAATAAACTTTCATGTTGGTTCTCGAAAACCATCAGACACCAAACCTATATGAGAGAAAGAAACAGGAATAGATGGATGGGGGAGGCGGTGCCAAAGACCTTCTAGCTCAACGCTGAAGTTGCAATCCTCTCCTCTCCAGATCATCATTGAGGAGGAACACTTGATCTGAAAGAAAAGAGAAAGTTTCTATGCAGGGGCTCATGATTAATATTATATATTGAATAAATAAATAAGTTATACACTCATAGTCTTGATGATAAAATATTTTTTTTTCATATTCACATAAATATTTAAATTATTTATTATGAAATTATAATTATCTATTACATTGAAATTAAAAATATATTAATAAATATTTTTACTTATCCAAAAAAATAATATTAATAATAAATATTTATTCAATATCTTTGATTAATAATTATTAATTAAATATCATTTCTCAGTTTATAGAATATTTTTTTCCAATTGTTAAATTTAAATAATATTATCTAAGATCAGTAGAAGACTTTGTGTGAGACCCTTTTGGATTTTCCTCAATGGAATTAGGTGGCCTTGCCTAAGGTCTATGTTTATTTTAAATGAAAATGGAAAGGCACCCATAGAGTAAGGAGATATGTCCCCATGATAATAAATAGACAAGAACTCCCACTGTGTATTATAATTTCATTCTTAATATATCTCATCAAAAACGTTTAACAATAGTGTCATAAACCTCTATGATAGACATGTATTTCCTTGAATATCTGAAATAGGATATTTGTTACACCATTTAAATGGAATTTAATGAGAGTGTTGAATTTCAATAAAATTTATGAGATATAAACTTTCATGAATATGGAAGGTCCAAATCCTTTATTGATATATTCATTAATATTATATCATTCGAGATTCACCCATGATAACCAACTTCACCGTGAACATATTTCATCATGGTTTGAAATAATTCATAAAAATTGATGATTCATGACATGAATAAATAATAAAAATGTTAAATCCTAAGGATAAATACGTAATATAAGAGAAATGAATAATAAATGACATATAAATATGTGGAATTATGACTAGAAAGATTGTTTTGGTAATCTCTCATACTGAATATTACTATGTTAAAAAATCATGATATTTAGTCTCACATTCATATGAGTAATTTTCCTTAATAGTAAGCAAAAAATGTGTCATTTCATAGAATATTAGTTTACCATAGAACTGATTTTATAAATATCATCATTTTATATTAAGATTATCATCATAGAGGGGAACTACACATGTCCATTTCAATAATATAGATATTCTAGGAAATAATCACATTAATGTTACATATAAGAATAAACAATATATGATAAGGTATTTATTAGTATGTAAATCAATGAATATAAATTAAAAATAAATTAATAATTAGTTGGTTTTAGGGAACCGACTCCATAAAACTCCATCCTATACTATAACAAACTTTTAATGACTAGTTAGTTTTGAAATGTGAAACATTCTTCTGCAAAGTTTGGATATAGCTATTGGTCCAATCATGAATCTGTGTCTAGGGTTCCTATAACCACATGAATATGTGGTGAATCTCCATACTGTGGCATCACTACCTTGATGAAATAACTTTATATGTGGCATTATTATGTTTATACCTCTTATTCCTTTATTAGAAAGATAAAACCATGATGATTTCTATAGACAAAGACATTCATAAAAATTATTAAAAATTAATTTGTTTATAACCAAAATTCATAACAAGGCATTACAATATCTCTCCTTAAACTTTATTGGAATCCTCAATGTACATGAATATTTTAGATATGGAAACCACTAGTAGTATTATATTTTTCTTGGATATTACCTTTTCTTTTTTGTGATAGTAGATCAAATTGTACTATATAAAGATATTTTTTCACCAACTATTAATCATGCATCACTAGTAAAAACATTAGTATATATCATGGAACGTAAGATATATTTTTAGAAATTAAACTTGTGAAATTGTTTTATCTCAATTATCCTTTCCCATAATCTTTCTTGATCCACAAGAAAGATTACATTCCACCTACAATTCAATATTTAATATTTCTAAAGTGTAATTTTCAATAAATTTTTTATATATATACAATTAGTATATTTATAAATAAAATTCTATTTTATATATCTTCTTCCCTGGAACATGGTTTTCACTTAATTTTATTCTTGAAGAAATTCATTCCATAGTCTTAACATACTGGAAAGTCTTATAATTTTTCAATCTTTTACTAACCTATATATCTCTAAATATTATATATATTCTATTAACCTATTATATAAACATGAAAATACATCAATTAAAAATGGATATTTGATGATCAAAATGTATGATTTATCCAAAATTGAATTTCTGTAACTTCCTTTTCTTCACATATTATAGATATGTTCTGTAACATTTCCTCCAAATGGGGTGGAATTGATAGTAAATATCTCATCATGACAATCATTTAATTGTTCATTGATAAGTGTAATTCAAAAATATTTTAGTCATGATGATTGGTGTATAGGTTTTACCATTTACTAAACCTTTCAATAATCAATCATGAATTATTGGAACTTTTTTATACCATACATGTCAAGTTTCTTTTTAATAGTCACTGATGAAAAAAACTATTAAAAACTTCTAAAATACAGTGTCCCCAAATTGTGATACATGGAACCCATTATTGAATTCAAACATACATTTCAATCTTTGTATGTTTCCATTTACAGATTCTTGGTAGGAATCACTATTCCTAAAGTACAATATATGTATCCACTACTACAATGAACATAAACCAACTCTTTTATTATGAATTCATACAATGTTTGTGTATTTAGAACTACTCCTACCACTGAACATAGTAGATTCAAATATACATATTCCAACTCATGTGCATCCATATCCATAACCCATAAAAGATAAGAGTTCTTTCACTATCCTAAAAAAGATTAGTTTCCATTATAGATCCATAATCGATCTTGGAAAAACATTAATATCAGTAGGGTCTGTATGGTTATTAACTAAGATGTATGAAGTGTTTGATGTCTAATTATAGATAAAACCCATAATTTTACAAATAGTTTTCAACAAGCACTAGAGTTTTTGACCACATAGTTTCTTATAAAATTACGATTGATATGATATCAAATATACAACATAGTTATCATATAGTTAACTGTTACACTTAAATTTTCAAAAACATTAATGGAACAAATTATTGAATATTTACAATATATAATACTCATCATTGATGATCCTCTTCATAACATAACAATTTATATGTATAAATTAAGAGTGATATTTGTAATACCATTACTCAATATATAAATGGTCAATGATTACATGGACAAGATATTCCCCAAAAATACTTCTTATAAGGTCATCTATCCTTACCTTTTGAACTCATTTACTTCCCTATAAAATTATAAAATTTATTAATGAAATATCATGATGTATATGAATATATCTCAATATTTTTAATTTTTGAAATGGCCTCATTGAACGAACTTTTAATCTTTTCTATATTACATATATTTCAAAAGGATTTTGTGTCTAATAAATTATAAACCGTTTATTATTATACCTAGTATCTTATCTCAATAGATACTAAAACACTTTTCTGGACCTAAAATTCTCAATCAATATCATCTATTTTGACAAATAATTATCTTTACACCATGAGTTAATTAAATCATATATATATTAATCATTTATTACTAGATGGATATTTATAATTATAGAATTTCGGAATAATTAGTGTATTATAAAATACCATACAAACGTATAATTCAAATATAAAATAATGTTTTACTATGTGATAAAATAACCCGTAAATGTTTTTTGGTTATAACTAATACAATCAAATAGTTTATCTTGAATAATTCCACAGTGAAGTCCATAGTTTTTTGTTTCTAATTAATAATATAAGAATATACCTTATTTAGTTTATTTAAGAATGATCCTTATCTATTATCATATTTATATTCTTATTTAGTTCCTATATTTCAAATAAATATATATGTGGAAACATATACCCAATCAGTATCCTAGAATAATTATAGTTAATAACGAATATACAAGAAATAGAATCTTCTGATTACAACATAATTTAACAATATTATTTTTCTAATGACCTTTACTACATATATGAAGAAAATAACCTCTTATTTATCTATTTCCCTTTTAATATTTTCCTCTTCCAAGAATTTTATAATGGAACCATTGATCTTGAAATTTCCATTGGATTCTAAAAGATTTCCTTTTAATTTCTAGTAAGGTTTGAATAAACAAGTTCTATGAAAAAAATAAATATCCAAAGAAGAGAAGTCAAAATATTCCTAATTAATTTATCCATATTTTCCACAAAGCCTTTAATAAATAATGATTAATTTGGTGGCCATGATGAAAAGATGATATTAATGGATAATTTCTTATCTAAATGGAATTCCGATATTTCTATCTTATAAATGAACTCTATATTTTTTAAGAAATGATAGATAATTATTTTTCCTTCTTCTAATTTAAACTAATGAAGTGCATTGAAAATATATATTTTTTAAATGATAATATTTTATATTCATAGATCAAGTGGAAGAACCATTATGGTTTAATTATTTGTATCCATATGTTATATTATGATCTCTTCATACATAACTAATAGTATGATGAATAAAATATAATAGGTATTCTCTATTAATATCATATTGTCCTCTATCTTACCATTATATGAGTACCAAGGTAGAAGATCAAGAACTAGGATTCTAAAATATGAGACAAATTATCTGATAGTAATGTAGTGTAAACCAACCATGCCACTCTGGGAAATTTGTGCTTAGGATATGCCCTAAGTTAGGTGGTGGTTATAATTTGTTCATATTCTTGTTTTTCACCATTCTATAATTAGTAATATAATTAATTAATATTATACTAGAATAAAAAAAAGTGGGAAATATAATTAATTAGTTGATTAATTACCCCCTTATTTTATCAAATCTCAGTGTCCCTCATAATTGATCACAGAATGTATCATCACATGGATATACAAATGGAAACGATCTATATTTACCTCATTATAAAAATTATTATAATGAATCATATTTTCATGTGTTACATTTAGATATTAGTTGGATTATTTTTAAATGTAGGCACCGAGACAATGTGAGATTCCAAGACCCAGTGTGCTGAGATTAAATTTTTCGAATATATTAAATATATTAATATCACATTTAAGAAATTTTCTTGATAAATAAGAATAAATCTAGAATAGGGGGTCTTAATAAAAAAAAATGAACTGTTGATTTTAGAATGTGGTTTTTATCCTATGCATGACATAACCTTTGGTGGTGTTGGGTATTTGTGAAAATATTAACACAGGAATGAAATTAATAAAATGAATATATTTATTTATTTATTTTATTTTTCATTGATGTTGTAACTAATATCTTCTATTTAATCATGGTTATTATTTAACCATAAGGTTATGCACATAACCTAGGATTTAGAGGAACCATTTAATATGAGCCTATGGAGGATCGTTGGAAGATGACATCAGATCTCATAAGATTGAGGGTCATGCGATGATGGATTTAATGGATCTAACCAATGACGACAATGTATAACTTTTCTTCATCAATGATCAATACAAACACTATGTAGTACATTTGATTTTCAATTTCCATCTATTTATTTTATCCCAGAATAACACAGAATAATTTAACGAACAACAATTGGTTCACACATAATCGATAGTTTTCTTTGTGCTAGATTTATATTTTTCCATTTTTTATTTACTCTTTATTCATCAAAATATAGGACAATGTATTAAAGACAAATGAACAAAGGATGAGGTTCATTCTTTAATTGTTGTGTCTTATGGGGTTTTCCCTAGTGTTTCTCTTAGGATCATCATGGTAATTTATTTGGGACCACGATTCGATGATTACCGAGTATTTTATCGTTTTATGATCGTTCTTAAATGCAAAAAATTAATACATTGGGTATTTCTTGAGAAGGAGGTTGTGCTTTGAGGTTCAGTGATGACAGTGGAAGATTCAAGGTGGAACAAGGCTGGATCAGACAATGTATTTTGTTACCATGATGGTTACATTATGGAGGCTCTATTTGGAGATGTATAAGCTCAAGATATTGATTTCTAAGAAGTTCATGGATCTAAATCCAATGATAAGGTGATAGTTAGGTTTGGAGACATTCTATCTATGAATTTTGGGGAGGATTACGGATCCAATAAAGCATAGGACATATTGGATAATATCTCTGTAATGACCCAAACATTCATTAATGAAAATTACTCTTGATCCAATTAAATGTCTTATTATGTAAAATGGATATATAAAATGATAACCTCAATAGTTTTATGTTTTTTGGATTTTAAAATACCATTAATAATTATTAATATTTCTAATATATTCGTTGAACAGTGATCACATGAATTGTAAAAATATCGGGCTTTAACAAATCCAATTTACTCCGAAAAAAGAAGCGATGGCCTCATCCAGTAGACTTCCCTATACGAGGAATATTTTTCAGATCTTAGAAAGAAGGTTTAGTCTATGGGATTATATCATAAAAAAGCTCAATCCTATCTTTAATATGTTAAACTCAAGTAAAAACTGCCTATGAGAGAAGTGGAAGTAGATAGAGATTACCACTCAAGCAATGTTATCCGAGCCACCCCAAGAGTCTGTCACTATCACACACCTTACTCTTCAGTCTTATGCAGGTTTTATAATGGGTTATTTAACAAGGAATTGTCACTATGATTATGTGAATTAGTTTGTATATAAAAATGAATATACATTCATGTTATTATTGTTACATTGTGAATAGTTTTTAAAGCACAAATAGTATTTTTAGTAAATATTCAACAAAGAAATCTATTTTGATGAATTAATGGATTTTATAATTAAATAATATTTTAATAAAATATTATTATTAATATTAAATTAATTTTTATTAAATATAAAAGTTCGTATAATTTTATTAACGCAATTTTAATTTTTATTAACGGTTGAAAGCTGTTTTTGTCAAAACCCCGGATTTTTTGATAAATGTCAGCTTTTATTTTAAAAGTTAAAATTCACATATTTATAAAATTATTTAGATAAAATGAATATTATTTTTTGAATCTGGATGTCAAAATTATCCAATGGTAAATTTTTCATAATTTTCTGAGACAGTCGAATATTTGCGTAAAAATTAAATACCGTTTAAATATATAATGTGTTTTATGACATCATAATGACCCAATAGTGATGTAATAAAATAAAATTAACATATTTTCAGAAAATATATGTTTTAACATTAAAATAATGTTATTTTGGGTTTGTTTTATTTATTTTACAAAGCTTTAGTGGACCCTCAAAGAGTTATAAAACATTTTCACTTTTTAATTGATTTTCCTTGAGACTGTGACTCAACTCCACATAAGCAACCCTATTATTTTAAGATGATAGGCCATTGGCCATATAAAATATTTTTTTTCCACTCCCCTTTTTCAAAAACCATGTGAAAAAATCATGGGTTGGTTTTTGGTTTAGATTTTTTTAATGCGAGGTGCCCCAAACCTAAATAATAAAGAATTCCTTCTCTTTTCCTATATAAACCTACCCAAGCTCTCACATAATTTTCACTAAAAGCCTTTGTATTTCGTCAAAACTATTCCCTCCTCTATATAGAATTCTCCCAAGGCGCCCCAACCTACTAAAAAGCCTCTCACAAGCCTATCTCAAGCATTTGGAAGCACACTTCCATGTAAGGGTATTCCACCTTTCTCATTTTTGTCTAATTTTATTTAAGTTGTTATTAAATTTTAATTTTAATTATAAATGTTGGGGTATTGTTTCTCACCTCCCCCATACTTCTCTATTTATTTTTTAATGATGGGATATCCTTTTCTCTCTCATAAAATGCCTCTCATGCACACCTGTTACTTTGCTAAAATTCCGAAAGGAATTTCTCTCTCCTCATTTACATTCAAGAAATTATTTTCTATCATGAATAAAATTCCATTAAAATTGTTGGGAAATATAAATATATATATATATTACCCACATACTATATATTTCATGTACATATAATGAGACACCCTTTTCCCTCTCATCAACCATTTTTTTGAATCCGTATTTCACGTTGTTATGCTGCCGAAATTGCACCCCATTTTTTCCAAGCCAATATCATTATGTAGTGAATACCATACCCATGTCTCTATCAGTGGTATTCACCTTTATGCACATTTACTTATTGATTATATAGTTTCATGTATGAATTAAACATTCTGTTGTCCTGGAATAAATTATTATGTTTAAAGAATCCAATTTTTATGACCCATATGGAACACTTATGCATGAAATGAAATGTTTAAGAAGGGTGTTCCCTGATAGCACTCCAATAAATTGGGTAAAGTATAGTATCATGATACGTCATGTGCAATGATTTTTTACTAATGATAAATGAAGTGAGACTATGTTTTACTCTTGCTTCAGTGCATTGAGGATTTACTAATGCTTCATGTGCAACGAGCCTTGGCTCATGCTAATTCTATGTTAAGTGTTGTTGACACATTTACATTTTATGATTATCATGCCTTATCATGCCTTTATGTTCATGATTCTCTTGTGATCCATTGATATGTTTATTTTATAACATGTATTTTATTCCTCATTTTATTCTATGTCTATTCCCTTACTGGGCTTTATAGCTCACCCTTTTCTTATGCATGTCCTCATGTTATCCTATGCAATGATATGTATGAGGAAATTTAGTGGTCATGTAAAGGAATTTTTCAATAAAGATGTTTTATTTAATGTTTTATGTTGTTATGTAATGGTCCTAATCCACAAAGACACTAGACCTCTCAATCTTCCATGTTGTATCAAGTTAATTTTAAGTAATAAATCACGTTTAAGCGTGTAATAAAAGACCAGGGTTGTCATAGTTGGTATCAGAGGATAGGTTTAGTTATTATTGGGATTATGATTAGAAAACCCTAGTAAAGCCTTAGAGACAAGACTAAGTATAAAAAACATCAAAATTTTTTGGTTAGTATTGAGTAAGTGTTTTATAAAAAAAATGCATCCATGTCCGGATAAGAGAAGGTAGAGTCGGCTCTGGCACAGATGTATCCTAGGGGTAAAACCTGAAAACAAATCTTTGAGATAGACTTGAATGGGAACTGGTGCACACCAATGGTCTTTGCTGCAATCTTGGTTATGAAGCACCTGGGGGATATGATTTAGAAAATTCACAATCTTAATATGAACCATTATTATGGGACTAAAAAAATCCTAAGAATATATGTTAAAAAGTAGATCATGGATAACATAGAATGAAGCCAATAGATACATAAGTTAAGTAAATAGAAGCTATTTATAAGCCATCAATTGTTTTAATTTAATTACCATTTATTATTTACTGCTAACTTTCCTTTCATTAAGGAATAATAAATCATTAGACTTTAAGTAGTTTAATATGACAATTTTATCATGTTAATATGGTAACTCAAAATTTGACATATTTCATCCGCAGGATAAAGGATAGTTTTGAGATGGAAGGGGAAGAAACTCGTACAACACTCATGTCCCCTCTTGAGGACTTAAAATCTATAATTATTGAAAATTCATGCTCACATAATATCAAAACCTTTTCTAATGTCCAACGTTCTTGCAAGACACTCTATGACATATCAAACTCCTCCTCCTAACCGTGGAGTCATCAAGGATCATGGATCACTTATGATAAAATCTTAAGCTCCCACCTCTCTCGCCTTTCTCGAAAAGGGAGGTAATATCATGGTATTTTAAAATACTTCACCACGTTTAGAGAGTATGATGAACTATTTGATTTTAGTATAGCTGCCAAAGAGGGAGGCCTCCGAGCATCATATATGTATATAGTCTTGGCTTCCAGCCTTTTTGGAAACATAGGCTACATATTAGAAGAACCATATTTTGAAAATTTCAAAGCTGGCTCTATCAGACTATTTTACAAAAACCTGGTACATGGTGATGTTTTGAAACAGTACATTATAAACAATTATTTTCAAAAAGTTCATCATATTGTTCATCAGTACAATCCAAGTTGCACGGACTATTTCTAGACTAAAGAAGTGGAAGACTTTGAATGTGCATTGTTGTTGCACTAGGTGGACCCTCTCTCTCTGGGATCGATGAGATAATGAGGGTTGGGGAATGCTTAATGGTGGTAGGTAAGCAACCCTAAAGTCGTGTTTAAATTTCAGAGTTATTTTTGTATATAATCAAATTGTGGGGATGCAATTTTTCTTAAGGGAAGAAGATTGTAACGACCCAAACATTCATTAATTAAAATTACTCTTGGTCCAATTAAATGTCATATTATGTAAAATGGATATAGAAAATGTGAAATTCAATGGTTTTTTGTTTTTTGTATTTTAAAATACCGTTAAGAATTGTGACCATTGCTAATATAGTTGTTTAATAGTTATCACATGATTAGTATAAATATAGGTATTTAACAAATACAGTTTACTCAGATAAAAGAAGTGATGGCCTCATCCAGTATAATTTCACCATACGAAGCCCATTTCTCATATATCGGAATAGAGGTTGTGTATTTGGGCTTTTCTCTTGACCAATCCCAAGCCGAGCTTGAATATGTTATGCTCGAGCAAAACCGCCTATGAGAGAAGTGTAAGTTGATAGAGATTGCCACACGAGCAATGTTATCCAAGCCACCCCAAGAGTCTATCACCATCGCACACCTTACTCATCAGTATTATGCAGGTGTTATAAGGGTTTATGTAACAACACCTTAGCACTATGATTATGTGCATTATTTTTTATATAATAATGAATATACATTCATTTTATTATTGTTACTCTGTAAATAGTTTTTAAAGCACAAATAGTATTTTTAGTTAATATTCAACTAAGAAATATATTTTGATGAATTAATAGATTTTTGAATTAAATAATATTTTAATAAAATAATGCTATTATTATTAAATTAATTTTTTTAAATATAAATTATCGTATAATTTTAATAATGTAATTGTAAATTTTATTAAGGTTTGAAACTATTTTTGTCAAAACAAGTGATTTTTTGATAAATATCGAATTTTATTTTAGAAGTTAAAATTAATATAATTATAATATTATTTAGATAAAATGAAAATTATTTTTGGAATCATAATGTCTAAATTATAAAATGGGGAATTTTTCATAATTTTCTGAGATAGTCAAATTTTTGGGTAAAAATTAAATACCGTTTAAATATATAATGTGTTTTATGACATCATAATGACCCAATAGTGATTTAATAAAATAATATAAACATTATTTTCGGGAAATTTATGTTTTAACATTAAAATATTGTGATTTTGGTTTTGTTTGATTCATTTTACAAAGCTTTAGTGGACCCTCCAAGAGTTATAAAACATTTTTACTTTTTAAATAATTTTCCTTAAGAGTGTGACTCACCTCTACATAAGCAACCCTATTTTTTAAATAATTTCATCTATTGGAATTATAAAATATATTTTTTTCACTCCCCTTTGGAAAAATCCTTGGGCAAAAACTATGGGCTGGTTTTGGGTTTTGATTATTTTAATGTGAGGTGTCCCAAACATAAATAATAAAGAATTCCTTCTCTTTTCCTATATAAACCAACCCAAGATCTCACTTCCTCTTCACTAAGATACTTTGGAGTTCGTCCAACCTCTACCCACCTTTCTCTATAATCCTCACAAGTCGCCCAATCCTCCCAATATGTCTCTCTCAAGCCTCTCTCAAGCCTTTGGAAGCACACTTCCAAGTAAAGGTTTTCCTCCTTTATCATTTTTGTCAAATTTTCTTTAAGTTGTGATGACATGTTAATTTCAATTATACATGTTGGGTTTTGGTTTCAAACCTCTGACATACTTCCCTTTTTATGTTTTAATGATGGGATACCCCTTTCTCTCTCATAAAATGCCTCTCATGTACACCTGTTACAATATCGAAATTCTAAAAGGAATTTCTCTCTCTTCATTTACAGTCAAGAAATTCTTTTGAATCATGAATCTAAATTGCATTAAAATTGTGAGAAAATGTATCTATATGACCCCTTACTATCCTTTTCGTGTATATATGATGATACACCCCTTTCTATCTCATCAACCATTTTTTTGAATCCTTATGTCACGTCGTTATGCTGCAGAATTTGCACCGCATTTTTCCCAAGCCAAAATCATTGTGTAGTGAATACCATACCCATGTCTCTATCAAGGGTATTGACCTTTATGCACATTTACATATTTATTATATAGTTTCATGTATGAATTATACATTCCTTTATCGTGGAATAAAAGATTATGTTTAAGGAATCCATGTTTTATGATCCATATGGCACACTTATGCATGAAATGAAATGCTTAAGAAGGGTGCTCCCTGATAGCACACAAATGCATTGGGTAAAGTATAGTATCATGACACGTCATGTGCAATGTGTGTTGACTCATGATAATTCATGTTCAACGAGATTTTACTCGTGCTTCATGTTCAATGAGTATTTACTCATGCTCCATGTGTAATGAGCCTTGGCTCATGCTAATTCCATGTTAAGTGTTGTTGTCACATTTCCATGTTATGATTATTACGCCTTATCATTCCTTTATGTTCATGTTTCTCTTGTGATACATTTATATTCCAATTATATAAAATTTATTGTATTCCTCATTTTATTATATTTTTATACCCTTACTGGGCTTTATAGCTCACCATTTTCTTATGCATGTCCTAAGGTTATCCTATGTAATGCTGAGTACGAGGAAATATAGTGGTCACGTAATGGATGTTTTTAATAAATATGTTATATTTTATGTTTTAAGTTGTTATGTAATGGTCCTAATCACCAAATATACTATAACTCTCGATATTCTATGATGTATGAAGTGAATTTTATGTAATAAGTAATGTTTAAGTGTGAAATAAAAGATCAGGGTTTTCATAATCTCGACAGATCTAAACATTTATAGAATACACAGTGTATCATCCATGATCACACACCATATAGGACCCCTATCTGCTGAATGAGGCTTTCATCAAATAGTTAAATGTCACACATCATGTGACATGTTCCTGATGGCTCAACATGTTACAAGTAGGTTAAAAGAAGATGGGTGGGATGAAGTGAAAAAACCTGAACTGAGTAATTGGACATGGTATGGTTTACATTGGAAGATCTGGATTACACAATTAGGGTTTTGGGAAATCTGTACACATGTTTTACACTATATAAACACTGTGTATATTGAGATTTACATGACATGTGAGGTAGCCCCACATGGGTAGGATAGGGGTTGGCTGGACATGTCGTGCACCCCCTACACGCCAAGTACCACATTTTATGGTGTTTGAATCCCTATATTTATTTAGTTTGGACCATTATCAGTTGAGAATGTTTCCTTGATCCACCCCCTTGAGGTTATACTGTGAAATTACATTGACATTTTTGGATTGTGTTCCCTTCTGGAGGATAAGTCCCAAAGAGGGTTTTTTGTGTCTCTCCATGGGACTAAAGTGTGTTCCTTTATCTTTTTATACCATAGTTGGGGTTTTTGGAATAAAATTTCCTTCTTTTTTAGGTAATTGGTCACCCAACTAGAAGGCCATTTCAGTAGGGTTAGTAGTATCATTTAAGTATAATCCTATTCATATCGGGTTGATCCGGATTCTATTCATGGTGTCCCCCAGAGGTCCTGGGTGTGATCCCCTATCTATGTATCAGTGTATTCTAAGACCATTTGTATTTAATGGGAAGGAAACAATGATCATGAATTCTTTGATGAGTGTTTTCGATGATGGAATGTCTCATGGAGTGGAATCTCTAACAACAAAGATTGTTTTGAGTAGAATCCTAGGGTAGGTAGTTTGGTTTTGACCACATGGAGGTGTTATTTCCCTGCAGAGTATATCTGGTTATTTTAATAAAATGATTGTTTTATCATTATTATGAGATAAATATTTCTGATTATTTATGTTACGTTTTTATAGGGTGTCATACTAGGTATTTTTATACTCACTCCTATATGGTCTTTTCCCACACGTGTCATCTATTATACATATGATGACCCTTTTTACAGTGTCCTAGGAATGCAGGGAGCTAGTGGGGCATAACTTGAGCTTGATAAAATGAGGTATTTTATGTGTAGTTTCATTTTATATTAGTCCTACCCCTTAGAGTAGGCTGGAATATTTTATGTTTTTGGTTGGGATTGTATTTAAACCTCTTTATCGCTTTAAGTGATATACTATTGTACTCTTATTTGTTGTATCATAGTTATATACATGACTTGGTTTTAATTGTTTTACATTTCACTATTAAATGAGAATATAGATATGTGTGGTTACATGTAAATTAGACCAATTCCTCCCATATGTGTGATATTCCTACTTCTTGCTAGTCTCCAGCCCCTAGACGATTGGAGGCAGTCTTGCAGTAGTCGTGGTTTAGACCCTGTTGGGCCGAGTCGGGAAAATTTGTTATCACAGGAGTCAATTATACATTAGTACTAGAGACTGTGAGATTAGTTTGGGGTTTTTGTCAATGGTTCTAATTTTTTAATGTTTTTATGTCAGAATAGAGACTCAAGTGTTGGTGTGATGTCCAATTTATCCACACATTTGGACTTTGATTGTAACACCCCTAGATATTATGAGATATATTCATTTTAATTTCTTTGATGTCTTCTATTGTATGCTACACCAAGATTACCTTGCGCTATACACAACACTATATTAGATTAGAGTATACACAAACATTATTCTAGGCTTGTGTTGCATTCCAGAGCGACCTTCCTCGATGGCATGTGTTATATGCAATACCGAGTTTCACTAAACGAGATATTATTATAATATTATTATGAATTAGCCATTATGAATAGTAATACCCACTTTTTGAAATTTTATAAATTTTAACTTTCAAAATGAACTTCATTTTTGGATTCAAAATATCAGAATTAGCCTAGGGTGAATTTTTGGTATTTTTCAGAAAACTTTCAATTTTTGATGAATAGTGAAAACACTAGGTTACTATTTAAAAACCAACTTTTTATTTAAATAATTATTTATTTTATTTAAATTTATTTTAGGTCAAAATTGATACATAATACATATATAAGTTCAATGTAATTCATTGGATTCATTTTATACTAATTTTAGATATATAAAAATTTTATTGAACTTTTCACCGTCTTTTACCTACCTCCTAGGAGCATTTGCAATTGTACATAAAACTTAATTTTATAGCTTCTATGAGTTGAATTTCAAAAATCTGAGAGACACGGTTAATATCAAGGAGTTAAATGTGGTTCAATAAGATAAAAATAATTTTTGGTGAATAGTAACTTTTTACATTTATTTACCACAGTTAAAATTAAATAGGGTATTTAAGTCTAAAAATGATATTATTATTATCATAAAACATGTCCTAATTCTATTGAATAAATTTAATTTGACCAAAAATAAACTTAGGAATAAAATATTACCATTCAGGTCCACTTGGATTAGATTAGGACACTTATTATTATTTTATTTAAAAAGGAGTTAACAGAGTTAAAATCAAAGATTAATAACTAAAACATTTTTAAAATAGGGCTATACATAAGATAAATATTATATAAATATTAATTAGAAAGATAAAGATATTTCATACATAATGGTATTTTATTTATAATTTTTAGACATTAAATAATTTAATTTATTTACGACATAATGATAATGCATTAATTACCTTATTAATGAAATATTAACATAATAGATATTATAAATACCCAATTAAATGTAATTTGAGACTTTTTATGAATTAAACTAATTTTATAGGTTAATATGACATATTAGTATTGTTTTAATAAACTTATTGCGAACTAATCACGCTGTTATAAGTTTCACAAAAATCAATTACCAAATAGTGTCCAAATTGACATAAAATAGTTTTTAAAACAAATATTATATTATTAATTGTTATTTAATTCCTAAAAAACTAAGGTTCGGTCAAATGACTTATATAAGGTTATATATATTAATAATAAACCACTTGGGGTTCGTTTTTCTTGTTATATTATGTTTATTAACCATATAGTGTAAGAAAACAAGAAGACACGGTAAAAGTTAAAATATTTATCTTAGAGTTAAATCTAAATGATAAGGTTAAAATATTAACCTAAACTTTTATAAATCCTACTATTTGAGAGTAATGCGACCCATACCCACTTTATCTTAGAAATAAATCAATTTGGAGCTATTAAAAACAGAATATGACTTTATTATAAAATAATATTTTATGTTTTTTCTAAAGTGCCCCCCTCCTCCCTTATAAAAGGGCACCACCTCTTTCTTCACTTTACAGAATTTTGAGAATTAGAGCTTTGCCAACCCCTGACCATTTCATTTCTCAACTTCCCTAGAAACATTATATAGGTTCTGGTTTCCTTAAAAGACAAACTCTAGTGCCTTAAGAGGAATCTTAAAAGAGGTGCATCGAAGAAGAGGTAATCTCTTCTACCAATTCATTCAAGTTTATTTCTTCTTCCACTTCTTCTTCTTTAGTTGTTTCATTATAAATTAATTACATCAGTGTCACTTATATACTGATATGTTATTATAAACATGAAACAACCCCATTTCACCTTCTATCCATCATATGGAAAACGAAATCACCAAGCGTGCGTAGGTAGGGAATACCGTCTCCACGTCGTGGTGTAATCTATTTTCCCACCACCACCTTACTTGGATGGGTATAATGGTGTAAATAATAACTATATATGGTTATAATAACATCATAATGGTTCTGATTCAATAATTATTGGAAAGATATCATCGCTCATGCGTACGTACGGATTACCGTCTCCACGATGCGATGAGATTCAATCTCCATGTTAACCAATCAAGAATGATTATAAAGTATATATAATGAATAATAATGAAATAAATGACATAATGAAGATACAATATTTATGTATATATATATATATGTCATCTACTTACTTCCATTCAAGTCGATAAGGAAAGAAAAATAGCATTCATGCGTACATACGACCTACCATCTCCATGAACGGTGTATTTCATTTCATTCATCTATCTATTTTATATATATATACTGAATATATATGATATATAAATCATTATTTACATTTTGGATGTATGTAAATCATGATATAAGTAATAATAATATCAATATCAACAAGTCCAAACACATACGATAAATAAACCGATTTTACAAAAAAACGTTGCTTTAACATGGAATTTAAAAAAGAACGGGTAATATAAAGTTATAAGTGAACCATATATGATATCATAACAGTGAATATGATTATGTAATAAGTAAATTAAATTATTTAAATCATTATACATGAGGTTTAGATATGTACGAATCATATCGGACGTAAGGTAAGGGATAATTTTTCAAATCTCATTTTTATCCGAGATTGCTTATACGTAAGTATTTACTGGGGTTTTATTTTTCATACATGTCCTTAAAAATGTTTTTCATTAAGTTATTAATATTTTTACATGTATGTTTAAAGTCATTTTTACCCATATTTGACTTTTACCTTGTGTTATGGAAGGAATCTTTCTTTTGTTTACCACACGAGGAACTTTTTGACTTTTCCATTAAAAGTTCGAGGAGAATGTTTTTTAATTTATATGTCATGAACGGATTTTTACGGTTTCATAAAGCATTATTTTCATGAAACTTAATCTACAAGATTTCATTTTTATTTTCAAAAAAATTATTTTCTTTTAAAATTAAATGGAATTTTGTGAAAAGAAAATTATTTTTAATAAGAAAGGATATTTTCCTCAAGAATTCATTTCAAGTGTTTTGTCAAAAATATTTTCAATGTAAGATGACATTATTTAGTATTATTATGTTTCAATAATAATGTATCAATTATTTACATGTTTTTATCATTATTATGATGAAATGTTATCCATTTGTTTTATATGGATTATGATATGATGGGATGATGTTTATGAAACCCATTTTATTCTTTGGGTTATGATGAATGATTTATGTTTATTTTGTGGAAAAAGAAAGAATGATTTCATTATGAGATGGGTGGGAACTATATATACCTCCAATGAATTGGGTAAAGATTTATATCTCATGATATAGACACGACTAGAATGGTTAGTAAATCTGGTTCAGTGATACAGGACAGGAACGAGGAGTGAACTCGATTCAGAAAGGGACTTTGTCCACTAAGAAGGTCTTGGAAGCAATGCCTTGGCTACTATGAAAATCATATCAAGTTCTTAATGGTTTGACACAATTACATGTTTTATTCCCATTCTATTTTATCATGATTTATGTTCCATTATGATCTATGCCTCACATACTGCCATGTTTTATTTCATTTCTCATTATTTTGATGTTTAAACATTATGTTCATATTTTTAAGTTCAAATGTATATGGTTTGTTTTATTTTCTCCATGCATAACCATACTGAGCATTTGAGATCACCCTTTATATGTTTTCTTTTCCCCAGAATATAAAGAAAGATTTTAGGTAAGAAAACAAAAGGGGAGGATTTTTATGGGAGATGTTGAAGATCTTTAACCACAATTAGAAGATTATGTTTCGAGTTTCCAAAGACACAAAATTATTACAGTCCTTGAGTGTTGATTTTTGTTATGTATTAATTATTCCGCAAAAGTAATGTAATGTCCATGTACATAATGTTTGGGTTCTCTATAGTTGGTATCAGAGGAAATTTGTAGTTAACCTTTGGAAATTAGAATGCGAAAACTTTAGTGAAATCCCTAGAGATATTTCTAAGGTATGTCTAGGGATGTACCTAAGGTTAAGTATAACTATAGTTTAGAGTACTAGAATTATGTTGTCGATCATGAATAACCTAGGTTGAACCTAAGGTGTCATGGATTAAATAATATTTGATAAGTTAGACATCCCATAAGTGACGTTTTATGATTATGTGGTTCATCATTATTTTAACTATTTCTTAAACAATGGTTTCTGGTCTTAGTCAAAGGAGTGAACGAGATGGAATACAATTAACATTGATTCCAATTGAAAAATTGGTGACTATGATCAACAAAATTGTGTAATTACAGGGAGAATGATATTGTGATTATGTTGAATCAGTCATCTCGGTATATGATTAAGAAGGTACACTTTAGTTGTATTCCTAAGTCATCAAATAAGAGGAAGATGGAATTTTATGCATGTTCTCATGGCGAGGAGCATAGAGAAAGGAATATTGATATTTCTAAAGAATGGAATAAGAACCTTGAGGAATACCTAAATTGGAGGGGAATATGTAATCTATGTGGAGAAAAGGGTCATAGAGTGACAGACTGTTCTGGAGTCCAATGTATTATCTGTGGTGAACATGGGTATTACCCAACCCAATGCCCTAACCTAAGAAGTTACTTCTAAATGAAGGAAGGACCAATTCCATGCCAATCATTAAAGAGGATGGATTAAAGGGATTATTTATTTTAATTCAATAATAATGTTTTTGAGGTACTTTTATAGTATATTGAAATATCTGTGTATTGGTCCATTGTGGTTTTCTATAAGAATATGGTACTGGTAACCATGAAGAGTGATTGAAATATTTTTGGAAAGCAGATGATATGCGCATAATGAAGGGATACGGAGAAATTAATAAGTTTAATAGCATTAATGAGCACATGACTAATATAAGGACAAAGTGATATCATGGTTTGAGTATATAGAAATTTTGGGATTTTGGTATGTGGAAAGAGTTAACTTTATAAAACATTAATGTATTCACTAAGGTTCAATGGGTATTCATTTCTCAATAGAATACATGATTAAGGTATTCACATGTTTGGAATGTGACCAAAAAGATATTTCTTGATATATGATGGTATTCACATGCTCGGTAGATGAAAGTTTAGTAATCATTTAAATCACACTATGAGATTGGATAGAAGTATATTAGATAAGCCTGAAGATTGGAATGGATTTAGTTAAACATAAAATAGTATTGTTTAAGGCTAGAGCCTTTTTTTCGATATTATTTCTGTAATGTTATAATAGTGTAGTTTTAGAAAAATGACAACCTGCAAGACGGGTGACAACCCATCACATCGGACATGGTTGCGAGAATCGAACCCACAACCGAAGTGCGACAAGCCTTTATTGCCTACCTCTAGCCTACAAGAAGTCCCTAGTCATTAGAAACTAGTTTTATTTTTAAACAGTATGATAGATGAATTATAAGTCCATTTTTGGAATCATATATGATTAACCTCACCATAGATGGACTTATGTCTATTTGACAAATTTTGCTAACCTTTTGTTTGAGTCGGATGGAATGACCCATCATTCTATCGCATGATCTGCTAACACTTCCTGAATGACAAATTCAACTTCATTTCATTAAATAGAGATGAAGTGGAAATTGTTCATGGAATGAACAATGATGATAGTACACTGAAATCATGTAAGTATTTCTCCTTATGTAAAAGTTCATCAACGTTAGAGAAATGATATTGAAAATGAAAAATGTTGTCCTAGTACTCTCATATATGATAAATCAGATGGTACCTTAGATCATCAAAAATTTATGGCTTTGTGATTGTTGGATTTTTGATAGCCATGTTCTCTACCACTCTCTATTATAACTTGATGGTTATATTTCTCTTCCATATCCATATTTTCACCTATGTTCTCCTATGTGGAAACGCATGGATAAGTTAATTTGGGCAACTGATACGTTTCATACGTTAGTTTTTAAAATTATGTTTTAGTATTCCTTTTTATGATGTGGGTTTCTATGAATGAAACTTTCAAGTAGTAAATGATTTATAACACCGACGAATTTCAAGGGCGAAATTCATTTTAAGGTGGGTAGAATGTAACACCCCGAGATTTTATGAGATTTATTCTTTTTAATTTCATTGATTTCTTCTATTGTATGCTACATCAAGATTAGCTTGCACTATATGAAATACCGTATTAGATTATAGTATACGCAAATACTATTCTAGGCTTGTGTTGCACGTGAGAACAACCTTCCTCGATAGCGTGTGTTGTATGCAATACCGAGTTTCACTAAAAGAGATATTATTATAATATTATTATGAATTAGCCGTTATGAATAGTAATACCCACTTTTTGAAATTTTATAAATTTTATCTTTCAAAATGGACTTCATTTTTGGATTCGGAATATCTAAATTAGCCTAGGGTGAATTTTTGGTATATTTCTGAAAACATTCAATTTTTGATGAATAGTGAAAACACTTGGTTACTATTTAAAATCCGACTTTTTATTTAAATAATTATTTATTTTATTTAAAATTTATTTTAGGTCAAAATTGATACATAATACTTATATAAGTTCAATGTAATTCATTAGAGTCATTTTATAATAATTTTAGATATATAAAAATTTTATTGAACTTTTCACCCTCTTTTACCTACCTCCTAAGAGCATTTGCAATTGTACATAAAACTTAATTTTACCGCTTTTGTGAGTTGAATTTCGAAAATCTGAGAGACACGGTTAATATCAAGGAGTAAAATGTGGTTCAATAAGATAAAAATAATTTTTGGTGAATAGTAACTTTTTACTTTTATTTACCACGGTTAAATGTAAATCGGGTAATTAAGGGTAAAAATGATATTATTATTACCCTAAAACATGTCCTATTTCTATTGGATAAGATTAATCCGGACAAAAATAAACATAGAAATAAAATATGACCATTTAGGTCACTTGGATTAGATTAGGACACTTATTATTATTTTATTTAAAGAAGAGTTAAAAGAGATAAAATCAATATTTAATAACTAAATTTTCTTTAATATAGGGTTATACATAAGATAAATTTGACTATAAATATTAATTAGAACGCTAAAACGATTTCCTATATAATGGTATTTTATTTATAAATTTTAGACATTAAATAATATAATTTATTTATGATACAATGATGATGCAGTAATTACCTTATTAATGAAATATTAACATAATTGATATTATAAATACCCAAATAAATGTAATTTGAGACTTTTAATGAATTAAACTAATTTTATAGGTTAATATGAAATGTTAGTATTGTTTTAATTAACTTAGTTTGAACTAATCATCCTGTTATGAGTTTCACAAAAATCAATTTTCAAATAGTGTCAAAATTGACAGAAAAGAGTTTTTAAAACAAATATTATATTATTAATTTCAATTTTAATCCAAAAAATCTAATGTCTGGTAAAATTACTTAGATAAGGTTATATATATTAATAATGAACCACTTGGGGTTATTTTGTCTTCTTATTGTAAGTTTATTAATCATATAGTGTAAGAAAACAAGAAGACACGGTAAAAGTTAAATTATTTAACTTAGAGTTAAATATAAATGATAAGGTTATAATAATAACCTAAACTTGTCTAAAACCAATTGTTTGAGAGGATTTCGACCCATCCCAACCTTAGCTTCAAAAGAAATCAATTTGGAGCTATTAAAAACAGAATATTACTTTATTATATAATAGTATTTTAAGTTTTTCCTAAAGTGCCCCTCTCCGCCCTTATAAAAGGGAACCACCTCCATATTCTCTTTACAATATTTTGAACGTTCAAGAACTGCCAAACCCTACCCATTTACCTTCTCAACTATCCTAGAAACACTATAGAGGTTTTGGTCTCCTCAAAAGACCAACTCTAGTGCATTAAGAGGAAGCTTAAATGAGGTGCGTCGAAGAAGAGGTAATCTTTTCTACCGATTCATTCAAGTTTCTTTCTTCTTCAACTTATACTTATTTAGTTGTTTCATTATAAAGTAATAACATTAGTATCACTAATATACTTATATGTTATTATAAACATGAAACAACCCCATTTCACCTTCTATCCATCCTACGGGATACAAAATCACCGCAGGTGCGTAAGTACGTAATATTGTCTCCACGCCGTGGTGTAATCTGTTTTTCCACCACAACCTTACTTGGACTATTATAATGCGGTAAATAATAACTATATATGGTTATTATAACATCATAATGATTCTTATTCAATAACTATTGGAATGATATCATCTCTTGTGCGTATGTACGGATTATCGTCTCCACGACAAGATGAGATTCATTCTTCATGTTAACCAATCAAGAATGATTATAAAGTATATATAATGAATAATAATGAAATATATGACATAATAAAGCTACTGGATATATATATATATATATATATATATCATATAGTTACTTCAATTCAAGTCAATAAGGAAAGAAAAACAATGTTCATGCGTACGTACGGCCTACAGTCTCCATGAACTGTGTATTTCATTTCATTCAACTATCTATTATATATATATATATACTGAATATATATGATATATAAATAATTATTTACATTATTTATGTAATTAAATCATGATATAATTAATAATAATATAAATAACAACAAGTCCAAACTCCTACGATAAAGAAAATGATTTTACCGAAAACACTACTTTAACATTGAATTTACAAAAGAACGGGTAATATAAAGTCATAAGTGAACACTATATGATATCATGAAAATGAATATGATTCTGTAATAAATAAATGAAATTATTTAAATCATTATACATGATGGTCAGATATGTACGAAGCAAATCGGACATAAGTTAAGGGATAATTTTGCAAATCAGATTTCTATCCGAGATTTCTTATACGTAAGTATTTAGTAGGGTTATATTTTTCATCCATGTCCTTAAAAATGTTTTTCATTAAGTGTTTAATATTATTACCTGTATTTTTAAAGTCATTTTTACCCCTCTTTTAATTTTACCTTGTGTTATGGAAGGAATCATTCTTTTTTTACTATACAAGGAACTTTTTGACTTTTCTGTTACAAGTACGAGTAGAATGTTTTTTAAGTTATACTTCATGAAAAGATTTTTACGGTTTCATAAAGCCTTATTTTCATGAAGCTTACTCTACAATATTTCATGATTATTTTCAAAAAAAAAATCCTTTTATTTTAAAATTAAATTTCATTTTCTGAAAAGAAAATGATTTTGAAGAAGAAAAAATATTTTCATCATGAATTCATTTCAAGAGTTCTTTCAAAACTATTTTCCATCTAAGATTACATTATTTAGTATTATTATGTTTCAATTATAATGTTTATATTATTTAAAAGGTTTTATTATTCTTATGATGAAATGTTATCTAATTTTTTATATGGATTATGTTATTATGGGATGATGTTTATGAAACCCATTTTATTTTTTGGGTTATGATGAATGATTTATGATTATTTTGTGGCACAAGTAAGAATTATTTCATTATGAGATGGGTGGGAACTATATCTCCCTCAAATGCATTGGGTAAATATTTATATCTCATGAGATAGACTTGGCTGGAATGGTAAGTTAATCTGGTTCAGTGATAGAGGACTGGAACGAATAGTGAACTGGATTCAGAAAGGGACATTATCCACTAAGATGGTCTTGGCAGCAATGCCTTGGCTAAAATGGAAATCATATCAAGTGCTAAATGGTGTACCACAACTACATGTTTTGTTCCCAGTCTATTTTATCATGATTGAAGTTCCATTGTGATCTATGCCTTACGTACTGTCATGTTTTATTTCATTTCTCTTGATTTTGATGTTTAAACATTATGTTCATGTTTTTAAGTTCAAATGTATATTGTTTGTTTTATTTTCTCCATGCTTACCCTTACTGAGAATTTGAGCTCAACCTTTATATGTTTTCTTTTCCCCGAGATATAAAGAATGGTTTTAGGTACGAAAACAAAAGGGTAAGATCTTTATGGGAGATGATGAAGATATTTCACCATGATTATAAGATTATGTTTCATGTTTCCAAAGACACTAAACTATTACGGTCCTTGAGTGTTAATTTTTGTTATGTATTAAGTATTCCGTAAAAGTAATGTAATGTCCATGTATGTCATGTTTTGGGTCTCTATAGTTGGTATCAGATGAAAGGTTTAGTTAACCTTTGAAAACTAGGATGTGAAAACTTTAGTGAAATCTCTAGAGATATTTCTAAGGTATGTCTAGGGATGTACCTAAGGTTAAGTATACATATAGTTTAGAGTCCTAGAATTATGTTGATGATCATGAATAACCTTGGGTGATCCTAAGGTGTCATGGATTAATGAATTTTTTTTAAGTTAGACATCCCATAAGTGACTTTTTATGATTATGTGGTTCCTCGTTATTTTAACTGTTTCTTACACCATGGTTTCTTGTCTTAGTCAATGGAGAGAATGGGAAGGAATTCAATTAACATTGATTCCATTGGAAAAATTGGTGATGATGATCAATGAAATTGTGTAATACATGGAGAGAAAGATATTGTGATTATGTCGAATCTGTCATCTCAATATATGATTAACAAGGTGAACTTTAGTTGTATTCTTAAGTCATCAAATAAGAGGAATGTGGAATTTTATGCATGTTCGTAGGGTGAGAAGCATAGAGAAAAAAAATATTGATATTTATAAATACGGGAAGAAGAACCTTGAGGAATACCTCAAATTTAGGGGAAGATTTAATCTATGTGGAGAAAAGGGTCATAGAGTGACAGACTATTCTGGAGTCCAATGTATTATATTTGGTAAACATGGGCATTTCCCAAATCAATGCCCTGACCTATGAAGTTACTTCTGAATCAAGGAAGGACCTATTCCATGCCAATCATTTAAGAGGATGGATTGAGGGTCTTATGTATTCGAATTCAATAATAATGTTGTTCAGGTACTTTTATAGTATATTGAAATATATGTCTATTTGTCCATTGTGGTTTTCTATTAGAATATGGTACTGGTAACCATGAAAAGTAATTGAAATATTTTTGGAAAGCAGATGATATGCGCATAATGAAGGGATAAGGATAAAATAATATGTTTGATAGTATTAATGAGCTCATGACTGATATAAGGACAAAGTGATATCATGGTTTGAGTATATAGAAATTTTGGGATTTTGGTATGTGGAAAGAGTTAACTTTTGACAGCATTCATGTATTCACTAACGTTCAATGGGTATTCATTTTTCAAGAGAATACATGATTAAGATATTCACATGTTTAGAATGTGACAAACAAAATATATCATGATAGATGATGGTATTCACATGCTCAGTAGATGACATTTTTAGTAATCATTTACATTACACAATGAGATTGGATAGAAGTATTTTGGATAAGCCTAAAGATTGGAATGGATTAAGTTGGACATAAGATAGTAATGTTTAAGGCTAGAAACGTTTTTTAAACATTATTTCTTGAATTTTATAATATTTTAGTTTTATAAAAAGGAAAACCTACTAGACGGGCGACAACCCATCGCGTCGAACACAGTTGCGAGAATCGAACACACAACCGAAGTGCGACAGGCCTTTATTGCCTACCTCTAGCCTATAATAATCCCTCGGTTAGTAGAACTAGTTTTATTTTATTAAGCGGTCTGATAGATGAATTATAAGTCCATTTTGGGAATCATATAAGATTAACCTAACCATATATGCACTTATGTATATTTGATAACTTTTTCCAACCTTTTGTTTGAGAGAGATGGAATGACCCATCATTCTATCGCATGATCTGCTAACACTTCCTAAATGACAAATTCAACTTCATTTCTTTAAATAAAGATAAAGTGGAAATTGTTCATGGAATGACCAATGATGATATTACACAAAAATCAAGTAAGTATTTCTCCTTATGTAAAAGTTCATCAATGTTAGGGAAATGATCTTGAAATTGAAAAATGTTGTCCTAGTACTCTCATATCTGATGAATCGGATGGTACATTAGATCATAATTTTTTTTTGGATTTGTGATTATTGGATTTTTCATATCCATGTTCTATACCACTCTCTATCAGAACTAGACGGTTAGATTTATCTTCCAAATCCATATTTTCACCTATGTTCTCCTATGTGGAAACCCGGGGATAGGTTAATTTGGGTAATCGATAAATTTTATACATTAGTTTTTAAAATTAAGTTTTAGTATTCGTTTTTACGATGTGGGTTTCTATGAATGAAACTTTCAAGCAGTAAACGATTTATAACACCGACTAATTTCGAGGGAGAAATTCATTTTAAGTGGAGTAGAATATAACACCCTGAGATTTTTTGAGATATATTATTTTTAATTTCTTTAATGTCTTCTATTTTATGCTACACCAAGATTATATTGTGCTATACACAACACCGTATTAGATTACAGTGTACCCAAACACTATTTCATGCTTGTGTTGCATGCCAGAGCAACCTTCCTCGATAGCGTGTGTTGTACGCAATACCGAGTTTCACCAAACAAGATATTATTATAATATTATTATGAATTAGCCGTTATGAATAGTAATACCCACTTTTTGAAATTTTATAAATTTCATATTTCAAAATGAACTTCATTTTTGGATTCGGAATATCAAAATTAGCTTAGGGTGAATTTTTGGCATTTTTTGAAAACATTCAATTTTTGATGAATAGTGAAAACACTTGGCTAGTATTTAAAACCTGAATTTTTATTTAGATAATTATTTATTTTATTTATATTTATTTTAACTCAAAATTGATACATAATACCTATATATGTTTAATTTAATTCATTAGAGTCATTTTATAATAATTTTAGATATATAAAAATATTATTGAACTTTTCACCTTCTTTTACCTACCTCTTAGGAGCATTTGCAATTGTACATAAAACTTTATTTTAACTCTTCTATGAGTTTAATTTAAAAAATTTGATAGACACTGTTAATATCAAGGAGTAAAATGTGGTTCAATAAGATAAAAATAATTTTTCGCGAATAGTAACATTTTACTTTTATTTACCACGGTTAAAAGTAAATAGGGTAATTAAGGGTAAAAATGATATTATTATTACCCTAAAACATGTCATAATTTTATTGGATAAGTTTAATTAGACCAAAAATAAACTTAGGAATAAAATATGACCATTTAAGTCCACTTGGATTATATTAGGACACTTATTATTATTTTATTTAAAGAAGAGTTAAAATAGTAAAAATCTAAGTTTAATAACTAAAACATTTTTAATATAGGGTTACACATAAGATAAATTGGACTTTAAATATTCAGTAGAAAGATAAAACATATTTCCTATATAATTGTATGGTATTTATAATTTTTAAACATTAAATAATTTAATTTATTAATGACACAATGATGATGCCGTAATTGCCTTATTAATGAAATATTAACATAATTGATATTATAAATACCCAACTAATACTAATTTGAAACTTTTTATTAATTAAAATAATTTTATAGGTTAATATGAAATGTTATTATGGTTTTAATTTACATAGTTTGAACTAATCATGCTGTTATGAGTTCCACAAAAATCAATTACCAAATAGTGTCAAAATTGACATAAAATAGTTTATAAAACAAATATTATATTATTAATTTTTATTTTATTCCTAAAAATTGGATGTCCATCCAAATGACTTATATAAGGTTATATATATTAATAATGAACCAATTGGGGTTCGTTTGGCTTGTTATAGTAAGTTTATTAACCATATAGTGTAAGAAAACAAGAAGACAAGGTAAATGTTAAATTATTTAACTTAGAGTTAAATCTAAATGATAAGGTTAAAATAGTGACTTAAACTTTTCTAAAACCTATTGGTTGAGAGTATTTATACCCATCCCTACCTTAGCTTCTAAATAAATCAATTTGGAGCTATTAAAAACCGAATATGACTTTATTATAAAATAATATTTTAAGTTTTTCATAAAGTGCCCCTCTCCTCCCTTATAAAAGGGTACCTCATCCCTCTTCTATTTACATGATTTTGGGCCTTCAAGATCGAAACAACCCAGACCATTTCCATTCTCAACTCCCCTGGAAACATTATAGAGGTTCTGTTCTCCTCAAAAGACCAACTCTAGTGCCTTAAGAGGAAGCTTAAAAGAGGTGTGTCGAAGAAGAGGTAATCGCTTCTAACGATTCTTTAAAGTTTCGTTCTTCTTCAACTTATTCTTCTTTAGTTGTTTCATTATAAAGTAATAAAATCAGTATCAATAATATACATATATTTTATTATAAACATGATACAACCCCATTTAACCTTCTATCCATCCCACGGAAAATGAAATCATCGCGCGTGCGTACGAACAGAATACTGTCTCCATGTCGTGGTGTAATCTGTTTTTCCATCACCACCTTACTTAGTTGGGTATAATTCTGTAAAGAATAACTATTTATAGTTATTATAACATCATTCTGATTCTGATTGAAAAATTATTGGAATGATATCATCGCTCGTGCGTACGTATGGATTACCGTCTCCACGACGCGATGAGATTCATTCTCCATGTTAACCAAATCAAGAATGATTATAAAGTATATATAATGAATAATAATTAAATAAATGACATAATGAAGCTACTGGATTTATGTATATATATATATCTGTGTCTCTAATTACTTCCATTCAGTCCAATAAGGAATGAAAAACATCATTCATGCTTACGTATGGCCTACCGTCTCCATGCATGGTGTATTTCCTTTCATTCATCTATCTATTATATATATATATATACTGAATATATATGATATATAAATCATGATTTACATTCTGGAAGTATGTAAATCATGATATAAGTAATAATATTATCAATAAAAACAAGTCTAAACATGTATGATAAATAAACGATTTTACCGAAAATGCTGCTTTAACATGGAATTTACAAAAGCACAGGTAATATAAAGTCATAAGTGAACCATATATGATATCATAACAATGAATATGATTCTATAATAAGTAAATGAAATTATTTAAATCATTATACATGAGGTCTGGATTTGTATAAAGCATATCGAATGTAAGGTAAGGGATAATTATGCAAATCTCATTTTTATACGAGATTTCTTATACGTAAGTATTTACGGGGATTATATTTTTCATCCATGTCCTTAAAAATTATTTTTATTAAGTGTTTAATATTCATCCATGTATTTCTAAAGTCATGTTTACCCCTATTTGACTTTTACCTTGTGTTATGGAAGGAATCTTTCTTCTGTTTACCATACAAGGAACTTTTTGACTTTTCCGTTAAAAGTACGAGGATAATGTTTTTTTATACATATAAGTCATAAACGGATTTTTACGGTTTCATAAACACTTATTTTCATGAATATTACTGTACAATATTTCATGATTATTTTCAAAAAAAAAAAATCTTTTAAAATTAAATGGTATTTTGTAAAAATAAAATGATTTTAAAGAAGAAAGGATATTTTCCTCAAGAATTCATTTCAAGTGTTTTGTCAAAACAATTTTCCATCTAAGATGAAATTATTAAGTATTATTATGTTTCAAGTATAATGTATCTATTATTTATATGGTTTGATCATTCTTATGATGAAATTTTATGTATTTGTTTTATATATATTATGTTATGATGGGATGATGTTTATAAAACCCATTTTATTATTTGGTTTATGATGAAGGATGTATATTTATTTTGTGGCATAAGTAAAAATGATTCCATTATGAGATGGGTGGGACCTATATCTCCCTCCAATTCCTTGGGTAAAGATTTATATCTCATGATATAGACATGGCTAGAATGGTAAGTTAATCCATTTCAGTGATACATGACTGGAACAAGGAGTGAACTTGATTCAGAAAGAGACTTTGTCAACTAAGATGGTCTTGGAAGAAATTCCTTGGCTACTATAGAAATAATATCATTTGATTAATGGTTTTCCACAATTACATGTTTTATTCCCATGCTATTTTATCATGATTGATGTTCCATTATAATCTATGCCTTACTTACTGCCATGTTTTATTTCATTGCTCAAGATGTTGATGTTTAAACATTATGTTTGTGTTTTTAAGTTTAAATGTATATGGTTTGTTTTATTTTCTCCATGATTACCCTTACATAGCATTTGAGCTCACCCTTTATATGTTTTATTTTCCCCAGGATATAAAGAAAGATTTTAGGTAAAAAACAAAAGGGGAAGATCTTTATGGGAGATATTGAAGATCTTTCACCATGATTAAAAGGTTATGTTCTGAGTTTCCAAAGACACTATACTATTAAGGTCCTTGAGTGTTGATTTGTATTATGTATTAAGTATTATGAAAAAGTAATTTAATGTCCATGTACATAAATTTTGGGGTCTCTACATTGATCAACTTCATTTTAACTCGGTAAATGTAGCCATTGGTCAAAGGGGAAAAAATTGGTACATGAATCATATAGGATTCAATTCTGGTTTCCACATCCTTTGTAAAAAACCAGTTATTTTTAGATGGTATAGATATATTTCTATTTAGTTTATTTTAAAAATTATGACCTAATTTTAATAATAGTTGAGGTTTTGGGGGTACCAGGGGTGTATGGGAATTTCTCAAAGCCTAGAAGTCTCTTTTTGGAAAACAATCAGGTGGGTTGCAGAGTTAGTAGAAACCTTGTGTGGGAGGCCACACGGTTAATACTAACCATGTGAGTCAAGATATATGGGACCTCTAGGATGAATATTTTTAGGAAACTATGTGGATGGAGGTTTACACCTATGCAGGTCACTTGTAATTTTAATAGAGCCTACTCAAACAAACTACGCATGGTTTCAAAAATTGTGCCCACTAACTGTGCGAGGTTCCCCTACATATAGTGAAGGGTGCTCAATTGGTTCTCGGTATGTCCAAACATGAAGTAAAATGGTGTGGCCCAATATTATTAAGAAAAATGACAGTTTCCCTTAATTGTTTATTTAACTTAATTTCTATTTATTTTTTTATTTTACACAACATACTCGCCCATTTGACCTCTTTATGAAGCTAAATCATAGCTACTGATTGACCTACTATTTCCATTATCTTAATCGAGTGTTGTTGGTCTCATTAAATCTATGATGGTCAGTACTTAATTCATGTTTTTACCATTCTTCATTTTTCATGTTATCTTTTATTCTATTGAAGTGTAATATAATTCTCCTTATTTCCATTCCTTTTTTCCTTTATCCATTTTCACCTGATTTGAGTCGAATCAAAGGATGATAATGGATGAGAACTCCAATATGTACCTAAAATGTGTGGTATTGTGATTTTACATTAATATAAGGGTGTTTATATATATTTCATTATGTTGTATGATGGATTTTCCAAGAAATGTCCTTGAAATGGAAATTATTCCATGATTAAAATTGATTTCTATGACCTATATAAATAACGAGACCCATGGATATATATTTAAAGGTTTTTGAACATGAATTTGAATCACCTCTTGGGGGAGTTATTTAATAAAATGGACCAACATGGGTGGGATAAGAATGTAACCCTGTTAAAGTGCGTTGTTAACCATTACTATGGGATGTTAGTTGATGAAATTTTAATTTGAATTTACTAAAGTATGGGAATGAAAGAACATGTCCCTAGGCTATAGACATGTAATTATATGTTTAATAATGTGTTGATTCCTCTATTAATATTAACAACTTGTGATAATTAAGAGACTAAGTCATCCAATATTAGACATTTCCTTGAGCCACCTTTTGTGGTAGGATATAATTTAAATGATCGATGATAAACTTTGAAATAATTAAATGATATTATTTGAATGTTTGTTATATTCTTTGGGTGACACAAGGGTTTATATATGGTTTCAATAGATGGATTTATTTGGCTACTTCTATATATATAAGAAAGTGTCGCTTGGAGTACCTTGTGGACTTCCAAGGATGAACTCAAGGGACCAAATGAAATGTGACCAAGTGACACTTGGAATCCTTATATGGAATTAAAAGTATGGACATAGAGGGATGATTTTGTATACATCAAGAGTGAGACTTGGGATCCATTATAAGATCAGAAATGATATACTCAAAAAGAAATTATGTTATACCACACCAAGATAAATAAAAGGATTCTAATGGGGAATGCATGGGATGGTATTGTAATGTTCTTGGTTCATGATATTCATGGATTGATTCCTTGAATCCAAAAATGGAATTCCAAGGGTGGTATTATGTTTATAATTCAGTGATTAATGAAATGGTTTGTATGACCCATCTTCCAAGCCAATGCACAATATTGGATTCAATCATAGTCTTAACCCTATTGATATTCCTATTTAGAAAATGTTTGAATAAATATCATTACACCAGATTCGTGGATACATGATAGGTCCTAATAATCATTATGAATTCATATAAGAATAATTTTTGTTATTCATAGCTTGTTCAGATATGGCTGATGAAGGTAGTAGGGTATGGGTGTCCATGGGAACCCATACCTTTATGGGTTGTTTACTTTCATTAATTCCATTACAAATTATTTTACTCTCTTCACAATATTAATATTTTATTATCATATACTTTATGTAATTACACACTATTGGTGGGGACGTATTGGGATTTTATCTCACACACTACTCAGGAGGGCCTTGGTACCCGAGAAGATTTCATGACTGCAGGTATGGATAAGGGCATGCACCATACTATAGGATTTTGATTTATTCATATGAAAAAGGAAAAACACGATCAATATGGTGTTCATGATTCTAGTTGGGATAGTTTTTTTGAATTTTTGGGGTTTTGATTCAATGACTGTACCTTTTCATATATACCTATTTGGAACCTCTTTAGACACAGGACACAATCATCATTATATATTATATTCCTTTCACATTATTTAATATATCTTTATTTTGATTTTGTCTATTTTATGGTTAATTTAATGCTTATGCTACTGATTTATATGAATCAAACCTCTATGTCACACTCTGATAAGAGGGAATAGTCTCCCTATAGACAGACCATAGAACGTCACTCCTAGTCGGCAGTCTCTAGAATTTGGGAATATACACTTGAGGCAAAGCGGTCAACTGGGCTTAGGGAACCTATTATTGGAATTCAGTTCTTTTTCTAGTTACCTTACTATTTTGATACAATACACAGGGATATGAAGAAATACGGATTTTGTAATGATTTGTTCCTTGTAATTGCAAACCCACGTATAGGAAAAGGCCAAATTTTCTGGAATGGAAATTGTTTTATTATAGATTTTGGCTATTAAAGATAATTTGATTCCACCATTGGGTGATGTAAATGAATTTTGATGTTATTATTTATTTTATTGTGGGTTTATATTTTGTTAAAACTCAATGAGATGAGGGTTTTTCGTCTCATGCATCATTTTAGGAACATGTTAGAATTCACCTTCGATTAATTATTCCAGGTTGTATAGGATGAATTTATTGATTTCATGATGTTATGATATGTTCCATTATTGATATACATATTGATTGATATATGATTATATAATAAATCAGAAAACATTGTAGGTACTGAAATTGCAAATAATAACCTAAGTTGTGTTTTCCTAATTAGGCTATAACAGACACCCAATGTAGCCAATTGTGGCATGTTGAGTCATGAACCATGAGTCTCATTGACTCTAACATGTTATGATGTGGATTAGGTGGACACTATATTTATATTCATGATAATTATGATCCCTTAAAGATCATAATTTGGTAAATCCTTGGTTTAACCATTTAAAATGAAATGTGAGATGAATATGAAAGTGAAATAAATATTGAAATGTGAAATAGAGAACTCGGCCTAGACTCAAATTTTGTGTGGGAAGTATATAGTGACTCTAGTAATGTTTGTGACTATTTCTTGTTAATGCTCCTTTCTTTTGGATAAGTATAAGTGGTATGACTTGGTTACTATAATGTTTTGACATCTCCTATGCTTTCACCCATGAAATTTGATATCATTATTTTCTGAGGCATGTGTCTGACAATATAGAGGCATGCTACCTTGATGACTTCCAACCATACGCCGGGTGGGTGGCGACGACCATGCTCCAGAGTTAGTGGGAAATAGGATAATATTGGATCCTCCTATAGTTCCATCTAAGGCGCAAACATTTTTACCAGACACGGGTGTTGTGTCATAGTTCCATGAAAGTTTTTTCCTCTTCATGTGGACATTCTAGGGATCGCAATAGCCTACCACATATTTGGATGAGCTAGTTTGTGTGTTCCAGTAGAAGACTCCATCCACATGTATAAATGATGGAAGACCATAGGTTTTAGAGTCATGGATTGAGGTAATAAAATTTATCTATGAGAAAAACGATACACCTACCGAGAGAAAGGTAAAGATCACTTCTTATATGCTATGTGATTCCTTCAAAATATGGTGGGGAATCATTATGCAGAAGGAACGAAATTGGGAGATGGACTGAAGGGATTTTATCATGTCCTTATATGATTATTTATATCCCAAGATGTTTATTTACAATGGATCCCGAAAGTTCATACACTTGGAGTAGGGCATTTTATCAGGTATGGAATATTCGGCCCATTTTATAGAGCTCAAGAACATAAAACCTATTATGATTTGTGATGAGTTATATAAAGAGAGGAGATTTTTGGATGATTTTAGTCATGAAATATGATCACAGGTGAATGTATTTTGGTTGAATACAATTTTTGGAATAGTGTATTAGGAACTTATCACAGATTGTAACCAGAGAGAGGTTAGGGGTGTGAGCCAGGGTGGTTCAACACCTATATATGGTACTACATCGACCTGTAGTAAGAAGTGTCATCTAAGTCATATACATGGTGATATTAATAGATAGATAGCATAATCAGGTATCTATGATAGGAAACACTAGTGCAGTAGACCGTGACATACAAGACCTCTATGTAAGAAAGACCCAGTCAAGTGTCGGTTTTGTAGCTATATGGTCCATCTACATTGATTTTGTAAAACTGTTCCTCTCCAAGCTAGTGATATAGGATTTGCATTGACTCCACATGTATGAGTGGGGTTAAAAACCTATCATTTTGCAGGGATATGGGGTAAAACTAGCTAATCAAGCGAGGAAGTGGTTATGGTTTGTGATAGTTAGACCCCATATTTGTAGTGACAATAGAGTGGATCTGCTTAGGGTAGCCAGGATATATCACATGGATATAGAACAAGCTATATATATACAATGAAGATGAACCCTAAGTAGTAGAGTCGTTGACATTCAACTATATGAGGTATTCTTCTAGTAGCCTCTAATTTTGTATTTTCTCATTTAGATAAAAATGCTTCTCATAGATTTATATCTATTCCTCTTTTGGAGAACCATGGGCTCTGTGTTTAGTGTTATGATGGTTTATGATGATTCATACACTCTTATGGATTTTAATGGAGGATTAATGTTGTTGAAGGGATTTACCCTTGATATTTGTGGGTGGATCTTCATTAGGGACCTACTTTACCTCAATATGACAAGATTTTAAATCATTCTTGGGATGGACTGGTTGGTTCCCTTTCAAGATTTTGTTTATTTCTATCATCGAAGGGAAATCTAAAAATTACCATAGGGTGGAGTGTTTATTTACAAGGGTGAATGGGATGTCCTAGGGAGATGAGATGGACCAGAGCATGATTGGATGGGTGGGATTATATCCCAGATTTTGATTTTATATATATATGATCTTGAAACAAATTAGGAATATTTTCCTCTAGTGGATGATCATTTTAGGAATATTTTTCTTGATGACTTTTATATACTACCTCCATTGAATGATTTAGAGTCCTCTATTTATCTAGTTTAAGGAGTTACACTGGTATCCATTCCTCCATATAGGATGGACACTACTGAGATGTAGGATCCCAAGAGGACGATTGGGAATTTAGAAAAAGAGGGTTTTATCTGACCCAATACTTCTCTATGCCATTCAGAGTTACTTTTTTTCAAAAAGGTGGAATTTACCCTTAGGTTATGTGTTGATTAACGAGAATTAAACCAACTAACAACTAAGAATTAATATCCACATCAATGGATAGATGATCCCTTCATCCATCTCTAAGGATATCAGATATTGTTGAAGTTTAATTTGAGATAGGTTTATCATCATGTTAATGTTAGAACATCAGACATACCTCACCTATACATTCACAGAAGGTATGGTCTATATGATTATTATTATGCTATTCAGTCTCATAAACAAATCAACAATTTTCCGGGAACTAATGAATAGAGTTTTCAATCCATATCTAGAATTGTTTTTCATTGTATTCAGGGATGATATATTGGTGCATTATTTCTCTTGACATGGATATGAAAATATTCATGATATTATATTGGATATAGTGAAAAGTAATAAATTATATTCTATTCTCACAAAGTGCCACTTCTGGATGGATCAAATTCACTTCTTGGGTTATATTATCTAAGAGAAAGTAGTATCTTTAGACCCAGAGAAGGTGAAAGATGTTTTTTCATAGGAGTATCCCAATAATGTTTTTTAGGTACAGATTTTAGTGGGACTAAATAGATATTATAGGCATTTAATAAAAGACTTCTCAACTCTATTAGTGATATTCACAAGGTTGAGTAAGATGGGTGTGATGTTTTTATGGTCATATGTATTTGATTCACCCTTATAGGAGATAAAATCGATATTTACTTCAATTACAATAATGATTTTTATAGAAATAGATAGAAGATACATTGTGTATTTCTAGGTATCAGGTATTGAGCTTAGAATAGTGCTAATTCAAGAGTGTATCATCCAGGTTCATGAGTATTGACATTTGATGCCACATGAGAGGAATAACCTGATTCGTGATCTTAAGATCACCACTGTTGTACATACCTTGTACTTTTGAGAGACTATTCAGTAAGAGTTCATTTTTTGGTGTAAACAGACCACAAAATCATCGAATAAATCTATAAAAAATGAATTAGAATTGAGGAAGAAAATTTGGGTTTAGTGCCTACAACTTTTTTATTGAACTTGCATGTAATCCTGGTAAAGGCCATGTAGTTCCCGATGCACTAAGAAGGAGGACTCAGTTTCTCCCAGTTCAGAAGTCCATTAACAAGTGGAAGTGTATGTATTTGATCTATGAGTTGCACTTGGAGGTGAAAGATAGAAAGGGGAATAATTTTATTTCATCATTCGCTATAAACTCTACCCTTGTTGATAGAGTGAGGATTCGAAGCTATCATATTCTGAGGGCCTAGTCTTATGGGAGAGTGTGGTAGGTCAGGACCCTCCTCATGGTAGGACTATAGGGAATTGAGGAACTTTTTGTATACATGGTTTCATGTGTTGTCTAATATATATGTGTGAGGAGATAGTGTGAGAATTTTAAGCTTCATCATAGAAAGTGAACCCTGATGTCACCAAGAATTATTAGCATTTTCATCTCTAATACTGATGGTCAGGTATGAAAATATATCTACTATGTTTTTCATTAGGTGTTCCACCTATCAGGAGGTGAAGGTTGAACACTAGTATCTAGCAGAAATTTTACAGCAGCTTCCCATTCCCAAGTAAAAATGGGATGATGTTTCAATGGATTTCATGAAAAGGTTACCGAGGTCATCATGAGGCAATGATACCATTTTTATTATTATTGATCAGATCCCAAAGGATTGTAATTTCTTACATATCATGGAGTATGTTTTCAGTATATGAGATCAGAAGATTTTATATCTATGAGATAGTGTAAATTCATAGGGTCACATGTAATACTATTGTAGATAGGGACTCCTGATTAACTTTATGGTTTTTGAAAAGGTTGAAATGGGAGTTGGGTGAAAAATTTCATGTGATTATAGTATACCACTGTCAGACTGATGGCTAGTTAGAATGCATGATACATATTCTTGACGACATGTTGTGATCATGAGTCCTGGATTTTGGGGGCTCTTGGGAGAGGTGCATACCCCTAGTTTAATTTTCTGATAAAAATAGATTCCATGATACAATAAAGATGGTTCCTTATGATTATATGTATGGTACGCCATGCCAATCAACCCTATTCTAGTTATAGGTATGATAAGATTCAATGCTTAGACCTCATATTTTATATAAGACTATGGAGTAGGTTCATGTGACTCAAAAGTCAATGGATAATATATAGTCTTCAAACAATATTACACGATCTATATGGATGGCATATAGAGGTCGAAGTTGGGAATTATTTATTTTTAGGTGTCTCACCGGGGCTGAGACAAAGGTGGATCGGGAGAGAAGGAAAAATTTCACTGGCATATGTTAGGTTATTCAAGATTCTCAAATGAGACAATATAGTTTCCTATGAGTTGCAATTACCTTATTGGGACTAACCCATGCAAGATGTATTCCACATATCTCTGCTTCACTATTATTATTCAGGACCATGCAATGATTTTCATCCTGAGGAGGTTTAGTTACAGGTAGATGCATCCTTCGTGGAGAATCCTTTTCATATTGTGTATCATTTCAAGAAGGTTCTTTGAGGTTGGTCAGTTCCTCTAGTATATTTGATATGGAAGAAAATCCATGTATAGGATGAGACCTGGGATCAAGAGGTCGATATATATTAGTATAGTGGCAGGAATTCTACATATATTATTCTTCACCACAATTTAAAGGAGAATTCTAGGATTAATTACTTTAAAGGGGGGATGTTTGAAAGAACCTAGTTCTTCCTATGAGAAATGAATTTTTTTAGTTTAAATTCTTAATTCAAGCCTTATATGAATACCCTCTAATGTTATAGGTGTATCGAGGGTGGCTAAGGCTTTTTCAGAGCATAAAACCTACATTTATGAAAAAATAGGGTAGGCTGCATGGTCAGTGGAAATATTGTGGAGAAGGCTTTATAATTACTACTAACCATTAAAGGCTAGAGAGAGGGGAGATATATGCCACATAGTTTGGGGAAACCATGCAGATGGAGGAACACACCCGTGCGAGGCACCTGTAATTTTTAATAGAGCCTAATCACATGGTTTTTTCATGGATTAACATATCATGTAAGGCTCCCATCCATATAGTGAAGGGTGCACGGTTGGAGCATGGTTTGGAGATCTATGAGAAAAAATCATTTAGACCAATAGTTTTGATCAAAATGACAATTTTCCCCTTAATTAATCTTATAACCTAATATTTATTTATTTTATTCCTTCAGATAATAGCCTCATATGTTGGTGATACTCTTGACGATAAATCAATGTTTCTGATTCCTCTCATCTGTCTAATCATATAATAATGTGTTGTTAATCTCACTAGATCTGTATTGGTTAGTACTCAATTAATTTTCTGTCATTATTCATTGGTATTGGATACTTCATTTAAGTGTAATATAATATTCCCTATTTCTATTATATTCATATATTCTTCATTTTTCTTATGATATTAGTTGAATCAGGAGGTGATATTTGATGCTCACTCTACTTTGTTCCTACGGTAGGTGGGATCATGGTTTTACCTTAATTTCAAGTTGTTTATATACTTTACTTTATACTACGCACCAGATCTTTAAAGAAACACCCTTGATATGAGATTTATTCCTTAATTAAAATGGATAGGTATGACCTATGTAAATAATGATACCCATTAGTAATTGTTCAACGGTTCTTAACCTCGAATTTTAATCACCCCTTATGTGAGTTTCTTAAATAAATGCACCACCATGGGTGAAATATAAATTTATCAACATTAAAGTTTTATGTTTCCCATTTCTATGTGATGTTAATTGATAAAAAGTAATTGTAATTTTATTTAATTAATTTATGCGAATAGAAGATCATATACCAAGGAAATGGCCCGGTAATCTCTTTTTTATGAATTTGTTCCTTCCTCTATTGATATTTCTCATGTCAGATAATCAAGAGAAGAAGTCCTCTAAGATTTGACCTTGCCTTGAGGCACCTTATGAGATGATGTTAAAATGAAATAATTGATGATGATTTTTGAAATAGTTAAATAATATCGATTGATTGTTTTTCTATTTATCTTAGGTCACATATGTTTTCATCTATGAATACAAAGGATAGTTTCATTTGGATACCACCTTACATGTGTTCAAGTTATAATTGGACTCCCTAGTATCCTGCAAGGAATGGACTGAGGGGGTTGAATTATATGTTACCAAGTGAAACATGGAATCCTTATATGTAATTCCATGAATGTAATCATAGGGAAATTTATATATATGCCAGGAGTGAGACTTGGGATACTATAGTGGACTGAAAAGTATGGACTCAAATGGAAATGATGTTAGACTAAACCTCGCATGATACTTGGATTAAAATGAAGAATTACTAGGAAGGGATTTTAAGGTTCTTAGTTCATTAAATGATTGGAGTGATGCATAAATTAGAAATATGGAATGAAAATGATGGTCTAAGGTTCCTAATTGAATGATTAATGAATTTATTTAAGTGACATGTATTTCGAGGTAGACAACAAGATTGGATTCATTCAGATTAATAACCTTATTGATTGGATTGGTTAGGAAACTCTTGACCACGTATCGATTGGGGGTCACTGGAATACATTCCATGTCATGAGACCGATTATAAATTTATACATGACTGACTATTTATTAGGTGATTGTACAAATAAGAATGAAGCAGGTAGAAAGTGACGACTGTCCATGGGAACTCAAATCATTATGGGTTGTTAAATTTTTGTACTTCCTTTATATATTATTTTAGTTACTTCCTAATATTATTATAATATACTCAATGACTAGATGGAATTAGACACTTTTTGTTGTGGTATACATGGATTTTATCTCACACCCTACTCGAGATACCCTTGGTACCCAAAAACATTTCATGACTGAAGGTATAGATAAGTCCAAGTACCCAAATATAGGTTTTTGATTTCTTCTTAAGGATAGGAAAGAACAAGATCGAGCTGGGGATTTTGATTATACCTAGGATAGGTTTTGGTATTTTGATACTTGTATTGAACCTTTATCTATATACCTATTTTATATATATTGTAGACACATGTCATGATCAGAATTGAATATGATTTCCTTCTGTAATTGTTTTATAAACTTGTCTTTAGATGTTATCTTTTTTTATTGATTTACTACTGCTACAAATTTGAATGACTACTACCACTTTGTCACACTCTAAAAATAGGGCATAGTATCGCCATAAAAAGGGCATGGGTACTCTCTTCTAGTCAGAAGCCTCTAGATTTTTGAGAGATACGCTGGAGCCCATGTGTCCAACTGGGATCAGGGAACCATTTAGTGGAATTTGGGTCTAGTACATTACATCCTTCTTGAGTTAGCTCCACAGATATACTATTTGAACATGGTATATATTTTCTATTTTATGATTCCTCTAGGAATACAGCCTTCCAGTATTCCACTACATTATCATGATGATGATTTTCTGAGTGATGAGGCCTCAGAAAAATGTGTTTTACTAGCTATGACATCACCTATTAAGTAGCAACTAGGACTGAAATTTCCAACTGAGGAAGAATGGAATCTTATTGTGATACATGTGTTCTGGAGGTAGTAAACTCCCATTAATCAGGGTGAGAAAGACCCACAGGTGGATGAGTAATGTCTAGAAGAAGTCAAGTGAGTTTTTCGCTGTATGAGGAATCCTACAAATCCAATGGAGGTCCATGAAGAAAGATTTATTTAGGCATATAATGGGGGATGGATGATTTTAGTGACTTATTCAAATGATGATGCAATTCTCCCTAGTCTATACTTTGAACGTATCTTCAAGGAAGATTTTTATCTCGCTAGATTATGATCAGTACACATCTTGGAGCTTCTATATTTACAACATGGAAACAGGTCTATTACAAAGCATTTTTTGAGGTCTACTGGTCTATCATGATATTATGTGGAAATGTCATGGGTTATATTCTTTAGATCATGAACCAATTATCGGGGATTAAAATATGATATTGAGATTAAATTATATTTCTATACATTTCCACATATACGATGGTGTTTGAGAGGGTCTTGGTGGTTATGTATTTCCTAGAAAATAAAACATTGATAGTGGTTATTATTAGTGGGAACCTATGAGATGAGTCCTCAATAAGAGATATCTTATGCATGTCACAGGGTTATGTTCATGTGATATGCTTCTAGACATGATCCTAGGATATAGGATCTTTTGTGAAGGGTTCTCAGGATGGATCAAGTTAGATGAGGAAGAGGTGGTGTTTCTCTTGTGATGGTCGAGGAAATATTATATGGTATTGTCTAACCCATTTTAAATATGGCTAGGAGACAGTCAAGAGACCTTCAAGGAAAATAAAGAGGAAATATAATGGTGGTCTATAGGGTGGATGACTTGGAATAGGGGATCGAAGAATAGTATGATGTGGTCAGAGGTTTGACTTATTACCACCACTACCACCAAGTGGTCCACACCAGGCTCAAAGGGCTAGTGGTTATGGATAGGGACAACAGTATAATATGGTTTCCTATGAACATGAAGTTTTAGGTATGATACATGGTTTGGTATATTTAATTTCTACATTAGATTCAGTTTTGATAGAAATTGTTATGGGCCATTACTTTCATGAAACTTATCTGGTTTGAGACTTATTTATTCTCATTGAACCTTTGGATCATTCTTTACACTTTGAAGCTTCAATAGGAGGTGACTAAATAATTTCACACTTCTTCTGACAGTGTGATATGGTGCTTGGAGGAGATATTTCTATATCATATCTCGTTGAAGTAGTGATTTGGACTTATAATTTCATCTTAGGTATGAACTTGATATCTAATTTTAATGCCCACATTGGTTATTTTGTACATAGGATACGGTGCATTCATAGAGATGGCATGAGGTTTTCCTTACTGGGTGAAATAGTAACCTTGGTAGTGTAGGATTAGCTCATGAAAATGAGAGTGTATCCAATTACTCACTAGTTTTCTAGAATGAATTTTTTAGCGGTAGACGATATAGGATACCGGTTCCCTATGGTGGTGGAGGTTTACGAGGATGTATTTACTAAATATATACTAGGATTACCTCAGTACTAAGAGATATAATTCTACATTTATTTACACCACATTACATAAATGATATATACACCATAATATATTATAGATCCCATAAATATTCAGAAGATTAGTGTGCAGTTAGAGGACATAAATGAGAGGGGGTTCGTGTGACCAAACATTTCCCCTAGGAATCCCTGATGGTGTTCAACAAGAAGGAAGATGGGTGCTCAAGTTTATATGTGTATTATTGGCACATTAACTATGTGACTGTGAAGAATAACTTTCCAATACTATAGACTAATGAACAGTTTGACTAGTTGAGAGGGGCTTGATGGTTCTTGAATATTGACCTCTAATCAGGCTATCACCAACTATGAGTATGGGAAGAGGATATACCATAGATTAAATTACTATGTTACTATAGAAACTATGAGTTTTTTTTGAAAACCTTATATGTGAAGAATTACCAAGAGGGTTCCATGGGATACATGCTGCAGATCATTCATCATTTCTTAGACTGATAAGTGTTGTCCATTATTGACAACATCATAGTGTACTCAATGTCAGATTAGGAACATGAGAGACATTTTAGGATGGGCCAAGACAAACTCTAAAATCACAAAAATAGTAGGAAATTTTTGAATTGTGAATTTTGGATTTTAGAGGTCTAGTTTATAGGACACACAATATCAGAGGAAGGATAGATAGTTGACCCAGTCACGAATAAGGCATTTCTAGCTTACGAGCCACCAGAGAGAGTTACTAAGGTGTCGAGTTTCTTGTGACTATAAAGGTATTATCAAAGGTTTATAGTTAATTTCTCTAGATAATAAGAACCCTTGATAGATTTTACCTGAAAGGGAAATACTTTGATATGGATGGAGAGGTTCTAGAAGTTCTCTACAAATTGGATTTATATGTTGAAAAGAGTTACCTTGTTAATCTTTATAGAGGAGGGTGTGGAGTGTGTAATGTTATGTGATGCATCGGCGATCAGTCTTGGTTGTGTTCTAATGCAGAGGTAGTCAGTTTTTCCTATGGTTCTTGGAAATTGAAAACACATGATCAAAACCACACAACCCATGATCTGGAGTTTGAAGTGGTAGTCTTCACACTAAATATGCGGTGACACTAACTGTTGGGTGATTATTTTAACATTTAATCTAACCACAAGAGGCTCAGGTATATCATACTCAGAAGGATATTAACTTGAGACCAAGGTGATGACTAGAGTTCCTTTATGAATATGAATTCAAAATTTTCTATACTCTTAGGAAGGGGAATGTGGGGGAAAATGATCCCAACATGATATCTTGTTCATAGTTATTGGTTAGGGAATTAGAGTTTTTGACCTTATTTCAATTGTCCATAGTGGAAAAGGATGGTGCTTCAAATAATCAATAAATGATTTTTATCAAAAAAATTATAGTATTTTGAGGATGTCCATTATGGTGGTAATAACTGTGAGCCCTTCCATACCAAGATATCTAATAAATGTGCTCCTGATGAATATTTTGATGGTGATAAGCATGCTCTGCTTTTGTAAGAATAGAAAATAGTGTCATTAATGTTGTGTGAGGAGGCGATATAGGAGTTTCACCCCCCCCCCATTCCAAGGTAAATCTATGTGTGTAAAGGATGTACTAGAACCTTTAACATTAGATTTGGTTTCAAAGAATGAAGAATTATTTTGTAATATTTTTCTCTCAATCCCTCACTTTTTAGAAACTAAAGTATGAGTAATAGGTTCCTGTGGGTTTATCCCATTCCCTTATGTTTCTATAGTTGAAGTGATATGGGATATCTATGGAATTCATGATGAGGTTTTTATATACGTTCAGGGGACATGATTTAATATTGGTGAAGGTAGATCGACTCACTAAGTAATCCAACTTACTAGTAGTTCAACTGTAATGTTTAGTAGAGATATTGGGATGCTTGTACATGCATGAAATAGACCAAATCTATGTAGTTCACTTAATTATAATTTCATACCATGATACATTCTTAACAATGAAATTATGGAGAGGATTATATGATTCCATTGGGGCTCAGTTTCATTTGATCATAGAATTTCACTCCCAGACTATCATCCAAAATGAGTGGACCATTCAGGTCTTATAGGATATGTTGTGGGCATGGATTTTATATATTCATCATATTTAGAATGATCACCTACCCTTTGTTGAGTTTTTATAAAAAAATGTTTTCATTCCACCATTGTCATGTAACCATTCAACTCATTATATGGTAAACCCTATACATCACAATTTTGTTGGGCTGATCTTGGTGAGTTATCACTAAGGGGACATGAGTAGGTGCAAGCTTTGACATTTATATTTTTGGTTATCCATTAGTGGATGTGGAATATATTCTGATGTTTTAAGTCCAATTTGTACTGAAATAAAATACCTCTAGAGTTTAAGTAAGGAGATAATGAGTTCTTGAGGGTCTCACCTCGACATTGTTCATAATGAATTAGAAGGGGTGGAATGATATCTCTGAGGTTAATTGATCCATTCTAAATACATTATAGATTCAGTGAGGTGGTGTTCCACTTAGCTCTCCCACTGCAGTAAGACTGGGTACACAACATCTTCCATGTGTCATAGCTAAGGTGGTACATGCATGACCTCTCGCATTTTATCGATTGAGCTGAGAAAGACATAAAGGATATAAATACCTTTACATAGTATCTGATGGACATTAATGATCAAAATGTGGGATCATTTGTGGGAGATTTATTCCCCTATTTTGTGTCTAGTGGACAGACAAGAATATTTGGGATATCATTCCAGACTAGGAGTCACAAATAAAATTCCAGAACCCTCATCTTTTTTAATCAATTTTTCTATTTTTAGGATTAAAATCCCTAATCTTGGGATAACGTAATGACTCTGATTTTCCTTGTAATAATTTTGGATATTATATGGATTATTTTTATATCTATGCATTAAAATAACATGATATTATGAGGCCAAATGTTCTAAGAATTAATTATATATATATATTAAATATATTGATATAAAAAACTTGTAGTTTTCATAAAAATTGGAAGAAATTATAAATAGTATATCATATCATAATTCTTAGGGAACCGTTAACATGAAAACATGTATTTTACCCTAGGTGAAACATAACCTTTAACAAAATTGGGCCTTTGTCAAAAAACATTCGTGGGCATATAATTAAAATTATTTTTTATTTATTTATTTATTTTATTTTTTGTTGATGTAGAAACTGATATATTATATTTAAACAGTGCCATGACTCAGCCTTGGGTTTAATGTGTACCTGATGATTAAGAGGATCCATTAGAGAGAAGGCTATAGGGAATCATTGGTAGAAGATGACATATCACATTAGATTGAGGACCATGTGCCAAAACAATTCATGGATTTCAACAATAATGGAAACATATAATTATTATTCATCATTTATTGATCCATAACCTAGGTAGGATATTTGATTAATGATTTCTTTCCCATTATTTTAACCTGTATGGATGTTGATCAATTCAAGGAACAATAATTTATTCGTACATCAACAATATATTTATTGTTGATGGATTTATTTTTCTCACTATTTATTTTGTATTATTGTTTATAAATCTATGATAATGGATTGATGAAGAATAGACAAAGAATTATGTTCATTCTTTACTTCTTGTGTGTTATGGATTTCTCCCTCATTTATTCACAAGGTAATCACATGAATTTTCATCAACCTGTGGTTTGATGATTACCCAATATTTTATCATTGCATAATGGTTCTTCGTCACAAAGAATAAATATCATGGGTTTGAAATGAGATGGAGTCTAACATTTGAGGATAAGTGATAAAGGTGGATGGTTTCAGGGTGAATTAAAGTGGACCAAACTAAGGATTCCATCCCCATCATGGCTAGGAAATAGAATATTTATATGGAGATGGATTGGATCGATGGATCAATTTTTGATTAGATGAATGACCAAAATCTGATGAACGTGTGATGGAATTGTTATGAGACCATATATCTTTGGATTTTATCAAGGAAGGTGGCCTTGGAAATGTGGATAAAAACCAAAGAATATCCAAATTGATCTGGAAATTTTATGGTTACATACCGTTTAATTCGGAGTCACACGCCATGTGAGACCCCTCTCTATGGTGCTAGGGTTTTTATAGAGATTAAAATATCACGCATAGTGTGACCTTATCACATGCTGTGATACATGTTCTTGGTGTATAGATTTGTAACTCAGAACTTACAATAGAATAGGTAGGTTGAATACACTAACACAACCATCGTACACGGACATAGTCCAATGTACTCGGGCACAACCAATGGGCATGGTAAGAGTGTAGGGTGATCTTAACATGTTGTATATATTTCATACACATTGTTTATATAGTTATTTACAAACCGTGTCAGTAATCACCCCATGGGAATACCCGTGATTGGCAAGGAACACCATATACCCCATGTACACCCTGTATACACAAATTGAGCATGTTTGGAGCACATAGATTCTCCATTCTACACTAGTATCTGATGAGTGTGTTCCCATGATCGATTCCATCAAGTGTACATTGTGAAATTATGTCCACAACACTGAATTGTAATCCCATATAGCGGATTATTTTTAGATAGAGTTAGCGATGTCCCTCCATTGTACTGACGTGTGACCGTCAATCCTTTTATACCATGGGTGGGGTTTTTAGAATTAGTGTGACCTCCTCGAGTAGAGTTTTGGTCCACCATTATTATTTAGATTATAGTATGGTTCAACATGTTATTATAGTACGATCCCCTACACAGTAGGTTAATCCTGATTTGATTCGTGGTGTCCCCCAACAGTTCTGGTTTTGATCTCAAATATATGTATCAATGTATCTTGAGACCAATAAACATTCTTGGGTGGGGTAAAATTGATGTGACCTCTTGGATGAGTGTCTCTGATGATGTCATGAACCATGGAGTGTAGTATCACAAAATGAGCATTGTTTTGAGCAGAATCCAATTTATGGTAGTTTGGTTGTGACCACATGGAGGCACAATGTCCTTCTTGAGTATATATGGGATTTTATGAAATTAATTATATATCTCTATTATGAGATAACTATTATTGATGCTTTTTTTAGTGTCTTTGAGGTGTCTTAATGGGTATTTTTATACTCACCCTTGCATGGGAACTTCATGTATGTGTCATGTCATATGCGGATGAAGATCCATATGATGGTGTCTCAGAAGGATAGGGAGTCGGTGGAGCATAACTTGAGCTTGATAGTTCGATGTTTTTTACATGTGGTTTCATTTGATCGTATTCCTCACCCATAGAGTAGGATGGACTCTCTTTAGTTTTTGGTAAGTTGCATATTTCACCCTCTTAATCACTTTTGGTACTTCATTTTTATACTTTTATTATGGGATCATATATGTATACTTGTATTTGTTTAATTTTTTTACATTTTATTATTCTATGGGATTGGAGATGTGTGTTTGTAAAGGTACATTAGGATAATGCCTACCATGTGTGGTATATTTCTACTCTGCGTAGGTCACTATCCACTGGATGGTTAAAGGCAGGCTTGGGGTTTTCACAATTTGGGCCATGTGGGGATGATTCAGGAAAATTATGACCATTAGAACCCTAATAATGTGTTTAGGTATGTTATAATCCCAACTATGGCATTGTAGTTACTTGTTTTATTGAGTGTACATCTCTACCCTAAAATCCTAATATGGATTTACTCAACTCTTTCCACATAATATTGATAGAATTGAAAATGGCCAATAAATGAAATATAATTTTTGTTAATTCAACATAAAACACTCATAAGATCTCATAGATAATGGTCAGAGTAATATTATGATTATTTTAATATAATTTTTTTTCTTTCCACTCTTATTGAAGTAGTGGAAGGATAAATATAACATAATATATGATTGAGTTATTTTCATTTGTTGAAAACAAATATATTTATTTGTTTCCTTTGACATGTGCTATTAATATTATGTGTATTTTAATTAAGTGACTATCAAATTTTTATTAACATATTTACGTACAATCTAATTATTTTAATTCCACATTTTCATGTTAATGAATAAATTTTTTTTATCATAGTCTGACATCCATAAAATAAATCAAGACTTATACATAAATAAAGTAAACAAAACATTTCATCATCATGATCATTAACTAGAATTTTGTTTACTGAGCAGAAAATAAGTAAACCATTGGACATAGGTGAAAGAAAATTATAGATTGGGCCTAGTTTTTTGTTGTAGCATACCACCTCTATAATATGTATCTACTAGGATTGGTTTCCCCTATATTCGTTTGGAACCAACTCTGTGCACCAAAGATCTGTATCCATACAATGCATTTACTTCATATGCATGTCAACTAAACCACAAGAGGGGTTACATAAAAGAAACAAGGTGCACATAGTATTGTATATAGTAGGCAGGGATAGATGAATCATGGTCCATAATTATAATTTAATAATAATAGTTTCAAAAACCCATGTAATAAATAAATTAATATAAACCAAACACAAACAATGATAATTATAAACTCATGTTCATCTACTTTTTAAATGAATACAAATTAAAAAAAAAACTTTATGGAATTAATTTTCATTCTATCAAATATTAAGATCTAAAACACATAAATTAATATGAATAACTATATGATTAATCACTTAATTCAATTTATCTTAAACTTCATCCCAACTATCATGAAGATACATATCTTCTATGATTTTAAAAAAATAAAAAAATAAATGTTTACAATTATATAAAATAAGTACACAACATTTACGTGGAAGTAACTCAGTGTGTATGTGTATGAACTACTCAACATGGTCTTTTTCACATACAATGCACCCACAGGACACATCATGCACACAACATGTGATGTAATATCACTGTGTGTGCTATCAATAAATGACACATGGAACATATTAAAATCATACCTCTTTTACTGATATAATTCACATGGAGTATACAATATTTGAAAACTATATATGAAATATAATTCTATATATTACATAAAATAAAATTAAGAATTTAATAATATAAAAAACTTATTATATGTTGTTTACTACAAATAAATAACACTTGAACGATATAATAATGATGATTATCATAGTAATGAATTTGTTTTTAATTTTCAACATAAACATGTTGGGTTCACGATATGTTTTTGCAGCTATACACTGTGTATCTTACTCGATGTATGTTTTTGAGACATTCCTAGGGACCTTGTGTGTTTTTATTTATAATCAATTATGATGTACATGATATGTATAATTGATACATGTCATTCAACACCCTTGTAAAAGGGTTTTCAATCCTTATGCATCATGTAATTAAAACATAATTTGTATTTGACTATGAATTTTCCAATGTAAAATCACATGTACTACATGGCATGTAATAGAGTTACACACCATCTAGTTCTATATGTCATGTGAAAGATTATTATAGTCAGCACACAAAGTGTATTTAATATATCTATATAAATTTATTAAAAAACTATATCAATTTTTTAAATCTTGGTTAAATGTACTGGGATACAATAAAATGTACATTTGGGATACAAAACATGTTCTCCTTTGTGATCCAATCCGAATATCCACCACCTCTGGATAGATTTTGTGGATGTTATTTAATAATTTTTAACCGAATATGGGACATATAGACAAGTAATTAAGAGAGGAATAATATATAACAACAATATAAATAAAATAATGAATGTATTGAATTTAAAAATAAATTTTAAAACATGTAAATGATATAAAAGAAAAAAATAATTATAAATTAACTGTTAATGTTATGATATTCCTTGTATGTTCTAGATGTCGAATAAGTCCATATTTGTTCTAGGGAATACACAGGTTTTTTGTATTCAATGGATAGTCGATAATGTATATGATGATGAACATCATTCCAAATGTAATTTTCCAAAACAATATTGATTTATTTTCTTTGGAAACATGATATAGGATCTTTTTAATGTTAATTTATAATAACTTTAACAAAAAAAGAAATACCTTAGTCTTAAGTTCTTTCGTCAATGTAGGTCTTTATTATCTGAATGTCATTGTGTTTTTTCAATTGTGTTGATGAGTACCAAATATAGAGAGCCTCTAGAAGTAATTATCATGTGATCCATTGATCATAGAATATCATTTATGGATCCCTTGGTGCTGGCATGGTGGTAACAATACTCTTGCATTTCTCCCTTGATTCTGACCACAACCGATATAGTTGATAAGGATTGTCTCATGATCTATCTTTCTTAAGAGTAATGAAAGGAGGAGGAGTGAATCTCTAGAGCTTAAGGAAAACCCTATAGTTATTCTTCCTTGAGAGAGAATTCTCTAGGGAGGATAATGTTGTGCACTTTGACCAATCTCTCAAAATACTCATAATTATCTATTTCAAAGAATAAGGTTAGGGTTTAATATTAATAAATTACATAAATACCCTTGATAATATTTTAAAACTCTAATGAACCCAATTCCATATAAAATAACAATAATAATATTGTATTTTGTACCATGCACTAACCCACATAATGATGCATATTATTTACAGTCTAGTAAATAAATATTTACCAGTAAACCAATAATTTGATTCCCTCATCCCTACTGAGATTTATTGAATTCATTAATAAATATATATAAATGAGAAACAAATATTATATTCCTGGATTGGAGAATAAAAAATATTTATATTAAAATTTACATAATTAAATAAATTATTTATCTTCAAATAAATATTTATTACCTTGTGTATGATAAGATATTGACATTATACATTCAATAAATAAGTTAATTTTATATTCAAATTTTTGTGAATAAAATATTTATTTTGATATTATAATAATTAAATAAATTAGTCATTTATCAATAAATAACTATTAATTACCATGGAAATAATAACTGGAAGATAAATATTATACATATCTATGTAATAAAAAATTTACCATGCGAATCTATTTTTTTTATATTTTTGATCAATAAATATGAAATAAATATCACTTATTGGTCTAGAGAATAACATTTATTTCAACTATTAAATATAAATTATTTTTAACTAAGATAAAAAAACACAATGTGTGTGACCCTTTAGGTTTCTTCCTTAATGGAATTATATGGGTTTTCCTAATGTCCAATGTTACTGTCAAGCAATGGTTAAAGGTAACCACAATGGAAGACGAATCATTACAATGATAACAACAACATATGAATTATCACTATCTAATATAATCTCTTTATCATAATATCTCATCAGGATTGTAGGAGACCTATGACATCAACCTATATTATTGATACATCTCTCTTTGATTATTAGAAAAAAACTCATCACTTCACCATATCCATGAAATTTAATGTGATAGTTCCATTTTAATAAAAGGACTGAGATACCACCTCCCATAAATATATAAGGGAAAAATCCTTCCCCTTTTATTTATTAGTCACATATCATTTATGATGTATCCAATATACCCTACTTCATCATGAACATATTTTTTCATGGTTTACATCATTATGTCAAAGTGTGAAATTCATTACATGAATAAATAATAATATTAAAATCTAAGGACTAATACACATTCATAAAAACATGAATATTCAATGACGCACAAAAATTTGGAATTTCTACTGGCAGGTTTGTTCTCATAATCTCATGTCTTGAAAATATACAATAGTGAACTTCATGAGGTGAAGAATCATATGCTTACAAATACTCTTACCTAATATTAAACATAATATATATCCCATCAAATTTTATCTGATCATAAAACTTGGTTTAAGAATATTTTAATTTCATTTCATGACTCAAATTAGAGGTGGGAACTACAAATGAACTTTTCAATGAGATAGATATTCATGGACATTATCAAATAAATGATTTTTATAGGAACTATAACCATGTCATAATTTAATTTTTAATATTCAAATCCATGATAATAAAATAAATATAATTTATAAAGAAATTAGTTCTTGGGAACATACTCCTATAGAAATAATTGGTCAAATAAAGACAATAGGAAGGTCCAAATACAAGAATATTCCAACATAAAAAATCTATCATTGTGGTACTAAGGGACAATCAAAGAATAATTATTGATTATTATTATAAGAGAAGGTCCAAGGTAGTAACCTGAAAATAAAAAAATGTTACGTGAACATGGTTTTCAATAGAGAAGATTTGATTTTCCTAAAAATGAATAAGATAATTATTTCTACACATCAAGTAAAGACATAGAATGGTTGTTCAATACTGCAACATCATTACACACCAATCCACATCATGAGTATTTCATATCTTATAATTTTGGTGAATTTGGAGTAGCCAAAATGGGGAATGCAATTTTAATAGATAACTTTTACATGTGTGATATTCCAAAAAAGATTAATGTTGGATAAAAAATAACCCTAAAGGACATTTGGAATGTTCTAATATTTCATCTTAACTTATTATCATGCATAACATTTGATAAATATGTCTTGGACAATATCATCAGTAATGGATTATGAAAGATAACAAAAGGAAAAATATTCATTGCTTGAGTATGTATATATATATATATATATTATTTTGTAAAATACTCATGTGGGGATATGTGAATATAGATTCAATAAGTGATAGGAGAGGTATTATGAAATCTATGGCATATGAGACTCTACTACATGATTAAAAGAGTGTTACGAAACATAATGAAGAATAAATACATCATTATTAACAAGGATGCATCACAAGATATTTCAAAATCTAGATTATATTGGAAGCATAAAAAAGTTTAATATAGTATTGATTTATCAAAGAGATTATATTTTTTTAATCTGGTGCACTATAATGTATACAGTCCCATGGTGGTGTATGTAGTAGAAGGTAACAAAAATTTATTAATCTTTAATAATGTTGCATCTAGAAAGGTGTGGGTTTTTTATTATGAAGTATGGAACAATTACTGGATCAAATCAAGTTTTTACTAGTCATGGTGGAGTGTGATCCATTCAATATCTTGATATTTCAAGTGAAAGACACTATTTCATTGCATACAAGATACACAATGTTGGTCGGAGTGGACACTCAAGAGGGGGGTGAATTGAGTTCCAATTAAAATTTCTGTTAAAATATTGTCTAGTTAAAATCCCCCGATTTATAAAACAAGTACAGCTGTAGTGAATTTATACAGATTGTAAATGTTCACTTAGCTTCTCAAAGATTTATTAGGTCTCAGTTAGATTAACCCCATGATCAAACTAACTTTTGAAACTAATCTATTGATTTACATTAAGTGTAAACACTTTCTAATTTAACTATCAATGTGGATTCAAAATAGTTTTGTATTTCAAACTAATAGCAGTGGAATAAATAAAATTTGAGTAGTAACTTAAATTAAAGATGTACAGCGTGTAAAACAAGAGGTTCAGTCTCAAGCCAAGACTTAGTCCTCTCAAATATATATAAAAATTTTATCCCAACCTGGGATCGGGGTTAACAACAGTTTACAAAACTGTCCAGGCCACGCAGGGACCTCTACCACTATTCTACATGGGAAATAAAGCAAAGACCAGGTCACACAAGGACCTCTTCCATAGTTGACGTGGGTAAACATGAGTTAAGAGAATTTGAGTGAGGATTTTGATATCCTCCAGTTCAGTGCAAGAGACAGTGTGTGTAAAAGATATACAGATTACACCACACTGCTCGAAAGTTAATAAATAAATCATGAAGAGAATATAGATTAGAGTTTAGAAAGCTCTAGTGATTATCAATGTATCTTTGGACTCGTTGGATTCAACAGTAATGCTTCTGATTCCTTCCCTGGTTTTTTGTTGAAAAATAGAGTGTTGTAGTTCAGCTTGTCTTCTTCAGGAGTGAGAAAGGTCTCTTGATTCGTTGTGTGTTCTTCAGCAGTATTGGATTGAACTCATGAGAGTTCTCTCTTCTTGTTCAGTACAGTGCTCTCGGGTGTATGTAAGTTCATCGTGTTTATATATTCATACTTGCACACCGCTTCTTCTACTTGTTGCATTGCCATTTTCATTACTGTTGTCATTTCATGTGTACTTCATTTCAACCTTTCTTATATTCCATGAGTTCTGGCAGTAGGAATGATTCCATTTTCATAGGTTTGAGATTCAGTTTCCTGACATGCCAACAACTATCATTAAATAACATTAATTGCATTAAAAACAACAAATATGACCGTTAGCATTGTTTAAATAATATTGACAAAAACTTAAGAAATGATGTCACAGTGATTAAGTAAATGGTGTCTTCTTCACGGTGTGTGGTTCACAGTGAGTCCTTCACGGTTTCTGGATCACGCTGATTCCTTCACGGTGTCTGGTCACGGTGATTCTTTCATGGTGTCTGGTCACGGTGAGTCTGTCACGGTGTCAGGGTCACGGTGAGTCCTTCATGGTGTCTGGGTCACAGTGAGTCCTTCACAGTGTCTGGGTCACGGTGAGTCCTTCGTGGTGTCTGGGTATTTAGACAAATATCAGTATTTAGACTTAGACAATAATATGCAGAACATGGATTATGTTTAATCACAAGAGAGTAAAAGAGCTTGAATCATAAATATAAAGGTGTGATAATATATGTGAGAATTGCGATCATTCATGAGACTTGTAAATAATAAAGAGAGTAATTAACATCATAAGATTTGTTATCATTAAAACATGATGTGTAGCTATTATTGAGATTGAAGAGCATTAGCAAGATGTGCAATGAATATTGAGATTAATTAATAGTAATAAGATTTGTGATCATTAAAGAATGATTATCACATGAGGAGTCCAACAATCTCCCACTTTTTGATGATCACAAATCAGATAAAGGAAGAATATAAATGACATGTAATATTAATGATACTAGCATAGCAAAAACATTATAGAATGGACACTTGTAGTTTTTCTCCCCCATTTATAGTATTATAGAACTGACAATTGTAGTTTTTCTCCCCCTTTTGGGATTATCAAAAAGTAGAGAGAATGAAATGAAACAATGCATTTGGAATTAAACAAAGCGTTCAGAATACAATAAAACATGGATCAACAAAAGACATCGCATCAAAATGAAAAACAATCCTTAGACTCTTCAGGGATCCACTTTGTCTTTTCCATTATCAGCAGCAGGAGCTGGTGCTGATGTAGAAGAAGGCCTAGATATGGTAGACAACGAGGGTAAGGGTAGACCTTCAAAAATAGATGGAGACAAAGTAGGAGCAGTAGAAGATCTAGGCTGTGGTTGGTCAAGAATGGATGGACGGATCTGAGAAAGAGCTTGGATAACTATCATGGCAGTTGAGGCTATGACAGGTAGTCCAGGACTAGGGGGTTAAGCAGCTGGAGAAACTATAGCAGTACTCTGCACCTGAAGATATGTCTTCAAAAGATTGATGAAATCAGTAATGATTTCACCACCATATTGCATAGCCTTTTCAAAATCATCCTTATTCTCTAGAAATCTGTCCAACAATCTGGTGAATTCTGTATGTTTATGAACTTGAGCTTTAAAAGCTTGAGTCACCGGAGGGATTCTCAAATTTTCCACAAGATATCTAAAGTGATATGTCATATCACTTTTAGATAAAATCCGGGAGAGATACAAATAGATTTTCTTGGTGATCTCTTGTTGAGCATCATTGGCTATCGTAGAATGAATCCTAACCAAGTCCAATGCTCTATCACTATTCTTAATCACTTCTGACAAAGAAGATAGATCCAAGCCACTGAAGGCATTCTTAAATTCTTCCTTTATTATGGATCTCAGCATAGAATCATCCAAAGAAGGTGTGGAGATCTGACCAGAACCAGGTAAATCCTTGACAGTTTCAGTTAGAACATTGATCTATTTCAGAACTTTTTGCAGGCATCTAGTGTATTCATCTGTAAGCTTATTCAGATTTTCCACAAGCTCTCTCATGCATTCCAGCATCTTGGTGTGTCAATTTACAATCATTTCATCAAAAGATAGTTGGTATGGATGAACTTGAGACACAATCTCCCTAGAAAGGAGGGAATCAGAAGACTCGAGAGAAACAACAACACGTGCAGGGGTAGAAACAGGAGCAGGCTTTGATCTCAAAGATAACTCATTCTGCAGACTTGATACCATACTTTTCAGATTTGCAACATCAGCACTCAGAAGCTTATTCTCTACTACAACTTCTTGAATTTCTCAGATCATCCTTGGTAGAACATGCAAGATAATATTTTCCAAAAGAATTGATGCATATTCATCACTTAACTGAGTCACTGGGCATGGTTGAGTGGAGAAAATTTTCTTAACTCCAGCTAACAAAGCCTCTCCAAAAATATTTAGATCATCTTTGGTCACAAAGGAGTGATGCTCAGGTAAGGATTCAGGTAAAGGTAGTGGTTCAGATTTGGGTTGAGGTTCAGAGTCATCTTTAGACTCAGATTCTGATTCAGATTGAGTTTGGGGCTCTGGTTCTTGTTCTGAATGAGCTAAAGACTTTAGTTGAAACAGAGAAGAAAGATCCATTTTAGTTGGAGTCACTTTCTGTGACTCATTTACATCATAAAAGCTTGTTAACTCATACTGAGAGTACACAGAAAAGTTGATAGAAGGTTGAGAAGCTTCAGCAGATCCAGCTTCCAAAATATCAATGTTTTGAGGTTCCTCCCCCTCAACATGTGCTTCCCTTCCAGATTATTGAGGTTCAGGTACATGGACAAGATCCACAGGATCATCCATAATCTCTTCAGCAAACTCTTTCCTTGCCAGCTAAAAGGCAATTTCCATCCTTTCTTAAGCAGATGGAGTAATCTCAGGAACCGATTGATCCATTGGATGAGCTTCCAGACTTGATTCTTTCTCAACAGAAAGATTCTCTTCAACAAGATCTTCCTCTAAGGTAGCTTGCTGTTTTGAAACAGGAAAAACCAATTTCCTTGCAGCATTAGGATGAGCTTCTTCCTCATGAAGAACAACTGAGGGATCCATAGTCCTTTCCTTTTCAACAACAACTTCCTCTCCTTGAGATATTTCAGGTTCTTCTCTAGGTGGTACTTCAGCAGTTACATCTTCTTGTTCTTTTTCTTCTGAATACTCAGCCACTTCATTGGGTTCCAAACCAGGATCAGCTAGGTTCTTAGGACTTCTTGGATAGTCAACAAGATTAAACATTTTATATAGTTGATCACTATCCTCAACCCACTACTTTTTTCAGGGATTCCAGCTAATCTTCATCCTTCTGATGATAGGCATGGATAGGTAGTAATCAAGGTCCTCTAATTTCACTTCATTCGGTCCAACCATCCCTTTTGCAACTAACATAGCTGAAATAATCCTTGAATAAACCAGGGAGGTGGATTTGGAAATTACTTTGATCAGCCCACAGATATGGTTGATAACATACTTACACAGATTGTCTTATGGACATTCTTCAACAGGTGAATCAGGAACACATCCTGATACTTCATCACATAAAAATCCCATTTTCTTGGACTGACCAAATTCTGAACAAACTTGAACAGAAGTCTTGTCTCACAATCTAGGTCAGCAGCTATGGAACTTCGCTTGGTGCCATTTCAAGTTAGACTTTCCAAAGCAGTCTCCAGGTCAAAGATGTCAGTTGCTGGAGGAGGGTCTCTCTGGTAATCTTCACAAACTCTTTCATGTGGAATTCTTAGGCATGCATCCCACAGCCTTGAAGAGAAAGGGAACTTCTGACCTTCGATCCAGCTGGTCACCATAAAGCATTCTCCTAACTCAAAGGAGAACTTCACGTACTGATAAAATTGAGATACAAGCCTTGGGTAAATCAGTCTATTCTATACAGTGAACCATTCAAGCCATCCTTGTTTTCTTAAAATGTTCAAAACTAAAGATCTTCTAGACATCAACCATTCAGGGCAAACCTCTTTTTCAGGTACAATTGTACGGATTACAAGTTTTGGGTTTAGAGGCCCTTCAGGAGCTATCCTTGGTATCCTCTTTTGTTTCTTAGAGCGATGCTTCTCAGACGAGGGTGAAGATGGACACTTCATCCTTAGCATTCACTGAAGGTTCGGGCGAGAGGGAAGATAAGGTTTAGGAGAGAGTTCGGGTAATGAATTGAATAAAACCTGTAAGTTTTATCATTTGGGAATATCAAACATCATAAAAACAAAAAAGAGAGAAATAAAATAGCGGTGAAATAAAAATTACCGCTATATGGGTTAAAATAAGAATAAAAATAAAAAAATATAGTTTTCACGGTGAGATCGTGAGTAGGCATTATGGTGAGACAGAAAACTAGTCATCACGGTGAGACAGTTTATAGTCGTCACGGTGAGACAATGACTATCTTGTGCAGTCACGGTGAGATAGTGATCTAACAGACCGTGAGCATAAAATAGTAACTTAGAAACAGTAAGTATGAAACCATAAAGTAAAGTACAATAATGTATTAAACATTAAGATCAGTAGGATATTTACTTAAGGTTAATCATACCAAGATCATGTATGTTGTAGTCTAATCTTTCATAATTTAATTGTTTAGTGAATATATCAGCAAGTTGATATTCAGTACCAATGAATTCCAAAGTGATATCACCTTTTTGATAATGATCCCTCAAAAAGTGATGTCTTACATCAATATGTTTTGTCCTATAATGAGAAACAGGATTTTTAGAAATATTAATAGCACTTGTGTTGTCACAATTTATTGGGACATGTCTGAATTGATATCCATAGTCTAGTAATGTGTGTTTCATCCACAAAATTTGTGCACAACAACATCTAGCAGCTATGTATTCAGATTCTTCAGTTCATAATTCAACAAAATTTTGTTTCTTACTACACCATGATACTAGTGACTTTCCTAAAAGATGACATGTTCCATAGGTGCTTTTTTTATTTAACTTACATTCAGAAAAATCATCATTAGAATAACTAACTAATTCAAATTAATGTCCTTTGGGATAGAACAGTCCTAAATTGGGAGTATTATTGAGGTATTTGAAAATTATCTTTACAGCATTTAAATGCGACTCTTTAGGGTTTGCTTGAAAAAGAGCACACATACACACACTAAACATAATATCAGGACGACTAGCATTCAGGTAGAGTAGACTTACAATCATTCCTCTATAAGTGGTTTGATCAATAGATTTACCATTTTTATCAAGATCCATCTTATAGGTGGTACTCATGGGAGTGTCACTACTTTTTGTGTTATCCAATCCAAAACGTTTTAAAAGATCTCTAGTATATTTACTTTGAGCTAAAATAATTCCATCATAATTTTGAAAGATTTGAAAACCAAGAAAGAATTTAAGTTCACCCACTAAACTCATTTAAAATTCATTTTGCATCATTTTAGAAAAATCAGTACATAATGTAGTTTTTGAAGATCCAATAATAATATCATCTACATAAATTTGTACAACTGAAACATCATTAGAAAATCGTTTTATAAATAGAGTAGGATCAGCTATTCATTTTTTAAAAGCTTTAGAAATTAAAAAAGTACTTAATCTATCATACTAAGCTCTTGGAGCTTTATTTAAAACATATAAAGCTTTTGATAGTTTAAAAATATTTTTTGGAAAATGAGGGTTTGAAAATATTGGTGTTTGTTCAACAAAAACATCCTCAGCAATATATCCATTTAATAATTCACTCTTGACATCCATTTGATATAGTTTGAAATTTAGATGTGCAGTATAAGCAAGTAAAATCCTAATAGATTCTAATCTGGCTACTGGAGAAAAAGTCTCCTCATAGTCAATACCTTCTTCTTGACTATAGCCTTGCGTAACAAGCCTACCTTTATTTCTAACTATTTTTTCGGATTCATCTATTATATTTCTAAACACCCATTTTGTGCCTATTGTGGAAGTGTCCTTAGGTCTTTCAACAAGATTCCAAACATTATTTCTTTCAAACTGATTGAGTTCATCTTGTATAACAATCACCCAAAATTCATCATTAATAGCATCATCAATTTTTTTAGGTTTAAGCTATGACAAGAAGGCTTTATGTTCAACTTGATTTCTAAGAGAAGCTCTAGTCTGTGTCCCTCTATCAAGATTTCCTAAAACAACATCTAAAGGATGATTCTTTAGAATTCTAGTTGATCTAGTAAAGGTAGGACTAGAAACTTCAGGTTCATCAATAGGTTGGGAATCAACAGAATTAGGTTCTGGAAAATTTCCAGAACTGGTTTTCTTTATAGCAGGTTCATTTGATTTGTCATTAAGGTCTAAATCAGATAAATCTTCTTCATGATTTTCAGGAGTGATTTTAGGCTAATGTAGATTAGTTTCATCAAACATGATGTGAACAGATTCTTCCACACACTTGGTTCTCTTATTGAAAACTCTATAGGCTTTGATAGAAATATAATAACCTAGTAAAATTCCCTCATCACTCTTGGATGCAAACTTGTCAAGATTATCTTTGGTATAAGAATAAAGACTTTGCAGCCAAAGACTCTGAAATAGTTAACCTTAGGTTTCCTATGGTTCCACAACTCATAAGGGGTCTTCTTATGAATATGTCTGATCAATACTCTATTGATAATATAACAAGATGTATTCACAGCTTCAGCCCAAAAGTAAATAGGAAATTCATACTCATTTAGCATGGTTCTAGAAATTTCTTGCAGGGTTCTATTCCTCCTTTCTACTCCACCATTTTGCTAAGGTGTCCTAGGGGCATAAAAGTTATGACTATAGCCATTATGTGAGAAATAGGATTCAAATTCATGATTCTCAAACTCACGACCATGATCACTTCTTAGAGTATTAATCTTAAGTCCACTAAGGTTCTCTACAGATTTGGAGTATTTAACAAAGTAATAACAAGATTAACTTTTGTGATCTAAGAAGTAAACCCATGTATATCTAGAAAAGTCATCTACTAAGACATAGGCATAGTGATTCCCATTTAAGCTAGAAACTCTATATGGTCCAAACAAATCCTTGTGAACCAACTTGAGAGGTTGATAAGTTGAGACTTCTTTCTTTGGTTTGAAATATATTTTGTGTTGCTTTCCCTTTTGACATGTATTACAAACTTTGTCATTTGGAAACTCAAGTTTGGGTAGGTCTCTCACTAAGTTCTTCCTAGTAAGTTTTCTAAGTTAATGTATGTTGCAGTATCCTAATATTCTGTGCCAAAGCCAAGAATCTTTATGAAAAGCATTTAAACTAGTAATATTTTGCATAGCTAAAGAATTTAAATCAATAGAATAAACATTTTCATTTCACAGGGCAGAAAATACTAAAGCATTTTTAGAATTAAAAACATTGCAAGAATCATTTTAAAATTTAACATTAAAACCATCATCACATAACTGAGAAATACTTAACAGGTTATATTTAAGTCCATCAAAAAATAAAACTTTAGTAATTAATACTGAGTCAGTGTTAACAATCTGGCCTAAGCCGATGATTTTCCCATTAAAATTATCATCAAAGGTGACAAAGCCTACATCAATTCTGACAATGCTTTAAAATAATGAGAATTCTACTGACATATGTCTTGAACATCCACTGTCCAAGTACCAAGTCTTCCTACAAGTGATATTTAAGAAGGTTCCCTCAGATGTGTTTGTCATAAAACACATGTTTGCCTTATTTCTGGTTTCAGTCTCAGAAGCATCAGATTCGTTGGAGCTATCCTCAGAAGCGCTCCAAGTAGCCTTCATAGCCTTTTTGTACTTACTGTCCTTTAAATCATATTTATTCTTGAATTTGAGCTTTGGGCAGTCTGCTTTAATATGCCCTTTTCTTTTTTACTCATAACAGACAACTTCATCACTTTTATCTGGCTTTTACCAATCCTTCTTCCAATGTCCCTTATTGTCATACATTCCTTTGTAATTTGATTTTCTGAAAACTTTCTTTTTCCTATAAAATTTCTTAAACCTTCTGGCTATCTGATCCATTTCAGCATCACTATCAGAGTCTGAATTTTCAGTTGTTGAACTATCAGTAGGTAGTTGAGCTTTATCTTTGTCATTACTCTTTGAAGTAGTAGTCTTGAAAGCCACTGATTTTCTCTTAGGTTCATCAAATTCCTCTTTATTCACCTTGAGTTATTCCTCATACATCATAAGCATACCAATGAGTTCTTTGATAGGTAGATAAGCAATGTCACATGACTCTATGATTGAGACAACGGTGCCTCTCTATCATTCTGGTAAACATCTTAAAAGCCTCATAATTTGTTCCTATGCTAGAACAGCTTTTCCAAGTGAATTAATTGTATTGTCTATCTAATTAAACCTGGGATACCTGTCAGAAATAGGTTCATCAGTTTTCATTTTAAAATTATCATATTTAATATTATAAGTATTTAATCTCATTTCGTTAACATTGTTTGTTCCCTAATGAGAAACACCCAAAGTATCCCAAATTTCAAAAGCAGTTTTACAAGAAGAAATTCTGTTAAACTCTTCATCTCCTAAAGCACAATACAAGGAATTCATATCATTACAATTATTACTGTAAGCAGTCTTTTTAGGTTCATCCCAAGTGGATCTAACAGTAGTGGGAACTTTATATTCTGAGTCTATGGCAGTCCAAATATCAAAACCCATGCTCTCTAAATGAATTTTCATTTTATGTTTCCACTAAGCATAGTTTCTACCATTGAAGAAAGGTGGTCTGTTAGTAGCAGAACCCTCTATTCTATTATCCATAACGAGATTTTAGAAAGATAATTTAAAGAGATAAAAATTTAGAACTAATAGAAATTTAAGATCTTTAAAGATTCAACTAAAATCACAGTTGAAAAACAGAGTATTTCAAAAATCTTTGAACAAAAACTAATCCTCTGATACCAAATGTTGGTCAGAGTGGACAATCGAGAGGGGGTGAATTGAGTTCCAATTAAAATTTCTGTTAAAATATTTTCTAGTTAAAATCTCCCGATTTATAAAACAAGTTAAACTATAGTGAATTTATACAGACTGTAAATGTTCACTTAGCTTCTCGAAGATTGATTAGGTCTCAGTTAGTTTAACCACAAGATCAAACTAACTTTTGAAACTAATCTACTTATTTACAATAAGTGTAAACACTTTCTAATTTAACTATCAAAGTAGCTTCAAAATAGTTTTATATTTCAAATTAATAGCAGCGGAATAAATAAGATATGAGTAGCATACATTAAACTTAAATTTAAGATGCACAACGTGTAAAACAAGACGTTCAGTCTCAAGCTGAGACATAGTCCTCTCAAATATATATATAAATTTGATCCACACCCTGGATCGGGGTTAACAACAGTTTACAAAACTGTCCAGGCCACGCAGGGACCTCTACCACTATTCTACATGGGAAACAACGTAACAACCAGGTCACACAAGGACCTCTTCCACAGTTGACGTAGGTAAACAAGAGTTAAGAGAATTTGAGTGAGGATTTTGATATCCTCCATTTTAGTGCAGGAGACAGTGTGTGTAAAATATATACAGAGTACACCACATTAATCGAAAGTTAATAAATAAATCACGAAGAGAAGATAGATGAGAGTTTAGAAATCTCTAGTGATTATCAATGTAGCTCTAGACTCGTTGGATTCATAAGGAATGCTTCTGAGTCCTTCTCTGGTTTTTCTGTCTAAAAACCGAGTGTTGTAGTTCAGCTGGTCTTCTTTAGGAGTGAGAAAGGTCTCTTGATTCGTCGTGTGTTCTTCAGCAGTATTGGATTCCACTCATGAGAGTTCTCTATTCTTGTTCGACACAGTACTCTGGGGTGTATTTAAGTTCTTTGTGTTTGTATATTCACACTGGCACACCGCTTCTTCTGCTTATTGCGTTGCAATTTTCGTTTCCGTTGTCGTTGCACGTGTACTACATTTCAATATTTCTTATATTCCACGTGTTCTGGCAGTAGGAATGATTCCCTTTTCATAGGTTCGAGATACGGTTTCCTGACATGCCATCAAATATCATTAAATAACATTAATTTCATTAAAAATATCAAATATAACTGTTAGTATTATTTAAATAATATTGAAAAAAACTTAAGAAAGGGTGTCATAGTGATTAAGTAAATGATGTCTTCTTCACGGTGTGTTGTTCCCGGTGAGTCCTTCATGGTGTCTGGGTAACGGTGAGTCCTTCACGGTGTCTGGTCACGGTGAGTCCTTCACGATGTCTGGTCACAGTGAGTCCGTCATGGTGAGTCCTTCACGGTGTCTGGGTCACGGTGAGTCCTTCACGGTGTCTGGGTCATGGTGAGTCCTTCACGGTGTCTGGGTACTTAGACAAATATCTTTATTTGGACTTAGACAGTAATATGCAGAACATGGATTAAGTTTAATCACAAGATAGTAAAAGATCTTGAATCATTAATATAAAGGTGTGATAATATATGTGAGAATTGTGATCATGCATGTGACTTGTAAATAATAAAGGGAGTAATTAAAATCATAAGATTTGTTATCATTAAAACATGATGTGTAGCTATTACTGAGATTGAAGAGAATTAGAAATATGTGCAATGAAGATTGAGATTAATTAACAGTAATAGGATTTGTGATCATTAAAACATGATTAACACATGAGGAGTCCAACACACAACATAGAGCTTAAACAAGAAAAAACATATTAACATTTAGATATGGCCATTATATCATTTTCATTGAATTTAAAAGTATAAATTAGATTAATTAAATCGTATAATATTTATGAAGTAACTAATTAGTAAAAAAAATAGTAAATATATATATATAACTACTCAATATATAGAAAAGTCATTTTATTTTTAAAAAAATGTGTTTTCTTCAAAAATAGTTTTTATATATTTTTTGATTGAATATTATAATTAATTTTTTTAATTTTTAGAAATTTTATCTTATAAAAAAATATATAACATTTTGAATCATCATATAAAAATTATCTTATAGTGATTTGTGTTTACTACTCTAAAAAGATTGATTTTCTAATTAATAGTGAATAATACTAATTTAAATTTGATACCAACATTTTTGTTTCAATAATTTTAAAATTAACATTTCATTTTAGAATGGTTTAAAATTTAAATAATATCTATTATATTATTAATGTTATAATTGTGTTCATTAGAATAAATATTATGCATTACATTTTTATAAACAAATTCATACTAAAAAGTCATTTTTTTAAAAACTATTTTTCGTTGTGTTTTGTGTTTTAATCATAAATTAATATATTCCATGAAAATAAATTTACTTTTGAAAAATTTATCCCTTATTTTTAATCATGATGTAAAATTTTTTAAAATAAGACCATTTTATTTTTGGTCAATATGAATAAAAACAATAGTAAATTATTGTTACCCTAATAATGGTAAAATGAATTAATTAGATATTAAATTAATGGTACAAGGCATCCGATTCATTAAAACACTTTCATTTATTTCATTTTATGTGTCCATTTTTTTCAAAAATAATATAAAAATATTAAATATGTCATTTTTCCATTTAGCATTTATTTTTACCTTTGTAATATGTAAGTAAAAGATAAAGTTGAAAATTGTCACTTTCATTATTTTAATAACCATAATGCTTTAATATTGGGATAAAAATAACATTTTTTGTTATAAATGGATATTATATATTTGAATTATTATTTTTACATGGTAATTTATTTTTTATTTCTTGTGTTGATATAATTACATTAAATTCATATACAACACTGACACAGTGAATTGGGATGTAGTAAAAAAATCATGTAAATGATTTTAAAAACTCTAAAAGAAATATATTACGGTGATTTAATGTTTCCCACTAATTTTTATGATAAATATAAAATATTATAAATAATTTAAATATTTATATTCAAATTAAATTTTTTGTTGTTGTTTTCAGATACTTATTTTGTTAACAGTTCTTCAATTAGATTAATAATATTTTATATTATATATATTTTTTTAAATTGTTTTAAAATCAAATAAATATTAACAGAGGATAAGTTGGATGATAAATGGTCTAAAATATCATCCCTCGGTCATTTATGAGCCAAATGTGGCATTATATGTAAAATTATAACCCCTTAATATTTATAATTTCACTACCCAATTTAAGATAAAAATTGGTTAACCAAGTAGTTAAACCAAATAATAAGGATTAAAATGATATCTAAACCTATAAAAATTTAATTTTCTTATTATATTAAGAAAATAAATTTCATATAATATAATACATTTCATTTTGAACCATTTTACATTAATCAAACTCATGTTACATTTTAATATTTCATGTATTTCCAACAATCGCATTAATGATATTTTATAATATACAATATATTATTAAATAATCTAAAATTAATAAAAAGTATAAATCTTCCAAAAACTAAGTTTTATCTAGTTTAAAATATAATTCATGGTCTATTTATGTTTTATTTGGCTTTTTAATGGTAATTTTTTTCCCTATAAAGTGTAAAAAAAATTGATAAAATAGTAATTTTCAAAAGTGTTAACGAAGGGTGAAAACAGATATTTATTAGTGAAAAGCTAAAAAAACATGTCCAAATATTATTTTAAAAGATTATTTGGATTAATTATTATATTAAATCATAATTATATAAATTTCGATAAATTTTTTCATGAATGATAATTTATATCAATTTAATACATAAATATCCCATGTGTGTTCTTTATGTCCCTTAAAAAAGGGAACCCCTTCTCTCATTTCTTTACACATCCTTGAGCCATATATCACAATAGAATAGAACCCAATAATGTTATAAAATTTACTATCCATGAATTCATGGGTTTTTATTATTAAAATACCATCCAAAGGGTCCTTATTAATGAATCTAATGGAGGTCTACCAAAGAAGAGGTAATCCACTAACCCGAACACTTTAAAATTATATATTATTCTAAAAGCTATAAATCTATATAATTAAACACAAGATAATATCTAAATTATCTGAAATAAACATAAATATTATTATGAATATGAAACCACCAATATCTAACCTCTACACCATCAAATGGTATGTGAATGTGTCACTTATGCTTACATGTGGACTACTGACTTCACCGAGCAATACAATTAATTTTCCATCACAACATTTAATTGATTGTTATTATTAAAACATCACTCTTGCATGCATGTGGACTACCACATCCATGAAGTGATGATATTTGTCTTCATTCCTATTTATATGGATGGAAAAAAGGAATGATTAAATGATTAAATATATTATATATATAATATAATAATTATTTTCAAAGGTTATTTTATTTTATTTTTTCATTTCCCTCATTGAAAACTGCAAATAACGTTCATGTTTACGTGGGACCTATCATTACCATTAATAATTACATACAACAAATCGAGTCTAGATAAGAATTCGAGTCCTCATTGTTTATAAAACTCTCATCCCTCTAATTGGTTGGTATAGTTGATTATAGTCAAAAGTATTGTTATTGTTATCCCTATAGTTTAGGAACAACAAGGACTTATAAAAGTATGGACAAATAAGTTTATAATACATTATCTATCCTTTGATGGATAAACAGAGACGATATTCATCGAAAGTACAATGAATATTTTTTGTTTGACAAGGAGGATTGTTTGAGAGCATGAATTGAATGGTTTACATAGCCAAATGTACATGGTTAGGGGATTACATGGCATATGTTCGAGTGTTTCAGTCCATCAAGGTTGACATGTCTCAGGGTATTGGCCTAACATGTACAGGGTGACATCCTAAGAGGTATAAGGTTTCTTTATTACATGTTATATGGTGCGTTCCAAACATGGAAGACATGTGAAAAGGTTTATGCCTAACATTTCTGGGTTTCCTCACATGATTGAATCTAATATTTCCATAATAATTTGTATAAACAAGGATAAAATGTCTTGGGTGATACACATAATAAAGGTTGAAATGTACAAGGCCATTCATGTGATCAATGAAAACATGCCTAGGGCCTTTCAGGCGATCAGAGATGGTATTTCTAGGGCCTTTCATGTGATCAAGGATGATAGGTGCAAGGCATTTTGGATGATCAATTCCAACAATTCAACGACATTTTTGTGATCAATTCAAATATTTATAGGTAATTTCCAATGATCAAGGATGACATGTCAATGTACTTTCATGATATAAAGATAGGAATTCCCATGTCCTTTCATCTAATCAAGTCCAAATTTTCCAATGCCTCATGAGGGAATCACAAAACTGGTGAAGAGATATCCTATCGCATGATCTTAAGGGATTCACATGATGGGGCCTCATGAACATGCCCATGATGAGGTGATTGAAAAATACCACACATCTGAAGGTTAATGTTACATGTCCAAAAATATCATTCCATGGTTGTGTGGGAAATAGTTGTCATGTTAGGAGGATTGAATTCCCAAGAGATAATTTCATGGGTTCACATCATTGGGTTTTCATGAAAATAGGAGGGAAATTCCATGGTTTTACATGTATATAGAGGATGAAAGTTGATGGGTGTTTTCATAAAAAGGGTGCATATAATAATGTGATCCTAAGGAAGTAACATGATGGGCTAATATAAATCTATACAAGGTTTTCATGTTAAGGATTCATATATAAACTGATGAAAAGCGGCTCTCATGAGTGAATCACATGGTGTTTATATCATAATTTAATTTTGTAACCTGGAAGATATCATGTTATGGGTTCTCATGATGGTATCTCATGATTACTTAAAGTATTTTTTAAATGGTATCATTTCACTCTTATCCTATTCTCCATTTTTAGATTTCTCTTTTTATTCTCATCTATATAATCATGCATTCTATCTAATCTGGTACCTTTCCCATATCACCCATACTACTTTTTCAAAGAGGGCTGGGGTTTATATTGGTAAAGTCATCCAGATATGTCACCTTTTTTCATGGTGATGTGTTTTATGCACCATTGTAAGGTGGTGGAGAGCTTTCTATGATCATATTCACATGATTTATAAGTTATCTTATGCTGGATTCAGATGATCACATTCTTAAAAAATTAAAAGACTTCACAAGAAATCATCAAGGAATTTTCATGATAACTATATGTTCATGTGATGTTTGATAGCTTCAAATGATGTAATTTAAATGATCATGTGATATCTTGATATAAAAATATTGAGATCTTGGAAATATTACTTTGGAAGATTCACATGATCGTGTGTCATGTAAATGGACAACCATTGTACATATGTATAAGTAATAATGTGAGGAAAAGATGTAAATTATGTTCCATTATCACAAGTGGATATACGTTCTTTTTCTTGTGAATTGTGTGATATCCAAAAAAAATAGAATAGATTTCATAACTTGAATGGATAGTCCTCAGACACTCTTGAAATGAATTAACATGATTCATGTGGTTGGGTTCATGTATAGTCTATATTCTTTATAACACTATATATATGATATCAAGAATATCTTCATCTTTTCTATCCTTCATGTGAAAGAGTGGTGGGAAATTTATTGTTATTCACTCACCAACCATTAATTTATTTATGTGAATAAAATCAATTAAAGTGATAATCCTCTCATAAAGGATAAATACATTACTTTTCGTGAGAGTTGTGTGATGTTAGTGTGGTTTTCATGATATCATAATTAGATCTCATGTGCCTTGGTCTATCTTGTGATGGCTTCATGTGATGGAACACAATGTTCATGTGACATAATATGTTTTTGTTAGCATGCACATATGATAGATCTGGGATTTTATTTATTTCATTTCATGATCCACTATACATCTTTTGATAAATTCACATGATGTCTTGGTTCTACAAAGAACCACATGCATGAAAAATGATGTTTCATTCATTCCATAGGGAAGAATGAGTGCATCACCATTCATGTGTGGAGATGATTTCTATGGAATAATTAAAATGCTTCAGTCAATTATATGATTGAATTATAGCCTCAAACTACTGTATTTAAGGAGATTAGTGGATAAGAAGAGTTTCAAGATAAAATGGGGGTGGGATATGATGGATCTCATCGGTTTGATTGGGATTCCTTGATTTTATCCATATAATTTTAAAATAATATTGTTATATTGCCCATCCTTCACCCCACATCAATTTTTTGGACATATGTGTTTTTCCAAATAATTGTCTTTGTGTGGTCCAATTTATTGAGCCGACTCAAGGGTTTGGCATTAATAAAACTATACTAACACCCTCACTGGCTATGCCATACCCATGTACGACCCTCTTGGGAACCACATGAATGTTACATGTGCACACATGGTGGCTCTATGATCACCCACACGTTTCCACTTAGGTGGATGGATCTACTAGGTCTTGTCCATGGTTGAGAAGAATCCAGCATGTTCCCTAGTTGAGATAGCAGGCTAGTTTGCCTTTTTAGAAAAACTTTTGGCTAACAGAATCCTTAAACACTTAGAATAAAAATATAAGTAAAAAATGTGTGTGTAATAAAGTTCATAATGTGTTCTATTATAAAATAAATCCCAATAATAAACCATTTTTTCTCATGGATTCCACTCCCTAGTCCTTCATGTAAAATATGTTAAATGTTTTTACATGGGCTTCACAATTCTAAAATCTATGATGGAAAGGTGCTTGGTAAAAAATTATGGGTACCAACAAGCACCTTGAAATTATTTTTAGTAGACATAAAGAACATAAAATTTATTCAATACAATCTAAGTTTCACTTATAGATTCAAGAGGTTAAGTTATTTGGTAATCTGATATCTAAGTTTGGAATTTCTATATACTTAGAGACGGTTGAGTTGGCGATGTCTTTAGAACACCCCAAGAATGTTTTCGATATTAGGAGCTTCCTTGGTTTATTTTGACACAACATATGGATTATATAAGGATTATATTATTTTGTATCACTTATAACTAGGCTCACATATAAGTTAGTATTGTCTGAGTAGACATATCAATGAGAGTAGGCCATCCATGGGATGAATAGAAGATTAAAAATGGACATGATTATAACATTTCCATATACTAATATCCGATAAGTAGTTTACCATGATTCATTTATATTTTTTTGGGGAGTGGTTCTAATTTAAATGTCCTAAGTTGTAGATTATGTTTCATATTAGCTATAACCTCATGAGAAGAACTACCCAACAAATTATTGAAGTCTGAAGTTTTGTTTCACACTCTAATGTTTTGGAAACATTATCTCTTTGGTGAGAGGTTTATTGTGGACATATACCACAATAGACTATGATATATCTTCTCTTAGTGGGATTGGAATCTGAGGTAGATTAATTGGGTTTATTATTTGTTTACATTCGACTTGGAAATAGATTGCGCTTCATGGAAAGGTAATGTCATCACAGATTCTCTTAGTAGGTAAATATCAGAGATGCCATAGGAGGAATGTAATCTGATTAATTTGATTACATAATGGATTTTGGATGCATTTGAGTACCATGAATTTAGGACTTATGTATATTTGGTTGTAATTTCCTCATTTTTAGACCATGTTCAAGTTACCCAAGAGTCAGATATTGATTTTTTATTGATGCAGTTATTCATGTTGTGTAATGATCCTATCCCATGTTGGTTAGTAAATGATGAAAATATTATATAAGTTTATAAGGGTTTAGTAGTGAAAAACTATTTAAGAGAGGAGATGATGAGGGACTCTCATGATTAAAGGTGGGAATTCATCTAGGTTCGTCATATATGTACCATTAAATCAGATATTAGTTTTAATGTCCAATTATGAAAATTGACATTGATAGTTTTGTTTGATGAATCATTTCCTTCTAAAGAGAAAAGTATGAGAATTAGTATTTTTTCAGTTCACTATAGTCACATATATTTTACTTTTTGTAAATGGGACTCTGTGATGGTTGAATTAATTATAGGGTTACAATGAACACTAATGTGTTGTAGTGTTTTTTGGGTGATTTTTGATTTGATGAGGAATTTATTACATTTGTTTCTAATCTTAGAGGATCACTATGTTGATGAGTTGGGTGATCTATATGTTTGAGAGAATATAAAACATCACAAAGTGCCTTATAATATCTTATCATAAAAATATGTACATTTTATTTCCTGGTTTTGGAAAGGAATTTATAAGGATTTTAGAAAGAAGTTGAAGCTTATTAAGATATATCATCAATAGATCTTTGGAAAATGGGAGAGGATAATTTATATCCTTTAGGATATGTATTGAGCATGTGTTTTGGACATCCATGGAGAGTGGGAAGAGCACCTGGCCTGGGTATAAATGAATTTCAAAAATATTTTCTATGATATTTTTTTATGTAACCTTATGATACTCTCTATGAAATGTTATCCACTCACTGTTATGCTTTTATGATGTAGGTGATGTTGGAGTTATTGGGATTTGTATGTTGTAGGAGATCATAAAGATATTGAAACTGGCTAGTAAGTTGTTGGTCACCATTTAAAGCAGGAATTAATCAAATTATTATAAGGGGAGATGACCATTAGAGTTTGTTTTTGGAAATAAAATACTCTAGAGGGTGTAACCTCATATAGGGAGTCATTGTCCATAGAATCAGGTGATGTTATAAAAATGGGTTCTAAGTCTACTAGAGATCAGTGAATGTAATGGAGTGGTGGATTACATAAGGATCCTTACTCCACATTATCATGTAATGCCTGATGTATTTCATGTTTCTCTACATTAGTGGTATATCCATTATACTGAACATGTGGTAAGATAAGATGATTCTGAGTTGGAACTAGATGCATCTTTTTTAGAGTGCCTAGTGCAAATTATTGATAGAAGTGAAAAGGTGTTTTGAGGGAAAATGTTTCCACTTTTTGTGTATTATAGAATCATGGTTGAATACAATAGGAAACAATGGAGTGAGAGGTAGATGTTTGAGCTTGGTGTCCTGAATGATTTGAGAAATACCACTAGAGATACTTATCGATGATGTGAAGTTTCTAGAGGGGAATAATTTTAATAGAATAAATTTTCTATGGGTATTTTAATGTATGTTACAACTTGTCATAAGTTATGTTGTGTGAATTTTTAGGGTTAAAACATTGTTCTGAATTGTATTTGAGGTTTTTGGAAGCTAAAGAATGATTTTAGAGGATTGTTTGTGAAAAAATGAAACACCACAGTTCTAGTGAACATCATGGTGTCCCACAGTGTGTTTTTATATAAAATAGTAATGTGGGAAATTTATGGACAAGATAATTTTATGTAAATGGTGATAGAGGATAGATATTTTGGTTCATATCTTAGGCAACCTCACCTCACCCATCACGGAGGCCATGTTGAGGGAAAATGGATTGCGTTTTGTAAAAATGGTGTGGATGATGTCTATGATTCTTGATGTATTCAAGAACACTACCAATGTTGTTTAGGAAATGATGGAAGTTGTAGTGGATATCATTAGTGTTTAGAAATATATTAAACCAACACCTTCAACATTATACCTTTAACATTTCAAAGGTATAGGAATGTGATAATTTTTTATGGGTCTTTAAGTTGATAGTCATCTTTTATTTCCCCTTTATTAATTGATCAATGCTACTATAAAGGTGGTTCCTTCGAATGAGATTAATTATAGATATTTTCTAGGATTTTTTAGGGTATGATTTTTTATAAAATTCATTGATGAATCTATGACATTGATTAGTTCTTTCTTCTTAACTCTAATTAATTATCTTTTCTGGGATATATAGGTCATTCTCATTGATTTAGATTTGCGAGATCCTTTAATATATCTTCTAATAATTTTATAAGAGTGAATAAAATACCCCTTACATTTACCAGACAAGAATAATGTTTTGTCACTATTTTAGAGTTCAATAAGTGTAAGATCTACCCCTTTGATTTATTCATTCATTAATATATTTCTATAAATATGTCATGTTGTATTGGAACCGGTTCTTTGAATTCTTAGAGTGAAACAATTATCTAGTTGGTGTGCATACACGGTTTGATTTATGGTGTTATTTATAAACCCTGACACTGATTTCAAAACACATGTGCTAAGAAGATACTTACCATGTAGATTTCATGTATGTCACTGTTATCCTGATGTGAAATTTTGTTTTTCCATGACATAGGCCATGATTGAGTTTGATCACATTTCTCTCTGTGTGTAGGATGTGATATTGTTCTTGGGTTTCGTCACATGTGTGCATTCATGACCCATGGGACCCATGTTGGAGTTTGATCAACTGGGTTTGTGTTCATATCTTATGATTCCCATGAATCATTTGATCTCATGTGTCTGTTGATTTTATATTGTTTTTCATTCTTGATATGTTATGTATTTCTTCTTTATGTGATGACATTGTCTCCATCTGATGTGTATGGTATGAGATATATTGTTGTTCTATGAATGGTATAAAAGTGAAAGGTGTGAAAAGTTTGGGGTAGTTTCCCTAAAGGGGGAACATATTCAAACACTACATATGAAATGATAATAGGACCAAGCTAGATAATAGGGCATGACATCCTTGCGACCAGACCTGGATTCATGAGGTCTTATATGATTTGACCTGATATGTGATAATGGGTCATTATATTATTCAATGGACAAAACCAAGACATAATTTTAGGATATGATGACCTTGTAAAATAATCTGAGGTAGGGTCTTGATATGATAGCCTTGTGGCCTAATCTGTGAGAGAGATAGGGCAAGATAGACTTATGGTTTGACCCGAGACTCATTAGTCATGTGACTCTTGTGGGATGAATATGGTGCTCTTGTGGTTTTCTATAACTCATGATTTCTATTATGAAAACATTTTCATCATGAATCTTATGCTGGTACAGTTGGATTTTTGTTGTGTATTTGTTATTGAAGGACCTCTTGGTATATGATAGCATGTTGTTTTTCATGAGTGTTTATCCTTTATCATGAAAAACACTATTATGGACATTCACTCAAGTTATGTAAAATTTAGTGGTTTCCTAATGGGTTTATACTCAAACCCAAAATGGGAATCCCAATTTGTGTGTAGAATTATAGACTAAGGATATAAGATAGATACATCTATAGAAACATGGATCTAGGAGACAAACCATGGTGATCATAGATGGCATCAAGATAGGCTCAAAAGAGATTTCATGGTGTTTTATTTATAAAACTATCATGAACACACTCTTGTTGGACTTTCCAATTTTCAGGACCTTAGTTTATTATTATGTATGACTTGAGGTACTTTCTATGCCATTTTTTATGAAATTTATTTATTATTCAACTTTAGTATTGTTGTTCATTGTTTATAGTTTTATTTATTGACAATAAGGGGATAGTATCCCAACTGGTGACATTTGGATACTCGCTACTAGTCAAAAACCTCATGCGTACGAGGAGGCACATGTGAGACGATGTTCTACTCTGGGTCAGACCTGGTGATTCAGGTAGCGGTGTTACAAATACAATTGAAAAATATAGAAAATGAAAAAAAAATATTAAAATTATAAATCTCTCCCTCTATAAATTCATACAAAAATTATGTAAATACACAAGAAGATATTCAATTCTATATTTATAAAATTATGTCTGGATAGAAAAAAAATTATAAAGTATCTGACTTACCGAGGTAAAACATAATTTTCTAATATCTAGAAGAATATAATGCTTTAAGGAAAATATCAGTAAGGTGATTTCTTGTAGGTATATATTATTAAACAATATCCCCTAAATTAAGATAATGTTGAGTAAAATTAAAATTCTTGTCTATACAGTTAGTTCTATAATAAATTATAGGGATCATAAATATAAGATGAATTATCACAATAAAGATGTACATTTTAAAAATTAAACCCATAGTTAGATAGAGTTTCTTTCATCCATAATTATTGAGAGAAACGAGAAATGGTGGAGAAACACTCACAATTAGTAGTTGGAAAAGGGAAAAAATTTGTTTCTTTGAACTCCAAGAAATTGAGTTATTATGAAGAAATTTACACATGTATAAGGTACATTTTCCATTAATTCTACATCCTCACAAATTATATTTAGAGCAACTAATTAAATAAAAATTATTATTTTTGTAATTAAATAATACAGTATTAACATTTCCTTTAATTGATATCATAATATATTTTACATCCTTTAATAGAGATTCCTTAGGATCTGATTAGAGTCACTCTCATAAACTAACACTAAACATTATATTTGGTCTAAAAGTAGTTAAATTTAAAAACAAGAAATCATACCACTAAATTTTTTATATTCAATATATTTTTTATAACTATGATAATATAACTTATAATGAATATTCATAGGGGTTTTATAATATTTAAAATAATGAAGATTGAAAATCAGCACAAAATCATTATCATATTCAAATTTATTAAAAAATATACCATCATTTCATTTATTATTTATATTCCTTTGAATGAATTAAAATTCTAAAAAAAAGTCATATGAAACTCATTAAACATCAAATTTTAATATAATTTTTAAATAAAAACATTTTATGACCCAAAAAACAATATTATCAACTAAATAAAAATAATTAAAGTATCATTTTATTTCCTTTTATTAAAAAATTATAGAAAAATTTACCTTTAATAAAATAATTTAAAAACCAAATATTTATATCAAACCATGAATGAGGTGGTTTTTAAGACCATATAACAATTTTTCTAACTAGAAAAAATATTAGAAAAGTTTTCATTTTCAAAACCATGGATCTGAGAAAAATAAACTTATTATAAATTAAAACCATTTAAAATTATTTTTTTTACAACCATTTGAAATAACATAAAACCTTTACATGTGGAAATAGAGAAAAATTATTATATATTCAATTACATTAATAGATAAAAAATAATCATTAAAATTGATACCTTTTTATTGAAAATAACCTTTAGCAACTGTCTATCTTCTTTCATTAAATCCTGTCTAGATTCATCCATTTTATTTGTAAAAATAAATTTATTTATAATAACATGATAATATATATGGGGTTTAATTAAATAAAACACATTTTTATAGGAATGTTATTAATTGAATCATGGAGATAAAAAAATAAAATTGAATAGATTCAAAGCATCAACAACATTATTTGGAACAAAATCAGAAAAAATGCAGAATTAGTAAAACAATACAAAAATAATATATAGTTTTAATAGAAAAAACAACATTTCTAATAATATTTCCACATAATTATCTCAATGAATGTTACAAGACATAGAATAATGTCATGAATTATTATAAAACTCCTCAATTGATTCATCTTTATCTATTGTTTTTTCTTCACCATGAATAATATATTTAAAATCATTATCAAAAACATTAAAATCAGAATTCAATTAGACATTTTTCAAAGAATATATAACATGAAAATATTCTCAAATAATAGTATATATTTTATTATAAACACGACAATCCTTAATAGTAGTTGAATAATCAAGAAATATACTTTCATCAATCCTAACATAAAATTTATCTAAATTACATTTCTAATTAAAAATAAAAACATTATATCCAAAAAGTCTAAAATAACCAACTTTAGCACATTTTACTTCAAATAATTCATAAATATTTTTCATTAGTAATTTTTTATAAGAATTAAATTTGAAATGTATCATTATTAAAAATATATTCATCCTAAACATATCTATGCAACTTATATTCAATTAATATAGTTCTGGTTATATATTTAAGAGTTATATTTTTTACATTCTACAATACAATTTTGTTATGGAGTTTTGGTAGTAGAAAAATTATGAAAATAATAATTATTTTTCAATAAAATGAAAATTTAAATTAAAACATTCACCTTCTTTATCACTATGAATTCAAACAATCATAAAACCATTTTCAATTTTTACTAACATAAAAAATAAATGTGTAAAGAATAATTATTATGTTAAAGATATGAACCTGATGTAAATATACTATAATCACCAAAAATATCTAAAATATATTTCATTCCCCTAAGGATATAAATTTGATTAGTAAAAAATGAATCCAGATGGATTATTTTTATATGTATATCTATAATTATCTATTTTATTTCTTAAAGAAACTTTACATTCTTTCCCTTTAATTAAATCATGAAAAACATGAATATATTTTTTATTCGTGGTAGGTAACTATAACACATTATCGTGTTTAGAGAGATCATTTAACATTATTAAATTAACATAAGCCAATCATTGATGTTAAAAAATTCTATCACTCTAAATAGCATGAAAACACTATATGCGTTGAGGTATTAGTTATGCAAAATAAAAAATATAAATATTTTCCTTGTTATGAGAATAAAATAATAAAGAACTATCATTAAAAAAACAAGCACTTATACTTTAAAATTTTTACCTTCATATTTACATCACATTAATGAGATATAATTATTATTTTTTGGAGTCGTTATCTCAAGAGAGTTAATTGAGTAAACAATAAAAATTTCAATGTAAAATGGATTATATTGAAATACCACAAATGCTTAAATAGAACCAATTTTATTTATATATATAGTATGATATAGATCTCAAACCCTCAAAATATTTTTCTAATGATTTATTAGGACTCTAATGAATAATATACAATATTATTGGATCCTTTGAAATTAGTTTACTTGATCAAAATACTATATGAACACAAATTAAGATAAACTATCAAAGTACACATTTTCTTTATAGTTAAAACAATTTTCAATCTTAAAAGCAAAAATAAACTAAAAAAATTAAAGCACACAACAGAAAGAATTTAAAATTAATTAAATCACATTGGGAAGGAATAAATAAAACAGGTTTAGTATCAAGTCAATACATAGTCCTATCCACTTTGTGATCACCCACCACCAAGAAGTTTATATAAAACAAACATGGTGATTCACAACCTAGATTTATATAATTTACAAACTGTATAGGTCGCAGGTGTCCTATTTAACAGTTATACATGGGAGGAAATATAATTAGGTTACACAAGGACCTCTACCACTGTTATATGTGGGTGTATATGTGTAAGAAATGATGATAATATATTTCAGTATCATACACTTCAATACAAGATACAATGTGTGTATATAAAACCGAGTATAGCACACATAGTACTCAAAATGTAATAGAAGTAAATAGAATATAGTAGCCTAAAAGTATAGAGTTTATAAACGTTTGGCTTTTTTGTATTGAAACTGGTGACTCTTGATTTCATTCAATAGTGAATCTTGAGTTAGGTTTTCTTGAAATATACAGGAAGGAAGAGTGTCTTAGACTCTTTTTCATTAACTGGAGTAAAGAATTAGAGTGATAATAAAGTTCAAATTCTCATTCATATGTTTGTAACAGGTGATATATTCTTGTTTTCAACCAGGTTCAGATGTATGTGTATTTATAAAAATTGATATCTCATATTTTTATTTTTCCACTTCATCCACTATTTCATATCATCTACACAAGGTAGTGTGCTGAACTTTTATTAGCAATAGAAAAGAGAATATATAGATTAGATTCTTCCTCATACTACACATTCCCACACTCTCTTCAATGATTTCTATCAATTATTTAAGAGACAATTATTACAATAATAAATGGAATTAAATTCAATAAATATATTCATTAGAAAAATTTAATTCAAAAAGTTAAGTTAATAAAATAGTATGGATGTCTTAGACTAGCGGTGACTCATGGATTGACGATGTATTCCTCTGGTGGTATATTTTTATAGTGATATGATACTTTAATTGTATTATACTTAAACAATTTTCCTCTACACTGGTGGTTTGTCAAATAACGGTGATTGTTCTGGTGGTGTGTGTTCCGACGATGTCTTAGACATAGAAAAAATCTTGTGTTAGAGGTGTGGTATTGGTGGTGCCCCATCTGGAAGTATCTCATACTTAGCCAGATTATAATTATTGAGGCATGAAATCCTAATCATTCATTGAAAAATGGTGTCTCATAATATTTCAATTTTTTTAGTCCAGTAATACAATATTCTAATAGTTTGATATATGATGGTTTCTCATCCTCAATAGTGACTCATACTTAGACAATTTTTTTCAGATATCTAATAATAAAAATTACTTATAAAGAAACATTAAGTTCATTAATATCTTTAGAATCATGATTTTTTGATCGTTAAAAGTAGGATTTCAACATTCCCCCTTTTTTGATGATCACAAATCAATGCATCAAAAGTATTAATTTTCTTAAAAAAATGATATCCAGGGTAATATAAAAATATTAACCAAGAATTATCATTCACAGTATTTTTAGATGGGTTTCAATGATAAATAATGAAATAGTAAGTATCATAATTAAGTAACATGAATAAATTATTGAAATATTAAAAATAGACAGTATCAAAGATAACATAATAAATCAAAAATTTCCAGAAACAAATATACCAAATAATTCTCTACCTTTTGGGATCACCACAAAGGTAAATATTATCAGAATAAAGATAGTAAAAATAATAAAAACAAAGATTAAGAATATAATAATGATGATATAAGGAATTAAAAATGATTATCAAAACGTTATTATAAACAAGGTCCCACAAAAGACAAAATATCTTATCCAAGGAAAAGAAAGGTTCAAGATTTATCAATGGGGACCATTGGTACTTTTCCTTTACCCTTGTCCTTTCCTTGGTCCTTAGTTGAGGCATTAAGATAATCTAGAGTTAGAATAAATGGAAAAATTTAGGATAGTGCACCAATAGTACACGGATGATCTTCCACTATAACAACTGGATGGAGGTATCCAGAAGATTGAGTAGGAGACATTGGAAAAGGTTCAAACATGGATGGTAATGGGGGAATAAGATCCCAACTAACTCTTAGTATGAGGGAAAGATATGGAGTAATATAAAATTATTTCAGAAAAACAATTAATTGTACACGAACATGATGAAGAGGGTTCATGAGATTTATTAAATCCATGATTAGTTGGATACCTCTTTCCATTTCACTAAAGAAATAACTTTTCTCTTCCACAAAACGATCAAAATAGGACTCATATATTTATTTATCTTACATGTTCTCTGAAATACTATATCACATGAATAATCCACAAATGTTTAGCTATGACTTTGAAATTTTAATCCATTGTATGATTGGTATAAATCCTCAACAGATAAAACATGATAGGCTTAGTAATAGTCACTTTGTCATAGCTCATGTCCCCTAAGTGACAAATTGTTATCATGTGAGCATGATATTTTTGGTACTCAAACATCATCAACAACTCAAACAAAATCATAGGTGAACTACTAGAAGGACCACTGGACATATCTGCAACTTCCTCTCTAACAACTATTCTTAACTAATCAACATACACAGTAGGAAAATAATTAGTATACATGTCTGAAGATGTATCCTCAGTTATTTTAATGATACCTTACAAAGAAGTGTTAAATGTTGACATCAAGTCCTCAAGAATAAACGTATGAGAATCTAAGTCACCACCAATACTCTTATTCTCAATTTCAAATTGTCATATGTGACGCATTATCTTTGGATGGATATGTTGAATAAAAAACTAGAAAATGTTTCTTGCATCTTTCTCACAGATGAAATTCTGTTGGGGAGTTCAATTATTTAACATTAAAGAAAAATAAGACATCACAATTTTAAAAAAATGATCCAAGTCACCATTAGTGACTACATCTACTCGAATGTATAAAGGTTCTAGATCAGTTCTTGGTGCATGAGTTTTAAAAGAAGTGAATTTTTCTAAAAAAACATCAACGTCAACCTGAGCTTTCAAAGATCCCTTAAGACCTCTTTCATCTTGAACCTCAGGTCCACCATTCATTGGGGGAATCCTTTCAACAATGTAGTGCTTCCCATATTCCTCTTATGTAGGATCATAAAATTGATCTAGAAGTAAAACTGAGATAGATTCAGTGGAAATATGTACCACAATAGCAGGAACAACTGAATCTCTAATATTTCTCTATTCATCTATACTTTGTGCAGTTGGGGTCTGTTCAACACCAAAAGGCTTATCTTCTATTTTTTGAGAAATAGGAGGTTCCACTATCATCTGAGAATCATACTTTTGTCCATTAACAGTAGGTTCCACTTCCATATGATTATTAATTGGAGGCTTATTAGTATCAAAAACATCCAGTTGATCATCACTTCGTTTCTCAAAAGAATCCATCTACATCATCTCTAGCACAACTACATGTTGTTCCACAACAACAATCACACTCTATTGTTCCATCACAGTATAATTTGAAACTGTGTGACCATTGAAAATATATCTTTCATAAAATTAATCAGCCACAAGAAATTCATGAAATATCTCACAGATAGGGATTTCTCCCCATTTTAAAGTAAATCCTTTTCCTTAAGAACTGAATTCATATCTATATCTTTCCTCTTAATTTTTCCACTTACACCACTAGGATCAGATTCATCATCATTACTCGAAATAGAAGTAACCCTTTCAATTAATTTACCATTTTGACAATATTCATATTCCTATTCAACATCAACATTCTCATCTTGATCATCAGATTTAGGGGATTTGTAACTCTTATATTTCTCTTCTCTGGAGACCTCAGTCTCATATTCATCAATTATTACTAGATTTTACCTTTCTAGTAGTCTCCTATATGGGATAGGATCTTCAAATGTAATGGTAGAAGATTTTGGAGAAAAATATGGATCATTACCTTCATCAATTAGTGGTTCTGTTTCTTCTTATTTGGAGAAGAAAATCTTTTTATCTTCATCTGAGTATTCTATAACCTCATCTGGTTCCTAAATTGTATCAACCATATCCCTTGCTCTGTTAGGATGATTAAATGAATTAAAATAAGCATATTTATTTTCATAATCACTAACCCATTATCTCTTCTAGGGTTTCTGTTTAATCTTAATCCTTGAACAAGTTTCTCTTGTAATATAGAAACCATCACACTCTACAATTGTTTCTTCATCCTTAGTTGCAAGGCCCTTGGTCTTCAACATGGTAGAGATAAAATTTGGTTAGATCAAGGATTTGGATAATCGGGATGGCTTGATAATCTCACACATGTTCACTATGAGATATCTACATAAATTTATCTTATGACCTTCTTTTATAAGATAAATAATATAAAAATATCGGTACGTTAGGGTTGTGAAATAACAATTTTCTTGGGAATAGAATGTACTAAAAAACATAATGATAATCCTACATCCTCCACCAAGTTCTGAAGCAATAGGTCTTCGGTTTATTCTATCTCCTATCTATTCTTCCAAAGCTTCTTCATACACAAACAATTAACTATCTTCCAGAATGGTATCACGGTATTTCTCATATACTTCTAAAAGGTGCATATTCATAACATTAGACCATTTCCTTGATGAAAAAAATAGGGGAAATCTAATTTTTCCAATTTACATAAAACAAGTATCATTTTTTGAAAATAAAATAAACCTGAAAGAAATTAAAATCGATGTTCAAAATATTGAGAAACAGAAAAAAATTATCATTTTCATAAAACAAATGGTGTGGCAAGCCAACGACATGACAAGCCAACTTCATGATAATCATAAGGCATTCCAAGACAACATCGTGATAATATAATGACATGAAAATCAAACAACATTACAATACAATGATGTTTTGACCACAAAGGTATGTCACTTAATGTTATACTTAACAAAAATCTATCATTACAAACTCATGTTTGATATAGTTCATTCTCTCAGAATTTAATGGATTAGTAACTATTTTATCTTAATGATGTTCTAGGTTGATAAATTCAACATTGGTATTTCCTTTTAGAAAATGGTCACTCAAAAAATGATTTCATATATCAATATAAATTGTGCTATAATGATAAATTGGATTATTAAAAATTTTAATAGCACTTGTGTCGTCACAAGTTGTGGGGACATGTTGGAATCGATATCCAATATCTATTAGAGTGTGTTTCATCCAAAAATTGGTTCACAAAAATTGCATGCATCTATTTATTCATCATCATAATTAGACAATGAAAAAATAATTGTTTATTTTTTAATAAAACATGTAAATGGATACCTACCCAAAATGGGGCATGTTCTATACGTTCTTTTCCAGTCTAGCATGCATCCACCAAAATCAATAATATAATAATTAACTAAAACAAATGTTTTTCCTCTAGAGTAAAATAATCTTGAATAGGTTCTATACTTGAGGTATATGAAAATTCTTTTAATAGAAACAAGGTCTGACTCTTTTCGGATCAGTTGATAATGAAAATGAAAACATACACTAAACATAATTTCTGGATGGATAGTAGTCAAGTAGAGAAAACTTCCAATCACACCTCTATATCTAGTTTGATCTACTAGTTTCATAGCTTCATCAAGATCCAATTTACAGGTGGTACTCATTTGATTATCTCTACTCTTAGTGTTATACAGGTTAATGAATATTAAACGATATTTTGTATATTTACATTGATTTAAATTAATTCCTTCTTTTTTTGAAAGATCTTAAATCCAAGGAAGAATTTGAGTTCACCCATTACACTCATTTCAAATTCAATTTTCATCTTTTTAGACAAACCTATTCAAAAATAATTTCTTAAAGATAAAAAAATAATATCATCAATATACATTTGAACCACTAACATGTATTTTTCAATTAATTTAATAAAAAGTATAAAATCATATATTTCTTTTTAAAATCATTTTGAAATCATAAATTTTTTGTGCCTATCATACCAAACTCTAGGAACTTGTTTTAATCCATATAAATCTTTAGTAAATTTAAAAAAATTATTTGGAAAATGAGGATTTTAAAATCTAATGGGTTGTTCTATAAAATCTTCCTCAGTTATAAAACAATTTAATAACGAACTCATGACATCTATTTGATAAATAATGAAATCTAAATGTGTTACATAAGAAAGAAAGATTATTATAGATTCCACTCTATCTACAGTTGAAAAGGTTTCCTCATAGCTTATCCCTTCCTCTTGACTATAACCTTACTAAATAAGTCTAGCCTTGTGTCTAACTATAGTATTGGACTCATCATCTTTATTTAATAACATCCATTTAGTGCCAGTAGTTAAGGTGTATTGGGTCTATCTACAAGTTCCCACGCTAAATTTATTTCAAACTTATTTAATTTTTCTTGCATGGATATTACCCAGAATTCATAATTAATTGCTTCATTAATGTTATTAGGTGCATGTTGAGACAAGAAAGATTTATGTTAAAAATAATTTCTATAATAACCTCTATTTTGTGTTATTTTATTTATATTACCTATAATAGAATCTATAGGATGGTTTTTATGAGTTCTAATAGCTCTAGTGAAATATGGACTTGTCACTTCTGGATTTATAAGTTCAGGTTCTGGAAGTTATAGAAATTCATTTGAACTGGATAAATTTTCTCCTTGATTTAAAGTAAATTCTAAAGGTTTCTAAGATACGTTCAGTGAAGATAAATCGTAATCAAGGATTTATAAGTGTTACTTGGTCTCCTGTGGATCAGTTTCATCAATTTTTACATCCATAATATTTTTCTTCATAATAAACACTCTATAGGATTTTCTAGAGTTTTAATAATGAAGGAAAATTACTTCATCACTTTTAAGTAATATTTGTCAATATTATCCTTAGTATAATACTCACTTTGAAACAAAAAACTCTAAACTTATTAACCTTATGTTTCCTATTGTTTCATAGCTCATAAAGGGTCTTCTTAAGGATAGGTATGACCAAAATTCTATTGGAGATATAGCAGGTTGTATTGAAAGTTTCTTCCCAAAAATAGATAGGTAGGTTATACCATTGAAACAAGGTCTAAGATATCCCTTCTAAATTACCATTTATCATTTCAATAAATCCAATCTTCTCGGGGTACTAGGAGCAGATAAATTACGATTATAGCCATTTTTAACATGAATCTTAAAAATTTTGATTTTCAAAATCGCTGTCATGATCACCCCTTATGGATTTAATTGTTTGTCCACTAAACTTTTCTACCAACTTATCATACTAGGTAATTTAAGAGCAAGATTCAATTTTGAGAGAAAGAAAGTACATCCAAGTATAACTAGATAAATCATCTATAGGAACGTAAACATAGTTCTTCCTGTTAAAATATGAAATTCTATATGGTGTAAATATATCAACAAGAACCAACTTGAGAGGTTGATAGGTTGACACTTCATTATTTTATATAAAATAAACAATGTGTTGTTTACATTTTTGAAAGGGGTTATAGACTTTATCAGATGGGAACTCAAGATTTATAACATCTTTAAATAATCCTTTTCTAGTTATCTTCCTAAGTGTTTCAATGTTTCAATGGAAAATTATCCAATGCCAATGGCAGGAAACCTTGTGAAAGCCAATTAGTCATGAAAATTTTTTAGAAATCAAATAATTTAAATCTATAGAATAAACATTGTCACTTCTCATGGAAGTAAAGATTAATGAATTTTTAGAATCATAAACATTGAAAAAATCAATCTCAAACATAACATAAAAAAATCATCACATGATTTTGAAATGTTAATTTTGTTATATTTTAGACCATAAACATATAAAAATTTCGAAATCAAAACTGAATTTTTGTTTCCAATCTAGCCTTGGCCTAATATGTTTCCCTTAACATTGTCTCATAAGGTAAAATTTCCCCCCATAAACCTTTTTTGGGATATTTAACCATGAATAATATCCTATAATATTCCTCAAAAACCACAATCCAAGTACCATAGACTTTTACTCTAGTTCTTCATGCATTTTTCCTACAAAATATGTTTTAAATAAAAAATTATTTTGGTATCCAAGTCTATTTCAGTCCAAAAATGATAGAAATTAAAATTTTGGGAACCCAAAATTTTTGAATGGGTTTACAATAAATATATTTAAGACTATTTAAAATAAAAACGATGTTAGGTCCTTTTAAAAATTGGCTAGAATAAGAACATTCTTGTATCTATTTAGGAACAAAATTGTTGTTTTTATATTTTACTATCTCTAGGTTGGTATCCAATTGCACTGACATATTTTGGTGAAACATTATTTACAATAATTTTTGTGAGTGTAACAATTCCATTAGTAAAATTTTCAACAACTTTATTTAATTTTTCATTTGATAGTTTGTGTTTGGTTTTTTCCTTGAGCAGTTGAGAATTTTTCTATTATTTAATAGACTGTTCAGATTTTATATTTAAAGGTAAATCATAATGTCTTTTTAAAACATTATGTTCACTTTTAATGTCATTAAAGGTATCCTCTATCATGTTTTAATATTAAAATAATTATTATATTGAGATATTATCATCATCTTATTTTCATTATCAGAATATTCATAAATATGCATAGGTAGAATATTATAAACAATTGGTAATTTAGATGCCTCACTAACATTGCTCATAAAACACATATTTTATCTCTTTTATTTATCCTCATGGGATTCATCAGAGTCCCTAGATCTATCCTATGAATCACTCCATGTTTCTTTCTTGTATTTTTCTTCTCATGTCTTTATCCTCATATTTCTTTTTGTATATAGGCATTGAACTGATATATTTTTTGTGTCCTTTCCTCTTAATTTCATAGAAAACCACTAATTTTGGATAATAATTCTTCTTCCAATATATTATCCAATTTATTATGTTTATATAAATTCCTTTGTAGTTTGATTCTATGATAAAATTTTTCTTTCGGTGAAATTTATTTAATCTTTTGTCTAGGTGATCAATCTCCTCATCACTATCAGGAGGTGATTCACTATCACTATAATTGGAATATTGTACTTTCTATTTTCCATTTTCTTTTTTTATAGAGATATTAGTCTTGAAATCTATTGAATTTATTTTAGGGTCCTCATCTTCTTCATGGTTTACCTTTAATTCCTCTTCATACATTATAAATTTTCCAATCAACTCCGTGACTGGAATCTTGCTGGTATCACATGATACTCTGATGGAGACAAATGATCCTCTCTATCTTTCTAGTATGCATGTGAGTAATCACATAATATGGTCCTTACCTGATACACATTTTCCAAGTAGACTCATTGTGTTGAAAGTATCATTGAACCTGAGGTATATATCAGAAATGGTTTCATCTGGCTTCATCTTAAAATTATTATATTTAATAATATAAGTATTAAACCTCATCTCTTTAACATTTTAAGTTCACTCATGGGAAATATGTAGAGTATCAAAAATTTCATAAGTAGTTTTACATGAATATATTCTATTAGATTCTTATATCCTAATGCACTATAAAGGGAATTTGGAGCATTAATTTTTTTTTATTCTATGCTAATTTGATTTCATCATCATAAGTGCTTCTAGTAGTATCAGGTTTAACATATTCATCTTCTATATTCGACCACATTTTAATACCCATGATTTATATAATAATTTTCATTTTAATCTTCCATTTAGAATAATTTTTACCATTAATGAAAGTTGGTCTATTAGTATCCAAACATTCTTGACAATTATCAATTTTAAAGAGATAAATTTAGAAATAACAGAAATTTATGATCATTAATGAAAAAATAAAATCATCGTATAAAATAATCGTAAAACATTAATAAAAAATATAGATAACCCTTGATACCAAATTATCATCAGATTAAGTATCTAAAGATGGGATGGATTGAGTACTGAATAATTATTTTTTTCAAAAATGGATTATTTCAAAATCCGATAAATGTTTAAATATAGACCAGTTTATCAAAATATGTTGTATGTTATATATCTCAATATTTCTAATGATTTATTAGGTCTCAAATGAATAATATATAATATTATTGTATCCTTTTAAATCAGTTTACTTGATCAAAATACTATATGAACAAAAATTAAGATAAACAATCAAAGTATATATTATGTTTATAGTGAAAAAAATTTTTGTTTTTAAATAGGAAATACTATAAAAATATTAAAGCGCATAGTAGATTGAAATAAAATCAAAATTAATGTACACATTAGAAATAATGAATACAGGAGGTTCAATATCAAGTTAATACTTGTCCTCTCTACTTGGTTATCACCTGCCAACAAGAAGTTTATATAAAATAAACAAATAATTCACAACTGGGATAATGTTTTACAATAGTTTTCAAATTGTACATGTCATACACAACCTCTTCCATAGTTATACATGGTAGAAAAGAAAATATTCTACACAAGGAAATAAACCACTATTTTCTATTGGAGTACAGGTGTAAGAAAAGATGAGAAGATATCTTAGTATCTTCTTGTTCAGTACATGATACATTGTTCATATATAAATAATAATATAGTACACACACTACTAACATGTAATATAAGTATATAGTATAGAGAAATATAAAATTATAGACTTTATAAACATTCGGTTTGTAGAAATGAAGATTGAAACTCTTGATTTGATTCTTCATTGAAGCATGAGTCGGATTCATTTTAAAACATCAGGAAAACAGAGTGTCGTAGACTCTTGTTCTTTGATTAGAGGAAAACACTAGATGTGATGGCGTAGTTATGCTTCCCAATCATGTGAATTTAATAGGTGATCTCTTCTTTTTTTGAAAACAGGTTCAACTATATGTTTTTTTAAACCGAGCTCTTAACTTACTATCAGTCAACTTCATCAACTATTTCATCTCACCTGTATGAGGGAGTGTGCAATAATTTTATCATTAGTATAAATGAGAATATATAAATCAGTTTCTTCTAAAACTATGCATTCTAAAAGTATCATCAATTCATTCTACTGAGAATTTGCGAGACCATCATTAAAATAATAAATGGTAATAAATTCAATAAATATATATATAAGAATAAAGTAACTAAAAGATTAATGTTAATAAAATATTGGCAGTGTCTTAGATTGACAGTGACACAATGTCTAATGGTGTCTCACTTTGGAGATATGTTGTTCTAAAGGTATGATACTGGTGGTGTCGTAGGCTTATCCAAATTTCCACTATTCTCGAAGTGTCTCAACTAGCAGTGACTGGTCTAGAGTATTATGGTCTAATATTGTCTTATACATAGCCAAAAGATTTTGTTGTCGGTAAGACATTGTTGGTGCATCATTTGAAGGTATCTCATACTCATCCAAATTGGCATTCTAGTGGCATGAAATCCTAACGATGTGTTGACTGATGATCTCTCAGACTTTGTTAGATATTCAGTCTAACGGTATGAAATTCTAGTGGTTTGATTTTTGAATGTGTCTCATTCTCAACATTGACTCATACATAGTCATTTTTTATCTATCTCAAAATACAAATTACTTACAGAGAAACATTAAGTTCACTAATATCATTAGAATCTTGATTTTTTGATCTTTAAAACATGGAGTTCAGAAGTAATTAAATTATGTTTTATAACTTAAATTTATTTAAAAAATTAAAATAAATATAAAATCAGAAATACAAACTATAATAACCCTACACAAACCAGGATCGAGCCACGACTACCCACGCCCACATCCATAGGCCATGGGTTCTTAAAAATCATTGAAGGAAAAAACTAAACACAATGAGGGAATTGCCTAAATTACCTATACAGATACACCCACAAACACCTCAATGAAATAGTAAAGATATATAAAAAAGATGAAGTGAAATTCATGCATGCATCTATCCCAAACCAGAGTACATAAAAATTAATGAATTAAAAAGGAAAAAAGAACCCACCAAATGAAAACTGTAAAATCATCCGATATTCTTATTAGGATAGGATCACTTTGAAAAATAACTACTAGAAATATCCTTGGCCCTGCTCTGATAAAAACCTCGAACAACCCATCTCGCTAAGCTCCACCTACCTCAGGTCCTCCTTGGACTCCATTAAAAATCTCCTGGTTTGAAAAAGACACAAAAAATGTGTAGGAAATGACCATGTATGGGTGATTATAAATATACTCATCCGGAACCCCAAAACCCAAAAGGAAAGGTAGTGACAAAAAGGAGATAGTCCACTCAGCCTAGCCAGAGGGAACCCCATTGAGAGAGAAAATACATCTTTAATCATCCTCAGTTGTATATGACCAGTTATTGAAGTCAAAAAAGAATCCTCAATGAGAGAGTAAGGAAAAGACTCTATCACACAACTCAACCCAGTAAGAGAGGGAAAGAAAAATTTTCCAAACACAAGTAGGGAAATACGACTGAAAAATGAACTTCTCATAAAGTCTTCAATAACAATATTGGAAGAGAGGAATCATCTAACCAAGAGAAGATAAAGATAGAAAGAATTTTGTATAACCTGAACATCTTCACCTTCCATTTATGGAGAGTTACCAAAAGTAAGGTATGGGAACATAAGTGGTAAGTATACTAAGTCCTCAAGGGGTGTCAATCTAGATTGAGACAACATAGCAAGGTATCCCATAAATCACCCATTTATACTCGTAATAGACTCCAAGTCTCATGAGGTTACGAGATCATAGCCAACAACATGATTATATTATAGGATCTAAAGCTAAAAACAAAACCATAAGAACACACTCCATAGTCTCTAACATCCCAAATGGAACCCGCCCGAGAGATAAAATCCATTAGGAATAGATTTACCATTCTTAATGGTATGTCTACGTGAACAAGATGACATGGGAACAACATATATGGTAAAGCTATAGTAACTAGCACCAGAGGTTCTTCCATCATTAACTTGCGCCATGTGCCAGGATAAAGAGACCAAGGGGAGAGGACCGCTCCTTAGCACTACCCTATAGTTGGGGGAGAACTACTCTAAGATATACACCATGTGCATCTTCTCCAACAATAGAGAACATAGGGACTCACACCTCACTACTTCCCCACAGTCAAGGAAGTATTGACTCCTAACTATCATTTGAAACCTATGTTTTCCTGCATGGAGTAGCCCAAACCTAAGTTCATCGAGGGAGTGCTAACTCCTAACTTTGTATCACACACCTCAAGTGGAGGGGCCCACTCCTTGAAACCATGATCAATATATGAGGGAGCTCCAACTCCAATGGAGGACCAGCTCCCCACTACATCCCGGAGATGAGGATTATTACTCCATAGGTGGGGACCCACGTCGTGGAGCAATAGGGGAGTACTACACAGAGAAAGGAGGACTCACACCCTAGTATGATATGGGAGTACAACTCCATAGATTTCGGAATCACACTCTAAAATGGTAGGGGAGTGAATCACTATGGCTATAGGACATGAACCCTAGTACAATAAGGGAGTACTGAGTCTGACAAAATATCATTAATGGAGGACCCTCACTTTATAACGATAATGTATTTTAGACTCCAATGATAGAGGACCCACACCCTATCCTAGTAGGGGAGTAATGAATCAACCTATACAACATGTATGGAGTTAATGTTCCCTACCAAGGTAGGGGATCTCTGTCCAACTTTACAAATGATACACGGTACCCATGCCCTAGCCCATTAGGTTATTACCAATATTTCAAGAAGTCCATCAATGATGCCCAAGAATCCAGAAGACTGGACAGAACACCCAAGTCTAATGTACCCAATAACTACAACCTTGATACTATTTGATTTTGTTCAAAATTAATTTCAATGATGGTTTTTAGGTTAAGTCACAATGACGTGTAGTAGTATGAAAGGATTTCCTCTTACTTGTGAGTTTAAGGCTATTCCCAACCACGTTTCATCGTAATTAACTACCCAGAGGTAAAAGAACTTGTTCCCATGATGGGTGGAGTACCATATATACTAAATAAAATAGGTAAGGGGAACTCTCACCCTCATGAGATAGGTTGATACCAGTCCCACCCTCTCGCTTTAAGAACTACACCAATCTCCAATATTGGTCAAGCACCACTAAGAGGAGTGTCATGCTTGTCACACATAATGTAGTATCACCTCTATGTGTAGGAAACCTAAACCCTATTCTAGGATCAACACTATACCAGTCTAAATATTATAGGGAACCTACATCCTAAATTTAATGGGGATCCTACCAACCCCGATGTCAACCTACGGATTCACCATGATCACTAACCAAGATTTACACTACTACACAAGCATCTCGATTGAAACTTGAAAACTGATACCCCGTCGGAAAAAACAGAGGCATTTTCACATTATATGTGAAAAAACACTCAAAATATGATACTAATATACCTAATTTCAAGTCCTATAAAAAGAAATACAAAATTTTGAAGATCTAAAGGTGATCACCTAGGAGTACACGGTGTGTGCGCCTACCCAAGAACCTATACATGTATCCCCTCTACATAGTTTCAAACCCATTTATGGGTAAATGGAGTGTAAAATAGGTACACGATGTGTTTAGTTTCATCCAACCCCTGTTCATGTGGTTTATCAATGTCTGTGTACCGGACCCCATGATCATGTACTTTGGCCATGTGCTAGTACACAACCATGTGTTTCCACATGGCTTCTAAATCCATGTCCTATAGCCACATATATTGGGGTATTACATGGAATTTAACACCAATACATGGCTTATAGTCCCAAAATATCATCTTCCTTAATCAAGAAGGGGAACCAAGTTTGTTTCAGTGGATAACACGCCTTGTAGACGATAATTTTGGTCCGGAATCACCTGCAAAAATGCATGAGTTGACTCGATTCAATGAAAAACCCATAGATATACCTAGAAGGGATAAAAAAAAATAATTGGTCTCTAGAAACTTAAATGTTTTTTAAGAAAATGGTATTTTTATTAAAAACCAGCTACCTCAAGGGTGAAATACAGAAGCTTTGGTTGAACATCGGGGCTTGGATCACTATGGTGACGACCTTCTTCAGAAATGGAGATCGAAAAAACCTTTATTTTTTATTCATCAATATTTCCATCCATAATCCAAAGGTATAATATGGGGGGAATCTATCCGCTTTGATTTTTTTGCACCCAACATGGGGGAGGATAGGGTATAGGTTAGGTTTAGGTTCAAATTGATTAATTAAATTTTCATTTAATTAATTAAACCTGCATTTAATGCCCCATTCAAAACTTCTGGAGCATTCAAATTTATGTTGCAATTAAGATAAGAACAATTTTCTGCACCTAAACATGGGATTAAAAATACGATCTTAGACTCTGGGCAAGAGTTATTCCTCTTTTCAAATAAAACTATGTGTGTGTGAATAAATATATTTAATATTTTAAAAAATGTCCATGTTGAGGCTCTTCGGACCCTAATTTCCTATTCCAACTCTACGCCTGGCTTCAAAAATATTCCTTCAAATATTCCAAAGTCCTAATGGTCAAAAATAGGGTGTCTACATCACTACCACCTTCAAATATTTTTTTCTTAGATAATAAAAGGTTTAAGAATAGAGAAAATAATCTGATATCTACTATTGGGAATCCCATTACAGCAAGCTCTTAGATTATTCTAGTGATACTTTCAAGAAAAAACATAGGGGAAACACTAATGATAAACCACTCTTACATCAATATTATACCCGAGAAACATAGTGCAATAAATGGTAACATGCCTCATCTGCTGCGATAGGTAAGAAATAACCATGCACCATGGTCTATATGTAGTCATGGTGTCTAGTGGTACTCTAACATACTAACTTAAAACAGATGTTGAAGAATAGCCATAGTTTACATCCACCCATGGATGAACTATTTTAGGAAATCCTCAAGAATCTTGCATTCAAGACTTATTCCATGCATGCGAGGGTACAAACGAATATGATAAGGGGTAGACACATCCAACATTGATATTTTAGACACAAAAATCATGAGGAATACTCACTGTGTCTTTCCACATCATGGATGGATTAAAACCCAAAATAAAAACACCACCACATGCACTATTGGTATCCTAGCTAACTATAGATTGTAGGAAACCAAAACATAATGAAGAAACATCATAGGGTCTAACACTTCCACTACATTATGATTCCAAGAAATGATCTTCAATAATAAACCTTACCTTGAACATATAAGTCAGATAGAATCATCCACCACACCTTGATACAGTCCCCTTTTGTGGCACTGAATCTCTCACATTGTTTTATTTATGTCATAGAAACACATCTTTATGGTGGAAGGACATATCTTTCTCATGAATTTGAAGCTACCTCGAACAACACCAACATAAGGTTCTACTAACGCATCATGTCACCCTGTTTTAAACCTCGATAAAGAAGTAAAAAAGAAAATAATACCCAAAATAGTGTCTGACAATTTGTAATGTAGAAATTATAAAGTACACAAAGAGTACCTCTATTCATCCTTGGACCTCCTGGGTTGATGGTCTATATGACCTGTAGCTATCCTCTTCCATGTCCTCCATCTCCCTGATCCTATCATAGACCACCTCTTACACCATCCCAGCTCCCCCATCTCATTCACCATCTCATGGAAGTACGAACTACAAACACATCCTCTTCCAGGGAGGACTATCGTTTGACCCCATCTCAACATCCTGGAGGGTTGGAAAATCTCTTGTAAGATGTCCCTAGCCATAAAAAATCATAACACCACTTATCCTACGGTTGACATGATCCTTGGAACTACTCTTATGATACATTCCCACATGCCTAAATCCAGGCATGGTGAGGCCACTTGTTTTGCAATCCTGTCACCTATCGTCTACCATCTATTTCTAATGCCTCACCCTCATGACAACAGCCTTGGGCAATGACCACCCATTCTTCTGAAATGAAGATCACTACTACCATATCTCGCTCCATCACTCCAGCATTGGTGGGAACACAAAGAGGAATCAAAGATGCTCTGATATCTTGGAACAATCCTTGATCAATGTTTTTTGAAATGAAAAATGTTCCTCGAACCATATCCAAGGAGTGTTGAGACAGCTCTGTGAACCTTATTGAAAACTCTACTATAATCAAGTTTCCCTACCAAACCAGAAATAGATTATCGATTCATAATAATCCTTACATGGTTGGGTAAAAATATTTCCTGAATAGTCACTCAAACTCTACCCATGTAATTGTCACCTCATCAAGGGACTACATCACTAAAATCCACCATCACCCTTCCAAACCTTACAAAAAGATCTTTCATAGAACCACCATTTGATCAGGAGGTGTCCTCACTAAGCAGAAAACATGCATGAGTTCCTCAAGCCAATCATCTACTGCCTTAAGGTCTAGATCATCCTGATAAGTCAGAGGTTTCTTCCTTTAAAACTCATAAAACACAGTCAACCTATGTGCTTCCTCATCCTGAAATTTCGGCACAACCATTTACTCAACAGAGGGTGTAACTACAGACTGACCACCCAGAGGTAACTCCTTTAAATCATTTCCCTACATTGATGCCTCACCATGGGGTGGATTTTCATCACAATCATGAAATTGAATCATGTCTGGATATTATCTCAAAGGAATCCTAAATTTAAATCAATATTCACCATGTTTAAATAGTATATCTAAAGATCATACACAATAAGTAAAAGGAAAGAAAATTGAAAACCTAGTCCTATAAGATTCATGTACTAATAATTTCCCATACGACCAATGTTCTAATGTACTGTGTTTGAAATTGGGTTATCATAGACCTAGTAAATTGATATGTTGGCTTCCATACTAAATCTAGAACCTCTGGCCCAAAAACCGAACTTGAGACATCCAATTTTCATATCTATGAAACCCAATCGAAACATTTTTAAGAAAACATTTTAACAACCTCACAAGGGTTAAACTAGCTCTGATACCACTATTTCAAAAACAAAACAAAGATGGTCTTGAGTCGTGACTACCAAAATCCCCCCTCCATAGGCCAGGGTTTGGTGACAAGCACCAAAGGCATAACTAAACTTGGGGAGGCCTTTTCATAAATTACCTATACGCATACACGCACAAACACCTCAAATAAAGTAGTGCAAAGATATAAATAGGAGAACTGAAGTGCATGCATGCATATATCACAAAACATAGTACGGTACAAGTACTGAAGTAAATAAGGTGAACAATAATCACCCACCAATACAAAAATGAAAAATCATTGAACATTCTAAGAAGGAGGTGATCACTTCCAAACGTAACTACCAGAAAGCTCCTCAAGCCTACTCTGGAAAACACCTTGGTCAGTCTAGTTCACTTAGCTTTTCCTTCCTCAGGTCCTCTATAGACTCCATTGAAAAAAAATTGGTCTGCACAAGACACATCATAATTTGTGGGAAAATCCCATGTAGGTGTGTGTATAATGATAATATGTAGGCACCCCCAAAACCAAAAAGAAAAGGGAGTGACTGAAAGGTGACAATCCACTCAACCTAGCTAGAGGGAACCACATTAAGACATATACTTCTTGTCAAATAATCATCAATTTTATATGATTAGACAACATAGTTAAAGAAGAAGCCTCATAAAGAGAGCAAGTAAAAGACTCCATACCATAGCTCAACCCAATATGAGAGTGAAATTAAACTCATCCAAACACAAGGATGTCAACACTGTGATAAGAGGAAATTAACATCAAGACATTGCTACATATAGTAGGAGAGTATACTCAGCCATCCATGATAATCTAAACACAGAAATCATGTGGCATATCTTGTGTGTCTTCACCTCCCATAAAAGGAGAGTAACCAAAAGTAAGGTATGGGAAAACAACTGGTATGTATACTCAATCCCCAAGGGGTGTCAACCTAAAATGTGAAAACACCGTAAAGACATTGATACATAAACCATATATACTTTTAACAAACTCCCATTCTCATGAGGTTCCGACCTCATATCAAGTAATAAGATTATAGTCGGGGGTCTAAAGGTAAACAAATATCCATGGGAAAATAATTCATGAGATATTTCATCCCGGATGGAGCTCATCTAATATATACACTCTATTGGGAACATATCTACCATAAAAAATTGTATGTCTAGTAGAATGTGCTCCATCTAGAACAACATATACGGTCCACCTCTAGTGCTCATCACTAGAGGTTCTTCCATATCTAACTTTTCCCTGCACAAGGCTAAGGAAACCAAGTGGAGGGGTCTGCTCCTCACCACTTCCCTGTAGTTGAGGGTGCACTACTCTGGGATATGCACCACATGATTCTTTTATAACAAGAGGTAATGGAGGGACCGACACCTCACCACTACCCTGCAGTCAAGCAAGTACTAACTCCTAACTATCCCAAAAAACCTATGTCGCCCCCATATGGGGGGATCTCGGTAAATAGACAAAGAACTAACTCCTAACCAGGAATCACACATATCAAGTGGAGGGGACCAGTCCTCAAAACCATGATCAAAATCCATGGTATATTCAACCCCAATAGAGGACCCTATCCCCACTTGAACTCAGAGATGGGGGATTACTAATCCATAGGTGAAGAACTATACCATGAAATGACATGGGAGTACTACATAGAGAATAGAGGACCCACACCCTGGTACGAAAGGGGAGTAAAACTCAATAGATCGAGGACCCACACCCTAACTTGAGAGGGGAGTACCACTATGTGGCTACCAAACCTAGACCCTAGTAAGACAGGGGAGTACCAACTCTTTGAGAACCTCACATATGGGGTACCCACACCATTAAAATATATGGGAGTTCTGAATCCAAGGATAGAGGACCCACACCCTATCCTATTAGGTGAGTACCAAATCTACTTATATGACTGTTATGAAGGGATATCACCCAAACATTGTAGGGGAGATTTATCTACCTTCATAAATGATATAGGGAACTTATTTCCTAACCCATTTAGTGAGTAATAATAGTTCTGTAAGTCTATAAATGATTCATATAATCCCACATGACTTCTCATAACAACCAAGTATAAGAAAATAAATCACCACAGCTTGATACTATCCACTTTTGCTGGAACTAACTCGACCACATGGATTTTAGGTAGTGTAACAAGAAAGTGTCTCAATGGGGAAATCATTCCACTTCATCTTCATTCCAAGGATAGGTCAAAACATTCCTCATCCCAAAGAACAACCCATAGGAAAAAAGAACCCACTCCCACACTATGGGGAGTCCCGTATCTATAGAGGAAAATATTTAAGATACACTCACACACTAATTCCACATGGGAGTACCATCCCAAACTTATCTCTTCAAGAACCACAATGATCTACATCATTGGTCAAGTACCTCTAAGACGATCGTCACACTTATCATGCATTTTGTACTCGTACCTCCACATGTATGGTACCCATACACTATTACAATAGGGGAGCACAACTCTACTAGTCTAAAGAGCCCAAGGACCCATTTCCTAAAGAGAAAGGGGAGGGTACTAACACCAACATCATCCTACTGATACACCCTGGTCACTGCCAAATATTTGAACCGCTACACAATTGTCTTGATTGAAATATTCCAACTCATACCTGTAGGTCAAAAAAAGGATACAATCACATTAAATGTGAAAAAATTCATGATAGGTTACTCCTAAGCATGAATCCCTATCCTAGAAAATGAGATATAGAAGGAGGATGATCTCAAGAAGATCACCAAGGAGTACACGACATGAGCTGGGGAACAGACAACATGTGTGCTTGCCTGAGCACCTGGCCATACATCAAATCTATAGATCTTCCAACCTATGTATGGATACACGATGTGTACAGGAGGGATATGTCATTTTATTCTTCACCCAACCCCTAGAAATGTGGTTTACCCATTTCCATGTACCATACCACATGTCTATGCACATTGGTCATTCGTTAGTATAAGACCATGTGATTTCACATGACTTCCCAAGCCATGTCTGATAGCCACATAGATTGGGGTACTATATGGTGTGTGACTCTGTTACATGATGTGTAGTCCCCACATATCATCTTCCCCAAAAAAGAAGGAAAACCTGACATGTGTCCTTGGATTACATTCTTTGTAGATGATAATTCAATTCAAGAATCACCTACAAAAAAATGGTTGAAACACCCTGATTCGACCCAAAACCCATAGATCTACCATTAAGGTATCAACAACAATTGAAATTGGGATATTTCACCTTAGAAAAATGAAAAATGAATGTGATCAAGATTAAAAATCAATACCTTCTATCTCGAGGGGAAAACATTAAATCATTGGATGAAGAGTGGTGCTACTATCACTCTCGTTCTCGATCTAGTGACAGTATACATTAGAAATTGAGATTGACGAAACCTTTCTTTGATGATTCATATTTTTTTATCCATAAAATATGGTATAATAGGAGGGGTCGATCTCATATATTTTTTCACCCAATATGAGTGAGGGGAGGGTCCATGTTAGTTTTATGTTTTAATTAATTAATTAAACCACCATTTAATTCCTCGTTAAAAACTCAAGTTGTGATAAAATTTATGCTGTTATTAGGGTAAAAAAGATTTTTTGGACTCAACGTTTTCCACAAATACGATCCAAGAATCTGATAGGGAGTTATTCCACTTTTCAAATGAAATAGTGTGCACATGAAAAAATGTATTAAATATTTTAAAAAAATCACTGTGTATAGGCTCTCAGAGCCCTGAATTCCTATAGTGACCCAGTTCCTAGCTTTAGATATAAATGTTCCAAAGTCTTATAGGTAAAAACCAAGGTCTCTACACTAACATTACCTAAAACATATAATTATCCCCTTGAATTATTTATAAATGTTGCAGTGCGTACATCACATTTGTTTTAAATGATATTGTTTAATGGGTCTCTAGTAAAATTCCTAGAATATCCTATATAAATGTAACATATGTCATTATTGAGACATCCAAGTCATTTTTTCCTAAAAAAATTAATTACGTAACAATTTTGGTAACCAAGATACATTTGGTCTAATCAGAATATTTAAAACAATTTCAGGTACCCATAAGGAATTTAAAAATATATTGTAAGGTACATTACATAAAATACATTTAAAAATAAGAGCCTTTTGAAATCTCATGGATTTTTTAACTCTAAGGTAATAGTAATTTTCATAGTTCCTTTTCATAATAAATATAAAACATATGACATTAGAAGTACAACCATTTTCACTTTTCACAAAAAGATTGAGATTAGTTGGAGAAAATATCATATCATATCCAATAGAATATTATTTTTATTTTTTATTCAAATAAATAATTTCTAAATAGTTTTCAAAACCCTGAATAAAAGTAGAAAAAAACCATAAGATTTTCAAATTTTATTTTTTATTTTTCATTAAAATCATGAGAAGATTTCAAATCATCGTAATCATTAGAATGAGAGGTAGAAGAAGTATTCCTATTTTTTCTTTCACTTTTGAAAGTAATTTATTTTAAACAAATATCATTATTTCATTTATGTTAATAATATAAATTATAATTATTAAAAATTCATTTTCTCAGTATTTAAGTTACTTCATTTAACTCGGAAAGATTCATATTTTTACAATCATAATCAAAATATGAACAATTCAAACTGAAATTAGAATCACTAAATACATTTAGAGATGATATAAAACATATATTAGAAGACTATTTCTCATTTCAAAATTATTCTCTAGAATTATACTCTTTAGTATGACTTCATATAGTTGTAAAATTATTTTTCTCCTTATTTTTTATTTTCCATTATTCTTTAGTTTTTGGCAGTAAAGATTGATATTCCCTTTATTTATTTGATGGAGCTTGTATGACTCATTCAACAAGTTAGGTGGTTTCCAATGTTTATTCAATAGAATTAATTCTATTAAATATTTTTATAAATTAGTGGAACGTCTGGAGAAAAATTTAATATTCACCCATCTTAAAGTCTGGATACATTTCTCGAAGAGTTCCATGATTTGTTTGAATAATCTTTTTTTAAAAAAGGTGAGTAACTTCTAGAATCATCAACATATCATGATTTGACTTACATTGAAACAAATGACTGAACACACTTCTATTAATATTATAATATATTTTGTTTACTAATTTTTAATTCAAAACATATTTATCATCATCGTTTACTATATGTTTATTTGGGTTATATTCTAATAGTTTTATGGATTTACCACAATTCTCTAGTGTTATAAGATCAGATTTTTGAGGTATTAAACAATTATGGATTTCTAGTAACTATAGCCACATCCATTAATGTGAGGTAACTTATAATGAATTAATGTATTATGTAACATTATTCCTACCATATTAAAGATATTCCCCCTATGCTATGAAGTCAATGAAGGGTTTAGAAGAAAAATATAAAATAATAAATTTTACTGTAACCAATGCACTGAATTTGAAGTATCAAGTAGAAATTAAAAGAACAAATATCTAAAAGGTACTTGGATATGATACCAATATTGGTATTAAATAAATCATAACCATACTCTAATAATAATTTTCTATCCCAAAAATGATTTCATATGGAATAGAGGGGGTTAATAGACCATCATTAAAATTTTATTTAGATAAAATAATTATCCAAGACAAATTAAATTATCAGGGTCAATTGACTAAGTATTTTTATGGTGGAAAATAAAAAGAAATGAATCGGTAATTTTTATAGCTAGGTCCAAGGAGGACCTAATATATTCTTATAACTCTCTACTCCATGAGATATATATTTTCCATTATACTATTTTTTTAAGTGGAATCATAACCTAATTACAAAATCCTTTTCTTAAAAGCGGAGGGATAACCACATTGACATGATGAATTTTATAAGGGGGTCACATCATAATTATAACACTGAATTTAGAATAAGGGAGTCCAAAATCCAATACTCCAAACTTCTGAATCTTGGAGTCACAACTAGAAAAAGAAAGAAAGAATTATTTTTGATATAAAATCATAAACAAAAGGTGTGATCAGAAAGTGTGGGATATTGGAAGTAGTGTTGAAGACATAAGAAACCCATATGAAATATATAGTAGATGATCAATAGATGAAAATGTATTAATTATTCATTAATAGATCATTCTATATCATTAAGGAAATAATAGTTGAATAAGAAGTAATTCTGAACATGAGAGATGGTCTAGAAAATGAAATAATCACAATAAGAAAATGAAAATTTTGTGGCAGTTATTTTTGGATGTGGTGGAAGTTTAAACCGCCGCCATATGCTTCTATGGAATTTTCAAAAAACCACCCTATATTGTGTGTAGGCATATAATACACAGAATCTTCATTGATTTAGTAGTGGTTTATGGTAACCATCATAGTGGACAAATTTAGTGGAATTTTTTATGGTTTTAGTGGATGTTTTCTCAGGGAAAATGATTTTTTTAGAGGCGGTTCGAACCTCCTCTAAAAAAATAATTTTCATGGGAAAAACACTAAAAAAACCAAGATAACCACCACTAAATAATATAAGAATATAAAAACTATGTAGCATAGGTTTTAGCTACCACAAAATTATTGTCTGTAGTGGCCGTTTTAACTACCGAGGACAGAAAAATAATGAAATTATAGTAGAGATTAAAATTGTCACAAAATATAATACATTTTCTTCGTGGAGGTTAAAACCACCGCTAAATCTAGATTTACAAAAATAACCAGCTGATTATGCATCCCCAGTACCAGTGCCCATAAAAGCACCATTCCAATTTCACATGTACATACATACAACATCCAAAATAATACCAAGAGATCAACATTTTCATAATATTCATGTGATAGATACTTGAATAATAGGTTTAGTATAACTTGGGTAAATAAAATTTATTCTATGTTCATGAAGTGTCACTTTTGGATATAGTTATTTCACAATCAAGGATATCAGTTTATCTCAAGTATGTTGATGTATTTGTGTATCTGTCATAACCATGGAATTTAATTGATAGTTGATCTTTTGTTGGATTATATGGGAATTAAAGGAGAATAATTTTTGAGATCTATCAATTAGAATTATCAATGGCCATAGTTATCACGAATGGATTCACGTTTAATGTACATACTAGTGTAAGGATGTTTTCATAGTGTTGAAGAAGTGGTTGTTGTCAACTCTGATCCTAAGAATTCCTGAGCCTAACGTTGGACATGTAGTGAAATGTGATGCATGTGTCATAACATATAGTGAATATAATATTTTCTCACTACATGGACATAATCTTTATCAGATAAATTTCATAGAGTACTTGTATATGTTTGACATTGATAAATAGTATTCAACTAGAAATGGAAATGTAGTGGTGAATGCATTGGTCCAGAAAATATGAGAGATGGGAGAATTTTTTTTTAGCTAAATAGAAGATCTTATCTTCACTTTATGACTAGTAGGTGGGTTTAGTTGAGGGTTTAGAGGAAGAAACATGGGCATCCTTATATATATTTTCTTCATTGGTCAAACAAGTAATGAAATGTTAGAATGTAGTTCTAGAATGTATCATGATGTGTGATAGGTTGGAAGAATGTGAAACTGTTTTAGGATTGAATTTTGACCTACATGGAGTGGTTATAGTTTGTAGCATGGTAATGGTTACATATTCCATGAGATATGAGTTTATGAGATCCTATAATTATTTGAAGTGGGTTGTTCACCTAGGTCCGGCCATGATTAATAATAATGAAAAGTGGATGTTCTGGTGGCCCTCCATAGTAAGAGACATTAAAGCTTTTTTTTCCCATTGATTGACTTGTCCAAAAATTATCACTGAGTGTCGGAGTTGATAATTGATGTGGGATGTTCACCAAGGGCCGACCTGTTTTACCACCTTTTTTGGTAATTATGATAGAAGTCTATGTGTTGATAGTTGAAGTGGTGTATAACATTTTGTCCTCAAATCGATGAGTAGTCAGGAAGTATGATCCAAACCATATAGGACATGCTCCAAGATTGTATTATAGATTTTATCCACCATATGCATCTTTTGGGGAGATACAAATTCTGGTAGTGTAAGACACTTTGGTTTTCAACATATATTTTTAAATTCTACAACAAAAGATGTGGACAACCTCTAATCATTAACAAGATCAATACACTCAAGTGTTCAACAAATTTTTTTACATTCTTATCAAAACTATTTTTAATAATAGGAAATAATAAGTGGGAGTGATCACTTTCCAACTATAAAACATGAGAAGAGAATAATATAACATTTGATGAAATAATGGTTATCCACTAAAAACAAGATGAAGGGAGTTACAAAGATGTATCTTACCAAGAAAATCAATAAAAAGGTTAATCGGTCATACTTGTGTAACAAACCTAATAAATATAGAAAATGTGAATCTTTGAAAATGATTCATGATAATAAATTATAGACATATATAGTGTATACCACACACGAGAAATCAAGAAATAAAAGGAAACATCAGAAATAAATAAAATACATAAAAGGAAACATGAGAAATCAAGAACATGTTAGGTCTTGAAAATTTTTGTTGGTAACTATGTGCCACACATGATACATATACAAACTGACTGTTGCCATATTTTTCCAACATATCAACAATATAACTAATCATTGTCCGATGAGGAACACAGCTCATCACCCTCTCCACCTCTATCTCTACTTCCAGCTACCACCTATATAATCATTATATTGAAAATTTAATATTTTTTTATATTTAAATTTAATATTAAAACCTATAAAAGTTTTCAAACTAAATGATTTTTAGTTTTTGTGATTTACCTGCTCATCACCAGTCTATGAAATACCATAGGGGGATGATCTGGCCATCTTATGATATAAATCAATCTACGCATTCTGAAAAGCGGATATCTAAGCCCCTTTGTCTTGAACTGTGTTTCGTAGAGAAACAATCTTTCTCTGAGTATCTCAGGGTATGGACTAACTACAAACAAGAGTTGATTAAGCTGCAAACCCTGATGGCCTGCTAAAGACCTCAGATGCTATAGGTCTCAAACCATCCCATGCACTCTACTTGGATGGTTCTTTCCAAGGACTTCAATAACTGGATCATCATGGGAGACTGAGTAGGACTTCCCAGGATTGGAATCCCACAGTTATTTAATTTTTACACATAAATAAAATAGCAGTCATATTATAAGTAATATATATTAACAAATTAACAACTGATAATAATTTATTATAATGAAAAAATAGTTCATACCCCAATTTCATTAGCATGATCCCTAACAGAACATCCATCAGAGTTTTGGTGAACATTCGACCAATCTTCAGTTTGGGATGATTCATGACCTAAACTTTGTGACTGCATTAAACAAACATAATTCAAAAATTTAATATATTAAACAAATAATATTTTCTTATAAAAATTTAAACTAATGAAAATATTTCTAGAGCAGATCATCTTCTAAAAAACTCTTTAACCTCGTAGTGTGGGGGATGACTTTATTAACCTGACATGATGCATTCATTCATGAAAGATCCTGAAAAAAATTAAATACAATTTAATATCAATGTATTAAATGACATATCCTCTTTATATACATGTATAAATATAAAATGAGATTAATATAGTAATAAATATTTAAATACCATCTCATTCTCATCACTATGTGTGTCAACCAAAAAAATACATTGCACTTTGGGTACCCAATCGGGTAGCTTTTCATACATATGTTGGGCGGTCAACAAAGTATCATTGAAATCACCCAACAATCTCCATTTAATGTGTTTCAAGTTTTACCAAGATTTTTCAATTCCCATATTCGCTTTATCACATGAGCAACTGTAAAGTGGAAAAACATATTTTCATAGAAATTAATTTTAAAAATATTAATAACATGACATTCAATTACACTATAATGTATTAAAATTACCATTATTTTGGAAATAAAAACATCATTTTTTCAACTTGCAGGCATATTCCTTCAATCATCATACGAAATAGGAAGGGAAATGGGCTCCATAGCCAGCTGGCTTCAAATATGGTCATGTAATCCTGTGGCATCATCAATAGGGACCCTATAAGAATCAAATGGGACTACAATCTTCTCTATAGTCAGATTCCATACATCGGAATATTTTATATTTTTCTCGACACCTTCATTATTTCAATATTTAATCAACAAATAGTTAGTATAAAAAAAGTGCAATAAATTTATTGATATTAAAATTTGTACCTTTAATAGTCACCCTTCAGTATCCCCATGAAGAAATAGATGTGGCGCGTTTCTCCCCCACTGCTGACGGTCCTAAAGCAAGAGGCAATGACTGAGATACTGAAGGGATTCTCATAGAGGGTGTGAAAAATGTTGCATGGGGAGATGGTGCAAGGGGAAAGTAGATGGTGGCTCAAATGCCGTAGGGAGGGAGACATGTGAATCATCATATGTCGCAGTGGTCGATGAAATAATATATTGCATACTCCTTGGAATTATTGTCATTTAATCAAGAAAAATTATGTTTAGAACATATATTTAAAAAATGTGTGCATAAAAAAATTAAAAATGATAACAGATGCACAGTACTAACAAACAAAATATACATAAAAATGATAATGAATGATTGCACAAATGAAATAAGTGGTTTCTAAATGAATGCATAACTATACATGCAATCATTTTCTCCTACAATCATGTCGGTTTGCTGCTCCATTACTTCATCCACTTCATTCTTTCTTTCTAGACTAATATTTTCAATATCTTGATGGAAAAATAATTTTGCTTCTTCTTGTTGATGAGATTCAATGTCAGAGGTCAAATATTCTGCTTCATCAACCATATCATACAAATATATTTTTTTTACGTGAGAAACTATACTCCACCATTCATCCACAACATCATTCACATAATATACCATTTTTTTTATGATGATAAGATATATGGATCATGCTGTTCATGATCACCATCATCCATAAAGTGAGAGAAGTTCACAAAAGTAAATTTTAATGAATCTCATTTAACACCTCTAATAATATTGACCCAATTGCATTTGAATAAAACAACGAAAAAATTCCCATGGTATTTTAATTGAATAATATCAATTAGATTTCCATAGTTTCCCACTTCAGAAAATGAAAATATACCACTATTCTGTGTTTTCAAATCCTCTTCTCGATCGACTATACGAAATCTAAATACATTCATGTTGTAAGCATCGAACATGCTAACTTGTTTTAGATGACCTCAAGCAAGAAACTTAAAATCATTTGAAAACACTACTCGAGTATCTGTATTCATGATCTAAAAAAAGAAATATAATTTATTTGAATTAATAAATATATATGTCAACCTAATATTCATATTTATTTTAATATTTATGAACTTACACGTCGTGCAAACCATTCTAAAAGATCTTTATTAACATATTTCCTTATATCTTTCTCATTTCATGTTTGGCCATTTATTCATCTCTTTTTTTGTGTCCTCAAATCTTCAATAAATGGATCTACAATTTCACTATTCAGCATCACATATCTATGTTCCTGTAATAATTCTATTTCTATCAATGTAACATTTGAGGACCTCCGAACTGATCAACCAATAACATGAAATATTTTTGATTTCCAATGTACTTAAGATTGAGTCGATGTGTCATCAACACACCCAACTCAATTAAATATTGCCTCAATATTATCCAAGTATCTAGAAAAAAGGTAAGACACTCCTCTTCCAAATAGCTTTCTATAATAGAGCCTTTTGGTTGATCTTCATTACTCATGTATGATTTCAAATGCCCATGATATCTGTAAAAATAATATAAACAAACATAATTATGCATTTAATTAAGTGAAAAAAAAATTCTTATTTAAAAACAGATAAATAAAGTACCTATTAATTGGATACATCCATCGATAATGAACGGTGCCTCCAAATTTAGCTTCCTCAACCAAATGCACAGTTAAATGCATCCTGACAGTAAAAAATGATAGAGGAAAGATCATATTTGTTTCAAAAAGTGTCAATAAAAACCTCTCATGATGGTTTTCAAGCTCAAATGGATGTAGAGATTTATCACATAGTTGTCTGAAAAATGTTCAAAATTAGAGTACAACAATAGTAACTTTTTCAGATAATAATGTATGTAATGCCAATGGAAGTAACTACTGTAAAAAAATATGTGAAATGTGAATTCTCAATCCATGTAACCTAAGATTAATTAATTAAACACACATATAGATGTAACTGGAATACCAATAATATACTTTAAAATGTTTTAAAATTCGAAGGAATTTATCTTTATCCCTAATTTTCATTGTAAAAATTTTCAGAGCATAATTTTCATTCTCATCTAGCCTGAGATCATGTTATATGTTCTTTATTTTTAAGTAATTCTAATAATTGAGATGATCCTTTTTCATTCCATACTCATTAAGCAATGTAATGATCAAATTATTACATATATTCTTCTCAATATGCATCACATAAAGATTATTTCACAATAAATTAAATTCCCAATATAGAAGTTTGAAGAATATATGTTTTTCTTCCATTATTGTGTTCTGATTTAAATTGATGATGCACTTTGAACATGTTTCCCTCTATCATTAAAATGATGAACCTTTCCAAAAAAACTCAACATTTCCAAGTTGTGTCAATATTTCATAACCAGTTAGCAACTTTGGAGGTGGTCTATGATCAATTAAACTGTTAAATTTTAATATGTCCCGAAGAAATATATGAGATGAATCAAGAAATCATTGATGGAACCAGAACCGCCATTTTTTAAAGTGAGGTAGCCATTTGGTATCAAAATAAATGTTAGAAAAAGGACAATCCAAACCCCTGTAAGAGTTCCAACTAGATAAATTCCCAAGATCAAGGAAGTCACTAATGGTTCACATTAAAGCAGCATGCATTTAGAACATTGTTTTGGAAGAAGCATAAAATGTCTCAATACTGTTGAACCATAACTACTATAATTATTCAATTAAATACTACAATTGTACATCAATATCATTTCCAAGAATTTATTTTTTATCAATAATCATTTAAATGATAAAATACATTGGTTTCAGACACATCCACATAGGCATATTGTAAGGGATGAAAACAACTGGAAAATGCTGTAACAGGTACTCAAAGTCCCAAATTGGTTAAATCCATCGGAATCTAATCCCAAGAGAACATTCCTAAGACCAGATAATAAATATGGATATAATGTATCAAATTTCCTCCATGATTGTGAATCTCGTGGATGTCGCATTAACCCGTCATTGTTATTATCTACAGAATGCCAATTCATGTGTTCTGTGGTTTTCGATGACATGAATAATCATTTCATTCGTGGATTTAATGGAAAGTAATGAAAAACCTTTTTAGGTGTGTTCCATTTCTTATTCTTCTTCATGATAATATGTTGATTCATACTTCCAACCTCACCCATTGATTACCATCTAGAAAAAGAACATTTTTTTAAATCCTACCTACTTGAATACTCTAACCAATAAAGCATACAATCATTAGGATAACATGTATTTTTTTAATTCAAACCAAGCCGATAATGTTTTTTTAATAATACAAAAATACTTGGGGATGTTTTCTTTAATAAATTAATCACACAAAAATTCCAATATTATGGACACTGCCTTATTTGTAATTCCTCATAGACATTTGTAGACCCCAGAAAATGCATCCCAAAATTTTTCAAAATCTTCCATACACGAACCCATATCGTAGTCCATTTCTTAATCTTCGATTTGGTAGATCGCAGGGCCCGAACGGAGCTACGAATTAGGAGTTATGGACATTTGAAGTTGGGCTGGAAATCTGGTTCGCGAAGCCCATTCGCGAAGCCCCCTCCGTGATCGCGGAGTGCCGCTGCGAAGTAATGAGGTGTGAGGCTCCACGAACCCATCTGATGTTCGCGACGTGCCGTAAAGTAGAGGAGGCGATAACACTCCGTGAATGCCTTGACATTCGCGAGCCCGCCGCAAAGCCCCAGAGGTGGGAACGCTCCGCGAACCCGGTTGACCTTCACAACCCGCCACGAAGCAACCGCCACCCCTTCACGCCGTGTGAGCTATGATTCACGGCGCCCCTGACTATAAATACTCAGCTCACTCCCCTTCTCATGATGGACGGCCACATGAACTTCGCCCCTTGGGAGGCTGAGCGGAGCTCCTCATTGTGACTCCGCGAGGCCATGCTCCGCGAGCAGCTTCCTTCATGTTGATGCTCCGCGAGCTGAGGCTTCGTGAATCCTTGCTCCGCGATCCAGTGCTCCGCGATGCTGCTCCGTGAGACCAAGCTCCGTGAGACCCCTTTGCTCCACGAGACCCCTTTGCTCCGTGAGACCGCTTTGCTCCGCGAGAGACCATTGCTCCATGAGGCCATGCTTCGTCCAGCTACTTCGTGAAGACCAATCCTCCGCGATGATCCTTTGTTCGCACCCACCGGTCCATACCATGGGGGCTGCGCCCTCGCACCCCTGCTCAGGGGTCAGTGTCAGGCTGTAGTCCCGGGCCGATCCCTTTGCAACTGTCACAGACTCCCCTAAAAAATGGAGAGTCGCACCGCGAACTTTTCAGGCCGGGACGTCGGGATTTTCCATTGCGCCCTCATGTGCACCCACCATCAACCTATGGAATACCATGATCTGAGACACTCTTCCACACACCATGAAACACCTTGAGTTGATGTATTCCTCTTGGTTTGTTTCCAATGTTGTGAGTGGAGGTTCTCATCATTAATTCCTCGAGTACCTTGAGTCGAACCATTCCTCAGGAAACTCCTCCAAACCCTATCACTTGGCTCCTATGCCAGGATGAACCATAAAGGGCCTCCCTTACGTAAATTCCAACACCAACCATTTCTAGGAACCTTCTGCCTAATAGTCTTATCTAAATGAATTTAAACTATAGTATTCTCTATGTTCCAAACATAGGATGCCTCTTGCCCTATACGAGAGATGCCTTATGCTCCTAGCATGAGATGACAATAGTCCTACATACATGACTCTAAACTGTAGCACACCCTATGTTCCAATCATAGGATGCCTCTTTCCCAATAGGAGAGATGCCTCATGCTCCTAGCATGAGATGCCAACAGTCCTTTCTACATGACTCTAAACTGTAGGACACCCTATGTGCCAATCATAGGATGCCTCTTACTTCGAATAAGAGATTCCTTATGCTCCCAGCATGAGATGCTAACAATCCTACCTACAAGACTCTAAATTGTAGTGATCACCCTATGTGCCAATCATAGGATGCATCTTGCACTAAACAAGAGATGCCTTATGCTCCAAGCATAAGATGACTAATTCCATGATTACAGTGGCCTGATTCCAATGCCCCTTGGCATTATACTGCTTGTGCACTAGCGCATAGGTAAACGCCTCAACCCACCAGCGAGTTGGGATGCCCTCATGGCCAGACATGAGGAAGACATTACGGGCAGCTTCCTAGCATAAGCCCCATTCACCAGTGCCGCTCCATAGCGGCACTCAGGAAACTTCCAATTGTAATCCCCATTCACCAGTGCCGCTCCTTAGCGGCACCCGGGAAGCTTCCCTGCGTAAGCCCCATTCACCAGTGACGCTCCTTAGCGGCACCCGGGCAGCTTCCTTGCGTAAGCCCCATTCACCATTGTCGCTCCATAGCGGCACCTGGGAAACATCCTTGCATACGACCCATCCACCATTGCTGCTCCTTAGCGGAACCCGAGCAGCTCCTTGTGTAAGCCCCATCCACCATTTCCGCTCCTTAGCAGCACCTGGGTAGCATCCTTTCGTAAGCCCCATTCACCATTGCCGCTCCATAGGGGCACCCGGGTAGCATCCCTGCGTAAGCCCCATCCACCAGTGTCGCTCCATAGGGGCACCTGGGCAGCTCCTTTTGTAAGCCCCATCCACCATTTTCGCTCCTTAGCGGCACCCGTGCAGCATCCTTGCGTAAGCCCCGTTCACCATTGCCCCTCCATTGGGGCACCCGGGCATCATCCTTGCGTAAGCCCCACTCACCATTGCCACTCCATAGAGGCACCCGGGCATCATCCTTGCGCAAGCCCCATTCACCGTTACCGCTCCATAGCGGCACCGGGGCATCATCATTACGTAAGCCTCATTCACCAGTGACACTCCATAGCGGCACCCGGGAAACTTCCTTGCTTAATCCCCATCCACAATTGTGATCCCATTCAGTGGTAAGCCATTGAAATCTTGATACAGTGGTAAGCCGTTGTGAACTTATGCCGCGGTAAACCATTGTGATCCTATCCAGCGATAATCCATTGTGATCCTTATCCAGCGGTAAGCCGTTGTGGTCCTATTCAGCGGTTAGTCATTGACTCCCAATCCAGCGGTAAGCCGTTGCGATCCTATTCACCTGCAAGCCATTGACACCCAATCCAGTGGTAAGCCGTTGCGATCCTATTCAGCGGAAAGCCGCTAACACCCAATCCAACAGTAAGCCGTTGTGATCATATTTAGCGATAAGTCGTTGACACCAAATCCAGTGGTAAGCCATTGCGACCCCATTTAGTGATAAGACATTCACATCCTTAGAAAAACTATGTGGACTTTGATTCCCTACCACGTGGATACATAGGAAGCCTCTTCAAGGATCAATCCCAAAACCATCATCATCCTTTTCTTCAGGCCTCCATCCTGGAGTAAGTCCCAGCACCATGGGCCTCCTAACGCGTAAGCCCCTCTTCGCTTCTCACGGATGCACCCTTAGCGGCGTGATCGTGAGGTCCTTGCTGCATCCTGTTTCTCACACCGACCATGACTCACGTGGGATTAGAGTAAGAATCGTCCATGGAAATTCCTTCGTCCAGCATGACGTTAAACTATATGCCCTCGTCCAGTATGACGTTAAACTGTATTCCCTCATCCATCATGACGTTAAACTGTATGCTCTCGTCCAGCATGACGTTAAACTGTATGCTCTCCTCCAGCATTACGTTAAACTGTATTCTCTCATCCAGCATGACGTTAAACTGTATGCCCTTGTCCCGCATGGCATTAAACTGCACACCCCTTTGAACTACGGGGTTTATGATCCATGTCAAGGCACGGTACGTAGGAATCCTCCTTGAGGTTCAAGCCCACCTGTCATTTCTTCACTTCAAGTTCTAGCTTCGTCCAGTATGATGTTAAACAGCATTCCAGTCCGATGGCATGCCGTTGTGACCAATCCGAACTATAAGGACTTTGATCCATGTCAAGGCATGGTACGTAGGAAGCCTCACGAGGTTCTAGATCATCTCCCATCTAACCAAGGTCCCTTCTTCACATCGGTTCGCCGACACCCACCACAAGTGGACCCCCAGGTTCACCTTCACATCGGTTCGCCGATGAAGCCCCTTTGAACTACGAGGTCTTTGATCCATGTCAAGGCATGGTACGTAAGAAACCTCTACGATGTTCATGCCCACCTCTCATCTTTTATTCACATCAGGGTTCATCTTCGTCCCGCATGATGTTAAACTGTATTCCGGTCCAGCAGCAAGTCGTTGTGACCAACCTGAACTATGTGGTCTTTGATCCATGCTATGGAATGGTACGTAGGAAGCCTCCACGAGGTCCAAGCCCACCACCACTAGGACCCCCAGGTCCTCCTCATTCACGAAGGCCTTCTAGTGTCCAACCTGAACTATGTGGTCTTTGATCCATGTCACGGCATGGTACGTAGGAAGCCTCTCAGAGGTTGAATCCCACCACCTGTTGGTCACTCCGACCTTCTTCATGTCGGTTCATCAACACCCGAGCATCCTAGTGTATAAGCCCCACACCATCTTGACCAAGGTACTTGCTTGTGTCGGTTATCCGACACACCATTTGAACTACGGGGACTTTGATCCATGTCAAGTCATGGTACGTAGGAAGCCTCCATAAGGTTCAAGCCCATCACCCAGTCATTCCAACCTCACTCACGTCGGTTCACCCCCGTCCCGCATGACATTAAACAGTATTACACATTCCGTTTGAACTACGAGTAATTTGATCCATGTCAAGGCATGGTACGTAGGAAGCCTTCACGATGTTTAAGCCCACCTCCAGCGGACCCCTGGGTTCACCTTCACATCGGTTCGCTGACGATGTCCATTGGACCAAGGTCCACCTTCACATCGGTTCACTGACGACACCCATCGTACTAAGGTCCACATTCACGTCGGACCTCTGGCGCACCAACCTGAACTATGAGGACTTTGATCCATGTCAAGGCATGGTACGTAGGAAACCTCATGAGGTTCAAACCCATCATCCATCGGGCCAAGGTCCACCTTCACGTCGGCTCGCCGGCACTATCCCGAACTACGGAGACTTTGATTCCCTACCACGGGGATACATAGGAGGTCTCTTCGAGGCTCAAGCCCAACATCACCGTCTCCCTTTCAATAGTTCCATTTCATTCCCCCTCCACTTCATTCATCCTTCCATCATCTATCCTGATTCATACCTGGGCTTCCACATCCCAGTGGGATCATGCAATCCACTTCCTCGCTGCTCCAAGCAGTACATTGGCCGCTATCCACGCGTAAGCCCCAAAATGTCTTCGTGTCATTGTTCTCTATGTACACCCCGATTCATCACCCCTTCGAACTATGTGGGTTTTGGTCCCTATCCGCTACACAGGCTACGTAGGAAACCTTCATGAGGTTCATACCCAACCAATGGTAGACCTTGGTGTCCCCCATTCTGGGGTGTACTTTCCCTGATCTTCCATCAGTGGTGTTCAGATCAACCATTACGGTGTGGCATCTCCCATCCATAGGGAGCACCACCTCAGATCAGTCCTCATTGGGCATTATGATTCATCCCCTTAGTAAACCTTCCAGGTGTTCCTTCCTAGGGATATACCAATCTGATCCGTCTCTATGGGACTTTCTGATCACACTCATTCTGTCTCCGTAAGATGTTAAACTCATGGCCTACCTCGTGATAAACATGAGATGCCTGAGGAAAACCTCGGATGACACGCCTTTGGAATAACCGTCTTCGTAAAATGTTAAACTCACGGCCTACATCGTGATAATCATGAGATTCCTGAGGAAAACCTCGGATAACACGCCTTTGGCGTAACCGTCTCCGTAAGATGTTAAACTCATGGACTACCTCGTGATAAACAGGAGATGCCTGATGAAAACATCGGATGACATGCCTTTGGCGTAACCGTCTCCGTAAGACGTTAAACTCTTGGAATACCATGTGTTAAACACGGGAAGCTGAGAAAAACCTCAGATACATGCATCGGGTTATGCACCCTCGAGATGCCCTCTTATGAGGAAGAATATAGGTTCCCCTATGTCCACACACCCAGAGATACCCCGACATGCCTGATGTTGCCGTCTACTCCGACTGAAGGTCGCTACCATGTCAAGACCCTATGGAAAGTCTTGAAGGATGTACTGTAATTAACCAATGTCCATGAAGAAATGCCACCGGGAATGAAATTCATGAACAACGTATTAAATCTATGAGGGAGACCCGGACTAGGTGATGAGTTCTGAGGAGGAATCCACGGAAGGATGAACCTACATCCAATCATCCCGTTTCGATCAAGGAGAAAATGTATTTGAATACGAAACGATTTCCACCCATCTTTGGAAAGTGGGAATGCGATGCAACAGCAGCGCGTCCTCCACCAAAGGATGCGCACGCGCCCCGACGTAAGTTTCGGAAACAACATTTGATATGGTACAACTTTAGTAGAAAATAATTTTTTGAATATTTCAAACATCCACTATAAAACGCTTGAGTTCCATTGTTAACTAAATCATAAAATTTATTTTCCACAGTGAATGTTTCTCTTACATTAGTCTTTACATAATCAAGAGGATGATCCACTGACATGTTATAATCTTCATCTGGTTGTCCTACAGTCTCAAAAACATCACTTGTCACATTGATATTTTTAGCACGATTATAAGGTTGTTATGATATGTTTTGATGTTGATGGTGGTGTCTTGCAGTGCCCAATTCACCATTTATAAGGTTCTTCATTTCATTTTCCATTTTCAATGACATTGGGAGCACATTATATGGATTGAATCAGTGCTCAACCTTTCTTTAACGTTTGACTGTCCCTACCAAATATAAAAAATATATTTACTAGGGAATTACTTCAATATTAAATGTTCATAAACATCATATCTCTTCAACTATCTTCAAAATTTACATTAAGGACATGGAAATATTATTCTCCCTTCAACAGATTGATTCGAAATTTCAAAATCTAAACAATCTTCTAAACACGTATCATACTAAGGAGTGTTCCTCAGTAATGTGATCCAACTTTTATCCATGTATATCACAATGTGCCTACACAATATTAAAAAAATTAAAGCACATATCTATTACTAAATATGGAAATCGATTCATATATACTATTTGAAAATATATATAAATATATTTAATAATATTTTCTTATAAAAATAAATATGGTAAATAATGAACCCACCCACTAGAAAACAAAAGCATGAAAATTAAAAAGATCCATAAAAGAAGTGGAGAACAAGGATCCCATCCTTGTAGTTTTTTGTATGTTGTGCTAAACCAAAACAGATGGACAAACTCATGATGTAATAAATTTTATATTACTAAGATAAGGGCATAATAAATTGTATAATAATTGAATAGAAGTTAGAAATATGAAATGAAAACAAACTCTAACATTAAACATGACTCACTACATTAGAAAATAAATAGGGAACCAATATGTAGAACATGCTAGGAATCATTAGGTGAAAGGATTCATGGCAACGTTACATAAATCCATGTATTATAGAAAGTGGAAGAACCTATTAAATATACCTTTTCCATTTCCATTTAATTTTGTTTCAATTATAGAATGTAGAAGAACCAATTAAATCCATTGTCTTATAGAATTCATATAAAATATTCATTCCCCAAAAAACAGACAATAGGGATAGTAATAAATATTTTTTATATTAATAATTTTTGGCTAATTTTTATGTTATTGGTGACCTTGAATTAGGATTAAAAGAGTTTGGTATGGTCTGGGGATAATAATTTTAGAACATGTGGGGTATCATAGTGAACTGTTATGGGTAGCAACATGTTGTGACCCTACACGTGATTAAATTTTTTGGATCTTGGGTGGATCATGAAATATTAATGGGGGTTGAAACATAATGTGGACCTCTATCAGAAAGAAATTATATTTGGCCCTGTGATGTTTCTTTTTAGTGTCTAAGTAGATAGGTAATTAAAACTTAAAACTGGGATAATTACATGTTTGGGATTGTCTTCATAGATGATTCATTTAAATATTTTTTCCTATCACTATGTTTAAAAAAATAAAAAATTTCATATATCCTATCTGATAAGAATCTTTAGAGACTCTCTATAAGTATTTAGAGATGTTCAAAAAATATGTATACCAGTTATCCTCATCAAATTGTTCCAGAAAACCATTGTATTTTGTTCTTATAAAAATACCTACTAGAAAATGATTGAAAACTTCTAGATGCCGCATAAGTAGGATCCTTGATAAACCATTTCATTGTGTTCTTATAAAAACACCTACTAGAAAATGATAGAAAATTTCTAGATGACACATAAGTAGGATACATGATAGGAGAATATAACATAGATTCCAAAGGGTTTATTGAAAAGATTAATGAAAACTAGTTACAATATAAACCATAGGTACTCTCATAAGATGAATTCAGGTTTACATTTTATTTATAGGGTTAATTATGTGTTCAAAAACTAAAAAAAAATTATTTACCAAAAATATTTAATATTAATGGATTAGTTTCAGGGCCATGTATAAATTGTGAATTGGTTATTTTTTAACATCCAAAACCATGGATTGCTATTTAACTATGCATGCAAACCATACCATAAATAAAATCCAATACTAGTTTCTATAAACAACTTAGATTCTAACCAAAAATGTACTACAAGGTAAAAAAACCATTCTAAATCTAATGGTATACTCAAATTTCACATTTTAGATCATTAAATATATATATTTCATTCCTTTGGTTCTCATGGTTAAATAAATTCTCCTTAATATCCATAAATTCAATGAATGGAAATTTTAGGTACATATAGAATTATTGTAAATATTTTAGTTAAGAAAAAAACTCATAATATCATCTGTGATGTAATTTAGACTTTTCTACATAAAAAATAAGATGTAAAATTATATGATAACATACAAAAAACAATATATTAATAAATTCAAAAAATGAAATATAATATATAATTATAATAAAATAGAAATAAAAAATGTTAGTAAATATAAATCTTTGTAATAAATGGGTTTTTTTAGAGTATGGAATTATTTTGGTCGAGAAATGGGATCTAGATAATTGGAGCAGCGAGTTTATATTTCTTTGTGGAAAAGTGAGTGTGAGACCAGTGATGTGGGGAGTCATGATATATTAGTGGTTGATCAATTTTCATGAGGGGATATGGCATGATAATCAACATATATTGAGGTTGTTCATGGAATTAATCACCTAAACCACGCTTTAACTAAAAAATGTTCAGGAATTGGTACTATTGATGACCACAATCCTAAATGTAAAAAAAATAGAATGGCTATACTCATAGATGTTTGAAAATTTATAACTCCAATGTAATAAGAAGAAGAAGGATGGTTTTGACTCCCTGTCTATGGGAACCTTGACTTACTAGATATACAAGATCCTACATATACTAACTTAATCCTTCGGGAGTTCTAATGAGTCTCTTATAAAGATTATTTAGTCCACACATTCATATTTACTGTCACTTCTACCTTCACAAGAACATCTAGATACATCGATTGTGTAAATAAAGTGACTTGGAATTATAAATCTGACCACAATGTCTCCTCAAAATCTCACATTATATCCTTCTCATATAGAAGAACATCATGAGAAAAATGAAGAAGGTTATTAAATCAAAATTTGACATCTCACATGCTAAAACTTTTATGTTGAAGAGATAAACTCCTTCCATTTTGACACCATATGTGTCAAATAGAGGAACTAATTATAAACCCACTTCCATAATTGATCACATAATATTGTATTCCTCTCATTCTCACCCATGAAAAATATCTACCATTGATGAATTACTCCATTAAATACACTAATATCTAGTTGAATCCAATGTTATTTTCATTCATGAATAATGCTAAATGCAATTTCAAAATCCTCTGAACAATGTTCTATATCAGGAATGGGGATATTATCCTCACAATTCTCCAATATATTATACTAAAACTCACTTTGTATTTATCTAAAAAACAGTTTTTAAACTTGAGAGGCTCGGTGAGGGGTGATAAGAAGCATCGGGCGGCGACACAGGACATGAACTGCGGCGGGGAGGTGAGCTAGGGATTTGGGTGGTCGACGGTGATGGGTGACAAGCCGTGCTGAGAGGATGCGAGGTGCGCTGAGGGGAGACAATCTAGGGATTATGGGGTTTCTGTTGGGGGGGGGTCTTTTAGGGGTTAGGGGGAGTAGTGTTGGGACTGTAAAAAATAGTTAAGCGGTGGGTTTTCATAAACTGCCGCTAAATCATTTATAAAAACATTAGCGGTGGTGTAGTAAACCGCCGCTAAAAATCTCCGCAAAAGGATATTTATGTTGCATTGAATGATCACAAGGGACATTATAGATTTTTAAAGTACATTAGAAAATCAGAGTTCTATTCTTGAGGGAATGTAAATGTGTTGAATCTTTCCATTGAACTTGTTTTCTACCTTCTCAGTATCCCTTTAAATAGTGAATGGAAAAGTATAAGAAAATCCTTCCGTGGATAAAACAATTCAAAATAATAATAATAGTTTCAAATTAACAAAAAAAATTCAAGAAGAGAGAAAATTAGTTTCCAAAATAATCCTCAAGATAGTTATTAAAAACCATTTAATAAATTCAAAAAAATATTCTTAATAATAGGTCAAAAAGTACTTACATGTATCCATAAAAATATCTCTGAATTAAAAATAAAATATATAACCTTTAAAATATTATAAGATAATTATATTTATAATTTTAACATATGTTTTAAATTAATACAACATCATTAAACATGGTTTAAAATAATTGAATTGTAATATAATTTATTTGTTAAAAATTAAATATTAATCTTGAAATCAATCAATGCATAAATTAATCAAAATAAATAAAGTTTAAATGTTCATGTACAGACATCTAGTACTCTCATCAAATTAAAGAATAATTTTAGTTTTTAATATAATCAATTTAAAATACATAAAAATAAATTTTAATGGTTTCAAAATAATTAAAATAAAATTTTAAAATAAATTAATTAATGAAACAAATTAAAAAAAATTAATTAAATCAATATTAAAGAATAAATTTAAACAATTGTATCATGAAAAAATACCATCCATCTAAAAATAAATAAATTTTAGTCAATGAAGTAAAAAATAGAGAACACAGATATAGTGTTACTATGTAGAATAAAACATCAATATCAAAAAACATGGTCTCATTCATTAGTCAGAGTCCATGGTCATACTCCTTGTTCACATCTCATTAATGTAATGATTAAAGATCACTTTTTTATGGTTTAAATTACTTCATATTTCTGTATTAACTCAAATACACAAAAAATATTTACATATTCAATAAATAGTATACATAGCAGCATAGTGATCCTTACACATAGTCAAAAGGGAAGGAATGAGATGAGAACATTAGTCAAGCATTATTTGAAGAAATTATTTTTGTGGAAACAAGTCATGGTTTAGGAATATCACAAATAGTTGGACCGGATATCCAATGATGGAAGAGGGTATTGTATGCTCATGGTAGCATACATAGTGGACTCATGACAGAAGGATATGGAGGTAGATATCTTTCACAATTAAATGTTTTATCCATTCTACAAGAGGATAAATATTTGGATTCATGGTTTCATAATGTTTAAATTTATAGTAGAAAAAAAACTAATAGAAGGAAAAATTAATATTTTTTAAAGGAGGTTCATGGTAGTTGAAATAATAAAAGAAAAATAAAAAATAAATATTTTTTATAATTTAAAAAATATAAATTATACAAATAATAAAAAATATTATTTAAAATATTGAAAATTAAAGAACTTGAAAAATAATATATAACGGGGATAACTTATAATCACTCGATGAGTTGATAAAGGGGTAGAAAAAGATTTGGGGATTTAATTTGTAGGGGATACGTGATTATGTTGTTATTTGATGATTTTTTAAGAGTTAAATTATTTTTATAATTTTTAAAAAAAAAATATAAAATCGTTCTATTTGGATTCCAATATATTTTATAAAGGTTTAAGAGGACTTGAGATATTAAATATCCATCATAAATATATCTTTATTTTACATCACTTCTATAATTCAAGCATTTCTTCTCACAAATAAATACGCATTCCCAAAACTAAATGGTTTAATATCTTTGAGGATTAACTGTATAATTGGATTATTTTATGACTCTTATAAGAATTTCTCCATAATCAAATGACACTAAAATCCCTTATATAATTATTATAATTTTTACTCATTTTCATAACCTAGGTAAGGGAACATAAGAAAGTGTTGATCTCAAAAAACTCAATAAGGTAAAACTTATCGACGTGTCATCAAGGGTTAGATCAAAATAACATAGTAAACATGATAAGTGGAAAAATTCCTTATTAAAACACATGGAACAATATGTGTTTTTTGTGGGAAATGATATAAGTACATAAAAAATGAAATTAAAAAATATATACCATGGAATACGTATGTGAAATCAAGAGATAATAATCATGATAAATGATGTATGATAAAGGCACATAACAAAAAAACAAAAAAAACATATTTTGAGAAAACCCAATAATGATCACCATTCAAGTAGTGAAAAAAATCCTAGTATCTTAGGATTTTTGAAAAATCCCTGCATGTCCACTCGCTAATTTGTGAAAAATATTAAATATGTCCACCATTTTGGTTTTGATAAATTCCATGTATGTCCAACCTCTAACTTGAGAACTAATCCATGTATGTGCACATTTCTTAATCTCACGAGATATAAAACATTATCTAATTAATTAAAGGGATTTGATTCAACCAAGACAAATCAAATATTTATAAAACCCAAACTATATTAGGTATTTATCAGACCCAAACCATCTCAAGGGATCATCAAAATGAAACCATCCTAGGGCTTTATCATACCCAAATGATCTTTAGGATTTATCAATCCCAAACTCTATCAGAGTATTACCAAACTAAAACCTATCCAAATAGTAATCCATACACACATTTTTAGCACAAAAATTAATACAATTAGATAACATGAAAACCCATGAGAATAGGTCACGTAGGGGCTTGAGGTGCAACTAGACCAATTCTGGATGGGTCTGGGGGTCCTTGGCACTCATCTTTCATGGAAGACGGTCTGCAAAAGGGAGGAACCATTGAGAGGCCCATGAAACTGGATTGAAAATTCACATAGAATTTAAGAGATGTGATTTGTGAAGGTAATGGTATTAATTAAGGTTGGGGGATTCAATAATGAGTATGTTTTGTGAAATAGTGTGTCCCTTCCTCAAAGGGGGTCCATAATTCATGAGAGGAGTGATTCATGAAAGTTGAATACTTCATGTATCCTCAAGTGCCTTGGGGGAATTCTTGCCTCATGAAGGGATTGTGCCTTCAAAAAATTCATCCCTGAATTAGGTGGTGGATTTCAAGAATATAAGGAAATGGTTTTCATGGATCCTAGAGACCATTGGTGATCCATTTTTTCATTGCTTCGCTAAGGTGGGTAGGTTCACAAATCTAGATCGATTTGGAATATAAAAGTTCAGTAATAGTCTCTAAAATATCAGATTGAAGGGGATATTTATATGAAATGGGCTTTAAAAATATTGGAAGCATTTATTAAAGAATATATGTACTTCACTATTGGGAGTATCTTCATGATATGAATGTTGGGCTAACAAAGATACTGTTAACCAGTTATGTGGTCATGAAGCACTCATAGACTCTAAAATTCATAATGTATAGATTTACCATCATGAATTCATGATTATATGAAGGAATATTTTTATCCAGGGGCTTCATAAGATCCTTCAATATATTAAGGATCTAGGCTTCACAAAGCATACTCCATAGAGAGATTTTGGGCCCTTTTGCCTCAGATTCACTCTGAACTGGTCTGGCCTTCCTCAACTATCTAATGGTATGAATATTTCAGAATCAATATATTTCCCCCTAGAATGGGATATTATGGTAATATTATGGTTTCATTCTAAGGGAGAACTGCGTAAAATTCTCAAGAAACTCTTGTTTATTAAGCTTACTCATAAATCTCACTTGCAAAGTTTGTTCATAGCGGGTTCCTTCTCGAAGGCCATTGAAAATCCCAAGCCAAATATACACCTATAAATAGTGGATGAGGGCCCTAAATCCACCAAAATTACATGATGAGAAAATAAATATTCTCTCTTTTCGTGAAGCTCGCCATCTCTACAAACTGCACTCTGCGAATGCTTCTTAGTGAACTAGAATCCTTGATCTTTTATTTGTAACCATTTCTCAGTGAACTGGACATCATGAGACTAACCTTTGAGAATTTGTCTCTGAAAAAGATATAATCGTGATAAACCTCTATCAACAACCTCCATGAACAAATTACAAGTAGGGATTTCATAAACTAGGCTCAAAAAAATAACTATGTCTGGAATCAGATGGCTTCCTAGGGAGTTGATGATGCCTCTAATTAGAAGGATGAAACGACTAAGAATATTCGAATTGGGGAGAGCATATTAATCTCATCAAGTTATGAATAACTATCTAGATTATTGATAAGGGATCATAATAAATACCCACTATGCCTGGGTATTCTATTTTATGACATTGGGTTAAGGTATGTTGCCTTCATTACCAGCCCAAAAATGGAAGAACCATCCTAATAGTTCAGAGGCTTAAGAGGTTAGTAAGAGTGGAATTGGGATTCTACATTCCATTTATGTAAATACCATTCAACAATTATAGATAAGTTCATATATAACCACATAAATAATATTTATGTGGAGTAGCTAAGATATAAGGAATCCCCACTGCAGTGTAAGATGTTCTCCAAGTAGGGCTTGGGGAATCCTTTCAAAAGGTGTAAAGAAAATTGGGATTTATGACAGGGTGGAAACATCACCAATGAGTGTCTATGGGAAAACTGGGAATGTTTGTGATGTAATTAATTGTAGGCAGAGCTAATGTGAGTTAGGGATATATGATGCATCATGGGATCCATAGTTTTACATCTACCATCCTCAGAAAATCATGCATGAGTTATTGAGAAGGCGATCACCGAGAACCAAAACATTCCATCAACACCATGGTGATGTTGGCTTCAGACTTAGTTAACTTCATAAAATCATCAAGGTTCTAATCCTATGTGTTATTTATGATGATTTACTCCCTATAGAATATGTATGGGGGGGACCAAGAGCAGTAGCTTGTAACGACCCGAAATTTTGAATAAATCTTGTTTCATAATTTTGTGTGATTTTATTTTTTTTTATACTCAACAAAACTATTTCATTTGATAACATGAGTATAATTAAAATGAGACCGTTGGGTTTTGACTGTTACATGACCATTGGTCAATATGACCATTAGAAACTAAATGTTTTGATTATTGCCTCTAAATACAAGTAATCTTGGTTAATTAATATAGAAAGAAGATTTGATGGCCTCACCAAGTAGTCTTGGACCGATCGAAGCCCATCTAACAGAACTTGGGAAGGAGGTAGCACCACTGGGCTTTCCTCTGGCCCAAACCCAAGCCGAACTTCATCATTTGAATCTAGAACAGAATCACCTTCACGAGAAGTTCAAACTGATAGAAATTACTACTCATGCGATGTTGGTCGAGCCTCCCTCAGATTCTCTCACCTTAGCACACCTTACACTTAGGTCCTATGCTGGTGTCATAAGGGGCTATGTAAGGAGACCGTAACTACCTTGTGTAATCCTTTGTTTTAAATAAAAATTGCAATTTCTTTTTATGATGATGTTTACAAATTTTCAAATGTTCGGATAAATATAGTATGCATAATTTTGATGAATTTTAGAGAAAGGATATTTTAAAAATGTTTATGTAAACCATAAATAATTAAAAATGTGAAATTATTTTCAAAAAATGGTCTTCTACAATTATGTTCAGTACGAAATTTATAGTCTAATAAGATCAACTTAATTTTTTATGAATAGTAAATTATGAATAGTGATTTTATTCTTAGGATTAGTAATGTGACCAAATGGATTAGTAATATCATTTAATGAAATTATAAATATAATCTAGGCACCTTGATTAAGTAAGGTGATTCAATAAAATGGTTAAATAACGGTTTCATAAATTATTATTCAAGTATTAGTTTTTTCAGGTGAATAATGTTTTTTAATTAAAAATTAAATTAAAATTATTTAAAAAATTATTTTTATAAAATGGATTTCATTTTTGAACTTAGAGCATCTATATTATGTTATGGTAATTTTTGGAGATTTTTCTGAAAAAAATTGAATTTTCGGTGAATAGTGTATTTATTTAAAAAATAAATCGAAAATAATTAGAAAATTATTTTTTATAAAATGGAGTTCATTTTTGAAATCAGATCAATGATATTTGGTTAAGCTGAAATTTTGGGATTTTTCTGAGAAAGTTAAATTTTCGATGAATAGTGAAAATACAGTTTTAGGGTTTCGGTATGTTTAATGACATCATAACTATGTCATGATGATGTCATGAGATATTTTAAGGGTTGGCCTACCAAAGGTGATGCATTATTGTATGGGGGGACCCATGTGGAAAATACCATGGGCCAATACCATGGGAAACCCCATGGTTTTACGAAAACCACCAATGAGGTGTCCCTTGGCCATTAATGCCTTGTCCCCTCACTTTCCCTATAAATACCAAGACATCCTCTCATCCATTCGACTCCCAACTCTCCCCCAACGAATCTCTGGTCTCAATACCTCCCATGGAGTCCTCCAAAGGTGCCCCCAGGCCCTCAAGGTCCCATCCTTTGAGTTTTAAGAGTTACGTTTTAAGGTAAGGGATCTGACCCCCCCTCTTTCTTTTCAAGTAATCTCTTTTATGTAATTTATTTTATTCTCCATGATCTTATGTTAGAGGGTGTTCATTAATATTCATCCTAATGTCTTTTTTATGTTCATATGATGAGAGACTCCCACTTTCTCCCATAATTTCATTTTAATAATGTTAAAGTGGTGCCATTAGGCTCCTAAATATTTAAGGGATTCTTTCACCCTTCTCAAGTTCTATTTTCATGTCAAGTATTTCATGTTCCTTTTTATTTTTCTGGGGTATGATCTCTAAATATATCATACTGATCCTTTATGTTCATATGATGAGATACCGTATTTTATCTCTACAATTCAGTATTTTGAAGTTGTAAGTGGCGTCGTTAGGCTGCCGAATTTTTAAGGGATCTGTTCACCTTTCTCATTTTTCAAAGTTCTACTTTCAGGTCAAGTATTTCAAGTTCCTATACATTTTGTTGGGGTATGATCTCTATATCTATCATCATTATATTTTATTTTTATATTATGAGAGAGCTTATTTTATCTCTTCAATTCATTATTTTGAAGTTTTAAGTGGCGCCGTTAGGCTGCCGAATTTTTAAGGGATTCGTTCACCTTTCTCATTTTTCAAAGTTCTACTTTCATGTCAAGTCTTTCAAATTCATTTTTATTATGTTGGAGTATGATCTCTATATATATCATACTGGTCTTTTATGTTCATATGATGAGAGAACATATTTGATCTCATCAATTCTTTTTTTGAAGTTTAAGTGACGCCGTTAGGCTGCCGAATTTTCATAAGAGAAATCTTATTTTTGTCTTCCTTTCATGTTCTTCATTTAATATGGTATATCATTAAAATTTCATTCCCATGTTCATATATCCTTCATATTCTGTCCCTATACTATTTTATGGGTAATTTATGAATGTTTGACCCATATCCCCTCTCTTTTCAATGTTTTTTAAAACCCCGAAACATAGTCGTTATGCTACAGAATTTCCTTCTCAAAATGTATATATCTCTTGTTCTAAAGTTCTTTTATTTTATTAATTGAATACTAAAAGCTCTCTCTTCTATAGGGGTATTCACATATATACCAAAAAGTTCTATTTGAAATTCTGGGATTTAGATACATGATACCCACCTTCCTTTTCTGTGGGTTTTAAAGTGACACAAAGATCATGTCTTTAAAGCAGTTTTTAAAACGATATGATTATGAAATGAAACCCATTCCTTTTATGCTATATGGGTTTTTTATGAAATTATTGATGAAGATATATGTGGCTCACATGATAATAAAGTCATGTCAAGGGTGCACCCGGATAGCGCTCCAATGCATTGGGTAAATACTAAATCTCTAGAGATGAATATTTTTAACGACGCCTTAGTGAATTACCTTGGTAATTTTTAATGAAACCTTGGGGATGGACCATGGTGAAATAGAAATTATTGTCAATATTAAATTTTGTAGCCACATATTCCAGTTATAAAAAATGTTATTTTTATTATGATATTCCTCATGATTTCATTCTCATGCCTTAAAGTTCTTTTCATGACTTTATTGATGTATCTCAAGTTCACATGTTATATGTTTCCTTTGTTTCCCTTATGGGGCCTTCTGGTCTCCCTTTCTTTTGATTTATGTCCCCAGGTTATGAGATGCAGTAATGAACCTAGGATTAACATTAGGAGAATCCTTTCAAGTGTTTAAGAAGAATGTTTTATGTTTTCATGTTTTAAGTTCCTGGTTTCCAAGACACGAAACCTTAAAGATCCTAGGTTTTGTAAAATGTAATGAAAGTTTATGTGAAAAAAGGCGGGATGCTATAGTTGTTATCAAATGATGGTTTAGTTATTTGTGGAAATTAGGATATGAAAAATGTAGGAAGACCGTATAGAAAAGTTTAAATATATGAAATCTTCCTGGTATTTTGGTGAGTATTGAGTAAGGGGTTTCCAAGAAAATACATCCTTGTCTAGATACAAGCAGGTAGAGGTGGATCTGGCACAGATGTACATAAGGGTAAAACCCAAAAACACCGCTTTGATCTAGACTCAAATGGGAACTGGTACATGACAACGGGCCTTGCTGCACTCTTGGTTACAACACTCCCAGGGGATATGCTTTGGTAACTTCATAAGCTTAGTATGAACCATTATTAAAGAAAAAAAGATAAAAAAAAATAAAGATTCACATAAGCATATATGATCTTGGATAACCTAGTTTGAAACCTAGGGGATCACAAGTTAGGGTATACTTTTCTTCTACAAGTTATCCTTATATGCTTTAAGTTTCTTTTCATGATTATTGTCTAAGTATTTTAGCCCCTAATTATACATTATCTTCTTAGTTAATGGTGGGAAATAGAAGAACATGTACCAGCAACCAATGTGATAGGAAATGTGAAGATTGTCGTATTAATATGACAGAGATGATTAGGGGATCAAAAGATGATTATTATTTTGGAAGACATTCACTATTTTAGGGACCCAATATGATCGAGGTAAATAGATTACTATGGTATTTTTATTGAGGAGTAAGGTTGACTTATATTTTGAAGAATCTATGAATTTAAGGTGGACTTATAGTAATTTAGGTTACTTATGGAAATGATTAACCTATCTTGGGAAAAATATTTTTAGGTTACAAACTTTTGTTATAAGATGTTAGGAGTAGTTGATGTTGTTTGGAGATGAACAATGAAGTTTATTTTGGAAGACTATATTATCAAATCCTTCTTGTGTTTGGGTTTCAATCTTAGTCTGGTTTATTTTGAGGAATTTTAAGAACCGTTATTTATGGAATGGTCTATGATGAACTTTGGGTAGTACCATGGATGTTTGAAGATTTAAAATTAGTTTCTATTCATATTGGATTCTTTCTTTTTGAAGAGTTGTTTTACTGTACCCTTTTTGTTTTTGGGATAATGTTTAAAGATAGAAGAAATGGATAGTTAATCTTTTGTAGATTATGTGATTCTATAGAAGATGATTCTTGTGATTTTGATGAGACCAAGTGTTTTTGAATTCTCATCGTTTGGAGAAAAGATTAGTTTTGGTAGAGACATATTAAAGGATAAAACTCTACTTGATGGTAGGTATATTTCCTTATGTTTTTGTTCTATATAGTAAATGAATTCCTTAAAATTATGAAAAGAAACGTAAAACAAAAAAAAATATTTGGTTAACATTTCCTTCTAGGTAATCAAAGACCGTTTACACACACCATAATTTTGGGATTTTCTTGTGGTTAACTTTATCTTAATCATGTTTTCTATCACTCTCCCTCAGAACATGACCCTTTGTTTTCTCCTCGAAGTCCATTTTTTCCTACATGGAATCCTAGTGTGGGTTAACTTGGGTGACCTTTGTACTTCCTTTTCTTTCTTTTAAAGTAATAGTGTTACTGACTCTTTTTCCGATGTGGGACTTTCAATGAAATTTCAAAACCCAATTTTAAAAATTGCGAGGATGCAATTTCTTAAGGGGGGAATATTGTAACGACCCAAAATTTTGAATAAATCATGTTTCCTAATTTTGTGTGATTTTATTTTTTTATACTCAACAAAAATATTTCATTTGATAACATGAGTATAATTAAAATGAGACTGTTGGGTTTTGACGGTTATATGACCATTGGTCAATATGGCCACTGGAAACTAAACGTTTCGATTATTGTCTAAAAATACAAGTAATCTTGGTTAATTAATATAGAAAGAAGATTCGATGGCATCACCTAGTAGTCTTGGACCGATCGAAGCCCATCTAACAGAACTTGGGAAGAAGGTAGCACCACTGGGCTTTTCTCTAGATCAAACCCAAGCCGAACTTCATTGTGTGAAGCTAGAATGGAATCGCCTTCCCAAGAAGTTTAAACTGATAGAAATTACTACTCGTGCGATGTTGGCCGAGCCTCCCTCAGATTCTCTCACCTTAGCACACCTTACGCTTAGGTCCTATGCTGGTGTGATAAGGGGCTATGTAAGGAGATCGTGACTGCCTTGTGTAATCCTTTTTTTAAATAAAAATTTTGATTTCTTCTTATGATGAAGTTTATAATTTTTTAAATGTCTGGGTAAATGTAGTATACATATTTTTAATGAATTTTAGAGAAAGGATATTTTAAAAATGTTTATGTAAACCTTAAATAATTAAAAATTTGTAATGATTTTCAAAAAATTATCTTCTACAATTATGTTCAGTACGAAATTTAGAGTCTAATAAGATTAACTTAATTTTTGATGAATAGTAAATTATGAATAGTGTTTCTATGCTTAGGATTTGTAATGGGACCAAATGGATTAGTAATCTCACTTAAAAAAAGTATTAATATAATCTCGGAACATTGATTAAGTAATGTGATTCAATAAAATCGTTAAATAGCAGTTTCATAAATTATTATTCAAGTATTAGTTTTTTTAGGTGAATAGTGTTTTTTAATTAAAAATTAAATTAAAATAATTTAGAAAATTATTTTTATAATATGGATTTCATTTTTGAACTCAGATCATTGATATTATGTTATTGTAATTTTTGGGGATTTTTCTGAAAAAGATGAATTTTCGGTGAATAGTGTATTTATTTAAAAAATAAATTAAAAATATTTAGAAAAGTATTTTTATAAAATGGAGTTCATTTTTGAAATCAGAGCATTTATCTTTGTTTAAGGTGAAATTTTGGGATTTTTCTGAGAAAGTGGAATTTTCGATGAATAGTGAAAATACAGTTTTAGTGTTTCAGTGTGTTTAATGGAATCATAACTATGACATGATGATGTCATGAGATATTTTTAGGGTTGGCCTACCAAAGGTGATGAATTATTTTATGGGGGCCCATGTGGCCAATACCATGGGAAAATACCATGGGCAAGCCCCTGGTTTTGCCAAAACCACCAATGAGGTGTCCCTTGGCCATTAATGCCTTGTCCCTTCACTTTCCCTATAAATACCAAGCCATCCTCTCATCCATTCAACTACCAACTCTCCCCCAACGAAGCTCTGGTCTCATTACCTCCCAAGGAGTCCTCTCAAGGTGCCTCCAAGCCCTCAAGGTCCCAACCTTTAAGTTTTAAGAGTTACGTTTTAAGGTAAGGGATCTGACCTCCCTCTTTCTTTTCAAGTAATCTCTTTTATGTCATTTCTTTTATGCTCCATGCTCTTATGTTGGAGGATGTTCATTTATAATCATCCTACTATATTTTTTATGTTCATATGATGAGATACCCCCTCTTTCTCTCATCATTTCATTTTATAAATGTTAAAGCGGTGCTGTTAGGCTGCCGAATTTTTAAGGGATTCTTTCACCCTTCTCAAGTTCTATTTTCATGTCAAGTATTTCAATTTCCTTTTTATTTTGTTGGGGTATGATCTATAAATATATCATACTTATCTTTTATGTTCATATGATGAGATACCCTATTTCATCTCCAAAATTCAGTATTTTGAAGTTTTAAGTGGCGTCGTTAGGCTGCCGAATTTTTAAGGGATCCGTTCACCATTCTCACTTTTCAAAGTACTACATTAAAGTCAAGTATTTAAAGTCCCTTTTTATTTTATTGGGGTATGATCTGTATATATATCATACTGATCTTTTATGTTCATATGATGAGGGACCTTATTTGATCTCTTCAATTCAGTATTTTGAAGTTTTAAGTGGCGCCGTTAGGCTACCGAATTTTTAAGGGATTCGTTCACCTTTCTCATTTTTCAAAGTTCTACTTTCATGTAAAGTCTTTCAAGTTCCTTTTTATTTTTTTGGAGTACGATATCTATATCTATCATACTGATCTTCTATTTTCATATGATGAGAGACCCTATTTGATCCCGTCAATTCATTTTTTGAAGTTTAAGTGACGTCGTTAGGATGCCGAATTTTTATAAGAGAAATATTATTTTTGTCTTCCTTTCATGTTCTTCATTTCATATGGTATATCTTTAAAATTTCATTACCATGTTCATATATCCTTCATATTCTGTCCCCCAACAGTTTTATGGGTCATTTATGAATGTTTGACCCATGTCCCCTCTCTTTTCAATGTTTTCTAAAACCCCGAAACATAGTCGTTATGCTACAGAATTTCCGTCTCAAAATGTCTATCTCTCTTGTTCTAAAGTTATTTTATTTTATTAAGTGAAGACTCAAATATCTCTATTCTATAGTGGTATTCACATATATACCAAAATGTTCTATTTTAAATTCTGGGATTTACATACATGAGACCCACCTTCCTTTTCTATGTGTTTTAAAGTGACACAAAGATCATGTCTTTAAAGCAGTTTCTAAAACGTTATGATTATGAAATGAAACCCATTCCTTTTATGCTATATGGGTTGTTTATGAAATGATTGAGATGATATATGTGTCTCAAATTATAATAAATACAAGTCAAGGGTGTGCCCTGATAGCACTTCAATGCATTCGGTAAAGACTTAATCTCTAGAGATGACTATTTTTAACGACGTCTTGGTGAATAACCTTGGTAATTTTTAATGACACATTGGGGATGGACCTTGGTGAAATAGAAATGATTGTCAATATTAAATGTTGTAGCCCCATCTTCAAGTTATGAAAAATGTTATTTTTATTATGATATTCCTCATGATTTCATTCTCATGGATTAATGTTCTTTTCATGACTTTATTGATGTATCTCAAGTTCACATGTTAAATGTTTCCCTCGTTTCCCTTACTGGGCCTTCTACTCACCCTTTCTTTTGATGTATGCCCCCAGGTTATGAGATGTAGTAAGGAACCTAGGATTAACATGAGGAGAATAATTTCAAGTGTTTAAGAGGAATGTTTTATGTTTTCATGTTTTAAGTTCCTGGTTTCAAAGACACTAAACCTTAAAGACCCTCGGTTTTGTAAAATGTAATGAAAGTTTATGTGATAAAACGGTGGGATGCTATACTGCTTGCCCTAGAAATGTCTTACTATATATGGTATAGGGTAACAATGTAGATAAGTAGAGGATAAGAGATATCCATTTCATGTAATGGTTTGGGTACTTCATGAACGGACTAGATGCAATGCAAGTTGAGGGAGAATATTCATATAATAATATACTAAATAGTCCAGACACATGTTCTGTAGGATACTAATGGGGAAAAGGAGGTTATTATTAGTTCATTCTAGAGGTTATCTAGTAGAAGATATGGGGTACACTACCAAGAAATAATATCAAGCAATAGTTAGGATGGATGGTTTCATCGTCATGCTTCTCTTTTATTGGATGCTCCATGTGAGGGATTTATATATGGGGGTGTGGTTGAGCACCTTCATAATGGTGTTGATATTGGAAATGGGGAAGTATGTCAATTTTTGTGTGTGTGTGGAGTCCTCCATTTTCTATAGAGATTGGTGGGTTCATATATGGAGGGATATGATTATCCAAACCCCATCTCGCATCCTAAAACTTTATGACCTACAATATTGAATATCGTGGGGGGTCACCCATTTAGGTTGGGTTTGGTGGACATACTAGAGAAGTTCAATCTGGTAGAGGACTTAATATTTCATTCATTCACCCATTTTTATGGGGGTTGTAACTGATTATGCCCTATAGACTGTGGAATAAATATCACACCTCTTGTAATTTTGAGGTAGGGTACTAGTTGCAAGAGATGACTGTGAAAAAATATTTGATCCATATAAGATACATTGGTTTGCGAGACTGTTTAGGTCCCTACATTGGATAACACTAATGGTATACTATGTGGATCATCATGAGCGTCACTCTTCAATGATGAGGAAGATCGGGTGGTTGATTAAATGTGAGGATAAGGATATGTGGCAAGAGTTCCATCCACATACCACTGTGTATAGTCTTACCCATGACTACAAATAGAGTTGGGAGAGCGCATATCCAAGGGATATGTTGAGGTGGTGGGAAACTTGAGACAATAAAGGGGTGGTCCATTAATCATGAGGTTGATCCAGAGTGGTGTTCAATACATGCTGTGGTGGTTGAGTTGGCCATGTGTTCAAGGTAGCAGTAGCAAGTCCAGTAGTTTGTGGCTCAAAATATGAAATGTCTCTAGGGAGAGGAATAAAATAGAGACAAATTCTCCTTGGGAGGCAGTCACAGGAAAAATTGGGGACCTCTATAATATCCTTAAGGAATTCTTGCATGTTTTTAAGATGATGTTGTTCCATTTGGACAATATTAGTGACACTGTATTCCCCAAATCACAGGACAACCGGGATTCCTAGATGCTGATCTTCAGTATTCATGTGATGTGGAAGCATCTCAATAGGTATGAGTTGCAGCTCTCTTGGATTTTTCATTTCAGGACTGGATTCCACATGTATAGATATGAGGCTAAGTCATATATGGTGGATCTTGTAGTCATGATCCATTCTCAGGTCGTTGTGTGCCCTTTGACCGACTGGGTAAGGGTTCTACTAAACATGACCACTCCCCCACAATTTTCAAAACCTAAGTTGGATATGCAGACACCTATGCTTGAGGATTCAAATGAGTATTCAGTAATAAATACATAATTAGGCTCCACCATGGAAGTAAGCACTTTTTTAACCTATTAAATACCTAGATCTTATGTTTCTTTAGCTATAATATATTCTTAGAAACTATTTCTGAACTCTTATTTCACTATCATGGGAGTCAATCAATGAGGAGGGGGGGGTTGAAAGGGACCTAAAAAGAAAGTAAATGAGTCCTAAAACATTAAAGGGGAACATGTTTGGTCCCTTCCAGATGTCATAGTGGGGAGTGGCTAACCAATGGTGCCTACAACTGAGGTCGTGTCTTTATATGGAAGCCTTCTTAGGGGACTGCATGCGAACCTCTCAGAACTCCTCAGAGGAGTGTACAATTCACATAATTATATTTCTACTCCATGGCCTTGACTCCTTTTCTTTACCTCCATATTCTTGACTAACAACTTTTGGAATTGAATTTTGACTAGTTCTAGGGAGTCCTCGACAAATACCAAATCATTCAATAACTATGCCTGGGGATAAGCTGGAAATGGTGGGTGGAATTCTCTCGGTGGAAATGGTCAAGTAGTATATAGTGGTTGGGCCAAACATAGAGGTGCTATTGTAGAGGACTTTTGAGACCACACCTTTGATGTGTGGGGGGGTTGATTTAGAGCCTATGATGGTTTTGGATGAAGAAGTTATGGTGGAAGAGAATATTGTAGAGGGACAACTGGAGGCAGTTACTGGAGACAATGTCTCTAAATAAGAGGTGGTAGTTGTGCTGGTAGCTTAGGTGATTGAGTAGGCTACATTGGATGCAGCTGCACCAGATTTTACAGTAGTATTGGTTGAAGGGGATGTATCTAAGGTTGTGTCACCAATATGGAAATTTTAGGAATCTGGAAAAATTGTATCCACCTTTTTGGTGCCACAATATGTAACAAGACATTATTCTGTTGATTGAGAAGTTGATGATAAGTATATTTTGGCGGTGTATCTCAATATAACCACTCATAAACATCTAAACCTTGAGGATCTAGTAAATGATATATTAGTGATATTCACATATTATGATCCCATTCTGCAAATAGATTTAGAAGATCTTGGACCAGACATCACAGAAGATAATCCAATTATCTATCATAAATAATGGAAATGCATGTGTAACTTCATCATATACAGCCAAATAAGTGATATTCCAACCTATGTGATATATTTCAACCATTTCCTAGTTAGCATAGGGGCTGGTGGGGTGGGCCCTAGAATTCTTCATTTTCTAACTGAGGGCTTTCTTGTGGAGATGGAATGTGTGAAGTGGAAAGTGCTCGACATTTCTTGGAAGAATTACAATGATAAGGGTTCTCAAGAGAATGAGGATCCTAAAGAATAGATCTCACATATAGAGGAACTATTACATGATCATGTGGTTTTTACTACTACCCAAACTGATCCCATAAAAAGTTTCAATGCATTGTTAGAGGTGGTCGAGTCCAAAGCAGTGAAGGTGACATCACTGAAGAATGAGTGGTTGGATGAGTACAAACATTAGTGTGGAAGAGTTGCAAATGTCTGCTCCAAGAATGATGATGAGAAAGAGGACCTATAACATTAGATATGGGTTTTGGAAGCGACTCATCAATGGATGACTGAGCTTGAGCACTCAATTATTGGGGCATAACCATAGAGGCAATTTTGAAAATGAAAGACTCTAATATATGGGTGACCCTATAAAACATTTCATTTATTGTTTTTTTCTTTCTCAAACATTTTAATTTGTTTACACATTAATCATATGCATGATATAACCAACGATCAATCCTTGATATCACAAGAGTCATGATCAATGTGGGAAAGAAGGTATTATCATGTGATTAATCATTCATATAAGAGTATATGGGCTAAGAGATAATGCAATTGAAGAATGGGTCTCTTGGAATAGTCGAATCGCTTTTCCAATGTTCTCTAGTGAATGATTGGGGTAACACCAAGGGATTGAAATTCTACCCAAAAAATGGTAATGGAATGTATGAATCACAATTCCCAAAATCTAGAACACAATGGGGGTGGAGTCATGATATTGGAAAACTACTGGACATTTTCAAAACAAAGCCTCCATATCACTTAACTAGGTATGGGAAAAAAATAGATATGACCACTGAACATGTTTGAAATAGAGAACCTATCTCGTAATTTCTTCAAAAGTATTTCAGGGAATTGGAGTAGGATGGTAGGTGAGCCTTGACCAGATACCCTTCCATAAGGGGGTCCCTTTTGATGTGGAAGTGTATGAGGATCCAAATGAGGTGCACGTGATTCACTAACATGAAGTGATGGAATTTTCGAATGGATTCCAACACTATTGTCATTATTCTACCATGGCCTAGAGCACATTATTTTGGGATCATCATCCTTAAAAAAGAAAAACATATCTTCCTGGGAAGTTTCATTTCTGGTGCTAAGAAATGAAAAGATGAACAAAGTGGTAAATGTACGACACTAGATGATAAGGATTCTTGGGTGAGGGACTAATAATGCCTTGAAGTTTTAAATCATGAAATTAGGACAATAAACACACAATTTTAGGTTGTATGATGAGGATTTTGGACATGTTTTTTTACCTTGTATGGTAAGGATGTGAAATTTTATTGTTTAACCTCTTGTGATCAGGATGTGGATTGTGTTGGGCTAATGTGCCGAGATAGAACAAATTTCTTCTTCATGTTACATCTAGAGGTCATTCTGTGTTTATCTCATGTGTTATAGTAACAGTTTAACATCCTGAAAAAGGGATTTAGTGAACCGATATGAATGATACCTACCTTTCCATGAAAGTGAAATAAAAATAATGTAGCATAATGGGTAAAGTATGCACCATTAAATGGAATCTAGGGAGGGTCTCTTACAATTTGAGGTTTTATTTCATGGACCAAGACACATAGTTTAAGTTCATTCAGTTTGGACCCATTTCAAATATTTTATAGCCATGATACCTGGACCAAGGTGTGTGTCTCAAAGGAATGTGTACAACACTAAAAAGGTCACTTGGTGTGAATGGTCGAGCCTAGGGTGTCACCTAATGCTCCAAAAAACACTCTCGGTACAACTTGCACACTATTTAAGGTCATGATGATTGGACCATAGGATCATAGTTTAAATTCATAGAGTTTGTACAATTAAAGCTCCCTAAGGAGTTTGACGTGGTATGAATGGGTACTATCCTGATGTTAATGAGACAAGGAGGATGTTCTTACCACATGAAAGGGGTAGAATTTGAATATTTTATGGTCATGATACATGGACCATGAAACACATCATGTTAAAAGATCTATTCCGCTATGGTATACCATCTCAAATGAGATTATTGAATCTTATCATACTTGTATATGAGGAATATTACATTTATTCAGGGTAAGGATATAATTTAACTATATGTTCAAAGGACCATAGTGTTTTCTCATCCTGTATTTTTCATATGAGGATCTTTGCTTGAAATAGGGTAGATTCGTATATTACTTAGAGGAATCTCAAAAATTAATAGGGTAAGACTGTATTTAACATCATATAATGGGGACATTTCTTTTCCTTGTCAATGTATAAGGGAATATTAGCATACAGATGTATTAAGGTAGTCGAATGGATCTTTCTCTTGGGAGGAGGCCCATGGGAATTTTTTCAGTGATTTTTCTACAAGTAACATATGATCTCATGGAGAATTAGTAGCTAGTCCGGGATATGTAAAGTCTAGGATTCACTATGTATTCCATAAGGACGGGAATCCAATCACATGTTGTTTTGTGAGGTGATACACATAGTATGTGGTCATACTGTCAACACCATGGGGTGAAAGGGTGTTCATGGATGTTCATGTGGTGTAATCACTAAAACCCAATGTGAATGGAACCAAAGAGTCCATGAACCATGTGATGTGATTCGAAAGGCAGTTGCACACAGTATAAGTGTATACAATCTACACCATGGTGAAAAGTTTAGAGTCATGTTACTTGGACTGTGGAGGGGATGTTTTTTACAAGGGTTTATTTTTGGGAACATAAAATTTATAACGTGAAATGAATGATACATAGAGTCCTATTTAACATAAAAATTATAAAAAAAATAGGACAACATTTAAAGTTATAGTTCTTAGACCATGAAATGAAGGAAAATAGTTTAATGTTATGATTATTAAATGTGGGATATGTTGGTATCAAGGGTACATGTGTGACACCAAATAGGTAAGACCTAATGTTAATGAATCCGAATAGGATCTCATGCCACATTATAACCTTGATATCATTATCATATATTTTAAGGTCATAATTCTTGGATTGTGATTGAGCCAAAGGGGTAGAAGTGTTGATGAACTGGCAGCTGGGCTCAGAGATGAATAGTTCATGTGTCTCCACCTATCTGATGAGGATGGGAATCAATCCACACATAGGTATTGACCATGGAGTGGTAGGATAATGACAACGAAAGAATTGATCCTCTTTAGAAACAGAATCTTAAACATACAATGGTTACTGTGGGGCATAAAAGGTGGGGTAAAAATTAACTCTCTAGATTCCATGCGATGTAAGAACACAATTTAACATCATGTGATAAGGACTTGAGGATTTCTATTTTAAATTCATAAAACTCATATTATAGGTACTAAAAATGGTTTAACTTCATAATTCATGAACCTGATATAGATATTTTAAGGCCTTGTTTCATGGACCTTAATGTGGATACTAGTTTATGGTCATAGATTTTGGAGCAATGGGGTTCTTATTTTAAGGTCATGGATTTTCTACCAAGGAGGAGTATAAAACAAGAGATATTCATAGATTTATAGTAATAACTTGAAATTATTGAGTCACAAGGGTTCTTGTGCTTCATAACACAATCCTACGGGGAATCACACAATTTTTATAGTCAGGATTTTTAGAATATATTAGCTTAGTTTAATTTCATTTAGTATGGACCTGGGAGAGGGGATTATCAAAGGGATGTAAATAGAATGTAAGAGTGAGAAAACCCAATGTTAATGAGGGACATAGAGGACCAGTTTCACACCACATATTATTGAGATACATTAATACAATTTAAAGTCATGATGCTTGGAATGTGGGCTCTTAGTTTAAGGTCGTAGAGATTGGACCTGGTTCTTGTGAAGTTCGACCACATCAGTTGATACACACAAAAGACTAATAAGACCACATGAGTCATGATTGGTGTGTGAAATAAGGAGTGGTGAGGATATTTTACTAACATGTGGAAGCATATGGTAGGGGAAAGAAGAGATAGGGAAGAGAATTACGCAGTGAAACAGACTTGCATTCTTGATAAATGTAGATGGTTTGGGGGTAACATGAAGGGTGTTATAATTCTAGTAAATTATAGAGTGGTGGAAATGAGGTAATTCAAGAATTATAAGATCGAAATAATAGGGATACCAATGGGTATTGATTAGATATTGAACACGATTGAAACACAAGGACCATAACTACACCAGTTAAAAATAGGGAAATAAAATGAAGGACTAGTCATTGACCATGTTAGAAACACAAGATCCATTGTTTATTTCTAGAGATCCATTAGGTTGTTGTCCTAGGATGAGAGGTAAGCCATTTTGGCTTGGCACGATCACCATTAGGGGGGCATTTTGGATTTTAATGATGATGTAAATCCAAATTGAGAAAGACTCAATGTGTGTAAGTGGATTGAGGGAATATCTATGTGGTATTAAACACATTGGATTCCATACCATAGTGAATTTGGGAGCCAGTGGGGTGTATCGAAGAGTGTGATTCAAACTCGGGTTTTTTTAAATAGTTTATTTTCATATTTCATGGACCATGGATAACAGTTTAAGGTCTTAAATCTCAGACCATCTTCTCTTAGTTTAAGGTCATAGATTTTGGACTTATCTTAAGAATTTAAAATGGATATCCATAGCCTAAAAAAATTGAAATCTAGATTTTAATGATGGCCATGGAGGCCCAATAACACACCACATATTTCTGAGAGGATTGCACATGGTTCAAAGTGATGGAACTTGTAATTATGGTGACTATTAGTTTAGGGTATTAAAACTCAGAACATGATAGGGCCAAGGGGATGAGGGTTATAATGAATTCATGGATGGGCTTGAATATGAGATGTCTTGGAATCCCTATGTATCCAATGAGGATGGGAATCAAGCCACAAATAATTTTGGATCATGGATTGGTAAGACACCAATGAAAGTTTTGGCGACCCTCTCTGAAAGAAGAATTAAGGCATTACATTTTTCTCATTAGGAATCCCATGTTCAAGGAATTAAGTAATTATCAATTATTATTCAGTGGCATACCTATTTAATATGTGGTAAAATCATAGTTTAACATCATGTATTAAGGATTTTTGATCATATCATGTTTGTCATAAGGGGAATCAAAAACTTTTTTGGGGTAAGACTGTTGTTTAAATTCATGTAAAGACGATGTTGAGTATCTCAATCAGATATGTGTGGTGTGTTGGAGTAATGAACCCAACATGAATGAGGGAAATTAAGGTACAAACATACACCATATATCATGTGGGGACTCATATAAAGTTTAATTTCATAATACTTGGACACAATATTCTAGTTTGAGGTCATAGAGTTTAGAAAAATAACAATATTTAACTTTATGTGATTAGGATGTGTCCCAAAGTTTAAAATCATGTGGTTTAGACATCACAAATATATTTAATTCATGGAGCTTGAACATTATATGCTTCAATATTCTTATGGTAAATATTGAATGAGGAACATGGAGTTGGTTATAGGTGTAATAAGCTATCCGTCCATGGTGATAAAAGAGTATGCACCATTATAATAGAAATTGTGAATGATTTAAGTTCCTTTCCTCTTGGGATCAACATCTAGATGCTTCTCACCAGGTATCATTGGAATTCTGAGATCTAGTAACTTATCACCATAAAAGAAGGGGGAGAGGAGAACCTTCTTATTTAATGCTCTTGCTATTTTGTTTTGTTGCCTCTCTATATTTCACATGTCTTGGATCTTATTCTTATCTAGGGCCTCAATATTAGCTATATGGACTTATGTTATTCTATCTGGTGTCTACTGGTCATAGAAAACTATTTGAAGTAATGGAAATTAAAGCTCAATGGGTAGGATTTCTTTTGTTATGTATACTATAGAGTATGGAGTAACCTGTGTGGAATTCTGAGTCATCATCTGATAGTCTTAGAGGGAACTAGGGAGGTTTTCCAGAAAACCTTTCTTTTAATGGAAATACATATTCTGAAAAATTCAATATAGAAACTTATTTAATTCTTTTATCCTTCCATTTTTTCACGTTCAAATATGAAGTATGATATGAATGGATATTATACTTGGAATACAATATCTTCAACTCAGCCGCTGAGAAGTTAGTAACAATTCATGTCAGAACGGTGTGAGGGACTTTGAATTGATGAATGATATGGGAGATCATGAATTCAATCACATATTAGGGTAAGTCTTCCTTGAGAGGAATCACTTCTTCCCACTTGGAGAAGAAATCTATTTCAGTCAGAATTAACCTACACTAGAGAGCTTTTTAGGTGAATATGAGAAAAAATATCGAGTTCCCATCCTATAAAGTTTAAATAATACATGGTGGAGTAGAGAATCTTTAATGGATAATGAATAATTTTTTCAGGGATCCAACATGTTTGACACCTCTCAGCATACTCAAAGAAGTCACGGACCATGGTGGGCTAGAAATAAACCAACCTATGAATTTGGTGGGAGAGTTTCAATACCGCCTGATGAGAACCATAGTACCCTTCATGAAATTACTATATAACCTAAGGAATATCGTATCCAAGGATTAAATGGAGGAAAATTCCAACAAAACCATGTCTTTATAGTGTCTACTCAAGGTTGGAGCTGTTGTGAAGGGTAAATTGTACTGAACACCAACTAATATGATCACACATGGCTCAATCTTGTGGGAAAATTCCACATTGGAGATATTAAATGAAATTATTTTTCATGTTAGGTGTTTCCTATACTGTGGGGGAACCCGATGTTCCTAAAGTAGAAGATCCATTTTCCATCATGTTTACCTACTACATATCAAAATAATATGTAATTATGCGAGTGATGACTCTATGATGTGCCACACGATTGAATACATTATCCTATTCTGTCTTGGAATGATATTTGGATAATATATTAAGGGATTCATCTTTACTATTCTATAACCGAGATATGTGAGTCACATCAATATGATAAGGGAACTAGGACATCAGATAGGGAGTGTGCTTTAGTAGGGGTATGATCTCGAGATTTTTGAAGTCGTCATAACCATTAATCTATTTTATGCTTAAATTAGTGTCTACATTCACATGAAAGATTTTGAAATCAATCTCAGGATCCAATTCAATACTAGACATGAGAGCTTGATACTCTTTCTCATTGTTGGTGAAAACTTATAATAATAGTAATTTCTATGGTTGGAAGACCTGAGAAAGAGTGATGAATATGATCATCATTCCTAATGTATTGAGTATGGAATCATTGAACTTTCTACTGGTTGGGCTCTGGGAGTAAACATAAATGTTCAACTTCCTAAAATTCTTATCCTAATCCACTGAGAATATAGAATCATTTGGAAAGTCAAAATATAGTTGTAATTCTTCATTGATTGAATGGGGGGCCAGGAAATCTTCCAATGTCTGACCAATGACAGCCTTCTATGGAATGAACTAGATATTTAACTACTAAAGGATCACTTCCTAGTGTGTATTTCATCCATTCAATATGGGGTGATTCAGGATATACTTTTGTGGGTACAATCGGGACACCAGTTGTATCTTCTTATGCTGCAGATACTGCTACAACTTTTTCCCTGGAAAAACCAGAAGATGCACCTATTCTTGATAAGGTATTATCTTGTATCCATGTTGAGGAACATGTGACTGAGATATTATAAACATTTATCTCTATCTTCATTGTTATTCTAGGTGATATGGGAACCAATGGAATATTACTGGGTAGTTATGTAGAGTATAAAAGGATTCCTAGAGATGGGTGGAATCAAAACTTGAGGTTATAGAAGATACTAATTGATTTTCAAAAAGGTGGTTTGGCAGTCCTCGTCCCACCAGTAAGTTTTTCCTTTATTCGTGATCATAGAAAATTGTTTATACACTATATATTGATTCATATTGAATCATTATATGTTGGCCAAATTTCCATGTATTCCTCAAAGCTCATAAATGTTTCTCAATGGGAGGCATCTGGTCGATGGCCCTGATATTCTCTAGGTCGATCTAAATACTTATGTATTTGAAGAAAATTCTAATAAATGTCCCATATATAACCCTGAATTCACACATAATGGAGTTCATCTTGAAATTTTGGGAGCGAAGGAATCGAAAAACATTCTCAAGGTATCTAAGATAGTCCTGAAGCTGGCGGTATTTGATGAACAAGTTTTACATATAGAAATCGACCAACATCCTAGGTATCAGTTAGAAGATGTAGTGAATTTAGTGTTAATATGGGGATCCAACATTATTCAAGACAAAGGTAATAACATGACTGAAAAATGTCCCTTGTGATTCCTTGAAGGTGGTACATTCCTCATCCTTAGGGGCCCTCTTGATCCGGTTGTGCCCATAGTACCCATCCATAAAGGAGAGGGCATTGAACTCAGGTGTAGCATTGATTAATAGATCTATCATTGGAATAGGGAAATCATATTTTGTACAATAGTTTTTTGGGTAATGGAAGTAGATAAAGAGTCTAATCTTTTGGTTCTTCTTCTTGAATATTATGATGTTATCTAGACACCTGAGGTACTAGACTTCCCTAATGAGGTTGTATTTGATAATATTATCCACACCGGCATTGTCCATGGAACTGTGAGAGCGGTGAATCTTCCTGGGAGGCTACATGAAACCATAATTACTCCCTAGGATAATAAAATGGGGGATTAATACCTCACATCCTAGTCATATAATTTCACCATAACTCTAGGTGAAGCAATCGTAGTGTTGCTTCTAGGAACCCATGTACTACTTCTGTTCTTCTGGGGGAATATCTTCACAGATCACCATTGTACTTAGATATTCCTCAATACTAAGGTTCACCTAAATCAACTCAGCAATTATGGTGGATATTATCTCTTTATATTCTATATTCGAGTCCTCAAAATCATCTTCATCATCTGATCAAGGAAAATCAGTAGGAGGTGGTTCATATAGTCCAACTGACTCATGGGGTAACTAGTGCTTACTTGGGTAGATAAGGAATCCCCATTATAGGAATCTTGCTATATTGAAACCATAGATATAGTGGTCATTGATCCAATTTTGTTAATCCATCGACCATGGGGTCCATGCTTGATGTTATAACAATGGTGGTGGGTCAGCTTTTGGCTCAACCCTTCCTTGTGGATCAGGTGGGCATGTCACGAGATTGTGGACATGGGGTGGACATATTGGCACCTCATAGTGGTGGGGGATACATTTATTATCTGGACCTATCCTATGTATTATTACAAGGTAATATGAAGAAATTAATTCCTTTAGGGAATGTCATGAACCTTTTTCCCATAGATGAAAAAAAACTCCCAAATATAGCATTATGGACTCTAGTTGGAAAATTTTGAGAATGTAAGAATCATCTAGGTTTTCCCATGGATTGGATGTGGTGGATGAGTAATAAAAATCTTTAGATTAAACTTTCTTTACCTACCTCTATAAATATAAAACATCAAGATAGTAGTTTTCATAGAATTCAAAGGGAGACACATCACCTTGGATTACCCCTACTTGACCATGGAAGGAGTATTTGAGGCACTGGTGATACGAGGAGGGGAATACCACATAAAAATAAAACCATGGCATACCTAGTAGTGAATTTTAGGCAGTATATTGTGAGACAACCCTAAATTTTGTTCTTTCTATCAAGAAACCAAACTAGGTCTTCAACGGAATCCTCCACATGGTCTTTTCATGGTTCGTTCATAACCCAAAATCTTTAGGTCTGAAGGAGTCAGATCTGCTTCGATCATCCCCAATTTATAAAGCATCTAGTTGGGGATGATATCGATACCATAACTTGTATACACAAGGAATAAATGGATCTCCACACCTTTTAAATGACTTGTGATGTCCAATGGGTGGATTTTCACCTAATTTTGCACTTGTTCATCCCCACTGGAGAACGAAATAATGTATTGCAACTCCTCTTGTTCAACATCATCTCCATAGTATCCTTTGTGTTATTTACCTCTTTATTGAACTAGATGAGGATTATAAAAGCATCTTCAAGGACCTCACACATCTCTTTTGATAATTGGAGGTCATTGAGGAACTAAAACCTTGAAGTTATGCAGACTAAGTTCTTCATCACATCAAACTTCTACACCAAAATATTTTTTCCTCTAGGTGGATAGTCCTTCACTGGGGGGAAGACATTTCCTTCTTGTTGTACCACTAGATTCTATATAGTTAATGGACTATCCTACTATGAATTGTATGATTTGATCTATATCACTTTATGATTACTATCAATTGACTGAGGCATCATGCTAGTTAGACATGGACAATTGCGGTGTAGTTTTGGCTGATCTGTCAAGTCAGTTGACCATGTCATCTCTTGGTTATCTTCTCAATCAATTTACATGGTCAAATGTGGTGATATATCAGTAATAATGGTATAATAGTATTTTGACTAATTATATATTCTAAAAACCTGCTACATAATCTTGGTATCATGCATGACTCAGTTTGAGGCACTGGCCTAAACATTTTGGAAGTCATCATGTCCTCAACCCCTCCTTTGATGGCTTTAGTTGGGGATGATGGGGTTTTACTATTATAAATAATTTTCGAGAAGAGTTAAGTGGTCTATCAAATAAATTAAATTCATATAGTCATACTATTTCTCAACATTGGAGTGTTATTCTAGTGTTGCAAAGACCTTGGGGGAGATTCCTTAATCAGGAGGCCTCAAATCACCAAGAGTATGTGATTTATTCTACACTAGTGGAGGAATCTTTATTACCGTGATCCATTGGTTCATACACTTCTAATACTTGGATAACAATGAAGTGGTTGTAGAGGTAAAGGTCAGAGAAGGCACAATGACTATAGGAGGCACTGGTCTTCCAAGGTGGTCATAGATGACACTAGGGGAACAAGAAACCTTTCTGCGATCCAACTAGTAATCCTAAATCTTGGTCCAAAAGATAGAATTTGTTTACCATTCACCTAAAACCTCACCATCACTTCTGGTCTAGGTAGATATATGTGCCATATGTTCCATGAAATTTCCAAATTTTACTAGACCATTATGCACTTGGGCATGGACCCAATCCTTGAACACGTAACATTAATTGATTGTATGTCTGAGGAATATGTGGTCAAGGAAATGGTTGGGGTGTTCAATGCATCTATATTCCTAGGGAATCTTGTACTTTTACAGCTTTATAATTCACTTTTCCAAGGAATATAGGAAATAATTTTGGACATATTCATCCTTAAAAGAGTAGTTTTGGTTTCTTATGTCTAGAAAGGGTGCTCCGGAATCCTAGACCAGATGAGTGGTTGGAGCCTAATGAGGGTCCAAAGTTTCATTCTCCCATATAGACGGATACACCTATTGATTTTATGCCTAAAGGATCTGTGTTAGGTGAGGCTAAGATTGGTATGGCTGACACACTCTTTTAGGATCATCAGGAAGAGTTTTAAACAACTTTAGTGGCTCAAGGGCCTCTATGTATATATTCGTGGTAGTCTCAACTTTGTATGTCCTCCATAGTTGAACTAGAAGAGGCAGCAGTTGTGCATTATTATCCTGCTACAAGGCTTCCTCCGGATTCTGATCCTTGTCATAAAAATCCTATAACCCACTTGGGAAGTTATGATTGATGATGTTAGGGACCATCTTTGTCCTTATATTCACCACATAGATCATTAATAGCATATCTTGAGTCAGTTGCAGGTTATGTGAAAATGTATGGCCTTTCCAATGGGAAAAAATATGTTATTTTATCATCAAGAATTTTATTGCACTTTAAGAGATTAGAAATTATTTTATCTTAAGTGGTGGATATGAACAGTTAATGTAACTATCAATGAAGGTATTCCCAACCAGTGTTGGACCCTATAGGAAGTAGGTTATACCAAACGAATGCAGATCATTCTAAAGTCTAAAAGAAACACAAGATCTTTGAGTCCTATTGATGATTTGGGGTTCCCAACATGGGTCCACACCTTAAGATGAAGCGGGAAAAATATTTCCTCAGTTCACACATCCCGTATATTGGGGAAATTCTAGGGTTCCAAAAATTAGGGGGCTCTCGCATGTCATCCACCCATGTCTTCTATGGATTCTAGTAAGGTGGTATCAAAACTTCATGCATCTCTTGGGCCTATAGGAGAGTGCTGAGAGTGGATATAAAATCATCCTGGTGAGGGTCCCTAGCTTGAAGAGGATTCCTGACCACCAATGTGGTGGAAATCTCTCCATCTCAGTAAGTGGGCTCAATAAACCATTGAGCAGCACAACTAGGGTCCTAAAGAGGATAACCATGATGATAAGTAGGGTTTGGTGACTCATACCTCGTTAATTTTCTTTATGTCCATACATCTAATTTATATAAATGCATATAAATTTTGAGCTCAAGTGGGGGAAACTAGTTGAGAAGGACTTTCTTCCGCATTTGAGGAGAAATAGGATCTTATAGGGGTACATTGTAATCTAGGAACTGATCATCCATGAGCTCATCAATTATCCTTTTTTGATATTTGACCTACTAGGTTAGGGTAAAAACTATGTGATATGCCTCTATTTTTTGTGAAATGTCAGGTGTATTAGAGGGTAACATGCTTCGAAACCTTTTCAATGTTCAGATGGGAAGGAAATGTTTCCACATCAGCAGGATCCCCGAGGTTGAGTACCTTTCCGTGGTGGTGGGTGTGGACACATGTATGAGGGTATGTCTCATTCTATGTTTCCCATTATCATAGATAATCCCTATAAAACTCAATTTAAGTGTTTGTGTTAATATGTAGCTTGTGAATAACCATGTATACCATAACTGTACCCAGAGTATAATTTTCATTACCAATGTGTAATTTGGGATGTTTTAGGATAAGGATGACATGGAGAGTAGCATATTTTCCCCATATCCTAATCTATATATGTAGAGAGACATTTTCTATAATCTGGTGGAGCATTGTGAGGTTCTTGAAACAAATTTGTTGGAGGTTTTGATTGTAGTCAATGTTGTAGGGATAAAGCTACTAGAAGTTTTGCAAACACGGCCCTTTGGCATTATCGATCAATTTCTTCAAGGTGAACATGGCTTCCAGGATAAACCAACTAATGTTCACAGAGTCGATGAAGTGTTACCCAAATGTTCTGGTGGAAAAACGTGGCTTGGACCTCTGTGAGGAACTCTGGGATGTCAAATTTTTATGTTTAATGCAAAAAGAATATTACTGATAGCTGATTTGTGGCCATAGTTTCCCATCATCCCTCTTTCCCAGAGACCTATTATTGGTTAGACCAATCATCGATTAGCGCTGGCTGATATTTGGGTGGTTTCATATATATGGATCAGTTCAATGGCTGGCCAGCCGGTAGAAAAGCTACAACATGAGAATTTTGGTCACTGGACATCGGGGAATCTCTTGGTGGTGGTATCAAATGCATAATCAAATCCTTGTAGGATACATTATTCACCACTACATCATGCACAATGGCGGCGATGCTCATCTCTAGCTCTGAAATCTATGGATATACAACGTTCTCACTATATAGAGAAATTATCCAAGACCAAAACATCTCTCTATTATCTATGGTAGAGGTAGAGAGGTAGAATGGTGATGATGGAGATGGTTGCATTGTGATCTCGTGGATGGTATCCATAGATTCCTCCACTTTCATGTACAAATGTAGGGATTTGGGGAACCTATGGATTTCACCTTTTTGGTTGTATAACATCAAATGTCGGGATCCTTCCCTAGATTCTGGTAGTCAGGGTGGAGGTTCCATTACTGATTCATCCATGTCCTCAAAATATGAAGGATTTTTGAGGTCAAGGATAACCTAGAATTTCCCAAGATTTCACCTTTGGCAAAGATTGTTCTCTCTTATACCTAGGGACAGATGTTTTGGGTAGATTAACCATTAATCATGTAAATTACTTGTGTTCTATTTGGTGGTAGTGTGTGGAGGAAATACACTTTTATTGGTTAGAGCATGAAGAGGTCCTTCATTCCAATTTAAATGTACATGAGAAGGACCTCCATGTTGAGTGGTGGGAGTGTGGAGATGACCTCTGTATTGGGTTTTGATAGAACTAGGATGACCTCCTCTTTTGTTGGTGATGGTTTGGGGAGGACCTCTTGAATGCATCTTATTATCCCAATTTGGACCATAACAATTATTGGTGGTACCAGATATTGAAAGAGTCAACCAAACCTACCTATGATTTTGTTGTGGTCTCGATCCCATTAGAGAGAAGATGGATCCCCTTTATCCTATGGCAGGGATTGAAGGTACCTGGTGGATTGTGCCAGTGGTGGAAGGGACCACTCGAGCCATGAAAGATGATTCCCACTATCAGTCATTCTCATGAGCCTACCCCTAATGTTGTCATCATGTTTTTTGGACTAGGTCCGATGGAGCAAGGGTAATGACTACATGTTATTCGAACCAAGGTACTGGTCATTATTTGTATTGATGTGGTCCGGTGGGAGACCTCTTAATAATATCATGGGATGTAGTCATGGATTAAGTGACTCATCATCCTCCACCTCCTTATCATAGGGGATCGATTAATATGATCACATTTTGGAGAGGCTCTCAAAACAATTCTCTATTTGAATGGGGAGTGGTTTCTTCCTTCACGACCCTTGTGGATAGTGGTGTTAGTGAGGTGTTAATGCCTTTATGTCTTAGTGGTCCATGTCCCTTGTGGGAATTACCCCTTCTACTCATACTAATGTACGTTAAAGTTGAAAAACCTTCACTAGATGATTTATCAATGTGATATGTGGGATGGGATCCTAGTATCTGATTTCATGGTTGAAGTTGTGGATGGATTTTTTGAAAGAGAGTGGTCATATGGGATTTCTACATCATTGGTTCTCCTATCCTAGTGCCGATGGGAATTGAGATTCTAATTTCTTATTGTGTGATTCATGCATGGAATGTGAATTTGACCATCAGTACAAGTACAATAAAGGCAATGCCCAGTTTACCTGAATCATCAAATATTCTGAGCACATAATGAGATATATATAGAAAATTTTACAGACTGAGGATTCCCAACAACTAACATCCCAAATTTCTAGTGACCCTTATACTGGGGTAACAGTTTTCTTGGTGGGACCTTGTGCTGGATATCAGTATCCAGTGGCGTGAAATCCATTGATTCCTCAAATTATACTATCATCATGTTAAGGATAATATATTCATGTCATTTTCACTGTTCCTTTTTTTATTCTTTCTTTGAGACCCCTATTGTGTATCGACATGATGCATGTGTGCACTAGTGGCTATAGTCCTACATTACCACATTTCCCATGATTGGTGGATTTTATCACTTTCAATGGTGATGTATGTTCCATGATTAAAACAAGATGATGGGATGTAGGGTTACCCTTTAATGTATTACTATTTAGAGATCATCTCTTAGTCCATGTATCCATCATATATTTAATTCATGTTTGTGGAACTCATTCTCAGTGCCATATCTTCATGTATTCTAGATAATTACAATCCTTTTTCCCTAAAATTATGCCTTCATCTTGACAAGGAATAAACCTTTGTTTTGGAGAGTAGTCATGTTGGGTATCATTAGGAATGTCTAATTGTTGGGAACATTTTTTACTTTTGTTCTTCCTCTTAGGGGGGAATATCATATGAAGAATCTTAAGGCAGGAAACGCAAGGCATCTTGTGTCAATAATTAGGTAATTCCATCAGGGGCACAAGTCTTTCTCATATTTTTACATCGGGCATCCCACACATATGCACGGGGTATGAATTTTGAGTTATGAAACAAGTTCTATGTATTATAAAAAAGGATTTGGACATATGGTTGAGAAATATTAGGACACAAATATAACTCCTTTCAGAGGAGGGAAGAAGGATAATGTATTGTTTGGATATTATGAGTGGATTAGAATTTCCCATGGAGTCAGATCCATTTGGTGTTTCATTAGGAGGGACAACCAATGTTTACCAATGGTCCTGATTCCCCTTGAGGAAGACCCAAAAGGTTGATCAGAAAACCCTTTGGGCCAGATTAGGGAGGTGTTTCCCTAGGAGGGAGCTCCTAAGTTTAACATTAGTCGAGACTCCCCTTGAAGTGAACCCAAAAGTTTTATCAGAATTCCCCATGAGGTGGGTTAGTTAAGTTACCCCTTTTGAGGGAGAACATAAGTTTACCATTGGTAAATATTCCCTTGTAGGTTGACCTGACAGGTTTATCAAAATTCTACATGAGTTGGATTAGGGATGTTCTTCCCTAGGATGGATCAACTAAGTTAACTATTAGTTGGGATGCCCCTTGAGGTGGAAATGAATGTTAGATCAGAATTCCCCTTGAGGAAGATCAGATAGGTGTTTCCCTAGGAGGGAGAACCAATGTTTTCCATTGGTAGGGAGGACCATTTAGATAGACCATAGTGGTTGATCAAAATTCCCCTCGAGGATGACCAAAACACCCCTTGAGGTTGACCCAAAAGGTTGATCAGAATAACCATTGAGGTAGATCAGGGAGATTCATCTATAAGAGGGAGCAACTAAGTTTACCATTTATTAGAAAACCCCTTGTGGTAGACCTGAAAGGATTATCACAATTCCCCATGAGGGAGTTTAGGTAGGTTCTTCCCTTGGAGGGAGATCCTAATTTTTCTATTGGTCAGGTCTCCCCTTCAGGATAAACTAAAAGTTTGATCAGAATAACCCTTATGTAGGATCAAGAAGGTTCCTCTCAAGAAGGGAGAACCTAAGTTTACCGTTTTTCATGATACCCCTTAAGGCGGACCCTAATGGTTGATCAAAATGCTCCTTGAGGTGGAACCAGGTGGTGCTTCTCTAGGAGGGAGCACTTATGTTTACCATGGGTTAGGACACCCCTTGATATAGACCTAAAGGGTTGATCATAATTCCCCTTGAGGAAAATCTGGGAGGTGCTTCTCAAAGAGGGAGCACCAAAGTTTACCAATGGTTAGGAGGCCCATTGAGGTGGACAAAAAAGGTTGAACATAACTCCTCTTGAGGAGGATACAATTGGTTCTTCCCTAGGAGAGAGAGCCTAAGTTTAAAATGTTTTTGGGACTCCCTTGAGGTTGACCCAAAAGGTTTATCATAATATTTCTTGAGGTAGATTAGGGGAAGATTCCCTAAGAAGGGGCACCTAAGTTTACCACTGGTTGGGATAGAACCTCAAGAAGGCATCTTATATACCCCTATTAAAATATAGAGATAAACTCCCACATTTTTTTATTCCACAGTTTAAGTTCAAGGGATAGTACTGATCCATTCATTTTAATGTCATGTAGTAAGGATTCTTGGGTCCCGAAAGGATTTTAAATGAGGGGTGGTGTGTGGATTTCATATTTAAGTTTCCCTTTGCAATAGGATTTATATTTGTTGAAGTGGTCTGGGGATTACTTATTTAGATTCCCTCAGTAACTCATTCCATGTGAGTGGTAGTGGTTTGGGGATCATCCTATTCCACTCACTGATGGATAATCTTGTTCTTTTTGCACAAGGTGAGACTGTATTTTTATATCACTTGTTGAGGAAATTTGCATGAATTTAAATAGAGTATGGTTTGGATGTTGAACTAGGATGTTTTATGGCTTTCATCTTGGAATTGGGTAGGCTCACTGCTTACCCACGGGTCTTATATGACAACCACCCATGTGTCTTTGGGAGGCACATGATATTAGTGTGATCGTGGAAGAGTTTCCATTGACAATGTCCACATTAGTGTCCCTATTCATAAAAGGAAAAGTGGTTAGGGTACCGGTGATTATAATAAAGTGGTAGGTGGGAGGCTCAATCCAAACTTGTGTTGATGTATATAGAAACGTTAGGGGGTGGAACGGGTCACATAGGGGCTCAATAGGCAGCTGGATTGGTCCTGGATGGGTGTAGGGGTCCTGGGCACTCACCCTTCATGAAGGAGGGTATGAAGAAGGAAGGCATCTTAGAGAGACCTCAGAGAGGGGATTCCAAAATCAAGGGACTTTTTAGGGAGTTTATTCAACAATTCTAATGGCCTCATGATGTTTCAGTGCTCCCCAAAGAAGTATGGTTCATAAAATATGGTGAAACTTCCTCAAAGGGAGTACTTGATTCATGATAGGAGTGCTTCATGAACTCCCAAGTGCCTCATAGGGCCTTATTCATTCACTAAGGGCTTAATAATTCATCAAATTAATCCCCACATTAGGTGAATAATATTAATAACATAAGGTAGAGAGTTTAGTAAAGCATTCATAACTTGGGGATCCATTTTCATCTTTGCTCATGAACATGAGGCGGTTCATGAATCAAGATCGATTCAAAATCTGAAAAGTTGGTAACCATTGATAAATCAAGGAATGAAGGGCATATTTATTTTAAATGGACCTCACAAATGTTGGAATAATTTTTCAAATAATTATTGTGCTTCATGAATTGGTGTGGCTTTTTAAGTTGAATGTATTACTTATAAAGCCACTGTCAACATTTCGAATGGTCGTGAAGAACTCCGTGAATTTGATAGTCATTTCATAGAGGTTTACCATAAATCCTTCAAACATTATGAGGGTAATATTACCTTCCAAGGATCATATTGATCTACTTCCATTCATTAATTTTCTGGGTTTCATGAATCAGACACCATAGAGGGATTTTGTGTCGTTTTGTCACAGATTCACTTCGAAGTGACTGTGATTTCCCCAACTATTCATGTGGTATGTGTATTTTGGAAAAAACAAGATAAAACCCTTATTTATTAATTAAAAAATATTTTTTACATTATTATTACATTATATTATTATTATAAAATATTAGTTAATCATTCAAGATATAAATACTACAAAATAATTCTTGTATGTGGTAAAAAAGACTGACACGTGATCATGTTATAATGATTTAATAAGTTAGAAATTTTTTTTAAATAAAATTAATATTATTATTAAATAAGATTATACATTTCATAGATATCTTTTAAATTCATAAAATTAATTCTTAGAACTATCCATGTAGTGTGGTGATGTAAAATGAATGTATCCTTTCATGGTGGTGGTAGTCTGCACCAACATACAACGGTTCCATATCTCAAAAAATTAGATGGAATGAAGTTATTTGATAAATTATAATTTTATAATAATAAAAATAAAATATTAAACATATTAATTCCTCAAATATATCATAATTTCTAACCATGAGAAGAATTTGATAAAAATAAACTACATCGATTCATGGAGGAGGTAGTCTGCATGTACACAAGATCGATGTTTTTTTATTTTTCATAGAGGATTAAAAGGATTAAATAATGGGTGATGAATTAATATAATGATATTAAATAATATTATTAATAATGGAATGGTTAAATTAGGTTGGGTAAAATAGTTTTGGAATAATTTTATTAACAAGAAAATACTAAAATTTAAGAAATAGTAACACTTAGAACTCGCGATTTTTCTTGGAAATATTCTCATAAATGGAGGGTTTAGTAGCTATAATTGAGATTGTAAGATTATTAAATTTAATTTTAATTATATGTGGATAAAATATACTATTTTCATGATGTTAATTTAAGGGTAAGTTTTATCATGATTTTGTATAATTGACACCCTTTTTAAAGTGAAAAAATGGATATTTATTGAATACCCATTATTTTTCAATAATGGAATGATATTATTAAATGGTAAATAGATTGAAAAAGTGATAAATGATTTATTAAATGGTGATATAATGTCTCTCAATACTCTACCAATCCGTCTAACACAATATTTATACATTTTTCAAGACATTACCATAATATTTTTAAATTTTACCCATTGTGTTTTCGCCTTTGTAACTTATTCTTAAGAAATTAATTTATATTTTAATTAAAATATATGGTAACCCCTGTTACCAAATTACAGTATGATGAACCTAAATATAGTTTAAATATAATATATCTCAATTTATGAATAATAAAAAGTAAAATTAAAACATTTAATACTTTGAAAAATTATTTTGTAGAAAACAAAATTCACCATTAAGTGTTCTTGATCACACATTACATTAATTACTAATAAAATGAGTTATAAAATATTTGAATAAATTTTTAACTATGATATCAAAGTATTTATAAAAAAATAAAACATTATAATTTATTATAAAAAAATTTCTTAACATTACAAAAATATTTCATCAAAAAATACCCTTTCACGATTATCATGGTAATTAACATTAACATTATTCTTAATAATCATAATTTTATTCCTAAAATTAAGTTTAACATATCAAATAATTTTAAACGTTTAATCTAAGATATAATATCCTCTTAGATATATTATTTTCTATGATTTATGAAATTTAATTTTTAATAAAAGTGGAAAAACGTTGTTGAGTGAAAAATAACACTTCTGATTCCAAAATGATATACATGGGTTTTAAAAATTCAATATAGTGTTTTAAATAAGTTATTTTACTTTATAAATATATATTTTATAATGTTTTAAATACATTAATCACCTAATATTATTATGATAATTTCAAAAAAGTGAGGTATTATCAAAACTGATATTTTTTTACTATTCACAAAACAAAATCAGTTATTTTAGAAAAAATGAAAAAAATTCAACTTTGGATAATTTATATTTACTAAATTAAAAATTTTGTGTTGTTTTTTTAAAATTAAAAATATAAAATTTAGAAATTTATCTTTTAAATGAAAATTTTATATATAAAAACAATAAGTTCTTTTATTGAAAATTTCCTTTTTAAAGCATTAAGTGTTCCTAGTCATATTTTTTAGGAATTTTCTAGTTTATTACAATGATTTTGATTTATATTAGTTTTAATTATTCTTATTTTTGTATAAATAATAAATCATTTTCAATCATATAAGTATGATGTTTCTTGTTGAGAAAGATATCAAACATGGTATTTATTTTGAAAACATAAATATATAATCCAAAATCCTTGGGTGTTGTATTTTTTCACCATTGTATAAATTTTTCCCTTATAATTTTAATTATTACGTAGTAACAAAAATATCTATGTATATAAAAAAGATATATGTGATGAAATATATAATTTCTATTAATATTTCAGCTTTATAAAATTATTAAATTAATATATTTCCCCCCATATTATGTTACTCTAAATATTTGGATTTTCTTTCCTCATTTTAGCTAAACATCCATAATTATTAGGTATCACAACTCTTATATTATAATCAGTTTTTGAAGAGAAATCATAGTCATATTTATAAGAATATAGGATCATGGGATGCATTGAAATGTGATTGTACTATTTTGGAAATTAATATAGATTATATATGGAGAAAGTTATTCCATTACCATAACCACATAATAATAATATTATTATCATTTCCATAAAATTAAACTCAGGATGCAATAATTTTATGAATACAATTTTACTAAGATAATTTGATATCAAATAATTTTATTGATTATTTTTTTCTCCTAAAAACTCATTAGGTATAATCTAGTGGATATAACTAGATTAAAAGTTCATGACCACAACTCCAGAATTGATGGTGATGGTACCTTTTACCCTTTGTTTTTATAAATAACATTTAACAGTAGGAGAAGCACATGATTTCCCTTGTCACCTAGGTTTAGTAGGATACTAATGTTATCATCTTTATTTGACACTAGGTTAGGGAATAGTTTTTCAAAATTCCCAAACTTATACACATTGAGACATTGGAAAATCTTCACTTCTATTTCATTAATTGAATTCTTCACCCATGGACATAAATCATGAGATCAATGTCTTATCCTTCCACACTTTTATCACATTATTATTACTTTGAGATATTCTCTTGAGTATTTATTCCTACATTTTGGTCATATAAGAAGTCTAATATTCTATCCTTCATTATCTTTGTCACCTGATATTAAATGGATCTCCATCCTTCTCTTCTTAGTGTATTCTAATTTTTGAAAATAATCATGTTTTTAATCATAAATTCCGATAGTTTGGATATTATAACCAAAATATTTCGACATCAAAATTTATCTCATTTATTTTCTCCTTAGGAAAATTAATACACCATCCTCTATGTGCATTATGAACAGCATTCCTCTATACTCCAACCATTTTTAAAACTAAAAGGGTTAATCAAAAGTGATCAATAAAAATATCATAGGGGAATTAATATAGATAACCTAATAATAATTTTATTTCAGGATACCTCCCATTATGTCACTATGATGTTTCCTTGTACTTATTTATGTTAAAATTTTATCACTTTATTTTATATTATTTTCTCTAATTTGGGTTTTACAAAAATTTGTCACCCAAACCCCCAATGAATCTGGGAAATAAATATTTCATTAATTTTTTAGAGAGGATTTAAACTAACCAATGTATATTTACCTGGAGGGTCTAGTCATGTTTGTAGTCTTAATCCCACTTATCATTAATTATAGTGAACATTGAGTCCATTCCCAACCTACCTTTTTTTGGGTCATTATCCATAGGTGCATCTATTCCATAGTCGCATCCAATTTCAAGTATCATGAGAGAGATTCAATTTCTAGGAGAACCAGAAAATACTTACTCTACCATAAAACTTATGATGTTATCCTATATATATATATATATATATCCCTTAAACTAATCCTTAAATGTTTTAACCATGTTTAACTTATCATATTCTCCAAAATAACTAAATTAGTCCCAAAAAAACTAAACCATACTCTAATACCAATTGAGACACCCCATAACTATGCTCCAAAATAAGGTAATAAAGTAACATGTTCATTAAACACTTTCATTTATACAAATTTATAATACTCAATATAAATATATCTTTATTTTACATTTTTCCTTATGTTAAACATTTCATCCTAAAAATAAATAGACAATCATGAGAGTAGAAGGTCTAGTGTATTAATTGATTATTTATATAAGAAACTTATTTTATGATAATTATAAAAATTTATCCTAATAAAACAACCCTATACTCCCTTATATTCCTCTTATAAATTTTAATCATCTTAAAAAATTATAAAATGAACCATATAAATGTGTTGATGTGAAACACACAATATGGGAAAACTTATCAATATGTTATTAATGGATATATCAATATAATATGGGAGAATATGAGAAGGTCAGAAATATCTTCTTAAAAGAACATGTAAAAATAATAGATTCCTACAAGGCATGATGTAAGTCTAAAAAACTCAAATGAACAAATATGTATCAAGTAATTAGACTTTAAAATCAAGAGACAATAATTATGATTCAAGAAGTTTGACAAGGGAACATAACATATTCCCTTGAAAACATAATATTGTGAGTAAAATCACCCATGATCACCCTTAATGTTGCAAAAAATACCATTAAATATAACGTTTATGTTTTTAAAAAAATCAAGGTATATCCACCCTATAAGGGGTAAACAAATCCTGGTATGTCGACCCATTAAGTTATGAATGAATTTTATTATTTAAATACAAAATTCTATAAAAAATATATGTTTGTCCAAAATAAATTTTCTTATGAGATATAAAATCGTACCCAATGCATTGGAGGTATTTAATGGACCCAAACCATGAGAGGGATTTATTGGACCAAAACTGTCTCAGGTCCTTTTCAGACTCATTCCATCTGGAGGCTTTATGAGATCCCAACTATCTCAATGATTTGTTAGAAACAAAAAATATTAGACTTTTATCAGACCGAATCCATCACATAATGATAATATATATACATGTTTTTTGTACAAGAAATCAATCCAATATCAAATCTTGAAGAACCCATTTAATGAAAATGGGATTTATTCCATTTCAAAATAGAATATCATAATGTTATATTAAAATTACATCAGTTGATACCAAACATTCAATCACCCAAAATGAGTATTTTATAAAGAAATAATTAAAGAATAATATTAAATAAATCTTAAAATAACCTTTTTAAAATTTGTCAAAACATGTCCTAAAATCAATAAATAATAGATCATATTAAAAAATATAGTTTTTAAAAGATTAAAAATAATTCATTTTCAAAATGATTATTTATAAAGAAATCTGAATAATTGACCCCTAGAAAAGAAAAAATTCTTTCAAATAGGTTAAGTAAAAAATAATAAGTTTACATTTAAATATAATATTTAATAATATATTATTGAAAATATAAGAAAAAGTCAAATTGTGATGTGAAAATATAAACTTTTAAATAATAATCATTAATAATGGATCCTTATAAAAGAACTAAAGGTTAAAAAAGGATATGTGAATTTTTTTACAAACATTTAATTTTAAAATGAATCTTAAATAATAGATATTTCAAAATAAATAAAGGATATCATAATGGAATGCATAGAGGAAGAGAAAACCATTTATTATTTTGAAATTAAATTTTTGAAAACACATATTGTTAAGAGAGTAAAATAACAGTATTTAAAAAATTAGGGAAGGAAAATATTATGTTTTCCTAAGTTAACACATAATTAGTTTTCCAAATATATGAGATAATAATGGTGAGAAAGGAAAATATGGACATAGAGGGAAACCATCATTAAAGATGACAGAAATTATTCCTTACAATGATATACTTTTTATAGGGAATATGTTCATCACATTAGAATGATTGAATCGAAAGTTTCATTTAACATTGAAATAAAGAGAAAATATTTTGAATTCAAATATTATGGTGGAAGAATAAAATTATACTACAAATAAGATTAAAAAAATTACATCTCCCTCTCTCATAGTTTTTTTATGATCACCAGAACCCATTTATTTTTCTAAAAATTTCATTGATTCAGTTTTACTCATATATTTTATTCCATAGTTATTGATTCAAATGACCCAAATGATAAGATTAATGTAAATTTAGAGGCATCTTGGTGATCTAGTTGAATAATTGTACATATATTAATTCACATATCAAGACAAAATATTGACGTTAGAAGATCAATAAATGAGCTTACGTGGAATTTATGGAGGCTCTTATTGAAGGTATAGTAGTTCTAGTAGTATCGAAAAGTTGGTCCAGGTTATCATTTAGTCAGTTCTATATGTTGAGAAACTCAATTGTACAGAACACCCACTGGCCTACTAGTGGTGTGCCACTGGCCTACCAGTAGTAAAGGTAGCATCTCATCATTCCTCCTTGAGACCATCGACATGATAGTGGTGAGAAATTGCTCGCTGATATCAATTCAATAATTTTAGTGTTCCCCAAGTTTTCTATTAGTTAACTAATTGAGTCTATTGGGTTTCTGGTGGCATTGAGATAACTAGTATAATGATGGATTTATTAATAGTCCAATGGTTGAAATTTAAGTATTCTTTATCTTCATTACACTCGATAATTTCAATATCATTCCCATACCTTTTAGAGGATCTAAAATGAGACTTGATGTAGAATAGAAGTGACACTTTATTAGCAGAATTTTCATTCTATATATTCGATGTCTAATCACTAGAAATGTTAAAATCCTACCAAAGAGACAATCTTATATCTAATATCTCAAAGTCTCGAACAATTACTCTTAATCTCTCTATCATTTTGTATTATACTTCCATGATATTTGGGAGCGGATTCGTAACATGTTTTCCAAACAAAACCCCTATATTTTAATCAACTTCTTTAGTGGTTTCTCACTACCACCAAAGTGGGGGATTGATTCCTTGGATTTTGTCAAAGCTCAAGAGGGTTCCCATAATCCAAAATTATAAGGGAATGGTTTCTCAATCACTATCAATATCAATGTTCTAATAACTGAAAACTCTCAATTTTAAGGGTGGAGACATGGGGGATCACACTGATCTATTTTCAAACTCCTTTATCTTACTGTTTTCTCTCTCTCTCGTTATTTTATGAATTTCATCTTTCTTAATCAAAATATATAATTTCATAAATTCAATATAATCATTTATTTTGTGGTTACTCTCTTAATATAATTGTATATTTACTTTATAATATGAATCGAATTTACCAATTAATCATTTTATCAATTTATCAATTTATCATTTCAATATACATTATATTTTAATGTATATTGAACTTTATATTCTGATTTAATTTTTTTACAAAGTGAAATTCAACCCCCCAAACTCCTTCAATTTACTCTAACTGAAAATATGTATGTAAGGATACTTTTTTTAAAATAATTTTTTAAATATGTTTAATATTAATGGATAAAAACGTTTGATATTTTATTAATGGAATCTAATTTCTATTCTCATGCTTCTATTTTTAATTGCACAGATTATTCCTATTAGAAAAAGTTTTAGTCAAACATTGTTAGTAGTTTTAAATACCCTTTTGAAAATGGTGATTCATAAATATATTCCAACTGAAGAACCCAAATATAAATGTATTCCCAAATGTATTAAAAAAATTGATCTTAATATAAAATCTATTAATTTATTACATTTTGGTCATGATAAAAATGATTTTAATCATGTTTATACATGTAAAAATGATAATAAAATAAGGAAATTGATAGAATCTATCCATGATGGAACCAAAAAGGTTAATGATACTTGATTGTACATGTATAGGAATGATTTTGAAAGATTTTATATATATATATGTGAATCCATTACTAGTTTTTTTACTCAATTCACTAAAATTTTCTACGATCAAAATTTTATTGGTGAATATTTGTCTATATAATAACCAATAACAAAGATACGTATGGTCCTACCAAAACATGGGAACGCAAATATTCTACCATACAAAAACTTTAGGATGTGATGAAAATGTAAATGAAATATCTAATAAAATCTTTACTTACATATTAAATTAATAAAAAGCGATAAGCTTAAAACGAGGCTAAAAAATACAAAGATATAAATAAAAATGACCTCAATATCTAGAAATGAAAATTTATCCAGAGGTAAAGGTCATGAACTTTTTCAACCCAGAAAACAGTGGAAGAATTTCATAAATATGAAGAAATTTTCCAATCGACCCCATAAGGTAAATCAAAATGTATTATCAAAAGTGACATTCTATGAATATTTGAAAATAGGTTACATCATGCGGGAATACACCATATACACAAAGAAGATTAAATAAATGAAAAAGATATGAAGGATTTCAAAGTTACATACTAGAGTGAAAGTGATGACTCCATGTACTCATCTTCTTAAAAAATATCAAGTGATAAAAGTCCTAATGGATTTATAGAACATGTTAATGAAGGCATTAAGGTTATTTCAACTATTCTGATTTTATCTTCTTTCTCTTCTTACCCTAATTACTCTCACTCCACTTTTTCCCATTACTCCAATTTCCCTTTCATTTTTAATACGTAAAATACAATAATTATAAACTCAAATATGGTTTTCAAATACTTTCTAGTTTATATATGGATATTGATAAGAAATACAAGAAACAATCTAATGATAAATATCATATTTAAAAAGAAAAGGAACAACCCATTAAATAAAAAATAGTTATACATGAAAGATAAGAATCAAAAAATGTAAATAAACTCAAATATACCATTAAATACATCAAATTATGAAAATAATATAAATTAAATATTGGAATCTTAAATAAATCTAAAATAATAGTTCATTCTTGGCTTCACAAATAATTTAAGTACCTCAAAATATCCTTCAAAAAATATTTTTATTTACGGCTTCTCACAAGAAAAAATTTTCATTTTTTATAAAGGAATTGGTTATTTAATTTATGAATAAGAATGAACCAATGATCAATATGGGAGAATAAAATAATTTCACATTTTAAAAAATATTTCCAAAATGAAAAATGCATGAAAAGAAAATATGGATTACTAAATCATTTGTGGATAACATTAATATATTGAAGTTCATTTGACTACCAAAACCATTCAAAATATGATTTTGTAGGAAATGTGAGTTGATAGAAAATAACAAGAATTATGGTATGTAGATTGTGCATTATCAAGAAAAATGAGTGGATACCTCTTCAAAAAATTTTAAATCGATAAACTAGAAGCTGGTTACATCACCTTCGTTGACAAATATAAGGGTAAGATAAGTCATGAAGGTACAATCGTTTTTTCAAAAACAAATTTCTGTTTTAATTTTCTTAGAAGTATAGAAATGAAATATTCTATGAATTAGTGAATATTTTTATAATAGATATAAATTTTATTTTGAAAATGAATTTTCCAAATATTAAAACACAAAATGACAATATTTTTTACCATTCCCATTTTTTAAAATATTTATACAATCAATTTAAAATATTTTGATGTCCAAATTTTCAAATTATTAATTGAAATATATAGATATTTGTTATTTTTTCAAAAAAATGTTAGTCACTACAGGAAACACCCACATGTAAAACTCCACTATTATCCAATATTCAAAGAACAACAAAATTTAATTTCAAAAACTAAATCATTTGTGACGCATTCCAATATGCTAAGAAAAAAATTATATTTTAGATATAAAAAAAGGAACATATACTTCTAAATCTTTTGAATTAATGAGTATTTATTTATTCAGGTCGTCTCAAATTGAATGCCAAGGAGGAAAATCCAATCTTTTTTCTTTTTTTTTCTTTACAATATTTTATTAGAATTATTTATTATCTCGTAAAAGTGACACCTAGAAATTCATCATCAAGGTTTCTACAAAAAAGATGAAAATGATTTTTTTTAAATTATTTAAATTTAAAGTGATCATGGAGAATAATTAGAAAACATTTAATTTAATGATTTGTGATCTTCCCAAGTCTACATTGATTCATTTTCTTCTCCTCAAACCCCTTACCAAAATAGGGTAGTAGAGATGAGAAATATATATATACAATAAATAATTATTATTCATTTAAATAGATATAGTTTTCCCATATATTTTTTGGTTGATGCCTTGAATATTTCTAGTTTTATCATTAATTTCGTTCTCATAACATATTTTCTAAAATAATATGCCATATGAACTTTAAAACAATAAAATACCATACATTAGATGTTTTTTATGTTTTTGGTTTAAATCTATTATTATTAACAAAAAATAAAATAAAAGAAAATTTGATTCAAAATCATATGAAGGTATCTTTCTTGGTACTGTAACTCAATAAAGGCCTACCAAGTCTTTAGAAAAATGCCTAATTTTTTTAAAGAATCAATCCATGTTGTTTTTTAATAAAATTTTTGAAAACAAATTTATCAATATTTTTTAAAAGTTGTTTTAAATGATCCTTCTCAATATAATGAAGTTGAATTTGAACTACTATTTTTTTCAGATTCTTTTCCTATATATTTTTAAAGAATCTAAAATCCATTAACATGAAAATGTAATTGGAAATTTTCATATGGGAACATATATTAAAAGATTGGTCCAAAATGTGGTTGAATACATTTACTTCATCTTTCACTTAGAACACAAAAATATCGAATATTATAATAAATATGAAAATTGGGTTCTTTATATGAAAGTGTAACAACAAAAATTTCCTCATAATTATTTATGGAATCTCATTGAAAGACAGAGTTATCATCCTATTATAGTAACTAAATGGAGTTTATGAATATGTTATATAAATTTTGTAATATATATAGAAATTAAGAACTTTTAAAGGCTGAAGGTTATTACCAAAAAGAATTAATTGAATGTGGTTAAACCTTTAAACTAATCACTCAGTTAGAATCCATTAGAATATTGTTAGATTTCCCATATCACCTCAACTTCAAAATCATTAAAATAGATGTAAAAAAAGATTTAAATTATTTTATTAATGAATACTCTTATGTGAAAAAACCAATAGATTGTAAAATACTTTTTAATATTTTTTTTTCAAATTAACTAAATCATTTATGGTTTTAAACAGTCACCATAGGCATGGTATAAACATTGTTTGAATTTTATTTTATAAAATTGTTTTAAAATTTGAAAAATAGATTTAATGATTTTTCTAAAACATATATAAAATTACATGTTTCTTGTTTAAATTTATGTCCATGTTATGACTATTAGCTCAACCAATGAATCTAATATTTTTAATATTATTTTTTAAGGAAAATATAATTCAAAATTAATTTTATAGGAGAACACAGATTTTTCTTCAGTTTTCAAGTTTCTCAATGAAATTATAATATATTTGTAAACCAATTAAAATAAAAAGATGAAATATCAAAGTTATTTATAATATGTCATAATATGAAAATTATTATTCCCATGAGTAATTTTTGTAAGCTAATTTTTTATAAATTTATAAATCCAGTTTACAAGAAGCTTTATATAAGTATGAATGGTAGTTTACTTTATCTTACTATGACCCAACTTTATATCTAGTTCATTGTTTTTATTTATTATCATTTTAAATAAATCCAAATAAATAAAATTTTAAATATGTTAAAATTATTTTTCGGATTTAAAATGAACCAAAAAACTTGTTTTTTAACTGAATGGTTTTTTTAATTAACTATTTTTTGCGATGCTGATTTTTGAGGATTTTAACTAGATAGGGAATGTTTATGTGGTAATTTCACCTATATGTAAAATACATTGTCTCATGGATAATTAAATGGAATATTTTACTTTATCTTTCTAAATTTGAATTTGAATACATAGCCTCTTAGAGTTTTTGTGCCCAAATAATATAGATGAAACATGCTCTCTTAGGATTTGGCTTACCAATGACCACATACCTATTAAGTGGGAAAAAACCTCTACCATTAATATATCCAAAAATAATATCCAAAATAATCAAAAAAAAAACACATTGACAATAGGAACTATTTTATATAATAAAACTTTTGAAAGGGAGATATATTATTTGAAATTTCTAGAATAGAATATCAGTTTGTTGTTATTTTCACTAAACCCCTAGAAGTTGGTTGTTTCGACATCATTAAAGGATATTTAAGAATTTTACTCCTATGACACATTACATTTGACTATGATCCCTTTATACCATATGTGATATCATTTTAGGGCTATCCTTTTCTCTAAAATCATGAAATTTTCCTTAATAGAGACTTTTATTAACAAATTAATTTTAAAATTAGAAAAAAAAATATCTTATTTTCAGACATTAAAGTTACACTTTCTAAAAAAATTAATATTTTTATATGATTTAATATTTTCAAATAAATTTAATTTTAAATTTTAAATTTTTTAAATTTTTTAATTTTTTTCGAATGTATATAAGTAATTAGGTATGTGGTCTAATTTTTCTGTCAAAAAATTCTTGGTTTTCTCTTTTAATGTTGAATTTATGATGATTAAAATTTTTCTATATATACTTGTCTCTCTAAAAATTATTATTGAGATATCATTGATGAAATGAAAATTGAAAATCGGTTTAATGGTATACTTTCACATTCAAAGGACCTTATTCCTTCCATTTTTCTCAATAGAGATATCGTTCCAAGTTATAATACTGGTCATTAATGGGTGGTATTAAACATCTTAGAAAAGGTGTCTACAAATTTTATTATCTCCCTTTTCTATTTATTATCATTTTTAAATTCTATTATACATATTTTGTAAATTATATATTTTTAAAAAAGCTTTTACACTTACCCCTCTCTCTCTCATTATATTAATGGGAGTTTGGAATTTTAGATATGTTTTCAAAATCTTTTTCATTTTTTAAATATATTGTAATTTAATGAGTTTTTAAAATATTATAATTAAAATTACATTCTTCATATCATTATTTTTTTATTGATAATAAAAATGGGAGGAGAAGTATCTTAATTTTTTTTACTTTTTCACAAAGGGGAAAATGTTTCATATACTCTTATGGGGGATAGATTTAATAAAATTAAAATGGTGACATTTTTTAAAATTTATTATTATATGTTATTTATTAATTATATCTCAAAGGGTGGTATTAAAATTTGTGATAAATGTTATTTTATTCATTATATTGTGATTAATTTATTTTTTTATGGAATCATGTTGAATATATTTTAGTTTATATATTAATAATCTTGAATATATTGATCACTAAAACCATGGATTACATTTTTATATTTTTGACTCTTTATTTACACTTGATATATAGTTTTGTGTTATGTTTTTATGATCATAAAAACATGGGATATTTTTATACCTCACTTCCATGGTGTTTTAATGAATATAACAACTCATTTATGATTTTAAAAATTTCTTTGAGTGATTTATAGTCATCTTTTTAAACCTTTAATTAATGATTTTGATGATATTGAAGAAGATCTTAATTCCAATTCAAAGGCATCTTATTGATCTTCTCAAAGACATAGAATTGTTTAATTCGTGTATTAGGAATATGGAGTTTTGTTGGAAGATCAATATTTAAGCTTTGATGTATGTTAAGGATGGTCCTTATAATGGTGGAGCAGTGAAGGTAGTACTAGCTAGCCAGTATAGGGTGTCGGTAAGCTGGTTCCATATGTACGTCTGCCAAGTTGTGTAGAAGACCCATCGGCCTACTAGTGGTGTACAAGTGTCATCCATTGGTAATGGTAGTATCTTACATTTTCCCCGAAAATCCAACTGTCAGTTAGTAGAAGAACATTATCTCACTAGTACAGGTTCTAAAATTATAGTGATAGAAAAGTAGTCCACCAATAAATCGATGGAGGATATTGGATATTTGTGTGCTAAAGATAGTTTTATTGTGGATGGATTTTTTGATGGTAAAATATTTATATTTTTGGCCTTATTCATCTTCAATTACCTTGATGATTTAAAGACCCTTCATAGTAATTTGAGAGGACGTAAAATAATACCTAAGGTGGATTTGAAGAGACACTAGATGAAAAAAATTCTCTTTAATAGATTCAATGATGAATCAATTGTAATATTAAAATCCTCAGAAAGAGAAAATTATTATTTCCAATATATAAAAGTCTATCACTCTTACCCTCAATATCTCTCTAAATTTGTAATGATGAATTCATGAAATTAGGGAGTGGATTTATAATTTTTTTCCAAAGAAATACTCTCTCTTCTCATTAGCTTCTACAAATGGTTCTCATTATTAAAAAACTGAGGGATATGTTCCTGATCTACCAGAAAAGATCAAGAGGGTTCTAAAAAAATCATAATTTTTAGGGTTATGTTTCTTAGTCACTACCATGATCAAGGGTCTAATAACATAGACCACTAAATCTGAGGGGAGTAGATATAGTGGTTCTCAATGACCTGTTAGAAAAATCCTTATAAAACTATGGTTGATCTCTCTTTATTTTATACATTAAATCATATATCATCGATATATGTAATGTCATAAATTTGATATTATCATTTATGTTGTGATCACTCACTTAAAATACTTTGATATTAACTTTCTAATACATATTGAACTTATCAATTAATACATTTATTGATTTATCACTTATCATTAAAATATTATTTAGATCAAAATTTATCATTACCATTAAATTTTTCAATAATTTTTTTAATAAATGTAAATTTTACCCACTTATTTCCATATAGTTCAACTAATAGGAAAATCATTATAACTCAACAAATGGAGTTAAGTTAACAAAAACCCTTAAAATTTTCTATCTTTTGAATTGAAATCCAATTAAATTATGAAATTGACATGGATCTTTAGACCCTATGAATTTCACGAGTATAAAAAGTGATAATAATTAGGCATTAGTCATTCAATAAATAAATGTAATCATTCACAATAAAGAAAATTTCTTAGGGAATTAAATTTTATACAATAAACCTCTTTCCATGTATTCCCACTAACTCAAACATGATCTAAATTTTTATATTATAAACACAACAACCTTAATCATTTTTTCAATAACCTTATTCATATATATTTAAATTTACACACTTCATTTATAACTATTTTTAAAAAATTTATTAGTTGGTTGTGATTTACTTTCATCATCAGATTATAGAATCATTGATTTCTTATTTAGTAGTAGTATTTTAATGGTGATGTCGACTATTATTTATTATAAATAATTCATCATTACGATATTATAAAAGATACTAGAATCATGGTTTTATAATGGTTAATCATATCCCATTATCATTTCATGTACTATAAAATTATGCTTTGTGAAAATGGGAATTGTAAAGAACTATTTTTTCTGGTTTAACCATCTAATGATGAAATGTTAACAAATATATTAAATATCAATAAAAAATTATAGAATGATTAATATAACTTAAATATAATATTATTACATGATTATAGAATTATATAATATCATATAATATTTAATGATATAAATATTATAATAGTGTTTATATTGGTGGTAAAGCTAACCCAAAAGTGTTATAATGATTTAATGTGTAATGGAATTGTTGGAGAATTCATCTTCATGGTGATTTTGGGTGGGTTTTTTTTATTGAAAAGGTTTGAGGTTGTTGATGAAGGTTTGTTATCAAAGCAGGTTTAATGATGGAGTGTAAATATGAACTGATCTTGTGGATTGTGAATGTTTGATCCTACGGAGTGTGAGATATGTGATCTCATATTGCAAGGCATTATATGTTATTTAGCTGATCTTGCAATGAAATATTGTGATTCACTTAAATACACCACATAATCTTCATAGGATCTTGCAGATAGGTCATGTTAAGTGCATGAATACCAAGAATGACTATCATATCATCTCATTGAGAGATGATGCAATGAACATGAAGACAAATAATGATTATTACAAAATCTCAGGGAGAGCTCAATAAATGCACCTGAAAACATCACATGATTGTCAGAAGATCTCATAGTGAGTTCAAGAAAATCACACTTGATTTTCAATTAGTCTCATTAAGATATTATGTGATGCAAATAAATAAGAAAATATGTAAATGAATGAGTTATCTTGCATTCATTCAAAAACACACTACCACATGATTTTCTTTGTAATCTCATTTTGGGGTCATGAAAAGCATTAGAAAAAAATGGTGTTGGGTACAAGATTTCCTTTCGATCTTGGGATGGGATCATGAGAATCACATACTTTTTAGTGCATATTGCAATGGGATCATGTAAAGTGCTAAAATTTAATTACACTAACATTAAAATTATCATTGGATCTCATGATGGGATCATAAAGGACACTAAAAGAAAATTATGCTAACATGAATCTTTTTTGACAAATAGTTGGTGATCATGTGAATAGATCACATGAATATCTTGATAAGGATTTAAGAGGTAGTGGAATGGATGGTTGTCTATGATTTTTGTTGTTTAGGTTGTGTATTTATGCCTATAAATACATCAATCCATTCCGTAAGAAGTTATGATTTTTAAGTGGTTTGATATGAATAAAAAATATTTCCCATGACCTAAAAATGTATTGTGGTAGAGGCTTGTTATCCATGTAATCAGAAGAAGGTCTCATGAGAGGATCTCATAAATTAGTCTCCAGAAGTTAATTATGTGAAGGGTTTTTTCATACATATAAATACATATTAATATCTTGCAATATGTGTGATATGAACAAGGTCTCACAATCCATGTTATATATATTTATTATGATCGACATGATTTGGAGCTCTCATGATCTATGTAATCTGGAGGTCCTGTTAAAGGGGTCTCACACTAGGATCTCATAAAAGGGGTTACATTCCAGTATATAAAAAAAGTGTTACTTTCTAGGGTATCATTGAGAATTTTTTCAGAGGATTCTTAGAAAAAGATGGTTTTAATATAATTGATGAAACAATATAATAATAACCCACACAAGTGTGAATCATCTCAGAATTGATTTTCAGTAGTGTCTAATAGTGTATTTTTGTGTTCACTTCACAGAGAGGGTAGTGATATTTCAAATTATGAATGCTTGTAAACTAGTATGGATAGTGATTCCACTCCAAAAATTGTTATAGTATTGAGTTTTAGTGTATTTAGTACATTGTAACATTGGTTTTTATGATCCTTGGATGTAGCCCAGTGTGGATGAACCAAGTAAAATTTCTATGTCCTTTTCATTTTTTAATTTCTAGTTATACTGTGAAATGATAAAGAGAGAGAAGATATTTTTTTATAATTACAAAATAATATGAGAATACATATTTGTTTTAGTCATTTATGCCCTAATTCACCCCCACTTAATGTATATAACCTAGTTAGGATAATAATTAGTATCATAGGAAATGGTTAAAGTTATAGTTTCTCACTTAGGAGAATCAATTGAATATATCCATAACAACGTAATTATGATCTTCGAGGGAAATAATTTTCAGCTATTGAAGAATAGGATGAAGTTATTATTTTTATCATTTGGTATTGATGAGTTTATAGATAAAATATATTATATTTTATCTAGTATAGATAGTGTATTTTTATTAGAATATAATTATATATAATTGGATATTGATTCTAAAGGAAGCAATTCCTTAGGGGGAGCTTTATGAAACCTAATATACACAATGTTAGCTTCATGTAAGTTATCAAATGATATGTTGGAAAATAATGTAAATATCTATGGAGATGATTCAATACTCTAAGAAGTTGAACTAAATTTTTTGTGTAAAAAAATTATAAAGGCCTACGAATTGACCCTAATTAGATTTTAGAAGCATTTTTCGATCTGGTAAATTTCATTGTGAAAAACATATGTGGTATTGGAGAAATTCTTGAATATGTAATGATAGTTAATCATATATTCAGAAATCATCCACCTCAATTAAATTATAATGTCTATTTAGTAGAGGATAATGTTCCAAAGAATTTTACATTGGATATCTTACACAATACTCTTGTCTCTTATGAGATGAGAAATATTAACAGTGATTCTATGGAAAAAAGGAAAGGAAAATGAAATTAAATTTAACTATATGAATAAGTTCTCTCTTAAATATGGTGAGTAATAAGATGTTATGAATTATGTTAAGTTAATAATTTACTCAAATCATCAAAAGGTAAAAGGATAGTTTAAAGTAAAACATCCACATGTATACTTTATTTTTGGAAAAATCAAACATGTAGTAGAAATGTGTTTAAGATGTTTTAAGATTATATTGAAAATGATGATGAAACTACCAAGAATAATTCTTTGGCTAGTGTGAAATTAAGTAATAATACCCTGTATAATTTCATTATAAATAAAAATCTAATTTAGTAATACAATGATTTTTCAGAACAATTTTAGGTTAAAGATATGGAAGACTGTAAGGTTCTTGAAGATGTTATGGTGGTAGTTGTAGGTAACTCCCAAACAAGGGGAGCAAGTGATGATAATGAAAGAGAATTCTAAGTAAGTGTTAACATCTAGGGTGAACTAGAGTATTATATTCAAGAGATATATTTTTGGATATCCAAAAAAAATAAAATTAACAGGGTGATTCCTGATGCTATATTCCATATGCAGATGCTGGAAGAATAGAAATCTATGCAGAATGATGAAGGTGGAAAGATTATATATAAAAATATTAACAGCTAGGATAAATTCATTGATTTAAAACTCAAGGATGAATAATATAACTATGTTGTCAATAGTATGACTAAAAAAATAAACTATCAAGCCAAATGTATCAAAGAAAATGTGGAGGAAGTTTTCTTCTTATGAATTGAGGTGAAGGATATAAAAATCATGTTCTTTATTACACATTAATTCCTAATTTATTACCTAAAAGTACACCTCATACAACCTGAAAGATAAATAAGTCTAGTGTATTTCGGAATTAGGTACATATTATTACATCTTAAACATGGGATACAATAACATTATTGAAAACTTCCTTAACATGCTTTTAAATTTACATGCATTTTAAAACTGCATGGGATAACCTCAGGACAAACATAAGAAAGTGGTGAGATATAAATTATAGTTAGAGAATATACATTTCATAAGGTGATATATGTAAAACAATAGTAATATAAATAGGGCCTATAAATAGTGGTAATCATAAACTTGAAAAATGACACATGATATATAATGATAATTATAACATGGGAAATGTGGAAACAACTTAAAACAATGCATCATAAACATATGTCATAGATAAACCTCCAACAAATAATTGTGGACCAATTACCATAAATGAATGAGTTTCACTCCCTAACCCAAAATTAAATCTCATGTGAACAAACAATACCCAACGCATTGTAGTATTATATAATTTTTGATGCACCCATCACATTCATTTCATTCTCATTCTTAAGTGTGCAAGAAATATCATAAAACATGGAATCATTTTTTATTACATTTTATTACATGAAAATGGAGTTTGGAATAATAAATGTAAGTACTAATTAAAATAGCTATAAGTTTATAAAATTTAACACCCTTGATATGAAATTGGTATGGTATTAACTACACAATATTTTTTGGTATGGAAAATCATGGTGAAACTTCGGATGTATAGTTTCATCACATAAAAAAATCATAAAATGGCTTTATGAGAGATAAAAGGGGTATATAATCATTTGGAAGAATGGTACAATAATTGGAATATGTAATAACATATCCCATCATATGTAAATGAAGATAAAATATATACGGTAAACAAGATATTTGAATAAATAGGAGAAAGGAAAAGATCCCTTACATGAGTGTGTGAGTCGAAATGCTTGGGAGGGGCTTCTTGAGATCTAGGGGAACCTTTGGATGACTCTAGAGAGTTGATGTAAGAGTATGGACGTTCTCCAAGAAGTTTGTGTGAAGATTAATTGGATCTTGTGTGGGTTTATATAGGAAAAGAGAGGTATTTAGTTATTATTTAGGTTTTGGACTTTACATAATAAAATAACCAAAACCACAAATCATCCCATGGTTTTTTCCAATTGATTCTAAAAAATTGAAGTGGTTATAAATATTTTATAAGTCTAACTTAATAAAATAATACCCTTTCTTATGTAGGGGTGAGTCATGCTCTTAATGAAATGGTTTTTAAACCTTAAAATATATTAATGGTTTTTGAGTATTCGAAATGAATTTATAAATTTAATAAAATAAACAAAGCATAAAATAATTATAAATAAAAAATATATATTATATCTGGAATATCCTTTATAGTACTTCTTACAACACTTATGGGTTATTATTATTTCATAATACACAAAGTATATTTATACGGCATTTATTTTCTATGTGAAAATTACACTATTTCAAAAAATTATGGAAAAATACCATTGTATAATTTCAACATTATGATTAAAAAAATAATATTCATTTTATCTAAATAATTTTTTTAAATACTTTATTTTTCCCATTTAAAATAGTAATCGATGTTTATAGAGAAATAGTGTGTTTTTTGAAAATAACAGTTTTTTAACCCATATAAAAATTACGTTTGACTTCATAAAAATAATATGATCATTTATATTTAATAAAACATATTTAATAATTATATTTTACTAAAATATTATTATTCTAAAAAATCCATCATTTAAACAATATAAATTTCTTAATTGAATTTGAATACTTCCCAAAAATAGTATTTTCGTTTTATTATATCGAAATTAAAAAAATTATGTAACCATAATAGGATGAAAATATTTTCGTTATTTGATAAAAACATAATGTAAATACTCATAATTATTGGGTCTTGATACATATATCTTAAATAAAATAAGTAATTTTTTAAGAGTAAGGTGTGTGATGGTGAAAATTTCATGGGGTGGTTCGTTATACATGATTTCGGTTGTGATCTCAATGAGGTTGAACTTATCCAGTAAATGGGTTCCCCAATGCTTAAATTATTGGATATAAACTTGGTATTAGTCAATGGAAAATCCTAATGATTTTATCTCCCTCATAATCTCAAATAAATGGGCTTCATAGGGTATAATTCTACTTGTTGAGGAAATCACATCCTTTGTCTGTGACAAATAGATTTGTTAAAACTCTATATTTATACTAATCATGTTATCATTGTTTAAAAATTATATTATCAATTGTAATGATAGTTAACGGTATTTTAAATACAATTAGATATAATAAAACAAAATAAATATTCTTTTTTCTATAACCATATTACAGAATAAGACATTTAATTAAACAAAAGGATAATTTTACTTATAATGGTTTGAGTCATTGCAATCTTTTCACTTAAAAAATATCACCCTTGAAATTTTCATTTCTCACACTAAAAAAATGAGGTTAACACTACTTCATCACATTCTCTATTTCCCACATCACATCCTCAAACTTTTGGTTTCTCCACAACAATTTGACCTGATGTATTGTATTATTTCGTAGAAATTTGTCTCAATGATGTAAGATATCCACCCACTTCTCCTAATATGATATATCATTATCCAATTATGCCTATTCGTGATTGAGTAATTGTGAGTGTTTTGGTATGTACTTTCTCAATATAGATACATGGAATACATCATGTACTTTTCATAGGTTATGCGGGAGTGAAAGTTTGTAGGCCACCGCTCTGATGCTATCATGGATCTCAAAGGGGGTTATGTATCTTGGACTATGCTCTAACTTATTCAAAAATCTCATCAACTTATTATATGGAGGTATTAATAGTAATACCATGTATCCAATGTCAAACTATAGTTCTCATTGATGAATGTAATCATGGCTCTTATGTCAACTATGAGCATCCTTGATGAGATACTGAATGGTTTTAACCTTTCTACCATTTCCTCGACCATTTTAGGACCATATAGTTTTTATTCCCTAACATTGTCTAAAGATACAAGTGTTCTGTACCACATACCATAAATGGATTCATATTAGGATATTTGGATTTTTGAGTGGAATTTTTTTTATAATAATTCAACCAAAGGTTGACATTTTTTTTAGAATTCTTTGAAGTTCATAGGAAATTCACTCAACATGTATTCCAATGTCTGAATAGTCTTATTAGACATTCCATCAGTTTGGGGATGATATTACATACTAATTTTCATATTAGTTCTTATATAATTTTGGATACTTTCCCATAATGTTGAGTTGAATTTTGGGTCTTGATTAGATACAATCGATAGTGGTACTTCATGCAGCCTCATCACCACTCTGATGTATATCTGTGTAAGTTGATCCAACGAGAAAAAATCTCAAATCAAAATTAATTGTGAATTCATTATAATATGATCCCCCAAAACCTAGATGATATTGTTTCCTATATATTTATTTAGAATTTTGGTGACAAATTCGATGGTGTTGTCTTACCATTTCTGTATAGTTATGGCTGATGGTTTCATCATCCCCTTAAATATTTTCATGTTGACCTTAACTTGCTGATATACAAGAAATATTGATTTATATTCTTTGATATACTTCTTCATATTGTCCAACCATTAGTGTTCTTAGAGATCTCAATAAATATTTTTACATTTATTACTGATAGAGAAGGTTTAGATTTGTTAATCATCCAACAACTCCTTCTTTAGCATAAGATTTTACAATAAACATACTCATTACCCAAATATTACAACACCTTCTACATTAACATTAAACTCGAAGTATTTCACTTTTCTTATAGTCTCTAGTTTTTTTAATTCCTAAATCATCTCTTTGAGTATCCCTTAAGCTCTTTGTAAAATATGGTTGAGCAATAATTTGTGAAAAATTTGTTGGTGTTCCATCCTTTATGATTTCCATGTCCATGCTTTAGAAACAAAAGAAGATCTAATCCCTATAAATTATGTCAATGATAGAAAATATGGGTCATTTTTTACTTAGAGCATCTTCTACTTAATTCAGTTTACCAGGATGGTAGTGGATTGAGTAATCATAATCCTTGATCATCTCTAACCATATTCACTAGTGCATATTCACCTCCTCCTGGGGATTTTTTGTTCCTTATATGTTTCAAACTTCTCCAAAAAGAGATAATTCTTCCATATTTTAAAAGTTAATATCACTAGATCCACTCCCATATCATGCATTGGGTAGTTCGTTTCATGAAATTTCAACTTCCTTTATGTATAAGCTATCACATTGTCATTCTGCATAACCACATAGCCCAATTCCTTCTTCTAAGTATCACTGAACACCATGAAACTTTCTCCAATTGTGGGTTGTGTGAGCATAAGTGCAGTGATAATCCACATTTTCATCTCTTTAAATCTCCAGTCACATTCATCATTACTAGAAAAAACAATTCCCTATTCAATTATCTTGGTTAGAGGGTTTAAAATTTTTGATAAATTTCCCACAAATCAATGGTAATACCCATGTAATCCAAGGAAATTACAGATATTTGTCATAGGTGTTGGCCTTAACCATTCGTTAATTTCTTATATTTTATAAGGGGCCACATATATCACATTTCTTATGATGATATTTCCCAATAATGATACTTACTTTAACCATAACTCATATTTTTTGTACATTGCAATAAGATTATCCTTTTTCAAGGTCTTTAGAACAGTGCTCATATGATCCTCATTCTCCTCCATGGTTTTGTATAAAATTAGAATATCATCTATAAATACTATGGAAAATTTTTTGAGGTAATCTCTAAACATAATATTCATCAAGTCAATTAAAATTTTTGGGGAATTGGTGAATTCGAATGGCATTACTATGAACACATAGCACTCGTAACTGTACTAAAATTAAACTTGGGGATACCACCCTTCATCACCCTAACATGGTAATATCCCAACCATATATCCACGTTAGTTATGTATTATTCTCTATGTAGCTAATGGAACAAGTCATCGATCTGTGGAAGAAGATATTTTTTCTTTATCGGGATCTTGTTGAGATCATGATAATCAATGCAAATGCATATCGACCCATCCTTATTCTTGATAAAGAGGATTGGTGCACCCCATGGTGATGCTCTTGGGTGTATGAACCCTTTATCCATATTATATTATAGTTGTTTCTTCAGCTCCTCAAGTTCCACAACATCCAATCTATATGTATTATTTGATAATGGTAACGCCTCATGTATAAGCTCGATTAAAAATTCAACCTCTCATCTTGGAGGAAGACTAGTAAATTCTTAGGAAAACACATCAAAATATTCCCACACAAGAAGAATTTTGTTAGGATAGTTCTTTTCTTAGACTCGATCATTTTATCTAAATATGCTTATTCATAGGGAAATAATAACCATGGTTGTGATGTTGGTGGTAAATAAGATTCATCCTCCCCCTTACACCTGTAAAGAATCCGGGGTTGATTCGTAAAATAGGGAGTGATTTCCTTCTTGTGGAATTTTTTTTGGATCTACATAAGGAAATAAAATCCATTTTAGGAATTGCATCAAATTCCACCAAATTTAGTATGAAAAGGTTTGATGAGAATTTCAGCCAGAAAATTGTGACAGGGGAGGAGTTATATAATAAAGATGCAATAATTTCACCATTTTTCATTTTCACTGATAAATCCACTTCTTTTATTTGTGGTGGTATTTGAATAATTATACTAATCATTCATGATATGAAATAATGCGTTGAACAAGAATAAAAAATTATGTTTTCTATCCTTGAATGAATAACTAGTATACATATCACCACATCATTGTTAGGATCATCCTTAGTAGTTGTGATGTAAAAAGATCGCCCTTACTTCCTTAAAAGATAGTGATTGTCTTCGAAAACCCTTTTCTTAGTGAATTGGTTTGAAAAGTTACTTGGTTCCTTTCAATTGAATCAATAAAAATGAAATGATGTTTGATCGATGTATTCCTTTACTGTGTCTCATTAGTGGGATTCCCCTATCGGAAATTGCTAACTAGGTTCCCTTTTTTTGCACACCAAAATCATTTCTTCAACCCCAGTTGGAAATTTTTTAGGGTGCCTCTTTCCATACATTTTACAAGTGGGATGTTGAAATTTCTTAGCATCATGAGATTTCTCCATTGGATTTAAATAATTAAACATTACTTTTCTCTTCTTATCCTCATTATAACCCTGAGATTAACTGATATCCATTTCAAATTTATGGGTAATCCAGACAATTTTCTCATATTTTATCAAAGTCATGGATCACTTTGGATTTTTGCAGACAAGGTTTTAGAAGGAAAAAAAAGAATAATTTATCCTTGAATTCAGTGGTGACCAAAAATTCAAAGGCATATTATATATGTATTTTGAAGTTCCACACATATTCCCTGGAAAATATTTATTGAAAATAATTTTCAAGAATGCCTTCCACCAAATCGCTTCAATATTTTTCTCAGGATTTGTATTCTTGATCAACTTACACAACTAATCAGCTTCTCCCTCCATATGATAAATAGTATGTAGAACCTTCTCTTGTTCAGAATGTTGAAATATAGAGAAGATAATCTCAATTTAGTTGATGCATTGTTCCATGATTAAGGGATCACACGATCCATTGAAAGACAGATGATTTTTTTACATAAAGATAAAAGTTATAGCTTATTATTTCTTAAGGTGATTTGGGGCTCCTCCTAATCTAGTATTTTATTCTAAATCTACGTCTACTAAGAGATTATCATCAAAAAATTTCTTATTCCTTCTCAAATCGGGTTGGGAATCTTATGGGTTAGTCATCACATTGCATATGACATTGATTGTTTACCCAAATCCCTATATTTCAAGAAATTTTATAGAATAAAGGGAAAATTAAGGATGATTATTTTTCAAATATTAATAACATAAAAGGGAACACAATGAAAATAAAGGGGTAAATTATAAATTACATTTATTTCATTAATTATGAATTTCTGGACTTCAGGAAATATTATCCATTATCTATTTCGTAAAATATACTCTAATGGTATTTTTTGATGACTTAATAATTGTTCATAATGAGATTATGAATTTAAAAAGCATATCCCCTAGGAGTGTAAACCTTGGTTCACATAAAGAAATGTTGTCACATACCAGGTTACACCTTGTTACGCTTGACACACCTTGTTGGAGTTGTTACCCCTAGGTACATCTATGTTTGAACCATCCCAACTTTTAGTATCCAAATAAGGATTTATTTTATTCATAAGCCACATAATCTATACTTACCAAAATATAGGGATATTTTATTATAATTAGTATTATTCTTAAGTCTTTCTCGATAGTTTCTCTATTCCAAATCCCAAAATTAATAAACATTATTCTCATACCAACTATAGAAACCCTATTATTTATTAAACATTAATTCATGATTTATTACATAAAATTACACATAATACAACTAAAAATATCAATAATTATATTTTATTCAGGAATTTGATATATAGTGTAATATCATGGACATGGGATACAATAATAATATTGTAATCTTCCTTAACATGCTTCTAAAATTCCCTAGCTTTTAAAACTGCCCGAGATTACATGGGAAAAAACATAAGAAATTGGTGAGATATAAATCCTAGTACGGTAGTAAGGATTGAATAAGGTGATAAATTTTAGATAATAGTAATATCAATGGGGAATATAAATACCTGTAATCATAAAAACGAACAATGAGAGATGATATAACATGATATTCGCTACATTGTAAATATGGAATCAACTTAAAACCTTGCATCATAAACATAGGTCAAGGATAAAATACCAGGAAATCATGGATGAAAAAGTACCATGAATAAATTTTCTTCACTCCCTATCCCAAAATGATGTATCATGATACTAAACATTACCCAACACATTAGATCTCTATATAATTCTGGGATCACCCATCACATACACTTCATTCTCAGGAAAAAGTGTTCCATATAGATCATAAAAAATGGTATAATTTTTCATAAGATTTTATTAAAAAAACATGGAGTGTGGAAAAAATAAATTTAATTACAAATTGAAAGAGGTATAAGTGTTTAAAGGTGAAAATAATTGATATTAAATGTGCATTGTGTTCACTACACAATTGTTTTTGTATGGAAAATCGTAGTGAAAATTCAGCAGCATAACGCCATCCCATGAAAATTTATAAAATTTATAGATGAGATAGAAAGGGGTTTATCATAATTTGAAAATAAATTTTACAATAACGTTTAAAATGAATATAATATTCTCTCATAAGTAAATTATTATAAAATACACATGGTAAATGAGATATTTGAATAAAGAAGATAAAGGAAAATATCCATTACCTGAGTGTCTGACTCCAAATGCTTGGGAGGGGCTTCTTGAGAGATTGTAGAACCTTTAGGGGACTCTAGATAGTGTAGAAAACAGTATGGACATGTTCAAATGAGTTTTAGAAAAATAAATGGGATCTTGGGTGGTTTTATATAGGAAAAAGAAGGGGATTTATTTATTATTGAGGTTTTTCATTCTATATAATAAAATAACAAAAACATAGACCATACCGTGGTTTTTACAATGGTTTCTATGAAATGGGAGGGGTTATACTTATTTAATAATTCCAAAGCCCTAATATAATAAAACAGTACCCTTTTATTTGTGGAGGTGAAACATACTCTTAAGGAAATGGTTTTAAAACCATAAAATATATTAATGGTTTTGGAGGATTCATAAGGGATTTATAAAATAAATAAAATACAAATAAAATCGCATTATTTAAAATTTAAAACATAGATTCGGTCATGTATATCATTTATAGTATTTATTACATCATTTTTTTCTCATTATGATGTCCTAATACACAATATATTTATATAGTATTCAATTTTTACCTGAAAATTCGATTATCTGCAAAAATTTTGAGAGATTCACTCATGGATAATTTCAAAAAAGTTATTCAAAAAATTATATTCATTTTTTATGAATAATTATATAAATATGTGCATTTTTTATTTTAAAATAGTAATCATAATTTATTGATAAATGCAAGGGTTTTTGACAATAATAGTTTATGAACCATATACAAATTACATTATAATTACTAAAAAATATATTATAATTTATATTTAATAAAAATTATTTAATAATAATATTTTTTAAAAATAATATTTATATTAAAAATTTATTAATTCATCAAAATAAATTCCATAATTGAATTGTAATTTTACCTAAAAATACTATTTGTGTTTTATTATATAGAAATATAGTTTTCTTGTAAACTAACAAAAAATGATGAAAATATATTAATTATATTATAAAAAAATTATGTACTCATAATTATAGGGTCTTGATACATATCCTTTTAATACTTCAGTAAACACCTTAAGAGTAAGTTTTGTGAAGGTGATACTTTCATGGTACGGTTTGGCATATATGGTTTGGTTTTTGATCTTGATAAGTTTGTCTTTCTCCCGTAAAAGGTTTCTCTCATGATGAAGTTATCAGATCTCATCTTTTTCTTGGTTAATGGAAAATATGAGTGATGTTATCTCTTTTAAAAGCACCAATAAATAGGCTTCATATAGTATACTGCTACTGGTTGAGGCCATCCGTTCATTTTTCTATGTCAATTGGATTTAATAAAACCCTATATTTCTAATAATCATGTGATAACTGTTTAGTGGATATAATTTGAATGGTAATTTTAATTAATGTTATTTTAAATCCAATTGGATATAATCAAACAAAAGAATTACATTTTTATATAATTTTATTAAATAATAATGCATTTAATTAAATCAAAAGGTGAATTTTATTTATATCAGTTTGGGTCATTACAGAGGATTAAGAGAAAATATTGGTTGATGATGTGATATTGGGAAATTAGGTTTCATAGGTGAAAAAATAAGTTAAATTATAATTCATACTTCTAGTAAAATAGTAAAATGAATTTCTAAAGAAAATGTTTTCATATTAGATTAAAATCACTTATATGGATGTTTACCATAAGTAGAAAGTATTAATGATTAATTTCAAAAAAAATATCTCACTCCAAGGACGAATATTGATTTGGGTATGAATAAGAATCAAAATATTTATAGAACTCAAGTGATAACACATTGTATCTGGTGTTTTTACTATGGAAGTATTGGACATTTTCAAAACATATGTTTTATATATAATAGGTATAGATGGGAGTAAGAGAAATAGAGGAAGCTAAAAAGAGTTCAATATTATATCAATGATTTTGATGTTCACTTTTTTTTTATGGGGGATATAGGTAGATTGTAAGATATTTCTCATAAATAATGATAAGGAATGTACAAAATTAGAACCAAATCATTTTCTTTATGTAGTTCAAAGGATCATGGAATGTGATTAGAATGCAACAACAATTTGAAGCAATGCAGCATGTGCTTGAAGAATATCAATAATACCATTCATTATTAATTATGGTGTCAAATAAATGGATCAGAAAGAAAATATATGGGAATGTGATTTTTATATAGATTATCTTAAAAGCATCAGATCACACTAGATCATGGATCATTGATAGTGGATTCCCCTCTCATATTAAAGGAAGTAAGAGTTTGGTGAACGGAGTTTGATATGATGAGTATGGTGTGGTAATATTTTAAAATAATGAAGTTATAAATATTATTGGATTACATAAATCCAATTTTAAGGGTAATGATATGATATGTGCATATTTATTAGTTATTAAATGTCTAAGTCGCAAATTTCTAGTTGTTAGTCAATTGTGTGACTTAGTAATTTCAATAATCTTAACAAAATATTATGTGTCATAAAAGGAAAAGTTTGTTTACTTTTTTTGCAAGGAAATTGAATTATACGGAATCTCTAACATGTGATTATAGAAGAAGATATTTTTTTCCTATCTAAGGAAGAATAAAACTTGTTGTTTCGTAAGTATTTTGTTCATATATGAAAATCATTAGTTGAAAATATAATAAAATGTGGTGTTTCTCAATATCTCACTAATTTACCACATGGTTGTACTCATTAATGGGATGCTTTTCAACAATATAATATTACTCAAAAAACATATAAGGAAAAAAATCAAATGTCATCATGAGTTCTTTAATTGGTTCATATTGATGTATGAGGTCCTATTTCACTAAGATCTATTAATAGGAAGATATATTATGTACTTTTCATTTATGATTTTAATATAATGGAATGAATTTTAATTATCACCCACAAGTTGGGATTGTTTAGTTTCACAATAAATTATCAAAGAGATGATTAAAATATAGTATATTAAAAGATCTATATGTTTTGAATTGATAATGGAAATTAGTTCATAAATAGTAAATTGGAGGATTATCTTGAGAAACATACGATAAGCCACCAAGTTTAAGTTGTAAGAACTCCACAACAGAAAAGAGTGGTTGAGAGAATAAATCATACTATAAAAAACATGGCCATAATTATGGTTATTGATCAAGAACTTTTGATTAAATTTTGTAAAGAAGTAGTATTGACATCAGTGTACATTTATAATAGAGAATTATTGAGTCCAATTAAATAAATACTTCATAAAATCTATGCTATGTAAATAATCCAAAAATAAAATACTTTTTATATTTCATAATTAATTAATTTATTTTTAATATGGATAAATACATGAATTTTGAATATCTTGGTGATAAAGGGATATTTCAAATATACTACAGAAAAAGAAAAGAATAAAAATGCTTTAATAAGATGCTTGGAAAAATTAAAGATTGAAATTATGTGCTTTTGGTGGAAAATGAGAAAAATATCCAGAAATCCCATGATCAATATTAGGAGAATAGTTATGAATATTTCAGTATCTCAAGGGATGTAAAAGTACCTGGGAAAGATTTAGAAGAAGATTTAGAAGTTCAGAAAAGTAAATCAGTAATGAAACAAAAATAGCCAAGATGAAATTGACAACCCAAATATCATTAGGGATCATAGAGATCTAGTGCATAAGAGGAACATGAAGATGCTACAACAAGAATATTTCTTATCATAGGTAGAGCTAAAGTGTCTCTAATTATATTCATGAGATGATTTTTAGTTTCAATAATTTAATGAAGAACATGAACAAATAGAATAGAATCACACATGGGAGATTATTTCAAGACAAATAGATAAGAGTGTCATTGGGACCAAATGGGTTTTTTTTGTAACAATCTGAATGAAGATATAAAAATAATTACAATCAAAGCATGACTAGTATGTAAGTGGTACTACTAAATAGATCATATTAATACCAATGATACATTTTCACCTGTTGCAGGTCTGGAAAAAAATTTATTATTCTTGGCCATACGAGTAAAAAGGAAATTCAAACTTTTCCCAATGGATGCCAAGTCATAGTTTTTGAATTGGGGTTTTGGAAGAATAATTTTATATTGGACGAATAGATGGTTTTCTAATTCAGTAGTTGCAGAAAAATGCTTCTAGGTTAAAGAAGGCTCAATATTGGTTGAATTATGAACCAAGAACATGGTTTTCCTGACATGTTTGGTATTTATAGAAACTCGATTTCAAAAAAGGTGGATTTGATTATAATATATATGTTAATAATGGTAGCTATAAAATGATGATGGTTTTGGTATATGTTTATGACATAATCATTGGAGGATCAAATAAATCACAATGTAAACAGTTTGAATAATTCCTAAAATACGAGTTCGAAATGTCAATGATTTGTGTGCTGTCATTTTAATTACTCTATAGGTAATGTATTAATGAATTGTGACCTTGATTTATTAGTCACAATTTTCCAAGTAGGTTACAATGATATTTGGGATAGAAAATTCAAAATATATGACAACCATGACAACTACATGGATGAGAATTTCAAGAGATGGTGAAGCCAAGACATTCAATATCACTGAATATATATATATCATTGAAAGTCAGTTACACTTAATATATAAATGACCTGATATTGTTTTTTCTAGATTTCATGGGAATAAAATCAGATTGATCCAAAATAAATCCTCTTATATAAATTAAAAAAGAATACATTGGTATATCAAGTGTGTTATTGGATTTTAGTTTACTATAAAATGAAAAATCTCATCAAGATTTATTTGGATTTACATATTTGGATTGGTCCGCTTCATCTAATGAGATAAATTCAATATCAGATGCTTGAAGTTATTTTGGAGGAAGTAGAATCTCAAAGATATGAGAGTTTACATTGAGTATCTGATCAAACTCCATTATGACAATTCAAGTTCTATAAATGTTAGAAAAAGTCATGTCCATCACTCCCTGATGCATAAAATTGAAATAAAGTATCATTTTATTAAGGATAAGGTGGATCTTGGGCTCTTGAAGTTGGAGTATGTGCCTATAGAACTAATTTTTGAAGATATTATGATGAATTTATTACCTATAGAATCATTTGAATTATATCTACTATATATTAGACTTCAATAAACTCCCAACACTTAAAAATGTTTATATGAGTCTCCCTCTCTATGAGATTTGGATTATTTTATCCTATATAATAATATGTGTTATTTTCTATGTTTCAGATTAAAATGGTGTGATGTTTTTGTTCATTAACAAAGGGGGATAAAATGTCTTAATATATATAGGGGGAATCTTATAGAGGGATCTATGAAACAAGGGGATAATTAAATTTTAATATTCTAAAACACGTTTATCAAAGAAGATGAATCATGTGAAGGAGTGTCACTTGGGTTCATGATGCAATCAGTTTACATGTGTGGGTTTATAAGAGATATTTAAGGTTGCGCTTGTTCTACCTTTTTGTATCAAGAAGTATTCTAGTGACACATTCAATAATGAAGTGATTCATTGATGAACTATTAATGATACACTTTTTTTCATGTTGAGAATGAATCAGGTGGGATTAGAGTATGTGTTAAGGAAGTCCTTGATCACTATCTTTGGTTATAAAATGAAAATGGTTTAACATGCACATGAATTGTTAACAAGTTGTTTTTTGAATTTTTTAACTGTGTTAAAAAACCCAAAGAGGTATATTGTTGGAAAAAAATTCATCCTAATAGTGATTTTTGGTATATTGTGTCTATTCAAAAGGTTTTTGGTTATTGATGAATGTTGGTTTTCAAATAGGTGTCAATATAGATGATGAGTATATACTAATCTCATAGATTGTGAATGTTAGATCCCATAGAGCATGAGATGTCCAATATAATCTCTCAAAGCACAACATGATTGTTATATTATCATTCATTGGGAACATGTGAATAAATTTAATATTCCATATGATTTTTTGAGGATATCATTGAAGGATAATAATAATTTCTTAAAGATAAATAATGATTTTCATAGGATCTCACAAAGAGATCATGAGAATCACTTAAGGGCATCCCATGATTGGTAGAACTTCTCAAGGTGAGTTCACAAAATGAACACATGATTGTCATTTGATCTCTAGGAGAGATCATGTGATGCAAATGAAGAAGAATAATGGAAATTATGGAGGTATCTTGAGGTCATTTGAAAACATGAGACCTCATGGTTATATTTGGAATCCCATGATTGTGTTATGTGAAGCACTAGAAGTCATTAGTGCTAGAAACATGATTGTATTAAGATATCAAGATGGGATCCTGGGAAGCACATTATTCTTAGTGGATCTCATGATGTGATCTCAAGAAACACTAAAGACAGTGTTACAAACTATATGATTTTGATTGGATCTCATGATGGGATTATGCAACACATTAAAATAGAATTATTATTATTACACGAACCATTTGATACATGCAGTAGGTGATCATTTGAGGTGATCATATAAATCAGATGATACAGATTGATGGTGTGATAGAACAAATGAATGCCCATGATTTTTGGAGTTTAGGAGGTAGATTTATTCATATAAATACCCCCAAAACCATCTTTAATATTTAAATAATATTTGATAATTGTTGGGATCCAAAGAATATGTATTTTTCATGAGTTGAAAAAAGTATTATGCTAGAATATTGCGATCAATGTAATCAGAATTATGTATCCTAAAATCATCTCACAATGAAGTATCACAAAGTTAATTATGTGCTTGTTGTTTGTGTTCATAAGTAGACCTATTGATATCTTGTGATATGGGTTATTTGAGCAGGTTTTCATGATATTTGTGATCTTGAGGACTTCAGATCCATGTGATCTAGAGGTCTCACTATCTGAAAGATCTAAAGTTCTTGAGAAGTGGGTCTGACACCAAGATTTCATGAAAAAGGCTTTGTGCCACGATCTCATGAAATGGGTAACATGTCAGGGTCTTATGGAGGAGTCGTTTAAAGTATTATCATGAAAATGTTTTATCATATTATTGATGAAACAAGAGAAAAAATACCCAAACTAGTGAGAATAAAAATGGTACATATTTTTAGGCTAGTTTACTGAAGGAGTAGTCTGTTAACATATGAGAGAGATAGAGTAGTGGTCTTTTAAATTGTGAATTTTTGTAAACTATGGGAGACAGTGAGACCACTCCAAATAACGTAATAATAGTGGGTGTTAGTGGATTTGGTATATCAACACATTTTCTTGATATACACCTTGGACATAGCCCACTGAGGGTAATAAAAGTAAACTTATAATACCCTACTCATTTTTAAATATCTAGTTATATTATTTAATGAGGATAATATAGAAGGGAATTTTTTCTAATGATGGAACATGATTTGAAGACTGATTCACCCTCCCTCTTAGGGTATTTAACCTAGCTGGGATAACATAAATATTTTTATATAATGATAGTATAATTTCTAAAGAAACATAAAATTGTAAGAAATTTTTTTTTCCATCATTAAATTAATTCACCGATCCATCCATGTGGGGTGGTGATGAAAAACAAAATTCTTCATTCATAGAGGTGGTAGTCTACACATACACATGATTAATGATTCCATATCTCAACGAATGGGGTGAAATTAATATATATAATACATTATCATTTATGAATAAAAAATATGATATATTCAACTTATTCATTCCTAATATATACCATTTCTACTAACCATTATAGGAATGGATGAAAAATGAAATGGATTTCTTCATATTGGTGATAGTCTATAGGTACACATGATTGATTTGGTTTTGTTCTTCATATAGGAATGAATTAATTTAATAATGGTTTCTAAAAAGATTTAATAAAATTATATTATATTATTAATATTTATATTTCTAAATTATTTTGTATTGAACTTGTTTGGGAGATTATGATTTACAAGAAGAGACTAAGGCGTAATTAATACCCACAATGAGAACTTGAGATTTTTCTTGGAAATTTCTTTGGTAATGGTGGGACTAGTCTATATAATTGACACCTGAGGCTTATGAACATGATATAAGTGTATATTAAGAGAAAATATATAACATTTTAGGATGAAATTATAAGTTTTTTTGTTTTATAAATTAGTTTAATATATCTATTTTTAGTGTGAATAAAAGTTGACTATTATGAATACCTATTGTTTTTCAATAAAGGATTGACACTTTTCAAGGTTCAATAAATCAAGAAGTGATAAATAATTCATTTTTATGCAATATATGGTATAAAAATATGGTGACACTCATTTTTACATATTTTTTAAACATTTTTATTCTTTTTACCACTTGAAGTTTACATTTTACCATTTTGGTTTTTGCAATAGTAAATAGTTTTTACCCAAGTAATTTATATTTTAATAAAATTAAACGGTAACCCCTCTTACAAAATTTGGGTTTAAATAATTTTAATATAGTAAAAATATTATCTTACTGAATTTAAAAATAATATATCATTATTTTTTAAATTAAAACAATTATAATATATAAAAATAATTTTGTAGAAAAATGTGGTTTTCGCAATTAAGTATTATTAATATTATATAACATTATTTACCAATTGAATGTGTGATAAGATAAATTTAACCATGTAAAGATACTATATAAAATAATTTATGTAAAATATATCATTTTAAATTAATATAAAAAAATCACAAAATAATAAAAACTCAATTATTTGAAAATAACCCTTTCACTAGTATCATAGTAATTAATATTAATCTCAATAATCATAATTTTATTCTTAAAATGAAATTAAACTTATTAAATAATATTAAAATTATGATCAAATATATTATTAAAATATATATTTAGTTTCTATAAGTGATGGAAAATAGTTAATATAAGTGAATAAAAATAGTTTTTTATGTAAAATATTTCTTCAGTTTCCAAAACATTAATCACAAGTATTATAAATTAAATATAGAGTTTATAAATGTTTTATTTATCTTTATAAATATATATTTTTATAGAAAAAAATTTCAATGAATTTTAATCCATTCTTATATTAGGATAATGTCATAAAGGTGATGGTATTATAAAAATCATTATTTTTTACTTTTTACCTAAAAATAAATTATATTAGAAAAACATAAAAAAAATTAACCCTAAGATAATTTTGATACTTTTTACTCAAAAAATAATTTTATTTTTTAAAATTTAAATTATAAACACTATATATTTATAATTCAAATGCAAATTAATAAATATATATATAAGAATTGGGATTGTTAAAAAATCATTTTTGAATGTTTAAGTGTACTTAATCCTATTTTATATACATTTCATAATTGATTAAAATAATTTTTATTTAATATAATGATTATTATTATATTTTATTTATTATATATATGTTATGGATCATTTGAAAGTGATTTTTGTTTTGGAGAATGTTATTGAATATAATATTACTTTAGAAAAAAACAAATATATTCTAAAGTATTGGGGAATTAAAAAAACATTGGTTAGGAATACCATAAATAATAAATGGTTTGTTGAGGAATGGAGGATGTTTTGAGGTTTTTTTATATGGGTATACAATAGTATGTTAGGAGATGAACGTTTATATTGGAGCTCTAACATTTTTAACATTTTTTTATTATATCTCAAATGTTTTTACCATGATTCCAACAAATACAGAGTGGTTGACTGAAATTTACTGGGGTTATTTAATATCTATCATGATGTTAATTTAAAATTTAGTTCTAATAATAACATAACTAGGACTTAGTAATATATAGTATTTATTTTTTCACTAATTCTTGGATAACTCTCAACAGAATTATTTTATCCACTGGTTTAGTGTTTTGATAACTTAAAAATTGGAAGTTTTTAAGACTAGTGTCTTGGGGAGATCATGAGTATTATATGTACTTTTATGTTCTATGTTTTCTAAAACGACTCTTGTATTTTTTTAAAATCATTTGAAGATGGAAAAACTATAATTGAATGAAAATCCTTAAATTAAGAAAAACCCATAATGTGAATTTTTGAAAAACAAATAGTGATTAATGACTCAAAACATTCATGTAAATATATTGAGGAAACATTAAGGTTATACACCCATAATTTTTATATAACATTTATATTTATTTTGGAGGCTACTAGGAAGTAAACCACATTGTTGTTTCATTCATTTTTTGATGGTTTACGGAGAAAATATCTATAGTTCATGAATTCATAGTTCATGGCGTTTTATGGAAGAGATGAAAATATACCAGGAGGTGTAAAAATATCTTTTTTAGGTCACTATTATTTCAATAAAACATTTCTTTAAATAAATATGGTTAAATAAAAATTCATATACCTAATACTCATGTAAAACATGTTTTGGTTCAAGTAAATTTAGGTATGTTTATAAGAGACAATGATCATAGGATGGTTTAGCATGGTGATAGAGTGAAGGCACCACATCAGTTTCTAAAAACACCATGTCATAGTGTTATTATAATATATATTTTTATAATGAAAAATATCCATTAATATTTGGTGAAGATAGTGATTATTAGTCATGATTTTTAGATTTGGTTATGATAAGGTAAACTGCATTAGGGGACACTTCACCATTCCTGGGATCTATATATATATATATATAGTTTTTTTAATAGACTATTGTGAAGAAGATTTTTTTAGAAACAAATACCATCTTGGGAGATAATTTTGAGTATGTTGGTCATTATTTGACAAAAATAATTAAGTCTAACACTTGATTAATCAATAAAAGCACTTCGGGATGTTGGTTGTGGATCATTATCTTTTTTATAAAATGATTATTGATTTCATTCCATTATATTGCATCATGAATAATTATTGAAGATTAATAAAATATTCCTATTATATATTCCTTATTCTATATTGAAAGTAAAATTAATATTTATGAAGTGAGATCATAACCATTAAGCACCAAGGATTTATACACTGGATAAAAAGTTTGTGGAAACCATGTAAAAACCCTTATGTCATATTTTATTATTTCGCTATTTATCTCTCATCCACATATAAATTAAATGATAAAATTTATATCATATCCTTTAATTAATATGAGAATATTTTTTATTTTTATTTTTAATGTTTTTTTAGGGGCAGTAATTCATTCCCCCTATGCTTCTCACTTTTATTTCATAGAGAAATTCACCTAACTTAACCCATTGACAATCCAGAATCACACTACTAAAAATGATATCTGAAATCTATTTACTAATCTTAAACACCTAGAACTAAAATCTAAATTCTATACAAATCAATATCATTACTTTTTCCCAACATAAATACAATTTTGGTTACATATAGGGAGAAATAAAAATCCACTACGAGAGAAGAGATTGAGAGAAACTTAACTTCGATTTTACATCCAAACATTATATTATCCCAAGGAATATGATATATAGAGGAGATAATTTTTCATCAGGAAATTTATGTTAATCACCCATGTGGAGAGAAAAAAATGGTCTGATGATAACTAGAAAGTATGCCATTTTTATCTTGTGAAGGAGATTTCATTGTTAAAATATTTCACATCAGGTTCACAAAATTTGTTTCATCAAAAATGACTACATGCATGGTGGGGAAAAATGGTTTAAAGGTATGATTTTGGGGGTATAATATCCATAAAATCATTCATGTAGGATCCACATCCATGTCTATCTTCTATGAAAATTTCCAATGGTTCCCATATCCATAACTGGGTATAGACATGATTTCCAATGTAAGGTATCCAATTAGGGTTTTAGACCCAATGGAAATTAAGACCTCATATTGATCTAAAAGATTAGAGCTCAAGCACATCACACCCTTTTGGGGGGAATTTTCACCTAATCCATGAATCTCTTATATATTTAAGATAAGTTTTATAATATCTTCTTAATCATGATGTAGGACCGGTTACCCTAATAAAAATATCTAGTACCACACCCTTCCATGTGTAAAGGAGGGATTATTAATGAGTCCATATGTATACATTTGAGGTTCTATATCCATTCTCCAATAATGGTAAGATAACTTATATTTATAACCCATGTAACTGGGCACCCAAGATTTTATTGTCATCCAAGAGGGGGATTAAAATTTGGAGGATGGGATTGAACCTTTATGAGGAATCCTACATATCCTTTTCATAATAGGAATAAATCCCCATATAGTTTATTAAATCAGTTCATTTTAATTTTATGTTGAAAGGACATATATGAGCCAACATAGGCACCGGGTGTCAAGATCTAGCCTTAAGGAGGTCTCTTATGTTTTTTGGTTATAGTAGAAATCATATTTATCACAGTTTAGTCATTACCTCAAGAATTTCCCCAAGGTGGATGCCCTTTTATGGGGGAATTCATATATTTATTGTTTTTGAGGATTACATAATTCAGTATCCATGACCAGTGTGGGTTCATGGTGAAAAAGATATTACCATTTCAAATACCTAAGACCATGTGAGTAATGCTCAGTGTGAGAAACAAGGGATAGAAAGTAGTAACTCTCACTGCATATGAATGTGGGACTTATGTCCTGAGATATCCCGTTGGATAATTGATGTTGAGCTCGGGCTTAAGGAAGGTGTGTGGTATATCCTGGTTATAGAAATAATCATATTCCTCATAGTTCATTTTTTTTCTACATGCGATGCTGGATGAGGTAAAATGATCATCCCATGGGAATGATTTGGTCCTAATGGTTGGAATGTTAAGTATATATTGGGGCTTAAACTAAATTGGATCCACATTGGAGACCATTCCTTATTAAGAAATCCTACATATCTAGGTTATTGAAGGAATTAGAGTTCCCATAGTTCCATTTGATTGGTTCTTACACACGGAGGTTTCCTGGATATAGAGGAATTCATATTATAATGATAATTAGGGATTACGCTCTAATGTTTCCATAACATGGGGGAATGTCATATTATGCCACTGATTGGGGAATACACACTAAGGTTTCCCTGATAGAGGGTCATTATATTATGTTTTTGATCACTGATTACACATTGTGGGTTCCTTAACATGGGGGCATGTCATATTATGTCACTAATCGTGGATTAAACATTTTGGTTTTCCTTGTATATCCATTGGAAAAGATTATCATATCCTAGGTTGTTGGTTTGTCACATCATGATTTCATGCTTGATATTTTATGGTTATCTACTTGACATGTCTGAGGATTCCTGGAGAAGTAATGGTTGCATTGAATATATTTACATGGAAAATTTCATGATCTAGTTGACCTATATAAAGTATTTTTCATAATATGAATTGTGTGTCAAAGAACCATCACATGATTAAGGATGACATTTATAGAGTACATTGTGTGATGCAGACTAACATGTTTGGAGTAAGTTTCATGATCCATTCTTACATGTATGGAGGGTTCCACATAACCTGGATGACTTGTCCAGAGGAAATCACATAACGAAGGCTGAAATTTATAGAGGGTGATACATGACAAGGCTCACTTGTCTGGATGATGTCTCATGATCAAGGATAACATTTCTAGATGGAGCCACTTGAATTTTCTAACTTTTCTAGAGGAAATAGAAATATCCTGGCTGAAAATTATGTAGGGTGATGCAACAACTAGCTAGTATGTCTAGAGAACATCGCATGATCCTTGATGACCTGTCTAGAGGGTGCCACGAGATGTGGCTGACATTTCTGGAGGACATCGCATGATCTAGGATGATATTCCTCGAGGGTTCCACATGACCTGACGGACTTGTCTTAAGGGTTTCACATGATCTAGTCTAACATGCCTGGAGGGTGCCTTAATGGCTGCCACAAGACCTGGAAGAGTATTTCTAGACATGTCTTGATGTAATCAGGAGACCTACCTAACTAGTCCTGGTATCACCACATATCATTAGAGACATATCTAGAGGACATCACAAGGTTTTGGATGGAAATCCCATATGGATTTTAAATACTTAGGTGGAATACCCGAAGTGAATCGTGCGAATTTATTGACATGTCCAATGAACTTTTCATGATTTAAATAGTGTGTTAAGGGAGTATCATGTGATTTGAGAGACATGTCTTAGTGTTGTTGTATAATCTGGTTCAGTCATGTGAAGTGCATGAGGGTCGGTGTATATGTTCTTCGCATAAGTCTCCCATATTTTAGTGTTTATTCCATTATTTTATTTCATATGTGCTTCATGTTTTTTTAATTTTATCTTATTTTTTTCACATGACCAAGATAATATGTGGGACCTCCTTTAAATAATTTTATTAATACGCCGTATGTTTTACATGTTATCTCAAGTTATCATTATAAGTTTCTATTAATTTCTCATAATTTTTAAGGTTGTTCCCTAGATTTTACATGGAAGAAAACCTTTGAGATCACATGATTGGATGCTTCAAAATGTATGCTCTTGTGCTACCAGGTGTGATTGATCATGGATGCATCATTAGATTTTATGATGAATGGGAGAGATATATAGGCCTCTACACCCCTCTTATATGATTTTGAGTTTGGTTTGTATCTCACAAATTCGTACTAGTTAGTGGAGGGATTTACTGTCCTAGGCTTCGTGATATACTGATGCAGGTCATCCAAGGCATCGTGTGATATTCAACGGCTATAAGAATGTTACCACTTTATTATTTTCATTAGACCTTTATGGATCAAATGGATTTATCCGCACTATGTGGATATGTCAAGGATCTTCTAAAATGTATGGAAGAAATGGCTATGGGCCTTCACGATATCAAAATTCTTGTAAAAAGGCTTTCGGATGACTGGAGGTGACTTGTTTAGGGTATTTTATGAGATAGAGGTGACATACAAGGGGGATTTGTGAGATGAGGATGCATGTCCAGAGTGCTTTCATTGGAACACGTTGACATGTCGAGGGGGGTATCCTTGGGATCAATGATGATGGATCGAGTTAAATCATCCCTTTAAGTGTATCTTTATTCCAAAAGAAACTTTATCATTTCCCCCTTTCATATCCTTATTTTTTTCTCAGAGACAGGGATCTCACGAAGGGGTGTGATTGATATCAAAAATAATTAATCTATCTAGATGTGATGTAATAGGTTACTAATAATGTGTCTTTTTGTGATGGTCATGCATTGTCATGTAAAACCTCTTTGTTTGTCTATGGGTCTAAAAGGGGAAAACATTTTTGATTGAAAATATCTAAAACACATCGTGCGATGAACGTGACATGCCAAATAGATCATTTGTGAGAAGGTAGACATGTCATTATGGTTTCTGCTATTTCTTGTAAACCACAGGGTCACATCAAAAGCATATAAATGACTATGAAAGGCTTATTTCGTTTTAATATTTTCACCAAAATTTTAAGAGGATTTTGGATGGTCTGTCAGTAAAAAACTGTATTACAAGTCGCATGACATGGGGGAACTTATATGGACATCGATGGATGATCTGAAAATGTCTTGGGAACATTTTCAAAAAACAGGAGGAGGCTTGACAAAGGGGCCCCTCTTGATTTCTAGTAGGTCATACGCTACACCTGACCTGTTCTCATGACCTTATGATGGACTTGTGATCCCATTTCCTTTGGGGTCTTAGGTGATCGGCATGTTCTTGCCACATTCTCTTTCTTTTCTTTGAGAAGAAAATAATACCCATGCATTGGGTATTTATTCCCATGTAGTTTTTCTGAATCTCATTTGGTAGGTGCCAATAAATTTTCCCACTTAGGAATGACATCCAATGGATGAAGGGATCTGTTTTGAGGAATGTAAATGCTCTCTTGAGACTTTAGTGTGTCTCAAACCAGTTTCATAGGAAGTATTTGGTTTTCTGGGTGGCTCCAGATATTATTTGGAGTTCTCTATGTATAGAGAAGTTAAAGAGAGATAATTTATCAGTGATGTCAACTCTCTATAAATCTTGTGGACTAATGTTTTTTCATGACCCCTTTCAAAATACCCTTTACTAGAACTGACCGCATGACTTCTCTGTGATAACTGATCATAGGATTTGTTTTATAGGTTCCTTCAAAAGAACTATTTTCATGAGATCTATTATCTTGAACCATCATTCCTTAGATCTTTTTCCAATCATCCAATAATCTATCATTAGTAATTTCATGAAACCTTCCCATATTGTTTTATTTTAGGTATCTCATGATATATTGGATTGCTCAAATGGTCACTTGACTATTATGTGGATTGTGTGACCATTTCAAGGTCATGTGATCATGGGTCTCTTAACCATCCAGGCAGTCGCAAGATGTCATTTGATTATGTGGTCTACAAGAACTCTATGGGTCATACAATTCTCCATATCTATATCAGGTCATGTAACCACGAATTAACCTATGGGTTACGCGATGTACATCATGATGTTAGAGTTATGGATTCATTTTGATGTCTTTTCTTCCCCATATGACTTATAATTATTTATTTAGTTCAGATGGATACCAACATCTATATATCTTCCACTATGGCTAGTCATAGGGTCATGACTTCCAAGAACCATAATTCTAATCCTCGATATCATGTGCATTCTAAAAATGAGGTTTTGAAGTGGCTTCTCTCGTTCAAAATTTAAAGAGATCATTTATCACACCAGATCCATCTATATGGATTTGACCTACTAGATGATGTATTCATTCCTTATCCAAACTAATATATACCATCTTTGTGTGTATCAACGTCCCTTTATTATATTTTTATTATGGTTTTTTTGAATGTCCAGCAAGTTGTATCATGGTCCTCATGGTTTTCCTATTGGCTGGAAAACTCCCATATGAGTCAAGATGGATTTGATTTTTCCCATAAACCCATTTCTCAAATCTACTTGAGTATATTTGTCTCTTCCTTGAACAACTCAGGTGGAGGCTATATCTCAATCTAAAACATGTTCCATAGTGGAAATTCTTTTAATGAATGGGTATAGTCATTTTGGGTTACACATAGTCATTCTGAATTTTATATCTAACTACATGTTGTGTGTATTTACGAGGCCATATGGGTTTCCCAGTTCATTGCCTACCATCATTTGAATATTATTAGAGAACTTATTATTTGTTGGTTCCCTGTTAACAATTCATTACATCCATCCCATGGTGAAGAAGGAAAACAACTTCGAGATATCTACTGTCTGGGAGGGATACCAACCTTTGGGGAAATGTATAATGAGTTCCTCTGGGATGTAGATTCTTGGGATGACCCCACACAAAATACTATTTTTTCAAGGTATATGGTGGACATTTTGAATGAAAATTTAAGGAAGGATCTGAATATGTACTCACTTATCTTCATTAAATAAGGGATCATAATTTTTCATTATCATATGGAATCCTAGTTGAGTATTATACACCCTCACGGATACCCTTCCTGAAAGATATGTAATAGTTTCGGCACATATTGTCCAATCCTAAAAACTAGGGAATATATAACACAGAGATTCTAGTTTATTCTAGAGATATCCTTGAGCCTTAGGCTAGAGGGATTCAAGTCCATGTTCTTGAACATGTGGATTTTCGCGATTAGAGATGCATGCTTGGTAATCTGAGTTTTCATGGTGGTGATTAAAGCTATATTTTTGGAGGGAATGCCTCTTAATAAATCTATAAAATCTCTTGTACACCATTATTATCTTCAAGGACATATTCAATCGGAAAAATACCTTATTTACTCAGTATTCCTTTCTAGTTATTATCCAAATTAATAAGGGATCATTTTTATTTCTATAAATACCACAACACTACTGGAATACCTTACACCTCATTCCATTGAATGTTAAAGAACATTTTATGGATTGAAGAAACAATGTTATGTCCTAATGAGGTATACTACAAGATGATTTGTTCTGATCATCTTGATTTCATTATTTATCCTACACCGTGTGGACCAGCCGTTGATAATGGTTGTGGTTATCTTGATGAATGATAATTCAAAATATATTTTCAGGAATGGATTATTGCATCCACGGGGGATGAGATGGGTAATTTTGACCTATATACCTCTTGTTTATTTTATTTCCAATTTGGATGCATCCAAAGGGTTTATCCCCTCCCATCGGCTAAAATGCAAGGAGAACAAAATCCCAGGATTATTTGTCAATTTTGGATGATATTAGTGCACAAGGATACCAATGATGAGATTATCCTCCCTCATTTTGGAACCCCTTTATTTATTTCTTATGATTATTCCCAATCTGGGGTTAAATCCCACCAAGGTGGTGAACCGAACACACCGGTCTGTTAAGTGGACAAACAATTTGCCTCACCGACCAAACAATTTATAGAAATAATGGAAAAAATTCAAGACACATGTGAGTATTCAAGGAACCATCATCATCCTAATGATTATCCTATAATAAATGAGGAAGATTTTATAAGGGAAACTGGACCTTACGATGTTTTATCTTTTGAGATAAGAGTATATAGAGATTCCTCTCTCTCCTCTCCATCAGCTCAGCCGGTTGTTTCCCCTTTCGACGTTCTTACATTTGTAGTTGTGAATGATTTGTTATGGAATAGTCTAATATAGTAGAAGATTAAATATATGAACACTAAGACTCCCCTCCAAATATTTCACAATTCTTAATTTCATTTTCACCAAATCATTCATGATTTTGGGGTATTCGACTTTGACTGCCAGCCATTACGGGAAATCAGGGAAAAAAATATTTTTATTACATAAGAGTTGTCAACCAGTGATGGGGGTATTGTGAAATCCTAAAGATTGGATTACCTATAGAAATTGTGGAAGGATGATTCTAAGGAGTTAGAACTAATCATTGATTTGTGCTCCCAAATGGATGTCTTAACCATAGAGGTATTTGGATATAGGTAGAACTTAGCTCACCCAAAGTCTAACATTTCCACATAATCATCCTTACTATAAAACAATAATAAAAGAGTTTAGGAGTTGTATACTATTATTTATACCCTTACACAAAGGGACAAAGTTTAAAAGGTGGGGTGGGTGGATCTTCGAAGGTCAACTGATGCTTCTCATCAGACTCCTATCGACTTGGCCATCTCATCATATCAAATATTGTTATATTTTTCTCATCAATGTATTCTTATGTTTTTTTATTGAATATTTAGAAGTATTTTAATTGTGTAGATCCCTCATCTTTCATTTTTTCAATGAAAAAAATCATTCATACATTATATTACATTTTCCAATTTTCTTTCATTCGTGATATTAATGATGGTTTATTGATTGGATGTTGCATAAATTTTTAATGATACTCGTCATTTGAATAATATCAAGTAAACCTAAATGCCTAGATTTGAATGATTAAATCATAAAATATATTTTTTAGAAAATTATCATAATTTCCCATCAATGTGAAATTTCTTATAGATTTATCTTCTATAGATATCTTCAGATTACCAAGTTAAAAAAGGGATAATTTTGGTTGAATATTTTTCTCAGAGGGATATTTATCTATCTTTGGTTAATGTTAGTATACACAGAGAGAATATCTTGATTTTTTTAAGTCCGTATGATGTAATTTACAATGTTTTCATCTTTTACATCACATTTCACTAATTTTTCCATATTTTTTATATAGGGGAATTCTTAGCGGTCATGGACTCAAATTTTTCTCAAGACACCTGCTTACATGTTTTTGTCCTGTGAAGCTTTCTACCTTTTTCATATCTTGAAAACCATGTCATTATTGTCTTCTAGATTAAGTTATTATATCTCATAAATTATATCATTTGGGTTTAAGGTATTTTATCTTGTATCTTCTATTTCTCTGGTATAGGTTCATTTAGCTTGGACCATAAATTATTGTAGTTTTATGTCACTTAGATCAGACCCAAAATTGTTGTATTTTAGGGTATTTTAGCTTGGACTTGTTACTGTTGTAGTTTAGGGTCTTCTGTATCAAACCATCTACTGATGTATTGTTGGGTCTTTTAGATTTTAACTTCTATTTTTTTTATTTTAGGGTATGTCAGCTCTAACCATCTATTGATGTCGTTTGGGGTCTTATGACTCAGAAAATGAGATTCCATGTAGATTATTTCCACTAGGACATGATTGATGAATATTAAATATGGGGTACATATTCTAGGGATGACCCAAAACATCGTGAGGTATTCAGTTCTATCATTTTAGTTACAGGGCTCATGAGGATTATATTTCTTTTCATTCAAGGAGGAGAAACCTCTATTTGGTAGCTTAAATCCTTTATGCATCAATAGAATTATCAAAAATAGGTTTCTCCACTATTTTATATGGACCATGGAAGATTTATATGAGTAATATTGGTTGAGGGTGAAATACTAGGGATGTTTAGTTTACACAGAATGTTGGAGGTTGGGTTGGATAAATCAAAACCAAAAACAATAAGTTGAGGAATATTGAATGGGTAATACATTCTTGGGAAGTCCTATAACATTTTGAGGTGTTTGGTTTTACCATAATGTTACCAAAGCTCACATGTATTGAGGTTCCTTCATAATGTGGTTGGGATGCCTCTAGTTTTTAGGTGAAATCCATTATGTTCCAATATCATGGTCAAGCATAGGTATCCATACTCTTTTCTATGGTCTGTAATATAATTTTTTAGGACTCAAACAACTTTAAGGAGAAGTTTGGTATAGTGGAAAGGCTATCCCTGAATGGATATGGCGCCAATGGGAATTTTATATTTTTAATGTTGGATCATGAAACCTATTCCCTATGTTTTTGAGTCAAAAGGTGTGTGCCATAAAAAGTTTTAGGAATGAATTATTAAATTCCTTCTTAGATAAAGAGTAAAATACTCAATGATGTAAGGTTGAGGATGACGAATCTTATTGAATAATCTATTCACAAGGATTATTAGTCATTATCCAAAGTTCTTGGTTCAAGAGGATGGTATGAGATAATCATATCAAGGATGGAATATAACACTCTTAAGTGTTGAGTTCTTCTATGGTGATTTCAGGCTCCCAAGAATCAGGATGTCCTCTATATAGGGCCAATATATATTTGGTTGGTAAGTATAAGCCTTTATGAATCAATAGAAAGGTCAAAATGAGAGATCTATTTTCCTTTATAGGGGCAATGATATTTTTATGGTTACCCAATTTACATGAATCATGAAGTGTGATTCATAGAAAACATAATATTCAATAAGGGATTTGACACCCTAAAATTTGGGTCACTACCCAGTGAACACATTATCATGGTGAGGATATGTGAAAAACTATTAATCTAACATTTTCCTGGATGAGGGGATCTAATAAAGTTTTGGTGGATTTTACTAGGTCCATAAAGTAGGACCTATGAGATTTTATGCCTCATTTATTTATGCCCTAATTTTATCATAAACTCTATAGATGAAGATTTCAGTTAGTAAATACTATAGTTTTTCTTAGGGATCCCTTTACGAATTTTTCAATTGAAAAGTTCTATTTCTATTTTTCTTTCATTTGGAGGGTCTTAAAATTTTGAAATGTCAGAGGAAAAAGTTCATAGTCTGGAAACATTGACCAAAGTGAAGGTATTTTAAGGTCATGATGCACATGGAAATAATATAATGATAATATTACACAAGATCCCAATTAGGATACCTGAGTTCAAGATCACTCATACATATTTCTAAGTAGGATATTAAAATTGTAAATCATGGCTATAGGTTCCCGAGCCGTGAGTAATGATCTAGGGAAATCATGTTGGGGAAGGATGAGAACACTATTATGTGCTAAGTTATATGGTGGTGACATCAATCTAACAAGTATAAAAAATTCATTAATATAGGACCATGAAATATTTAGTTACTATATTTGAGCTTTGATGAAATAATACCAAGGTCAAACAGAGAGATCTATTTTCATTTCCAAGGTCCATTAATTTTTTAAAAAAACCTCAGGTGTTAAAAACTTGAATTTTGATTTATGGGATGAGGGGATTAAAAGATGATTGAAGCAACCTGTTCCCAAGTAAGCCAGGTTTTGGTTCTTTTGGTCTTTTGAAAAGGGAAGATGATGGGTGATGGCCGAGACATTTTACCATCATGTAATGAATATGTAATTTTCATTCAATTTTAATGGAACGTGTCTATGAAATTTTACATGCAGTTTAATTTAATGCAGTGAGGAAATATTTATTTCCTTTCCTTGTAGTTTAACATCATGGAGTATAGAATTGGTAAATAATGTAAAAAATTTCGAAATCTTTTCCCTGGGGAACTTTTCACTGATCGAGGAATCTAGGAATATGGAGTGTCTTTTATCCATTAAAATTATTATTAGTTGGTATCCATAGGGATAAGTCCTTCCAACACATATTTTTCATGTGAATAAGAAATATGTATGTATATCTGACTGATATATAAAAAAAATGAGCTTGAAAGACTCATCCCACTTTGTAAAGAGGTATATATTTTTTATTTCACATAGTTTAATGTCATGTGGCTAATAAATTTACTAAATTTTTTTGAACCATTTGTATTTGGATGTGAATTGTTTTATCATTTTATATGTTGTGGCTATAACCATGATTTAATATTCATGTGTCCCAATATATCCTGTGATAGAGGGAATAAAGACGTATATAGTTCCTATATAAAATCTCCCTACACGGTTCTAACTCGTATGTAGGGAGGGAGAATTTTCATACTTATTTTTTATTTTGGTCCTGAGATTTGTGATACGGGAGTCACTAAGTATCATGTGATGCCAAGAATCAAGAAACACATAGTTCACGAAGATGAAACTCTCTACATTGTTATGAACCATACACTGAGGGGGAATTGTTCCTATTTATTATAATAGATGGTCCCATGAATGAAGATGTGGGCCTTAATATATATCATGTGATTATAGGAATCAATCCACCCATTGTTCTTGAGAAATCATACTATTTAACATCATAGGTCAAGGATGTAGGCTTGCCTACATGAAAAGGTAATGTTGTGATTGGGACCAATAATGGTGGTATGGTCATCACTACATATCATGTGATGTCAGTAATCAAGAAAAAATAGTTCTTGAATGGAGTTGTGGTGGGACACCAACAACAATGATAATGGTCATATTGAGTGAAGTCTATTGTGATGTTCCATTTTTCATCCTGAAAAAAAAACATCAACAGTTCAGTTTTGAAATCATATGGTGAAGACTCAAGGTTTCCCCTTTAAGGTCTTTCATCTACTACCATGTTAACCATGTTATGAGCAGACATGTATCAATTATGTGGGGACACCCATACCAAAATTCCTCAAAAATTGTGACCTATTTTTTTGTGATAAAAAAGAATGAAAAAGGATAAACTCATAATGTTGATGAAATTAGAGAAATGACAATTATATTTTATTATCATGTGGTGGTTGGACCAAGATATAGGATTTATGTATCCCCATGTACCACAATGAAATGAGAATCAAGCCATACGTAGTTCTAGAAAACCGTGTAGTTTAATTTCATGCATAGAGGACATCGGCCATGCATTTTAACAACATGAGCTAAGAAGAATGCTGACTATATGTGGAAGAACTAGAATATTTGGTATACATTTAGGTTAATTTCTTAATTTTATTATGTTTTCAATGTAATTTAAAGTCATGAGGGAAGGACGTGTTCTATACAGTTTCACATCATATGGTAAAATTTTATTTATGTAATTTAGCATTAGAAACATGGATGAAGGACAATTAATGAAAGTAATAAAAAGTATTTCTTAAGAAAAATATCATTGGTGGTTGTTGTGGCATATTCCCCATCTATTATAGATAGTGAGTAGGTGGTGTTCTGATAGAAATTATGTATGATATAAGGTCCTTCCCATTTTCGTTCTAGCTATGGAGGTTTCATGCCTAATATCATTAGGGTTATGGGTGAAAACACCATTTCACCTTGAAGGAATGAATATAGGAAAACTATTTTATTGAATGTTCATACAATTTTATTCTAAAATAAATCAATATTTTTCAATGTACACATCGTATTCTCATATATTCATTCCAATTCATCCAACCACTTTTGGGATTTATCATCATCTAACAATTGTCCCAAAATATCTATTCAATATGAGGGAAATATGACTTATATGGGAAACACTACCTTGGTTCTGTATACAAGTTAATATGGAGCTTCTTGTGTTGCAGTATGTGTGGTGGTATGGTAGACCCATAAATCATCTTGGAGCTTGTACTTCTAGGACGTCCTACCTCTTCCCACTATCTTATAGCATATTTTTTGATAGATTATTATTTATGGAATCCATCTATCCATTTTTGACTGTATGATTGTGGGATGATTGATTGGACTTGGTGTTGTGCTCATAGTATTATTATTTCAATTATATATAATAGATGTTGGTTCTATTTTCAATGAAACTAATTTGAGTTACTCTGAACCTGATGATGACATAGAACTTCATGAAGCTGATGATTTTATTCATATTGACTTAATTGATGTTTATTACCTCATCCAATTTATAAATTAAATTAGTAAAATAGGGATATTCATGAACTTCTTGGATTTGGAATGGGATATAGATTAAAACATTTTTCTACATTCAAAAATTGGATAGGAATATTTAGATGTATGCAGAACTTTTTAGGGTTGATGGATGGAGTTTTCATGAATCTAGCATGAATGAAATTTCCTAGTGGATTCCATATAGTCAGGTATCATGTATTTTCAATAGTAACCCTATATTTTGATTTGGAGGGAGATCCTAGTTCTAGAATAATGATAAATGAATGATACTATTTGGTCTTCTTCCATTACATAGGGAGTCTCTCTTTATTCTATGCATCCAAGGAGGATTCCATCAATCCTCACTTATAGAGGTATTTTTACTTATCCCTCCCACCCCATAGGGTAATGCTCTCAACTTAGTACCAATTTTTTTTTGATGTGGCTAATTCTATTGGGAGTCCCATTTTGGAGATAATAAATTATGGGTTACATCCATTATGTAGTGGATATCAAATCATCATGCACTAGGGTGGTGTTAACATAACTGATTTCTTTCAATGTCATAGATGATTATCTAAGAGACCATACTCTGGTGTGTGATGCGGAAGATATTTTCCTTATAAGAATTTTCATTCAGTACTGTATCTTCATTAGGTAATTCATTGGAACAATCATTCTCTGATCACGGGACATGATTTAATGTGGGTTCAAAAGGGAACCCTTCCCTTAGTCCTTGGATGTATCCGATTAAATGTGTAATTTCACACTTTTTATGACATATTCACCATTGATATACTTTATCACTAGCTCTGGATCCTCATTGATATTCATGTAGGTCATTTTTTGTAGTATGGATAGTTCAACTATGAAAATGAGGGTTTGTTATTTGGACTCACTATTAACCATTTTGTACTGAGAAAGAGTAAGGAACATTTTCTTTTTATAGAGATAAAAATACAATCCCAAAGGCAACCCAATTTAGTTCCTAGTTTCCAAACTTATTTACGATAATACGTTGCGAGGCACCATCAAAATACATCTCCCATGTCTGGGGGAGTGTCATGGATATAGAAAACCTACTCATTCGAAGCTCTGTGTCAATTGGTTTAATTTCTGGGGTGGGATCTTCTATGAAGAAATCACCTAAGTACTTCCATTTCAATGACTTTTATGAAATGAACTGAATGACATATTATTGTAAAATGACCACCCATTTGGCTAAACACTCAGTAATCATGGGATGTCCAACGATGTACGATTCTAAATCCATACGATTTTCCAGGTGGAATTTGTGGTGCTTCAAATAATACCTCAAAATTTTCACTAAAAAGGTGAGTGCAAGACATTTCTTCTAAATATAAAAATATAGAGTCTCAGTAATTAGAATCATTTTGAAGAGGTAATAGATGATTTTATCATTCCATGTAGTATTTCTCATTATGAGGAGGGATCCATATGATTATTCCTTGGTGGGAACATATAATTTAAGATTATTTCATTCCACTGGAGGCATCAGGACTAGTGGACATAGAAGATACTGATTGAGACTCTCGAAGGATTCTTGTAAGTCCTTGTCCCATAGATAGGTGATTGCCATCTTCATTATCTTGGTGAATGGGAGTTATTTTCTTACTAGGTTGGTTATGAAATTCTGAATGTAAGTGAGGGGTCCTTGAAACCCCCTCAGTTTTGTGAGATTCTGATAGGGTGACATTGCCAGGATTGTGAAAATCTTTTTAGAGTAAAGATTAATTCCACCATGATGTATTAAAAAGAAATAACACTTCCCATATGTTACCGCAAAGATAATTTTAGTGGATTCATTTTAAAACTATTCTACAGCAAATTTTTGAAGATGGTTTGAATATAAGTGAAGTGATTGCATTTTTGTCAGAATTTTACCACAAATTAATCAATACATCATTGAAATATTCATCCCAAAAAGAGTTTAAAGATATGGTGAATGTCACATTGATACGTAGTGACAATGTTATTTAATCCAAATGGGAATTATTTAATATAAAAAAATCGTTTAGGGTTCTCTGAAGGTAGTGGATTCCTCATCTTCAAGGTCCATCTTTATCCGGTTGTACCTTGAGTACCCATTGATAAAGGAGTGAAATTGGAAGTCAATAGTTGCATTGTTCAATAGTTATGTAATCATCAATGGTATTTATTTTGCTTTTATGTGTCGATTGTGGTCTATTAAATCGATTCATACACTAATTTACCCATTATTTTTATTTTTAAAAATGATGTGTGTGATCCATATTGGTTATTTCACTTCTCAAAAAAATTGGCTTTGATCAACTTCCCACCTTCTTCCTATACATTAGTTGAATGAGAGGGGTGAATCATCCTGGATACCTTCTTGAAATATCTAAAATAATTTCATAGTCCAAGATACTATATAGTTAAATCTAGATTCTATCTAGGAATTTCTGTATAACTCCAAGCGAACCCATATCGATGTTTCATTACAAATGAAATGTATATATATATTTCTCCTCAAGAGTCAGGGTATCACTAATTAATATAGGTCATGGGTCATCTTATCTTCCCATATTTATTTTATTGAGATCATAAATGGTGGTGAATATGCTTTCCTCAAATGCTAGAGGTACATTCTTAAGGCCATCCTCTTCTTCTTCCATCTCTGAGACTGTGGGGTAATTTTTAGATGAAGTTGGAAATATGAGGGAATCTGTGTCATTGTTTAGTTGAGAGAGTCTATGGAAAGATACATTGTCATCCCCAAAAATCTAGAGTTGATTCATATATATTCAAGAGAGAATTGTATTTTATAATATCACTAGGGATATAAGGGTCTTTAACATCTAGGATTAGGTATATTGCCCTAATCAAATTTATGGGTAACAAAAACTCACTTTCAGTCATACTCTGTGGATTTGAAGGAGTGGTACCCAAGACATTAGGTGATCTAACTCATTTATTTTCATCCAAAATTGGTTGTTTTCCCTCCATTTTATAGAAACCTGCTTCCTTGTATGTTTCTTTATAAGTCTCTATGGGTACACTATCACCATGTAGTATGCCAACCATTCCATTATTGGAGTATTTTATACACTGATGTTATGTTGAAGGTACTTCCACACAACTATGGATCTTTTTATTTTTTAGAGTGAAATTGTATGCGGTGTCTTACTAGATAACCATAAACATATAATTATATGTGAGAGTCCAAATCTGATCTTTGATATCAATCTTCCCAAGAGGTCTTTTCTCACTCTTATCATACCATCGAATGGTCAACTATGTGGATGATAAATATCCCTTTTTATACACCAAACATATAATGGTCCACATCTGGATGAGTTGGATCCTATAACCATCTTCAATAAAAAAACCCTTGGATTTTGTCATTATCAAGTCTTCCAGAAACATATTGGGGTCTGAATTGTCCCTAAATTACCTCTTCTCACTCCTACCTTTTAAATGAGATGGTGGTATGGTAATATAATGGAATGGTCTCCACATGATAAAACTATACTATAGTGAATTATTTCCTGAAATATTTTGGGATATGGAGGGCTTCAATGAGTGCCTCTTTGAGATCTTTTAAAAAATTGATTGCATCAAAAATTGATATCTTGGTTGGTAAAACTTCTATATATATCAGAATATAACACGTTTGTGCCATAGGTTGGTGCTTACCAATGTGGGGGTTATCCTTATCATGTTTTTCAAGTGTTGAGGTGTATAATGTTGATATAACTATCACTTTAACAGAGTTTTAGGGGGAATCTACTTATAGTGGAGTAGGTCAAGCCATCCTTCCCAATTTTCTATGCTGATCAGACAATCAGACCTATGCTAGTCGATCGTGTAAGGTGAATGGCCACAAACAATCGAAAAAGATTTTTAGAAAACCACCATGTCTCTATTAGGATTTTTGGAGTGATTTCACATAAGTCTCATCTGCATATATGTTCTCTATAGGGACAATAATGAAATATTGGGTCCAACGACATATGTGTTGTCCGTTGTATCCATGATTCTTGCGCATGCAGCCTCCTCTTCTCTGATTAGGAACATGAAAATAATACTCAAAGGCATATCCATAATCATAGAATAGGTCTTTATTTTTATTATGTTTATAAAACCAATGATAATGTCTTTATCTGATGAGGGTTCTGTTTGGTGGTTCATTTCCCATGCTTCAGATGTTGTAGGGAATAAATATGCAAGAGTTGGAGCTTGCTTCAAAGATGAATATGAATCTCCCACTACTATCACTTCCTACATATGATGATCACTTCTACCTATGGGAGAAATATTTTATGTCACCTATCTAGGGGGTGGGGGTTTTATAGTTCTACAAAGCTATGCTATTAGGGTGGCAAGATCTCTGTCAACTGTCATTCTAGTCATCTAGTTTTTGAACTTCTATCCATGCCTGGTGAGAAGGTTTTCTAATCACCTTATTCTTCAAACTGGGAATTGGTTATATAGGTTACCTATACTGAAGAGTTATCCAACAACACATATTCAAAATCAACCATGATTTGGATGATGTCATTAAAGATGAAGAAATCATAGATATTATGACCCATCCTTCTATAAAAAGGGTAGTAGTAGAGACTATTGGTGAGGTTGACCTCATTGGTTTTCCATGGGTATGAAATCATGAGAAGGTTATTGTATATGGATTCAAGGAATTAACTGGGGACCTGTTCATTTTAGAAGAATAATTCTATCTTCATACATTCCTCAAATCTTGAGTAAACCTGGTCTATTTTTACTTTTAAAAAAGGGATATTTTTTTTGTTTCTACCACATGTTAAGAGGTGATCGGAGGTTCAGGACCTTCTTAGGTTCTTGAATGGGATCTACTGGTAGTTTGAGGGTAACAAATTTATTCAATAATTTTTTTGAGACTTTTCCCTTGTGGTAAGTGCATGAGTTGTGTCTCAGATTAGGTCCACTAAATGGAGTCTTCCATATATTATTTTGTTTCTCCAAAATCATGGAATCCACCTCGATACTTTTTTGGGATTATAGGTGTCTATATCCCATCCCATGTATTTTTAGTATAGAAATTTAGTAATTTTTACATTGGGAGAGGTATGTTGAGTGAGTAGTTTAAACCTTTATATCTGACATTGAAGCCAGAAACCCTCTATTTATTTCATTTTAGTTTTTCTTGTTGGAATTGATGTTTTCCCCAGTGTAGATCTGAACTGGTAAAGGAATTAATGATGAAGGTCTTACCATCAAGAAAATAATCCTGATGAAAGACTTTTGTACCAAAAAAGTTCTTCCCTATCTGATTTTGCACAAAATATCTCATGTTGGACACATCTTATTGTTCTTGATGTCCCATTATTGGACTGCATCGGGACACGAAGTGTGTGAGATGATATCCTTGACCTCCATCACTATTAAAGGTGGATAATTTAGAATTTCTAAAATTGGGTGTGAGAAAGTGTAAACCATCCATTCAGGATATGTATTTATCTCATGTTTTACTGGTGTGCATCTCCCTTCCATGGATTACATTCATTTAGCAATGGAGTCAATTTCATTGATTAGTTCTATAGGTACTGATATTTGAGAAACCTCTCATTTATAAGGAGAAAAAACAGATTGATGATGTGACCTCAATTTTTTCTCTTACTGATTCATAATCCATGAAAAGAATGAATGATATACATGGAAAGTGATTTTATGTCACCATAATGGAGGTAAATCATGATCATTTCAAACTTCCTCATTTATGTCGATTTGAAGCCTTTATGTAAAGATATTCTGATGATCAGATGCAGATCCTTTTGATAGATCACCTCTTTCCAGATGTAAGGGATGAGGACTATTAACCTCATCCTGAATATGATACCTAGTGAAAATGTGTCCCAGAGTATCCCCTCATTTATTTGTCTGAGATTTTGTATCTCATCCTCATACTATACCAACTACTCCTCTGGGGAAGGAATATCAGTTCTTCCAGGTGATGAGTGGGGCATGAACACTTATATCCCTAAATCTTTGGAAGTTTTCCACCGTATCGGTGGAAAATCAATATATGAAGGTACCATGATTTGTATTCTCATCTGCTTCTAGGTATGTGCACCTTCAATAGGTGTATCCTAATCCTCCTATAGAAGTATATTTTCTATATTTTTTCTTCATGCATCTGCATATTTATCAACATTAACAGTTTTTATTTCAGTAATAGAATTCACATAGGTATATTTGGAATGGTAGTAGTCCTGTTACTCTCAATTCAATAGGATGATTATGCACTTCCTACATTCAAGATTTTATTTGAACCCTTTTCCACAATGAACAAGTTTTGAATTATAATCCCAACAAGTTATGATTTCATTGTTCATGTATTACATCTTTCTTTTCTATGAGTAGTGGCCATGAGGGAGTTTCCATTCTTGATTTCTGAATGAGCCTTATATAGAATGGGATTCTCTTGTTGTGGGAGTTAGGGATGGTATGTTTATCATCAAGTATTTACCTCCTAAAATGGAGAAGGATGATTCTATATTTGATGATGTTGATGATGAAAATTCCCCTAGCCCTGTAGAATGGGGCTTATTTGGGGTCAAAATTGTCATTCTTTGGTTCTATTTTTGATTATATGTTGATTCTAATCTAGTATTTGATGACTCTTCAGATGGAAATTGAGATATAAATTCCCCGAGATCAATGGGTTAGGATTGATCTGGAACCTTCACTGATTTACCTAGGATACTCTCATAGGATAATCAATCTAGTGGTGGTGATTGAGACATAAATTCTCCCAACCCAGTGGGATGGGGTTTATTTATAGTTTTTTCTAATATGTCCTAGATCCTCTATGGGATTTATTATCCAAGGGTCAGAGGGAGTGTTAGATATTCCCCTGTCCAGATGGACTACTTTCGCTCCTGGATGATTTCTATAGCAGTTGTTATTATGAACTATTTTCTATTGTGTGGCTCTATTCATGTATGATATGGGTGAAATGGAACCCCATGATGGGATTAATTATATTCGGGATGTTTTTTGTGGCATAAAATATTTTAATTCCATGTCTAAAATGAATTCTCATTTCTTCTATGGGATACGTTCAAGGATTTGTTTTCTTATCTCTCCATCTATTCGTGATGCTTTGGAACCATTCAAGTGGGGGAATTATATTTTAGTGATTAAAAAGATCGTGCATCGCCTAGTCCCCTATCATTTCTAGAGGCTATGACATTACATGAGATATTATCTGATGGTCTCTACTGTTCTAGGGGTGTGGTGAAGTGCATCACTCCATACATTCCCCATCCTCGAATATGGATGTATTATGTGTCTTTGGTGATAAGATTATAAATATTTTTGATTAAATGGAGGAAATCAAGTTGTATATTTACACTTTTATTTTCTAGTTTTCAGTCTTGGGCCATGGATATATAAGCTAGGTAAAGATTAAAATAGATTATTGTGATTTTTGAATGTGTCCCTCATATCCTGGAAAAGGGTGGTGTGTAGCCTTGAGAAACTTATGAGTATCCTACATATTATAGTGTAGATAAGGTATTCACTCCTTCTCAATATCATCTGGGGACTCATAGTTAGAATTGGGAAGAGTCATAAACATAGTGGGGAGGTTGTTTTTTGGATAACACTATCTATATATCAATTTCATCTATCTCTTGATTATACTTACAAACCTCCATCTAGTCAAACTACAAAAGGTTTATCTTGGGGTTTCCTGCTAACCAGAGTGGAGTATTTCTTGTAGTTGATGGAAAACTATATATAATTGACCATGGTATTTTTAGAACCACACTAAAAGAAGTAGTATGAGTTATAAGAACATATCTATATGAGGATTTGTGGGTTAGGTGAGTATTTTCTTTATCCATGGGAGATATCACCATGGGGAGGTTAACCATATAGGATTTCCAGAGTGGGGTCCTTGAGATCCATCTACACACTACCATGATGACGACTATCATGGTAATCGTCACCTTATTATTCAGTTAAAGAGTCAATATACCCTTGGGGTGTAGATAATATGTCTCAAATAACCTCAATGGCACTATTAATGGAATTCTTATGTATACTATCATTTTTCAACTTCATGGATGGAATATATTGACTTAGATTTTGGAATTTTCTAGGAATATGAGCCTGTTGAATGACAGCAACCAAAATATGTTGATAATCGTCTGCTATTGTGGGTGTATGATCCTACTGATTAAGAGCTATTGGATTATCCCAATGAGATTATTTGATATTAATTTTAGCATAACACTAAGAACATACCACTCTCACTTGATGATCCTCGATCAGAATGGGGATATGATCTCAATCCTGAGCCATTGGAGTATGTCACAAGTCTTTTTTTTATAGAAATATGGGCATGTCCAGAGTCACATGTCGCTCTCACTTGGTGAGCCCTATTTGTAATGGGAATATAATCCTGGTTTGCATATGCATTACCCATTTGAATATATTGACAGAACTATGAAATGGGATCAGTGGTATGAGCCTCCCCCTGTATGGACTCTAAAGGATGATGATGTAGTCGTTTGCTAAAGGAAGTAGGGATATGATACTGGATTCTATGAGCTATAGGGATATTCCAAGAATCTTCATTGATAGTAATATGAGCCTATCTCGAGGTGTGTACTACTATCATCTGATGGGACTTGTTCATAACAAGGATATGATCCCTTTCCTAATCCTTTAGAGTATTTCATTGAACGTTTTTATAGTAATAAGACCTTTTCTTGAGAAATTCACTATTATCTCTTGGTGTTCCCCATCCATAATAAGGATATGAGCTAGATCCTAGGCCTTTGTAGTTTTTATCTAGTGTTTTTTGACTAGGTTATACCCCTACACTAAGGCATGTGCAATTCTCACTTGGTAAACCCTGATTGGAATTAGAATATAATCTCAATCTAGTGCTTATCACTTTAATGTAAAATGTCATTAATATTTATATATAAGAGAAATAATTTATACTTTATCTGAATCAACCACTAGTTCATGTTGATCATAGTGTTTTGTTTCCTTATCTACAGGGACAAGAATATTGGTCTTTCCCTATATATGTACCAGTGAAAGTATATTCTGATGGAGTTATTCATCAATTTATAAGATGTAGTGACACTTTAGAATAGTGTGTGAAAAAATGTAAGACTATACATTTTCTATCCCCACTATATAATGGCAGGTATATTCCATTAAAGCGGGGATATAATCCCACCTCAATCCTCCTTGTTCTATTGGAATATTCTGATGGACTTCATGTATGGGTGTAGGGATATTCACTTTCCCCATGCTTACTATAGAATGTACCTTTAGACTCATTTTGAGTGAGATGGGATATGATCCACCTCATTAGATATCAATGGAATACGTCGGAGGGATTCATCAATGATATCGGGGGTATGATCCCACACATTTTTATCCAAATTTTTCCACGCCCAATGTTTTTACTTATATATTATTCATGTGTGTCAAAGGTGATAGTGTGTCGAGTGGTACCCTTAAGATGTGACTGAAGGGCACTGTTAGGATGGAGTTGGCAAAAAATAGTGGATAAGATCCCTCCATTGAAGCTCCTAAACTGGAATGGATTCATAGTTGAATTATTGATTCACCTTAAACATATATATATATATATATATGGTGGTTACTGTCACACTACTAGGATATAATACCAAATAAATTGGTTGTGACATTGAGTGTCACAAGATCTTCTACAACTTTATTTAAAGGATGAGAATTCACATTTTAAAGCATTTATACTCCCTCACGGGAAACCTCAAGGTTTTAGATCATATCATGTTGATTTTATTCTCAAACCATTTCATTCGCCACCTAAAATTGAAGGTGTTGGGCAGGTGAGGTCAAATTGAGACCCACAAGGGTTGTTGACGTAACGGGTTTTCCATAACAGTCAATGGATGAAGATGTTATCTGAGGTGAGTTTTTGTTTTTAAGGAAGTGTCTAAAGTCATTAAGACAATAGGGAACATGGTCACTAATCCATGAATCTTCATAGGCATGATTTGTGCTCAATAATATTTTCATGGGAAACACAATTGTCATTTATTATTCTTAGACCTGTCATTATACTTGCGTGGACTTATCAAAATGAGGATGGACCTATTTCATAGAAACACAAGATATAAAGGATCATGTGATCATTTTTATCATTTTAAATATTCATGTTAGTTCCATAATTTATGTTTTAATATGAAATGAACAAAATAGCCTTACACATGGTAAACTATCCATTATACTATTTGAAAGATTCACATCAGGTTCACCATTTTTGTTTAATAAAGAATAACATGTTGATATCACATGTGGAAAGAAAATAATGGTCTGATGAGAACTGGGAAATATACCCTTTTTATATTTTGAAGGATATGTCATAGTTAAAATATTTCATATCGATTTCACAATTTTTGTTTCTTTGAAAAGTACTACATGCATGGCAGGGACAGAATGGTCTGAGGACTTTATTGTGGTGGTATGATGTATGTAAAATCATTCATGTTCGGTAAAAAATCCAGGATTATATTCCATAGAACCTCTCAATGGTTCTGATATCCATAACTGGATACAGACCCTTTTTCCAAAGGAATATGTTCAATAGGTGTTTCATACTCAATGGAACTTAGGAAATCACATTGGTCGAGAGGATGGGAGGTCAGGCTCATCACACCCTTTTGGGGAAAATTTTCACCTACCCATAGACTCTATTATTTATTTATGATATGTTTGAGAATCTCTTTATAATCCTATTATGGTATTGACTAACCAAATAAATTAATCAAGTACTTAACCCTTTCGTATGTAAAGGAGGGACTATTAATTATTCCATATGTATGTATCCAAGGATCTTCATCTATTATCCCTTAATGGGTAGATAATTGTATTTTGAAACTATATAACCACGAACCACAAAGTTTATTTTCATCCATGAAGGTGATTAATATTTTGAGGACTAGATTAAAACTTTATGAGTCATCATACATATCCTATTTTAATACAAATAAAAACCCAAGTATTTTGATAAACTCTTGAAGTTTAAATTCATGTGTAACGGAAAAATATAAGGGAAATTTGGTACTAGGTATCAATATCAAGACTCAATGAGGTTTATAACATAACCTAGTTCTGTTAGGAATCATATTCATCATAGTTCAGTCATTCCCACAAGATATTCCCTTAGGTTGATGCCCTTTTGTGGAGGAGGAAATATTGTACCACTGATCACATCTAACTTAAGGAGGTCTACCTAGCTATTGTGTGTTCATGATACAAAAAATATGACCATTTAAAATCCCTAAGACCATATGATTCATGATTAGTGTGGTAAATATGAGATAAAAAGTAATCATTATCACTATATATGGAATAGGGACTTATGTGTTGGTATATCACTTTGGACATTTGATTTAGAGCTTCGCCCTTAGGAAGGAATCCTACATATCATAGTACATAAAGAATCACATTCATCATAGTTCAATTTCCTTATTGATCCACTAGTAGATGAGAAAAATGGTTACCCTTGGAAATGATTGGATCCTGATGGTTGGAATGTCAGAGACATGGAGGGACATACACCAATGTGGATGAAAATTGGAGCTCGTGCCTTAGTAAGGAGTCCTACAAATCCTAGTTAAGTTATGAATCAGATTTCCCATAGTTAGCTTTGATCTGTGATTACACATTATGGTTTCCGTATTATAGGGGTAGTCATATTATTCCACTGATTAGGTCTTACACACTATTGTTTCCGTAACATGGGAACATGTTATATAATTCCACTGATCAGGTATTATACTCTAAGGTTTCCCAAATATTGGGGCAATCATATTATGTTGTAGATCGGGTCTAACACATTATGGTTTCCATAACATGGGGGAACTTCTTATTATTCCATTGATAAAGGTTCACATATGATGGTTTCCCTTGTATATCCACTGGACAAGGTTATTGTTTCCTAGGATTTCATTTTGGAATGTCCCGATTACTTCCCTAACATGTTATGATTGTATACCTAAAATGTAAGAGAATTATTTGACATTTACTAGTTTGATATCATACATGTCCAAGCAAAATAACATGATCCAATTGACTTGTATTATTGAAATCACATAATCTGAATAGAATTTCTAGGGACCATCGCATGATGTATGTTGACATATCTAGAGGGAGACACATGAACTAAGAAGAAATATTTGGAGGTCATCTCATAATCCAGGATAACTTGTTTGGAGGGTCCTATATGACCTGAAAGACTTTTTTTGGAGGGCATTGAATGATCCGGGAAAAAATGTCTTGAGGGTGCCACATGACCCGACTAACTTGTCTTGAGGATGTTGCATGATACACGATGATATGACTGTAATGTGCCACATGACCTGAATAACATATCCATAGGACATTTCATGATCAAGGCTGATATGTCGAGAAGGTTCCACATGACCTAGCTAACTTTTCCAGAGGATGTCGTATGACCCATCTTGACATGTTTGGAGGGTGAGAAAAGACCTGGCTAGAATGTCTAGAGGACATCATAGGATCTAGGAGGACATGTCTGTAGGCTGCCTCAATACTTGGTTGACATGTCTACAGAACATTTCATGATACATGCTTGTATTTCTGGAGGGTTCCATATGGCATGGATGATTTGTACGGAGGACATCACATGATGCAGGCTAACATGTCTTGAGGTTACACAAGACCTACCACAAGACCAGGTCAAGGATTTCTAGACATGAACTGATGTCATCACAAGACCTAGTTGACTAGTCATATTGTCACAACATATCTTGGGTGAAATATTTGGGACATCACAAGGTATTTTCTAGAAATCCTATAGGGATTCACTAGACATTGGTGGAAGCCCCAAAGGGGGTCGTTCCACTTTATTGACATGTCCAAGGGACATAACAAGATCCAAATAGTTGAGGGAGTGTCACATAATTTTAGTGACATCTACCAGTGTTGTTTTAAAATTTGTTTCAATCGTCAAATGACAATTTGGTTAATCTATATGTTATTCCCATAAGCCTCCTATATTTTAGTAATTATTATTTTCTTTTATTTAATATACTCTTTAGGTTTGTCTAATATTACCATGTTATTAAGTTTCTCATGACCCATCCAATATGTGTTACCTCTTTTTCATAATCTTAATGATATGATAGAAGTCATTTGTGTCATATAAATTGATCATGTGAAGTGTCTATGCATAAATATTTACCCCTTATCTTGTTCCCCTAATTTTACCTATCATAAATCCTTTGTGATCACATTATTGGTTGCTTCTAGATGTCCTCTCCTATGCTCCCATGTGTGATTGATAGTGGATGTGTTGTGAATTTTTTACTAAATGTGAGAGATTTATAGGCCTTCTCACCCTAGTTATATATCATATTTTGTATTGTGTATATCATAGATTCATCCTGGAGTTGGTGAAGGGATTTTGCTTCATAACCTTCTTGAGATCTTGTCATAGGTCATCCATGGCATTGAGAGACACCCAACGACCATGATAATGTTTCTCCTTTTCCATTTTTCTTGGATCTAGGATAATCCAATGGATTTTTTATAACCATGTGTACATTTCAATATGCTTCTATAAGGTTAGGCTAGCATTTCTAGGGGCCTTCGTGAGATCAGGATGCCTATGGAATTTCTTTTGTGTGATTGAATGTGACTTTTTGGGGTCTTACATGAGATAAATGTTATGTGATAATGGGACTTCATGAGATATAGATGCTTATGTAGAGTTATTCCATAGGTTCATGCCAAAATTTCAAGGGGGAATCTATGGGATCAATGGTGATCACGTAGGGTGAATCACCCAATTAAGAATATCCTAATTCTAAAATAATCACCCCCATTTACCCTTTTATTTCCTTATTTATTCTTCACGGACAGGGGCTATTATAAAGTGATGTGAGTGATGTTGAAAAAAAACTCTCTCTCTACCAGTGATGTTCCATATGACCAGCAAAGGGTCTTATGCTGATGTCTGAGAATTTTCATGGAGAACCCATTTGTTTTTCTATGGAGCCAAAAGGGTAGTGCAGATACTATTGGACATGTATGAATCCTTCATATTATGAAGTTGAAATTCTAGTGATAACTTTTGTGACAAGGTGGAAATGTCTCCAGGGGTTCCACAGTGTCTTGTGAATTGGATGGTAACATCACAAGAATATAGATGACTAAAAAAGGCTTCCACATTTTTCATATTTATCCTCCTTATTTTGAAAGGAATTTTGGATCTTTTTCATGGTTCCTACTAGTTGACATGGAATGTGACACATGGTAACTCATCTCAAAATTTTTTCATGATCATAGAATGTATGGGACACCTTTATGTAATCTACATGTTCAGCCCACCATATCTTCTATTTATTTGTGGCTAACATAATAACCATGCTTTGGGTATTTAATCCCTTATAGTTTTTCTGATGGTCATTTGGAGGGCATCATCATAGAATCTCCCATAACTTTCAAACATCATCCCTCATTAAAGAGGTCCCATGTTTGAGAAATTGAGAGACAATATGGTAAAAAAATAAAATTTTGAATAAAATACAAGTTTTTATCAGCTTTTTAAATGAATGGATGGGTTGACTCCACAGTTCACAAGAGCATGAAATTAATTTTGTTTTTACTACTATAATTTTTCTAGAATTAATGGTTTATATACATGGTCTATCATGACCATTAATTTAACCATACATTCTCCTTTTCCTTCCCAAAAACACCATGTAGGGGCCACCTGCTAAAATTCACAGTCCCCTAATTGTAAACATTCCTTGTCATACCTCCAAAATCCATCAAAAGGCCCCAATTTTACCACAAAAACTCTCTAATTTAATATACATCAAATAATAATTATATATTACTCAAAATATTCCCTCATACCAACACCTCTAATATCCAGAAACATATCTCACAATAGACTAATATTGTCAAAACAAAATCTTTCCATTTTATCCCAACATTGTGCCTTACATTAAAAGTGATATTTGAGTTCAAAACATAGATTTCATACTCAAAACTGATCAAATGAGATTATATTATCATAAAATATTATTAAATGGTCATTAATTCCTTTATGAACTCTAATAATGAACCGCACATCATTCTAAAATGTTATTTTATAAAATTATTAAAAGTGATTTTTTTCAAATTTAAGTGCTATAGAAAGTCACAAAATGTGCAAAACTATCAACATAGAGAAAAAGAGATGAATTTTTCATGTAAAATAGGAAAATTATTTTGGTTTAATTTAGGACATGTAGGAATAAATTATACCTTATTCTAGCACACCATGTGTTCAAAAAGACTGAAAGGGTTTGCTTTCAAATTAAAAGTTGTATTTAAATTAAAAATATACGTCATTAGTTCAAAGCTAAAAAATTGTTTTATATTGTCATAAAACTCTATGATAATTATTTTAGATTCATTTTTGACATGTAATAATTAAATTAACTTTATTATGACATGTGGTGTTGTCGTAATGATTCAAGGTGAATGCTTTAAATTTTAAAGTGATATTGTATATAAAATGGCACATCAAATGATAAAATATAAGAAAACTAGCTCATTAGGTATTAATTATATATGGAAACTAGTATCAATTCTTTTATTGACCTTTAGAAATGAATTTCAAGTCATTTTTACTAGTGGTGTTTTCAAAAAACCATAAGGTATATTTCTTCCATATATAATTAGATTTCAAATTTTCAGTGTTATTAATAAAACAAATATTGAATATTGTTACTTATATATGATGTTTTATTAAATTATAAGTATTGATCATTGGTATGTTAAAAGTAAAATGATGTTTTATCCATTTAAAATATTTATTCCTATTTCGAAATATGTGAATGTTATATTTATAATTGTTTTATTAAAAACAAGTAAATTTAAAACACAAAATAATTATTCAATAATGAAATATATTTATTATATTTAATGTATCTTATTCATGGTGTGTTTTATTAATTCAATTTTATTCTTTTTTGTACTTTTATAACATAAAATGTGGATAAAACAACTCTCATATCCTATTCTTAGTGATAAAAATCATAGAGAAATATGATAATTCCAACACTATAAAAATTAATAATCGGTCACCTTTATCGGTGTTATATGAGAATTGAGACTGATTGAGCTTTCTTAGTTATTTTTAATAATTTTAAAAGAATTTTTACTATTATATAAACTAAAAATATCACTTTTTTATGATATATGAGAGAATTTATTTTCCCCAAGTAAAATATTTTTTTAGTAAAATATTTTTAAAAATAATTAAAAAAATTTCAAAAAATATTATAATGATCATTACATGAAAATTCATAATATGTTAATTATGAGACTTTATTAAAATTATAAGAAAACAAACCTTATTCTAGAATCACTTAAAATAAGTAGAAATGATAAATAAGTCAATGATGATGGTCACTCATGGGTGGATCCAATCGTAACTAGTCATTTGGGTGATCATATGTAAAGTGGAATGTGAAAATAAGCATCTGAAGAACCTAATACAAACACATTCATGAAAAAAAATAATGAAAAATTTCACTTTCAGTGATTTAAAATTGTTTATAGAAAAATAGAAAATAAGGAACATTATATTTTATCAATGATAAAAAGTGATGATGAAAGTGGTTTATAACAATGATAGAGTTATCCCTAATAAAAATTATATTTTACCAGTGAGAATTTTAGTATTGATAAAACCATCTTTTATCATCATTAATTTTAAAACTGAAAAAATGTATTTTATCATAACCATATCAAGTATTGATAAAATTACTTATTAGACATGGAATTTAAAAACTACATAAACAGAACACAGAAACATATAATTAGAAATAATTAAAAATAAAAAAAATACAAATAGATTTACATTGTAGTAAATTACAATTAAAAATAAATTTTTTTACAAACATTTCAATATAATTCAATTACATGAATAGGTAAAATTTATTGAAAATGTTTACAACATCCAACCAAGTCAAAAAATAGACATTATAGGAGACCTTCTTTATGGACCAACCGAACCATGAAGAAAAGAAACATGTAACTATAATAAAAAAAATGATCAGTTTACTACTACTTTAATGTAATATTTAATACAGAAATATGATATAGTAATGAATAAATAAAACATAAATAAATAGGATACCAAAATTGATAGAACATTTTTCAAAAGAATGATAATATATATATATATATATAATATTACAAACTAATACAATACTCCCATAATGATTTCCCCGTATTGCATATGGGATTCACTTTCAATCATACTAGTCACACCGCATGTTGGATTGATATTCAGATAATTACTACATGATAAAAATGGATAATCAATAATTTTAATAATCTATCATGACCATTCAAAACACATTTACTTTGTTTTGACTATGTGATGCTTATTTTTAACTAAAATGATCACTTTATGTTTAAAACATGCACTTTTAGTTATACCCTTCACACCATGTATCAAATCCATGTTTGGCTAATAAATATATTTCACAAATGAATAAATATTAATTTTGAAAAATTATCATGATAATTCAAGAATTTGTTTTTCAATTGTGAGTATGTGATGTGTGTTATGAACTAAATTTTTATTTTTATATGAAATTAAAAAATTTCAATAATACCAACCACACAGTGTCTTGAATTGATGTGAAATTTAGTCAATACATCATAAGTGAATATTGGATTATTTTCTTAAATTATCAATGAAATATTAGTTACTTTTCTTAGTTATAAATATTCAACACATATTTTGAACTGAACTATCACTTTTTTGTTGAAATTTTTTAATTTTAGTCATAAAGATAACCCCATTTATCAAAATTACATAAGGGTAATTTTTAAACATCAAATATGAATTATCATATTTTTTCTTAAATCATCAGGACTATCCAAGTGTTTTTCTTGGTTTCAATCATGTGATGTGTGTTATTAACTAAAATGTATCTTTAAAAATTCAAACATGCATTTTGAGTCATACCTGCCACATGATTTGTTAGATTGAAATTTTGTTTCCCTAAAAATGTGTGTTCTACATAGGAATCACTAATTCTATATGGTTTCCACCAATTTTATTTATGGAACTGTAAATAGTCAAAGGTTATATTTCCAAAGGGTCCTTCTTTCCAAAGGTTAGAATTCACTAAGTTTTTGGACCTAGGATACTTAAGAACTCGTATAGCTAGAGATTATGGGGTTTGGGATCATCACCCTATTTGGGGGGATAATTATTACATACTATGGGAATATTTTATATATTTAGGATACGTTCATGAAAAATTATTAATTTACTATGAATAATGTAGTTTTCCCCTGAAATTTTCAATCAATTACTAGAATGTGTTGAATTCAGAATCATCCATATTTATTCAATTCTATTCATCAATGAAGATATATGTATGTATTTTAAGTTCTCCATCAAGGGAATACTATCATATACTATGTGAAGATCATTTAGTCATTCTTATGATGTTGATAGTTTTTAATCCACATAGTGGGGAACTTTGGAATTTATGGTCATCCATGTATAAGAGAGTTTCTTTGATGTTGGGATCATACCCATAAATGGGCTACCTTTGTATCCTCGTCAAAGGAATAAGAACCCTCATAGTTTGATGTTATTTATTGGGACATTTCATACCATTTATGGTCATGTGATAAGGATATAATTGTAAAATTTAATGTCATATGGTAAGGAAATCTAGGAAAAATGTGACTAGTCAAATCTTGGTGTAGGACTTATGTCTAAGATGCCCAAGAAACCTAGAAAGGATATGATTTTCCATGTTGTATTAGACCCTTCTGGGAATGTGGCCCAGATATAATCAGGTTGATTTTGAGTGTTGGGATTGAACCTCTTGGATACTTTCTACGTATCCCACATGGATGAGAATCAATTACAACATAGTTCAATAAGTATCATAGTGGAGTATATCCCTCTTAGAGAAATAGTTTGGGGCTTAATTTTAAAGAGGATTCCATTGTAATAGGTTCCACGAGAGATGTGTTGTCTCATAAGGATTATAGGGGGATTTAATATGATGATTACTACTAGGGAGGATACCCAGATTAATGGAATTCAGGCTAGACTCTTAAGAAGGTTGTACATTGAGCTCGAGCCTTAGGTGAAGGCTTATAATGTATCCCAATTATCATAGGAATCAAAGTTATAATAGTTTAAGAATATATTTGGTTGAGAGGATTTGTGATCATCAAAAATATCTAAGCCCATGTGAGTCATTATCGGTGTGAGAAACCAGAATATGTGAAAGATTCAACAAACCACACACATTCTCCTCTGCTGATGGAAGAGGTCGGGCCTATGGAAAAAGAAGACAGGGCGATGGTGGGTGAGGGTGCGGAGCAATGAACCCATTAATCTAAAATAATAGTGAAGGTCACTGGGTCTATCCCAAATGTATATGGGATTACTCTATGATAGATTCCCAATAATGGGCCTTATAGTGGATGGAGGATATCATTCCCTATTAATGGGAAATGTAAGTGTGATCCACTCTCTTCCAATTGAGGACCAGAGGCTCTAGGTCCCATAGACGAGGAGGGGATGACAGATTCCTATCCTTGGAATCCAAGATTTGGAACTCCACAACACTATACTTAGGGTTAGGCGCCATGTGAGTATGGATATACAGATTTATATACACTTTAATGATTTTTACCCTTTGGAAATATGAATGTGGGAAACCCCTAAAAATAGATATCCAAATCCAAATGGGAGACACACTGACTTTCCTTTCCTAAAGGTTTGATAAATCAGGTGGTATTGGTGGTGGTTTTAACTTGGTTGCTTTTAGATAATGGATCCAATGGTGGATAGGCCCTTACATGTGTGGATTATAAGAGGACTTAAAAGATTGATCATATAGGTGGTCAACACAGGTCTTCTGTGTAGGCAATACCACATAGGTTTTATGCATAGGTGTACCACACGTTCTCAGAGGAACTGAATAATGATCATCACATGAAGGATAAAAATATAAAATCTTGATATCCATTGTGAATGGACTAGGGTAAACTACAATTGTGTGAGGTTTTAACTTAATCACCCAAGGTTTCCCTTGATGTTCATGGAAGAATCCCACAACGGTCTTTTTTTAAAGGAAAGGACATCGCGTAGATGAATTTTCCTTAGGAAAAGGAGGTCCTTAATCATATGTTTTGTATTAAATACTCTAAAAGGACCTTGATATTTCTTTTCCCATCTAATTGTCTATTATCTGGTGTTATGAATAGCTACCTAAAAAAATTTAAGGGACCTGGGAAAAGGATGTACAGAATGGGAGCTTCGGGAGTTCTTCAATCTTTTTGAAGTTTCATAATTGGGAGCCTAATGGTCCTATTTATAGGCAAGGAGGGGACCTGAAAAGATAGATTTTGTCTCTATAGGTATTCGTCATAGCTCCACAAGGTATCTCTTCTGAATAGGGGTTCAAAAATGTATATTTAATCATAGGTGTTTGGTGTAGGTCCTCAGCATTGGTTCTCAACATAGGTCCACAGCGTAGGGGGTTGTGAATTGGGTTGCATGGGCAAGAATGGTACAGGACACTTGATGCGTAGGTATGAAGAGTTATCATTTGGTGTAGGTGTATCGCATAGGGGGTTGTATATTAGGATGTATGGGATGGACCAGTGCTGGATGCTTGATGTGTAGGTACGCTACGTAAGCATGTGGCATAGGTTTATCACGTAGGGGGTTGGTCAAACCAACTTGGCGAATATACTTCTCTATATCGTAGAGGCTATTACCCCACACCCCTCATTGGGATTAGTGTTGGGATGCGGTCCCCACCCTTTGGTCTAGTTCCTTTTCTACCATCACTGACCCCTGTGAAAAATAGAGAGTCACACAATGAATGTTTCGAGCCAAGTGGAGGTCGTTTTGGCATGGTCTACATGGAAATACAATCAGCTTCTTCTTCCAATATAAAGACATATTTCTACTTAAACTCAAAATTTGGTGTCTAAGTGAGGTTCACATATTCAATTTTGCAGATAATTGGATGGAACACATTTCTTGGTGTCTATAAATTTTGTTTATTCCAACATGTAAAAATTGATTATAGACCATTGTTATAAATTATTTTGAAAATAAATACAAATTGTTCTAGTTTTTATATGTAACATATTTTTTCAACTAAAATGATTTTCTTGGAATGAAATAACACACCCTTCGATCAAATAAATTACACCACATGGTTGGATAAGATGAAATTAAATCCTACACATCATAAATGAATTATCATTCATTTTCCAATTGCATCAAGATAATATGAACACATATTATTGGTTTTGAGTATGTGATATGTGTTTTGATTTAAAATATCACTTTTACACTGAAAAAACTCACTTTTTGTCATATAAAATATCGCCATGTTTTTTTGACATATGATCAACTAATATATATAAATAATTACTAACCAATCATTTTATTAAATAATCATGATAATATTATATTCATTTCTTGGTTTTGGATTACTGATGCATGCTTTTAACTAAATAAGATGTAGATAAACCACCACATTATGATATCTGTATATAAAAAATTTACAAATAAGATAAAAAACCACCTCTTTATGATGTTGAAGAAATATTATTTCATGTAAGCTTCCATATCATTCTAAAAGAAATATATTTACTCTTTTTAATATATTTATTTTCAATAGTTCAAGTAATTGTAAATAAATATAGATAAACAAATAACTAATAAATATTTAAAATGAAAGTATAATTGAATTTGGAAAAACCTAATTAGGCATCAAAATTTAGGGATTATATATTGTATATTTCACATATTAAAAAATTTAATACCAAAATCAATTTGATTAATCTATTTAAGACACTATTGAAACATTGATAAAAATAAGTAATTTGTTTTTATTTAGGTTTTTAATATAAAATCATATTATTTATACCCTAATACATAAATTTCATAGATATCCATTCGTTTATTGTGTGTATTGACCATTATTATACAATGTTTTTGATTATAAATAAACACTTCCCCATCATTACAATTTTTGTTAAACATAATATAACAAATAAATTTGAATATTATTTGTAAAATGGTGAATGTTGTGTATTATAAATTCATAATGTACATCATGTGTGGTGGATATTTTGGACTTCCAATCACTTGACTCGTCAAATATAACTTTTTATTATATAAATGAATTTAAGTGACCATACAATGAGTTACAAAGAAAGAAATAGTTAATGGAATGAAATTAAATATATTTTATATGACCAGAGTTTAGAGTTTTACCCCAACATTGTTGATATTATAGAGTTTATGAAACATATTATTTTCTATTCAATTATTGTGGATGAAGGCTTCTAGAACAGTAGAAGCATTAGATAGTGCATGATCAAGTCATCTCTTTTTCAAAAATTATTTATTAATCCAACATGTAAATGATGATAGACTTCATGATCAGTGGAAATGAATCAAAAAACTAATTGAAAATTGAATGTAGGAATCAAGATGTGAGATAAATAGATATTATTTATAATTAATTTAAATAAGTAAAGAATTACCTTATGATTAATTTTTTTTATTGATGGATCTAACAATGCCTCTAGTATTTACCGTCATTGGGTTGTTGGAGTCATGATTATATTTCGTCCGGTGGTGATCCAAACATGTTCCATGGACCTCTAAGTTTCACCATAGGTATCTCCCATTACTAGTGAGGTAGATCCTGATGCTTGCATCCTTCTCATTTGATTGTCTCAAAAATCAATTGAAGAAGTATTCTCTTTGATATATCTAAAATTTATAGTGGTGGTGGATGAGGATATCTCTCCATTATTTAGAGTATTCTCATATAGGGATCTCTCTAGGATTCGTGAGACCTATCTATGGATGTTATTGTGTATAGTGACCCCAACCCCAGTATCCCTAACAGGGTGCATAAACTATTAAATTTTCATAAGATTTAAGTAATCACATCCCAAAAAATACAAAATAGTTTAGTAGTCCTCACAAACTAGATACATACTTCAAATTATTATTAAAATTGAAAACATACAATATATAATGTATTTTTATTGAGAATCTCATTATCCCTCATAGAACATCCCTAAATATCAATCAAAAAACATCATGGTATACTAGAGAAAATAAAACATAATAAAGGGGTCTATCTAGATAATTAATAAGGGTAATAATAAAGTGGATTTTATGAATAAATATGGAATCTTAAATATATAAAGGTAAAAATTGAAACACATAGCATTTAATCAACAACTTGATCATAATATTGAAAGAATGAATGATGATCAAATAATTACATCTAAATAATCACATGAAATTGAAGCACAACCATGGATATTATGACTAATAAATTAATCATATGGAATATAAATAACTAAATTAATAATGATTTGATGCATAATTCTTGTCATATAAAACTTACCATCAAGGACTTGTTCCAATATACCTAAATAAATGGGTAAGGTCTTAGCTAAAACCCAATTTTGTTTGTCTCATTAGACATACCAATGCCTCAAGGGGATATATCGGGCCCATACCATCACTTAATAGGTCCAATTGATACTCATTAGGGAAAAAAATATGAAAATATTTGATGGGACATTATCTATCCCTAAAAAACCAAGATATGGTAGCTAAGTCCACTAAAATAGGAGAAAATTAGAGTACATCTCTATTTATCAAGACCTATATAAGGGTACATAGTCATCTCATGTCTTAAACCACATGAGACCTGGTATATCATGTAGTACCCAAAATTTCATAGATTAGCCTACTCTTTGTGTCTTTAAATGTGGCACGAGAGACAGATCTACGCAATATCTCTAATAAAACTTGGGTCCACAACCAATATTTCTTCAAAAGGTGATGACATACCCTTTCCTGAGTAAAAAATAGATATACATAGAATATTTAATCATATATATCATAATTTATGTACCATTTTTTCTATATGGATGAGATTGATCTAAACATGAGTCTACTATCTCATAAGTATCCATAGCTTGATTCCCATTCATTTGAGATATGTAGTGAAATCCAATTTCCCAATTTTGGATCGAACCACAAATTCATTTACGTCCCAATTTTTCTTCCATCATAAAATGTGTACCTAATCTCTAATTCAGTGTATCCCAGAATCAAGCAAAGATTAATCTAGTGTAAAACTGAATCCATCAAGAAAATTACCCATCTTGGTAACCCAAACACCTTGTGTCAAGATTATCTTCTTGGTGCTGCTCAAAATCCCTCAGTAAACATACTCCTCACAAATCCACTAATATAAGTCAATATAAAATCCCATTAGAGGTTATAGTAGATAGAACAATGATCTAACAATACATTAGAATCATGTTAAATTCATTTCAAAAGAAACTATTATATGGGGGGATTTTTTTAGTAGCTATAACTATGTACCAATCTCTTATCCATATGATATTTTTGAATTTTGAAGCCCATGTAAATAATAATTATATATTTAACATTAAGAACATTGAATTGGAATCATTTGGAATAAAAGTATTGGTATTTGGATTCATTTTATAAGGGCACATATTAGGAACCTTATTTATACATTTTTACCATGGTAGTTATTATATGTATTTAAGGTCACCCTTAGCTAAAAATACTTTCTATCCAAGAAAACTATCCAGCCAGATCGACTAGGGAACATGAGGTAGTCTCCTTAACCATTATTGGGAGCCGTCACATCTAGCTAGTCAAGAGAAGTGTGTTCAAGTATTGTGATTGTTTGGTGAATGAATGGAAAGCATAGGTGGTTCCTAAGAAGCCCACATATGTTTGTGGCATGACTGGTGAGGTTGTGTGTGCAATGTACCATGTTCCGAACCTCAGTGCTAGTTTGAAAAAGTGTATTAAATGGAGACAGTTATTAAGGATGGTCTATACATCCAAAAAATTGATGTGGGATGAGGGTTGATCATGACATTATTCCTCCTTTAAAATTATATGGATAAAATCACAGCCATCAGATAAAGCTGATTTGATCCATCTGATCACACCCCTAAATCATTGTCAACCTCCACTCATCCATCGCTCTTCTATACACCACTGGTTCAAAAACATAATCCACTCCCATAATCAGCTCATGTATTAAACTACCTCCATGAAAATCATATCCACACATGAAAGATGAGGTGCTTGATCATCCCTAATAAATTCATGCAACTTAATTTCTCATACATGTTCTTCTTAAATGAACCAAGACATCATGCGAATCCATCATAAGAAGTGCAGTGAATTTTGAGATTGAATGAAGATAATCACAAATATATCATAATGACTTACAAAAAAACACTTGTAACATCACATGAACACTAAGAACCATCATATGAAACCATCATGATATAGACCAAGTATTAGGGTATTGAATGATGATGATCATGTGAACCATGTTGAAATCAAAAATATCACATAAAAAACAAAATATATTTCCTTCACAAGAGTATTCCACCTATAAAAGATTTTATTCTCAGAAATCCATTGAGGGTTATCGAGAGTTTAATTATAGAATGTTCACCACTCTATCATCATAAATGATAGAAAAGATGAAAACATGCATGACATAATGAATTTAGTATTTCAAATAAAATATCCTCCTCATTAAGTCGATCATGGGAATCATGTGAATCCATCGAAAGAGTGTATAAGTTTGTGAGATCAAGTTATGATGATTATGAAAATATTTTTTTTAAATCACACGATTTTCATGAAAGATATATTACCTCCATTCATGAGAACATCAATGAATTTATTGATTTTTCTCAAGTGAATCTGTCTTGGATTGTCTAGTGGATGTCCATTGACATGCAACATGATCATGTACAGACTACAAAGAAATCACATGAATCCCTTAGTGTTTTCTCTAGAAAGTTGTTTCATCATCATCTGAATCCCATCATGTGAAACATTCAAGGAGTGTGTGAAAAAGTAGTGATCATGTAAAGCCCATGAAGCTGACATGTGAAGTCTTGGTAGTTATAAAGCATGAAATCATGTGAAAAATTCATGTGATTTCTTATATATCTTATGAAATCAATTATAAAAAGATCTCCACCACCATAAGATGATGCTTTCGGGGCATTAATTGTGAAAATAAGTGATACATCTAGTTACCTATGCATATATAAAACATTTCCCCCTTTTAAAAAGTTTCACACATTAGAGAGAAAAGTTTTAAGATAAGATAAAGAATAAGAGGAGAAAGAGAGGGAGAAAATGAGATGTATAGGAGTGGTGCAGAGGATAAGCGTGGGATACTACCTTTTAGTACATCCACTGAGTAATCGCGAGACCCCACTATGAGAACCCAATCATGATCTGTTCAAAGTTACATGATTGAATGATGATATAAACATTAGAATATTACCTATTGTGAGTTTATGTTTAAACTATTACAAATATTCCTTTTAACATTGAGAAAAATGCTTTTTACAGTGCTAAAAAACTTTTCTTAACCTCATCCATGTTAGGGGGTCCCTTTTATCAGCACTAAAAAATAACTGATAATTGGTTTCCTTTATCACCACTAAAAAAGAGATGATAAATTCCACCCTTTATCAATTTATTCAATATAACTGATAACGGGAGGCCTTTATCATCACTTGAAATAATACTGATAAAGGCCCCACATACTGCAGTGTGTTGATTGTATAACAACACACTATAGCAACAAGTAACCTATTAACAAAAAATATATATTATTTGAAATAACTTTTACACTGCAAATTCCAAAAAAAACAATACTATATACAATTCAAACAATTTTTTTTATAATTAAATTTACAATTACTATCCACAAACATTTAAAAAAATAAATTTTCATCATTTTTGGCACCAATGATCCCCCCTCAAAAATATATTCCCATGGTATCCATTGAAAAAAAACCTCAACCCAAGAAAAAGTACACAATTAGAAAAGAAAAAAAGAATATTTTAGTAATATTGTAAAGAAATAAATTAAACACTAATATGAAGGAATATATTTAAAAAATGTCAAATTTATATAAAAATACACACATGGAGTTATATCAGTCACACTATATGGTTTATGAAGTTGTAGTTTATTCCAACACATCAAAAATGAGTTATGGATCATTTTCTTAAATTATAAAAATAATTCTAATGTGTTTTCCGGGTTTTGAGCATGTCAATTATTTTTTTAACGAAATAATTTCAATTTAAAAAAAAGACACACTTGGAGTCATACCAGTCACTCTGTGCATGGGATTGAGGTATGATGGATTCCTACATGTGGGAAATTACTTACAGATCATTTTCATAAAGTATGAAAATAGTCGTATTTCCTTTCATCGGTTTTTATTTTGTCTGTTGTGTTTTTTACTAAAGTTTCGTTTCAAATTAGAAACACATACATTGATTTATACTGGTCAAATCGTGTATCGGTGGGATGTGAGACTACTTACTACACATCAAAAATGACTTTTATATTTATGTCTTAAATTATCAAGACAATGAAAATTCATTTTATGTTTTTTTAATTAGTGATAGAAATTTTTAACTAAAATGTAAATTTTAGATAGATAACAAATAATTTGGGTTATATCAATCACCCTTTGTATCAAATTGAGTTGTAAGGGATTCCAACATGTCGCAAATGACTCATGGATCATTTTCCAAAATTATCAAATTAACCAGAATGGGTTTTCTTGGTTCTCAATATGTAACTTGTTATTTTTGAAAAAAAATATGTCAATTTAAAATAAAAAGTCACACTTGGAGTTATATTAATAAAAACATTCATCAGATTCAGGTATTATTGATTCATACAAATCAAAAATGACTTATGGATCATTTTTCTAAAGTATAAAAAGAATTTTTATTCATTTACATTTTTTTGAGAAGGTCAATTGTCCGTTTTAATAAAATTCATGTTAATATTATAAAAAAAGACAGACTTAGATACATACTTGTCACACAGTTTATCATATTGAGGTGCGACTGATTCCTATATATCACAAATTACTTATGGATTTTTCCCTTAAATTATCAAAATTATTTGAATGTGTTTCCTTTGTTTTGAGTAGGTTATTTGTACTCTTTACTATAATTGATGTGAATTTTAAATAAATATATGAACTTGGAGTCATATCGGTCACACCATGGGTCAGATTGAAGTTCGGGTAATTATTACACATAAAAAATTACCCATGGATCATTTTTCTAAGTATAAAATAATTCTAAATGCATTTTCACTATTTTGGGTATGTCAATTTTTATTTTTTATAAAATTAATGTCAACTTTAAATAATTAAACACACATGGAGTCATATCGGTCACATCATGCATTAGATTTAGATGAGGTTGATTCCTAAATGTGGGAAATGTCTGATGGATCATTTTCTTAATGTATAAAAACAATTAGAATGCATTTTCTTGGTTTTTAGTAGGCTAGTTTTCCGTTGTAATACAGTTGATGTATGTTTTAAATAAAAATATTCACTTGGTGTCATACTTATCACACTATGTGTTATATTGTATTCTTTCTGATTCCTATATGTCTTAAATGAAATATAGATTGTTTGAAAAATATTATCAAAACAATATTAATGCCATTTCTCAATTTTGAGTTTGTTAGTTTTTGTTTTTACCAAAATTGATCACAATTTTAAATAAAAAGATGCACTTAGAGCCATACTAATCACAAAGTTCATGAGATTTAGATGAGGGTGATTCCAACACATCCCAAATGACTCATGGATCATTTTAATATTTTATCAAAGCAATCCAAATATGTTTTCTTGGATATTAGTAAGATTGATTTTATTTTGTAACAAATTAATGTCAATTTGAAATAAAAGGTCACACTTGGAGTCATATCGGTCACACCATGTATTAAATTGAGGTGAGATTGACTCTCTCATGTCAAAAATAAATTTTGTATTGTTTATCAAATTTATCAAAACAATATGATTGAATTTTATTAGTTATTAGTAGGTCATTTTTCCTTTTTACTAAAATTTATGATTTTTTAAAATAAAAATATGCTCTTGGAGTTATAACGGTCTCAACATGAATCAAATTTAGGTGCAGATGATTCTAACACATCTCAAACGACTTATGTACCATGTCCCTAAATTAAAAAAAACAAACTAATGTATTTTCTTGGTTTTGAGTTGGTAAATCATCCTATTTATTATAATTAATGTCAATTATAAAAAAAATATGTACTTGTAGTCATACTGGTCACACTGTGTGTTTAATTGAGGTATGCGTTATTCCTACAAGTCACAAATGACTCATGGATCATTTTTCTATAGTATCAAAAAAATTAGATTGTGTTTTCTTAGTTTTCATTATGTCAACTTTTATTTTAATTAATATTAATGTTAATTTAAAATACAAAGACACACTTGGAGTAATATCGGTCACACCGTGTATCATATTGATGTTTAGATGATTCCTACACATGAAAATTGACATATAGATTATTTTAATTTTATATAAAAATAATCCAAATGTATTTTCATAGTTTTTATTAGGTTAGTTGTCCTTTTTACTAAAATTATTGTCAATTTTAAATAAAATGACACACTTAGAGTCCAATGAGTCACACCATGTGTCAGATTGATGTGTGGATGATTCATATACATCTCAAATGACTCATGGATCATTATTCACATCTTTTACTTTCTCATATAGTTGATCACCTATTAGTGTATATGGTGATGTGCATTCTTATAAACTTACATCTAATGATGTCATAAAAGATAAGTACTTATGATTTCGGGGTTGAAATATGTGATGTCCTAGAAACACAGTCATCATGAATTTTTCAACCTAATATATTGTGTAACTTGTTCAAAAATGGGAAACAATGGAGTTCCTTTAGTGATATATCCTAAAAAATTTCCATAAGTAGGAAATTAATTTATCTTCCCATTCAAAATGGCTCTCAACATGAAATCTTCATTTCTGTAAGAATCATAAAATTTAACATCTGAATCCCATAATAATATCAAATCATAGATTAATGGATCCAAGTAAACATAAATATCAACACCTGGTTTTTTGTCCTGATAGAACCCAAGATAACCTGGTGTATTTTTGTTTTATGAATAACCATGGTGGATACTTATAATTTACCAACATAACCATCCAAGTAATATTAGTTTTTTTTGAAAAAATAAGGATTCACTCCATCTATAGATAAATCAAAACAATGATTTATTTGATCCTTTCCAAATTCAGGATACTCATGATGAGTTTTCTTCCACTAAGGAATGTCTGTCAGGTGAATTACTTCCCCATATTTATTTCTTATATTTGTGTTCCACGTCAATTACCCTATAGTCTCCTCACTTCCATATGAGTTATTAAATATTTCAATGATTGGAAAGTACCATAAAATATTTATAGGACCTAATTCAACTTTCTTGTATCGAGCATAGCCCTAATTTGTTAATTATTTATGTGATTTTGTTTCTTTGTGAAATAGTATTTAACCATTAAGTTGAACATGTATTCTTTTTTAGATCATACCCATCATGTGTAGAATCTGTTTTGCATCATATTTCATCTAGTAAGATCATTATATTCAAGGATAATTTCATTCAAGAGATAAAGTAGTTTATTAAACATGGTGTCACTCCATACATTGCCTACTTTAAAATTATACAGTTTCATTGTGGCTGATAATGTTTAAAATTTGGTGAAACCAGCATAAAATGGTGTTTTTGCATAACTCTTTAACTTCTCAAACAAAGACGGGAAATCAAAAATGTCTTCTTTAAATTTCCTTCTAATTTCATCAATATAATCTTCAACATCATTAATATCTATAAACTCATAATTGATACAATACTATTCATTTTCTACACATGTAATCATATCATATGATCCATAAAATGAAATGATATCCTATCCACAACCTACATTCACTTTTCACCCATGTTTATTCCTACATTTATAAATTTGATATATTACATGATAGATAATGTGTAATTCCAACTCCTCTAGACGAGTTAGTCTTTAATAATAGCTTTATAAACATGAAAAAATGATTTGACAAGGGTCATATGGATGATCATTTGCAAACATGATGAATTCTTTCACTCCATATTCATACTATTTGGTCATATGATTAGCATCCATCCATTATTTATTTATATTCACCATATTTCATATGGTAATGTTAATAATTAAGAAAACAAAATTCAAAAAAAATGATCAATGAAATATGGATCTCATGATTTTATTGAATGAAAATAGAAATATTGAAAAAAGGTATATCATCCCACATGATAAAAAAAATTATTGATGAAAATTTATAAACAGAGCTATTGAATGTAATAATTTAAATATAAAAAAAGATATAATATTTGAAAGCCATTTTGATAATTGAAAATTTGGCTATTGAATATAATAATGGTTTATAAAATTTAAAAATTATAATTATAATATTTTTTAAAACAATAATTCTTACCTTTGATAAAACTATGTTTGTTACATGAGACTCAAGTGATTTACTATAGTAATGTAACTAAATATTTTTAAATGAAAAAAGTTACTATATTTAATATGTTATCTATAAACTAGAATTTGAAATTTAAGAAGATATTTTGACATGGAATTCCAAAGGGATTGACATAATTCTCTAAATCTTTTAGGAAATTAAATTTGAATTTGATGGTTTTTAAAAAATATAGAGAAATATTTTTTTTAATATAGTGGGATATAAACTGAGAATTTTATATTGTTGTAATTTATTAAAAATGAAAAGTAATAAAAATTTTATGAAAAGCCTTAGGATACAAAGGTATTTTTCAAAAACCCCTTGGAATTTTCGAGCTTAAAATATAGATATTCAATTCGAGAGGTTGGAACTTTCCCAACCAAAATTCTATATCCATATTAAACTATGGTTACCACATTTAAAAACCATTTTAATTCCTTATCTCATATTATTTATTATCATAGGAAATATATTTTTGGGTTACATGGAAATAGTTTCACTTATGTAACCCTTCAGTTTGCCTCCTATAATTCTTATCATATTAGTCTAAAGAATGACTTTCTTAGTGTCCACATGAAACTTAAGTAACCCTTCATGTTTCCTCCTATAATTATAATATAAATAGTGTTTTATTCTCTTGGTTCTTGTTTCTAGATTGTGGAGATCGAGTACGCACATTACTCCTTGTGACCAATCGACTAGGGTCACATGGGAAGTTAACATGAGTTGTTTCATTAGATTATTTTTTTATTTTTGTTTTACATTGCAGAAATGAAGTAGAAGAAAATGTAGTGTATAATGTTTATTATAATTAAACATTTAATATAGTTCAATATTGACTCTTAAGCAATCCATGTGGTTTTTCTTTTATAAAATTAAAATCATGGAAGCCATGAGAGAAATCATGAACATAGATTCTTTGCCCAATCCAACCACTGAACCAAAAATTTTAGAGGTTGAGACATCAGTTCTAAATAAATCAATCAATCCAAATTTCAACACTCAATGTATTCATTTTTATTTAAGAAACAAAATATTTCAGATAATCAAATAACTATTAATTTTCTAAATTAATTTATTGAAAAAATAAAAAACATATTTAAAATTTATAAAAATATAAAAGTATAATTTATTGAAAAATATATTATGAAAGTATAAAAGTATAAAAAAATTGATAAATTGAAAAAATTATACATGTTTTCAAAGTAAAAAATACAAATTCATATATATTTATATCGGTACATAAAATTGTACAAATGTATTTAAGTATAAAATTATTAATAATTTTTAAAATAATATATATTTTAATGAAATATAAATTATTTGAAAACCCTTTTAATAATATAAAATACTAATATTGAATATAATAATGGTTTCCACATAGTTCATCAAATTGTTCATTCTAAATTTTTTCCCCATAGAAAGTTAATTTTCTAAATGGTTGGGAATAAAAAATTACTAAACATAAAATTGCATATAATTATTTAAAATAATATAAAATTATAAACTTTAGTAACACAAAATGTTAAAAAACAACCACCATAACAATTTCATCCCCTATAAATAAATTTTCAAATTCTAGAATATGACCAAACACATTAAAATAATATTCCTTGAGAAAAAGTTAGTGTTATGGGAGACTAGAATATATACTAATATGAGATACCATTAATAAATATTTTAATTAATACAAAAAATATCATTCTCATAAAAAATAGAACATCTCTAAGATAAATTCAATGAATTAACAAGGGACCTAAGGCCAAACGAATATTGATACCTAATAGGGTCTCCATAGAATATATAGACAATCAGAATGGGAAGTTTAAAAACATGAACATCCACTCTCTCATTAAATGAAACGACACTAAGAAAGAGAAACTTCCCTAAAACACATGAAAAACAAAATTCTTATACCAAGAACATCAACCATGTAGAAAAGTAACATCAGAACACAAAAAAGCTCATCATCTATCATGGAACCAAAATAGAAACACATAGCTACATGTGCATAGATATTTATAGTTAAAATGTTAAACCCACCATGAAAATTTCTTAATGGAAGAATTGATTAGAGAGAAGAATAAATATTTACATACATTAAAGATACAGGTAGTGATGATAGTAGAGCTGGGTGTGAAGGCAACATGGAGTGATGATGGTAGGGAAGGGTGTGAGGCCAACAGGGTGGGACGATAGGAGGGCGGGGGGCGACGGGGGTAGTGAGCGAAGGTGGTGGTGAGAAACAACTAAAAGTTATGGAGAAATACTGATAGGTATTGATGTCGATAGGGAATGAAGTGATGGAGATGTTGAAGGTGAAGGGGAAGGTTGGGAGTGATGTAATTAGTACTATATATCTGCAAAAGCTTGAATGTGTGAAAGAGGGAGACTCAGTTAGGGAAATTTTTATTACATCAGGGAAGACTTTTATCATCACATACCAAAAAAACAACAGATAAATATTACATTTATCAACACTAAAATATAAATCACTGACAAAACACATATTTTTCATTGGGTTTTTATCACTCATAAAGTTATCCATTTATCAGCACTAAAAAAGTGATGATAAAATGTTTCGTTATCTGCACAAAAATTATAGTGCAGATAAAGAACCATATATATATGTTAATATTTATATTATAATTTTATAATTATTTACATATATCTATATTTATTTACTATTATAATTATAAATATTTGTATATGTTTATAAATATTTGTTTATATTGATAAATATATTCATATAATTATATATATTTTTAATATTATAAATATATTTACTATAATTTTATAATTATTTTTAAATATATATATTCGAAATTATACATATAAATAAATAAATTTATAAATATTTATAAACACACACATGTATATATATATATATATATGTCTTAATAGCTGGAAAGGGTTGGCATAGTGGTACAATGTAAGGCATCCACTCCCTGGTAACTAAACATGCTTATCATCAAGTCCTACCACACTCAAAATTAGTTGGGGCTTGTGGCATACAGGTGGCGGGATCGGCCTAGGATAGGTGTGTTGTGGTGCTCGCCTATACCACATTACCCAAATAACAACTTTGTGGGGGTATGTTTAGATGGAGAATCAGGACCTTATCTCTCTATATTTTCATATAAATTAGGGTTGGAATGTGATGGATATCAGTCACTACTTTGAACTTCATGAGGTTTTCATTGGCCCATCAAAGAAGATCATGACCTTGGGTGGGGGAAATGGGGAAGGAGTGGAGTTTTTTTCATGCTCATTAAGTTAACACAGATCAATCTAATTCCCCGAATGTTGTGGCATAGGTGAACCCGACTTCAACTTTTGTTCTAGAGTCCCAATATATATATAAGTAACTGGTATTCATCTATGGGATGTCAAAATAATGATTGGATTTAGATTTATTCATGGATGATATCCCTTTATTGGAATTCCAATTTTCACTAGAAGGTGAGAAATCAGAGGATATGAGGCCATCAGATGTCACAGTGAAATAGGCTTGCATGCTGTTGATGTCAGGTCAGAGGGAGGATTTAGAACTTCTAGAGTCTCAGTATGCACAATTCCAGAAAAATAACAGGCCACCGATTTCTGATCGGAAGGAATCTGTAGATCTTTTAGAGATATGATATGCATAGTTCCACATGGATTGTGGGTCATAGATGTCAGATCAAAGGGATTCATAATATCTCTTTGTGCACTGTTCTATGAAGAACCAAGTAGCTACCATAGGTTGTGGAAGTCCATGAATGGGAAGGGGGATTTGGCGTAAACACCAGCTAGATGAGTGAATTTCCTAGTGTCTTGGCCTTCAGAAGAGTAGGTGTCTTATCCCATCTTCTTCATTGATAGGTGAATTCAAATTGGGGTTTTTCCAGGTGTACAGATTCATTTATGTTTTCAAAAAATGGGATGCTTTCAATTGTTGAAGCTGCCCAATAATTGATTATGGAAAGGAATAAAAATTTTAATCACTATATTCTTGTGAAATTTCATTCTCCTAGTACTCTATTGAAATTTAAATATCTAAAGATGTGGGTCCTTTAAATTTGGTATTTTAGTGGATGGAGGATGACCTCAATAGGAAATGGGTTTTTTCATGTCATTTTTCTATCAAAAGATTTCAAATCATGAGCATAGGGTTTGGGATTTGTCTCTATGAAACCTAGAATGTTAGGGATCCATAATTGGGATCCCTTCTTGGATTATTCTATGATGAATAACTCCATCACATATACATGGATATGAATTCATGGTATGCTATTGTTTTTATGGGATTTTTAATTGTTATGGGATTTTTCCTCTGTATTAGGGGCTACGATTAAATTTTATAGAGAAACATAAATTTCCCTTTTTAGAAAATTTGAGAGGGTGACTATGGAATTATAAACTTTTCTCAACTATTACAGACTCAGATATATTTATTTATACCAATCAATGATTGTGACACCCAATAGATTTTGAACAAAATCCTCCTTTATAGGATATGTGGGAATATAGGCCATTTTGACTATGAAGGCAAAAAAATATTTTATTGCACCAAATGTATGATGAATGATCACTCTATGGTGAATTGGAAACTGAGTTTACCATTGTATGAGAATATGAAGGATGGGGAAAACATGAGCAGATTGAATCCCATGATGGATCAAAATGCTAATAAAGTGGTCGATGGTGGAGTTCAATCCTTGTACTTTCCTCCCAAATATGGTTTTTTAACTCGCACTCAGAAGATGAACGATCTTTATAAAGTCATTTTCATATAATGTGACACACAATGCGGTGTTAAGATGGATGGAACAAATCAAACAACAATGCCTATGTAGATATCAAGTAAAACGTTTTGTACATAGAGTGTTTTTATGGATGTTTCACCTCATCAGGATGCTAGGCAAAGTGCTTTTGAGAACATACTAGGAGAATCTCTCCTTGATGACCATGATGCAATGGAGGATGGATGGAAAATCGTTATTGAAAATAGTCAAGTGGATATAGGAGAGGAACACATCATGGATGAGAAAATGGTCCAACTAAATTGGGGAGACTTGAAATGGAAGAAGCATGGTGGAATCCCAAGTCTGGGAAATAGGGTCATCATCCAAAAGGTCTCAGTCGAGGACATGGTCATGATGATTAGGCTGCTGCATCAGGTGTGTCCATTTGATGAGACTCCCTATAGAGATGTAAAATACCATAGAGAATTACAATGTGATTTTTATCTAGGGAAATTCTCAATCAAAGTGGGAATCTGCTAATGATACTGACCATGATTATGGGGATAGTTATGATCATCGTCATTTTTGATGAGGGCTTGTTTCCTTGTTTGACCCTATCATTTTTCTGATCTTTTACTATTATAATAAATCATTAGGAGTATACGTGCCTACCTCTTGAACCCTTTTATTATATTTATTAATATATAAATATATAGAATTATAAATTTATGATAAATTTATTTATTTTAGTTTTATAATTAATTAAATATATATATTTATAATAATATTTAAAAAATATTTATATATAAATACTTTTTTAAATTATAAATAAAATAATAATATTTATTAATTAAATATATTTATTGTAAATTGATAAGTATTTTTGATAACATAATAAGTTAATGGGTATAATAAGAAGAAATATTATACCTAGTAAAGTATACATCATAAAAATAATTCATCGAATATATATAAATCATAATAAGGGTGTCAATGTATAAATGAACATTCATGATGAATAAATAACATATGCATGTGTCATCATAATATAGGAAATCATGACATTTATAAACACATAATCATGTTCACAAATAAATTTATGATCATATAACGTCAATTATACTCATGCATATATCAATACATGAACATAAATAATGAAAATAATTTCCCTGACTAACATCATTATCTTAATATATATATATATATATATATATTAGAAAGAATTTGAGGATAGAGGAAGAATAAAGGATCTCTCTGGTGATTCCTGGTGATAGAGTATTCCAAGATCACCCATGAAGCCTCAAACTATTCTTTTATGTCTGAAATATTCAAATTTCAAATTAGGATTCTATGAAACCAAAGAAGAAATATGGTGATGCTCTACTCAGGATCACATATTTCTCTAATATCTCTGTAAGCTCCATTTCCCTAATCAAATATAGAGTTTCTCAATAGGTTACTAGGAAAAGTAATACCACTCACATTTCAGCCTCAGAGGGTTCTACCTCAAAAAGAATGGAGATATGAAAACACTCTTTCACTGGATGAATCCATTTGTCAAATGGTATGTAACCTTGGAAGATCCATCACATTGTTTACTGATTAGTTTTGATTTGGGGGTTTTCAGATTTCAATTGTGTCTCGATCAGTTGGGGACTCTTTCATATTCTTTTCTCCTCTGCTAAGCTGAAAGCAAAATCATGTAGTTGGGGCATGATTAATCATAATATTGGTATCTTGAGGATCTACAATTGGAGTTTTAATTTTAATGTTCTTTATTTTAAAGGAACTTGTGCTCACGTACCTATCAAAATTAATGGATTGAGTTCGGTACAATGGAACCCTGAAATAATTTATGGTATTTATTTTTCCATTGGAATAAAAAAAGGATGAATAATGTAATATAAATGGATTGTTTTTGGAACTTTGATCGAGTTCTTGTGGAAATTGATCATTTTTTTGACATCATTGATAGATTAGTGCTTTCAATGCCGCATGGAGAAGTCTGTTTAAATAAATAATATGAAAGGATTAAACCTTTTTTTATTTATCATGGAACAATTGGAAATCTAAAATAAACTTTTAAAGATTGAATTTTATGTTCTAATTGTAAAACAAAAGGACATAATAATTTACATTTCAATAGAAAGAAAACGGATGGCCCTGAGTAGCGTCAAAATGTTGAATAATCCTAACATACTTGAATGGAATGGGGACATCCTCATGCTAAGACTCCTTTGTTAAAGGATCCTTGGTTTGACACTACTAAATCATCTCTTAGGAAATATGGATGTGTAGTAAATGATATTCCTATAAATGATACCCCTCGGATGATTCAAATCTATTGGTTTGTTCTAATCCCAAAGTGATCTGGGCTGATGATAATGATGATGCCCATCTCCCAATTACATTGACCTCATTTAAAGATTCTTTTTAAAAGGGTCTTATTGATAAAAATGTAGATAATTACTCTGATGATAGTTATATATTGAAGGAAAATTTAACACCAGATATTGTGGACTTTAGTCTATGGGCGGAAGAAAATCTTTCTTCAAAAATCTGAAGAGGTAAATTCAAAGTGGATGATTCAACCTCAATTAATTCCATACAAAAAATAACTCTATTTATTGAATAAAAAACAAATACAAACTCTTCAGATTTTTGGGTTGTGGAAAACACTGGGGACATTTTGTTTTCCCTTTTAATAAGGATCTAGAGTAAACAAGACCTACTGGTATTCTCATTGTTTTTAAATCTAATGATAATGATATGGATATTTCAAAATTTATTGTTACAGATATAAGTATTGACACTGGTGTTTTCAATGACATTGTGGGATCTTTTGTATTTCCCCTGGGTTATAGTGTTGGGAAAATAGACAGGCCAGATGGTACTCATCTATTGAGTAATGAAATTGCATGTGAGGAAACATCCAAACATCAAATGAATGGGTTCACTTCAGAAGAGATTTAAGGAACGTTGTCTTCTTCTATCCCATTGGTCATAGATTTGGTTTATTACCAAGATCATGATATGGAGTTATTTGATGCTTCCACTCCCTTGGATCTAGTTTTTTAGAAGAAAAAACATGCTTCAACATATGTTAATATAAGTGATGGTTCCTCTTCTTCAGGAACTACACAATATAAATCAGTCAATGTTGTATATTATGTTAATGATCCTATTTATGATAGGAAATTATTATATATTGTTTCCTCTCCTTCAACTAAGAAGGTAAGAGTTATGTCCCATGTCAAGAAATGTGTTGGTTCTTCTTCTTCTGGAATTTTATAACAGAAATAAATGGTTATTAATTAGAATATATTTGATGTGCTTGCCTATAGAGGTATTTAAGATTATGTTAAACACATTGATCATGTTTATGAGGTAAAATTGATGAATTTTCTCAGTGATTTTGATATTTAGGATGATGGTGGTGGACTATGGGTGCAATAAATAACATGGTGACAGGGATGAAGTCCACGGGGTTGGGGTGGTTGTGCCTTTATCCATAGCATGAGTACCATATCTCATGCTACATGATTTATGCTCATTTTTATTTCTATGAAACATTTGTTTTTTTGTACATTCCTCATCTCTTTTCTGCCTTTAATTAATAAAATGGGCCTTCGAGCCTCATCTGTTTAAATATATTTGTGTGTATATATATATATTCACTAAATTCATTGGTGACATATATATATATATATTATTATCATTATAACAATAATTATAATTAAATGAAATATATTTTAAAAGTATTTATTTATAATTTTAAATATATAATTATAAATATATTAATATATTAATTTTTTTTAAAAATTTATTATAAATTTAAATTATTTAAATATATGTATATATTTTATTATAATATTATAAACATTTTATATATATATTTGAATTAGTAAAAAATAAATATTAATATATAATATTTATATAAATTATGAACATGCGTGTTTGGATTAATGTATATAAATAAACATTATTTTTTAATATAAATATAATAAATATATATACTAATAATAAATTTATTTAAAAAAGTTTACCAACACTGATAAATATATCCTTTATTATCTCTCAAAAATGCACTTATAAATGATACACCTTTATCAATGATTTTTTATCACTGATAAACATGACCATTATCATCACTGAAGAAGGTTAGGATTTTATCAGCGCTTTATTCTTAGCACTAATAAACTTTGGTGCATCCCTTGCTCAAATATGTGGTAGTGTAAGCGGATTTTGTATACAGCCTTTATATTCGACCCTTTTATTGGTTCTCCATACCCCATATTATGACTCCCTTAGGATCACACGATCACACACACCCTTGTCATGTGAATTCCCACCAACATGAGGCCACTAGATACATTTGTACCTATGTAAATGACATCATTTTTCCAATAAAACCCTGGGATATTTCTCCCATTACAATAAATATCATGAATAATCTCTTGATGACATGAAAATCATCACCCATGTGTCCATGGAATGATCCCCTTGGACATGAAATTCTAACCCTTTGAAATTTACTATTTATCATGCATGTGGTCCTGGTCATGTTTGATAGATCACATTTTGTAACTCTTGTAAGGTAAAATTATCTAATGACTCATCACTAGTATCATGATTCTCTCATATGAATCTAGACATTTCATACCTAATCATGCAAAAGGCCCTAGATATGTGTGCTTTGATTATGTGAAAGATCATGTACATGTCGGCCTTGAACATGTGAAAGACCCTGGATATGTCAGCCTTGCTCAGGTGAAGGGCTATTGACATGTCAACTTTGATGAAACAAAAGGTGATGGAAATTCCAACCATTATCATTTTAAATACACAAGACATGTCAACTTAGAATATATGAAGTTCTATGGAAATTTTGGCCTTGATCATGTCAAGGGGCCTGGACATGTATGTTACGATCATGTGAAGAACATGGGAACTTTTTGGTAGACACCCCCAAACATGTATTCCATGTCAAGATAAATCCATAGGAAATGTCATTAAGACACTGGGATATGTCAAGAAGACACCATAGATATGTCAGGTGGACACCCTAGGGCATACCAACACTATCTGATAGACACACATGGACATATTCCATGAAAACCCATGACCATGGACTTTCATCCAAGTACCCCATTTACAAGGGGTGTGTCCGTAATGGGTTAGGTGTATTCACTCATGAAAACATATTTATGTCATTATTTAAAATGATACTTCATTTCGTACCAAACATATTCAATAAAAATTTCATGATAATCATCTCTGTTTATCCATCCTATGATAAAGAATAAATTTTTGACATTGTAATCCATCCTACTATAAGTCCCCAAACTTCCTAAACCCCATGGATAATAACAATTTTCCATTTTAGTGCAATCACATATCCCAACCTATCAGTGGGATATATTGTTTCTAAACTATAGTGATTCTCATTCTTATACTAACTAGATACACACGATTTCATTATAAGGCCCAATCATCAAGGGTAATCCACTCTGGTGTAAGTCCCTCTATATTCGAAAACTCTGACTTATGGGAATGATTTTTTTATGACTCCATCATCCTTCCTTATCAATATTAAAATGATAAGTGAGATTATATATAAGAATCCTCTTAAGTGTAATCATCGACTTTTCCTTTAAGAACCACAAACCTATTATTACGTTAGGGATAAACTGAACTATGAGGAATTTGATTCCTATTATAAAATGGATATAAAAGAAACCATATTAAGGCCTTATCTCCATACCATATTCTCCATGAGGCTGGTTATCATACCTACCTAAGGGAAACCTTATAATGTAAACCCCATAAATATTTTACCTCATGTGATGTGTCCAATCATATGTTATCTCTTATTTCTCAAAACAACCATGACTCGCATGGTCTTAGAGACCATTAATGATTGTGGTAATATCATGACGTTGTTTCCCCCAATGATGGACCTTGTTTGGGATGTGATCCTAATTATATCTCATCTGTAATCAAAGGTTCATACTTAAAATGAGGCAGTTCAGGGAAGCCTTACAAGAATAATTATCAGTAAAGGCCTCAATTCTCATGGTTTTTTCAATATAGACACCCATAACACAACCTATATGGAATATTATTTAGTTCCTAATTGGATACATAGGTTTCCTCCTCAAGGATTTAGCCCTATATTTACATAATTACCAAATGATGTTAAATTGCACGGTGTAGTCCTATCATAAATCCTTAAGATATGTCTAATGGACTATTAGGGTTTTTATTCCTTTTCAAAAATGATACATAGGACACCTTGTGGATTTGTATTCATATCTTTAAGACACTAACCACCTCTTGGGAGGGTGAAAAACTATAGAGTTCTTGAATATGGATATAAAATAAATAATCATAAATAGATAACATAATAACATATAACTTATGATACAAAAAGTTTTTCCATCAATACATGGTCTTGATCAAGTCATTAAGATAGGGCAATGAGTCCCATACAGGGGCTTGGGTAGGATTCATGAACATATCATAAATCTATTAGAGATACTCATAGTAGGAAATAATTCCCCCCAAAAGTGTGTTATGTTCCCGACCCCCATCCTCTTGACTAATGTGATTTCCTATGTATCGTTGGGTTTGGAGCCCCAAATTATATCCTGCCATTGTAAATAAGGCTTCTGAATTATTATAGATATAGAAACCACTGGGAGTTTCCATCAGAGATAAAATATACAACTAGACCAAAAATGATTGTGAAACCATGCTAACCCCCCTCCACATTTGAGTGTTGGAAAAAACCTTTATATTTTTTAGGAAACAGTTCCTAACATTTATATATAAGTTCCATGAGTGTATAAGGATATTTTCAACAAATACCATAACTAAGGAGTCATGATATAGATTGAAGATCCACTTAATGAGATCCATGAACACGAGTAGTTCATTTTACTAACCAAAAATATTTAAAAGATACGCATACAATATGTATATACTATTGAACACTGTCTTATAAATATCATCATCTATAACCAAAAGCTAGTGGCATCCTGGTGACATTCGAATATTGGAGAGCCACAATGATCCTACAAATTTGTCAAACAAGTCATAGATTTTTTATAAAAGGTATGAATTCTTCATGGTTACATGGGTTATCTTCCTATATTCTACACAAAATCAATTTCTACCATCCACCTTCATCTCAAATAGCACCAAAGCACCACAAAGATATTTTATTGGTCTGATGAAACCCTTTCCCCAAAATCCTTGAGTTGTATATTCATTTCCTTAAAGTAAACCAATTATATATTATATGTCATATTAAATATAGGATATTCCATTTGCATTAGTTTTATATAAAATTCAATTCCCCACATAGGATGTGGAACTTATAAATTACTCAAAAATATTTCTTTATATAGGTCCACCACTAGAGGGAAAGAAGAAAATACAATTGGATCTACCACAAAAACAACCCAAGTTACTCATGTTTTAATAGCACTAATCTAGCTCAGGTATGGTCCCGCTATACGTACTATAATATCCCATTAACCAATAAAAAATGGTCTTATCTCCCTTAGGTGTAGTAAATAATAAACGTCCCCTATAGCGGTTGATGGGAACCTGATAACAAGTCATCCAATCCATGGAAAATATCACATACAAGAAGGTTATCTCAAGGATAGGGAAATCCAATATATGTCTATAACCAGAAAAATTATGGGATATCCTTGACATCTAAAAAGATAATAAACATGATTTCAAAATAGTGTATCATGAAAAAACAACTCAAAATATAACTTAACCAGTATGTTATGTTTAGCAATGATTTGGTAAGAAATAAATGAATAGAAAGAACCAGTATAAAAAGAGTGATAGAAGGATTGGAGGTGATCAGGAAAATACCTAAAATGGTTAATGATCCCACTCAATTATTATTCATAACATAGTCCTCTACATACAAACAAATTAACTTAAATCTATGACATGTTCCTTGATATTCATGACACACTGAACTCATCCTTATTTTTTTTGTCTAAGACTACTATTGAGGACTGTATATAGGTCCATGGATTGATGCATGCATCTAACTCAAACCCCCATGAGACCTGATAAATGATTCCATTATGTAAAAATTTTATTGATTACATATCTTGTTAAACTGATTACACTTGATCTGAGTAATTGGGATAAATTTATAGTGATGACCACTTTTTCCATAGTTTAAAAATTACAGACTTCCTTCCCCTACAGAAAGTGCTAAAAAACCACTACTCTACTCTCACTGCCGACTTTTTCATTGGAGTGAATCCTCATCCTCCCTCGTCATACTATCAAAATTATCCTTGGGAAGTAAAATGAAGGATATAAAAATACCTAAAATTCTATCCTCCTATAGAACCTTTTCGATCATCATGACCATGTGAAACACCTCTATAAATGTGATATGGTAAAAGATCATTATATAACTCCCCAGCTTCAGTTGGAGGTCAATATAAAACTTTCTAGACTTCAGGACATCATTCATATCCAATAGAGGATGGAAATATAGAACATACAGAAAACATCATGAATTAGTAGAAACTTCCATCAAGAACTACTGGTGCTCCATGAACTATTGAGTGTGGTTCAACATTAGCATACTCAAGAATAAGTACTAAAATAAAATGTATTTAATGTTCATCCAAGACAAAAATTAATATTTTTAGACCTGGTCCATAGAACAAAAAACAACTCCTATACGGTCTCTAAAGCATGAAGTTAGTTGGATTTATTCGATGGTCCTCTAGAGTAACTCCTATATTGAATACTCCCTCAATGATTTCAATCCAGTAATCAACATGTTAAGGGACAATTGTACATTTGAAGAATGTATGATTTTAGTGTTGTATATCTCAATCATATTTTATTATAGTATTCTAAACTCTTGCACAATGAATATAAACTATATAGAAAACTCCAAGATGAACTGACCCTTCTGCATGAACCAAAATAGTTGATTCTAGAGCATTCTAAACTATTTAGTCTTGTACATTTAGTGGTAGAACTTTGACATCCTCCCTAATGGAGAAACCCTTGTTTAAATATCTAGGTGGTCCCATAAAATAACATCTTGGTAAAATTTTCTACCAATTTACTCCTAGAACACCTATAAAAACTTTATTAGATAATATATTATGTAGTTTATAGATGCACACAAGGTATTATGGAAACACTATCCTATGAGGTTATTAGTAGAAAGAAAACACATCACTCCGAGTAATACTCAAGTCTCAATCCTAGTTCTAGAATCATGAATGTTAGTTACTATTATATATATGAAAATAATCATTATGAGGTTCAAATAATCAATGCTATAAAAAATATATCGGGAAAGTAGTAAAAAAAAATTATGACCAAATATAAATCACATATAAAATAATTTAATTAAATAACTACCATAATGAATTAAAAACTTATATATATATATATATATATGACATATGATCCTAATATCCTTGTAATTATGAATGAATGCACCCAAATGCTATAGAACGTTAAAAATATAACACACTCAAGATCAACCTAAAATAGTAAAACCATAACTATTATAAAATTACAAAAACAAAAGTTAACCCCAAAGTTAGTTATACATGCGTTATCCAAGAACACATGAAACTCCCCTAACAGAGTCTTCTATAACCTAAATCCTTTGTACCTTCCCCTAAAACATAATCAAGAAGAGTAATAATGGGAAAACTTCAATGATACCAATTTTTTAATCCATATCGTGAATTACTAGGTCTGAGCTGGAGTTCCACATGGCCTCATATTTTCCTCCCCATACAAAATTGGTTTCCAACTTTATGTGGGGGTCTGAATGTCTTCTGTGGGTGAGACTATACAGTCAGTATCAATATAAACATATATAAATAACAGTACTAAATCACAAAATAGACTAAAGAAGAACATTTATAAAAAAATTGAATGGAGTGTATCTCAATTCATACAAAATAATATACCAAATACCCATAATGTGGTTGAAAAAACATGAGTATGATCAAGAATTTTAAGAAACTAAAATCTGACGACATCTCTATAGAGTTTATCATGGTACTGGCTATAATCACCATGCTCTATCTCCTATATTTTGTTCATTGAGTGATTTCTCTTTCTTGTATCCCTGATGGTAAAGTATACATGCACATTGAGATTTCCATGTAGAGTGTGATTATAAACCCAATAGGAATCAACCAATGTGTCCATAACTTGAGTTCACATTCATAATAGTGTATGTAAAGATAATTGATAAAAATCAAAGTAAAATGAAAAAAAATAATATATTGAGAAATCTTTTTCTAACCATGATCCCACAAACTCATGATCATACATAAACGTTATCCATGATAGAAATGTATTCATAACGGAATTCATGATCTAGAGTTGGAAATAACATCACCACAAGAATCCCACAATAGTAACAAGGATAATAAGTCTTGGATAAGGCCACAAAGCTATCTTGATCCATCCATCTCATGAATCTAGAAAAAATGACATCATATTCAGACACTACAAGTGGATAGGACATAAGGCCATCATATACCAACTTTGTTTCCTAGTTATGGACACATAAGACCATTATGACCCACTTTTAACTATTTGAGTGATATCATGGAAGGCCATCATGCACCCAGGTCATGTAAAAAGGGTATCATGCCCCATCATGTAACTCGGTCTTATCATCATGTCACATGAAGTGTTTTAAAATTCTCCCCATCTAGTGAAAAAATACAATATGGGGCCACCATTAACATTGGTACCATGTATAGAACATAAATATTACACATACCCAAAAAAATCACATTGAAACAATGTCATCGCATATAGAGGCACAACAGAACATTTTCAGGGAGAGAAATAGTATCCAAATTATAGAAACATGTAATCAAATCCAACATGGGTCTCATGGACTATAACGAAACATGGTTCTTAAAACTCAAACATGGGTATCAATGAGTAAACATGAACACAGATGCTATTAAACTCACGCATGGCCTCATGAGCTACTCACCAACACATGAGATGAAACTCAAGCACGGTTTAGCGAATATATGAACATAACATCACATCATGATAAAAATAATATATACACCATATAAATGATAATTATCTTACTACATCAATTGTTATGATGTCAACATCAAGTTCCATCATGAGTGTCATTAGCCAAAACACATATGCACACTAACTGGAACAAGATTACAAACCAAGAGTTCCTAGATGTAGTTCCAGTCCAATATAATGATGTTCTAGAATGAGACTCAAGAAAGAATCAATATAATGGGAAGATCTAATAATTTCCTAATGAAAAAAAATAAAAATGATGATATTACTCATGTTTGGGTGATGGAAGTGGGAATTTTATATCTCTTGGACATAAAAAAGGGAAGATATGCAAGGACCTCATGAATTTTAATTAGTGAGAACTACATCCATCTTCCAGAAAGGTAGAGAAATGATACTCAAAGAGAATAAATTTCCCTATCTTGTATCTTTAGAAAATATATTCCTATCAATAATTAATATAAAAATTACTGGAAATAAATTCATTTCATTTGAAGCAACCAACAAGGATAAGAGCATCAATCAATTAAAACAGGGTATAGAATCAATTAATATCACATTAAATACCCCTCAAAATTATCATACATGCTTCACATTCAAATGTTCAAGGTCTATAGAAGATGTTAGTGGTTTAGGCCATGTAAAAAACCCTAATGAACACCATTATATCCTCCTCAATGTCCTGAACTATAACCATGGTATTCTTGGACCAACTAAGCATCAATGATAGTTCCCACATTTTTTTCCAATACCCATTGATATCTTCCCTCAGCACAGCCTCCAGCATGGGTGTGGTGAGGTCACCTAAGATATTTCCCACAAGACCCCTCCTCAAGAACCACACCCATGGACATGCCTTATCCAACCATTTACCCATTTACTATTATCCAATAATGAAAATAGGGGCCACCATGGATATAAACACAACCATGGAATTGTAGGACCACGGGACACCCTGAGAGGGGAGGGGTGAATCAGGGTGACAAATCATTCTTTTAATTAGATGGATCTTTTTCTCACATTGGTAGGAACTTGTTAAACCTGTATTAAGAATATGATCAGAAAGAAAACATTCACAAGTAGAGAGATGACACAACACTTTTTACTTGGTTCACCACTAAGGGCTACGTCCAAGGAGCATACACCGACAGGTTGTCGGTCGTACCAAATTCCATTATTCTTCCCTAGTTTTCGATTATAATGGTTTAGGCACAGTCACTCTGTCCTAGGCTCACTGCCTTTACAAAGGTTCAGGGATATCTCACTGAGTCCCTCAAGTCACTCCCGTTGACTCCCCTGGCTCACTACGTTTGGTGAAGTCCCACTCAATTTATAAACGTGAATGTCTCTTCATCATTGCAAAATAATGCATCCTCTGTTTGTATGTAGATGCTCTGTTGAAGTCCAACTCTCACCAGTAAACTAAACTCATGTTGCACCGAATGTATTGGGCAATCTTCCAGCTTTCGTGTAGCTCCAAAGAGACCGGCCTACTTCAACCACTCCTGGCGCACTTCTCCAAGACTGGAACGCAAGTCACTTGCACGACACCAATTCGGCGTGCAAGTATCACCACACCACTTGCGCGAAACCTCCTTCTTCATCTTCAAATGTGCACGACTCAATGTCTCTTATGCCCAAACCATCTTGGACACGCAACCAACAACCAGCATCCAAATTCTACCTGCGCGACCAAACTACCACTTGCGCGACTTCGAAACTTGCGCAATGGGAGCTCGGAGAATATCTAAGTCTTGAACTTTGTCTCAAATGAGGAGGGGTGGTCCTCTATTTATAGTAAAACTAGAAACCCTTCATGGTGGTGTGAAATCCTCCTATCGACGTGAAAGTTCCGGGGCACAACTCCAACCACCCAAGCCTCTGTCGTGCTACTCATTTGTGCGACCAAAACAATACTTCCGCGACCCTGTTTCCTTTGCAATATTTTGATGTTTTGATCTTGACAAAAAATGGCGTGCAACTTTCCAATATCCCTAGGCACCGGCGTGCAAGTCCTTTCTCAGCATTCAAGTCACTTGCGTGACACATATCCAGCACGCAATTCCTTTTCCCAAAAAACACGGTTTTCCCCTTTTGTCAATTTTGAGGTCCAGAAGTTTGGAAAACACCAGAAAATGGTGCCACCTTCAATACTGTTATCTCCTTGAACTGTATCATCACTTTTCTGGGACACATTCTAAACTTCCTCTGAATATTGACAACAGATACAAACCATACTCTAATTCATGCATAGATGACCTTGGTTTCATCAATCTCCTCCTTCGGGTTTGTTGGCAATCAGTAAATAAATTCAATAGAACACTATCCACATGCATACGAAAAATGAAATAATCAACTCAGCCAACACTCTAAGTCTACATGAGAAATGCTTGGTGTAGAAAATAAGAGATAAAGCTTCATTTGGGTTCCCATCCAATGAATCCTTCCCATCCTATCACTGACAGAGCATTTATTCCTTTCTCCCCCGTTGACAATAAACCCAAAGACCAGTAAATGTTTATTGTTAAGCTCAAACCACACTCCCCTTGGATAGTATCTCCCCCAAAAACCATCATTGCATCCATAAACAGATTAAAAACTATTAACATAACTGGGGAGAGGGGATTCTTGTAACCTCCTTCTACACTAGGAGGTGGCTGAACACCAAGGTTCAACCAATGCATCTCGAACACAGCCATTGACAATGGATTGGTTAGGATATCAGCCACTTTCTCATCAGTTACCACATGATCCATTCTAATCACACCATGTTCAACTTTCTCTCTGATAAAGTGATACCTAATTTCAATATGGTTTGTATGACAATGCTAAACTGGAATCTTTTTAAAATCATTTGTGCTCTTTTTATCACAGTAAATTACCATTGGTTGCTTCACCTCATCACCAATATCTGTTAATTATTGCTTCATCCATAGCATTTGAGTGCATGCCTTTGTGGAGGAGATATACTTAGCTTAAGTAGTACTACGAGACACACTTTCTTGTTTCTTGATCAACCATCCAAAACATTTATTCCCAATATAGAATGCTCCACCACTGGTGTAATTTCTGTCCACAACATCGCCAACCCAGTCATCATCAGAAAATTCTGATAATTCACTGTTCCTTCCTACAGCAAATTATAAGCAACAATTGTGAGTACCTTGAATATACCTCATGATTATTTTTACTGCTTCTATATGTTCTTCCTTTGGATTACTCTGAAAGCAGGTTGTAAGACTTGTGGAAAAGACAATATCTGCCCATGTCACTGTCAGGTACAGTAGACTTCCAATGATCCTCATGTACATGGTGGGATCTACAGATGTCCCATCCTCAAGATTTTTAAGTTTATTTCCAACTGAAATAGGAGTTTACATTGGTTTGGAGTCTTGCATATTAAACCTCTTCAGAAACTCTCTTGAATAATTTTCCTGAGAAATGAAAGTGTAATACTTTTTTTGTGTCACCTGCAGCCCTAAGAAATATGTGAGCTCCCCAATCATAGACATTTCAAATTCTTATTGCATGTGATTGGAAAATTCATCCATTGATTTCTGCATGCATCCACCAAATATAATGCCATCAACATAGACTAGAACCATGAACTGATCTTTTGGATAATTCTTCACATATAGATTGTGGTCTACTCCTACAGTTCTGAATTCTAGCTTTTTGAGGTATGAGTCCAGCCAGGAATACCATGCTCGTGGTGCCTACTTCAAACCATATAGATCTTTCTTCAATTTTCATACCATTGTTTCATCAGTACCAATAACAAAACCCACTATTTGTTTGATGTAGACTTCTTCTTCTAGTACACCATTCAAGAATGTTGTCTTGACATCCATTTGATATACTTTATATCGTATTTGGAGTGCCATGGCAAGGAAAAGCCTGATTGACTCCAGTATTGCCACTGGAGAAAAGGTTTCTTCAACATCAACGCCTTCAATCTGGGAGTATCCTTTAAATACCAGTTGTTCCTTATTTCTAATAACACTTTCTTGCTTATCAAACTTGTTCTTGAAGATCCATTTTTAACCAATAACATTATGAACTTGAGGTCTATGGACAAGATCCCATGTCAGATTCATGTCAATCTGATCTAACTCTTCAATCATGGTTTTCACCCATGATTCATCCTTTGCAGCTTCATCAATTGAGGATGGCTCCACAACTGACAGAAATGAAGATTGCATGTTACTCCTCATCCTTCTTGTCTGAGTGGGTGCACTCCTATCCCCAATTATGTTTGACATATCAATCTGATCTCTTTGATTTTTCCTTTGAGGTTCAGTTGCATTCTCTCCAGCCATAGTTTCTTCTTGAGATTATTCTTCTGAGTCAACATCATGATGTAACTACTGCGTGTTTTGTACAGCTTCCTCTAATTCTGTATTTTCATTTTCTCCATGTCAACTTTCTTCCTCACTTTCTATCACATCAGGAAATGACGTCCTTGAAGAATTTGTGGTCTTCTCTTCTACTATCTTGACATCACTACTTTCCACAATTCTTCCTAATCACTCGTTGAAACACTTGTAGGATTTTCTGTTCATTGGATATCCAAAACAAATCCTTCATCAGCATTGTCACCAAACTTCCCTTGATTTCCTTCTTTATTCTGGATGAAACATTTGCTTTGAAAACACGAAATTATTTCAAGGAAGGCTTCATTCCATGCCACAATTCATATGGTGTCTTTGTTTCACCCATATAAATCTCTTTTCAATTCTGAATGTGCATTTCATCTTCGACAGCTTCCTTCCAGTAATGGCGAGAGATACCACTTTCAATCAGCATAGTCTTGGCCATATTGTTGACCTATCGATTCCAGTTCTCAACAACTCCATTTTGTTGTGGTGTTCTCAGAGAATCTACCTCATGCTATATTCCATGCTTTTATAGGTAATTCTCAAACTCAATGGTTGTGTATTCCCCTCCATTGTCAGATCACAAGACATTTATTGTCCTTCTAGTATCATTCTCGGCAATCCGGCGATATATTTTCAGGCAATCAAGTACTTGTCGCTTCCTGTGAATCACCATTACACAAGCCATTCTACTATAATCATCAATGAAAAGGACAAAGTACCTTTATCTATGAGTTCTGGCAACATTTATCATCCTGCATACATCTGTATGAATTAGATCAAGAAGATGGGATGCCATTTTCTTCTTTGGCCGATATGAACTACAGACCAGCTTCCCACAAATGCAAGAATCACAAGACTTTTCACCCTCATTCTTCATAATGGGGATATCTATGACTATGTTAAGCTTATATATCTTTTCCATGACTTGTTGGTTAATGTGATCCAGCCTTCGATTCCACAAATTGTTTTCTTCTTCAATAGAAAAATAGCAGAAGTTCACTTTGCTATCAACTTGATATAATTTTCCATCTGTTCTATAGCCTTTCATAAGAGAATTCCCTATTTTCCCCTTTATAGTGCAACCTTTTTGATTGAAAGTTACTATGAGCCCTGAGTCATAGAGTTGACTCACACTTAAGAGATTATGATGTAGACCGTCCATATAAAGAACTCCAGTCTTCTTTTGCTCTCCATTGGCGAGAGTAGTATTCCAAATACCTATAATCCTCAAAGCACCATGATTACCAAACCAAACTGTTCTATTAACATTATTTTTAATGTTATTCAAAAGGTCCTAATTTCCCATAATATGGTAAGAGAATCCAATATCAAGAATCTAGGTGTTGCTGCTCTTTGTAGCTTTGAGGGATACTTCTGCAAGATTGGATTTCTCGATCTTCTTCTTTTCTTTCCATGAGATATTGGATTCAGTATAGGATAATGATGGCCTTTTAATACTTTCCTCCACATAATCTGATTCTTCCTACCCATAATCTTCTTCCAGAGGATAAAAACTGTTTGTGAGAACAACACCATCAGGAGGGTGAAAATTGGCCCATATTTGAGAGTTGTATGAGTTTCTCTTGTTGTACCTCTGCCTGTAATACATAGATTTATGGCCAAAGTTTGAACAATAAAAACTATAACCATTGAAGCTATTTCTTCTATAATATAAAGGATATGAAATTGTTCTCCTTTTTTGACTTCCCAGATATTCCCCATTCAAGTATCTCCTTGCCTCTTCACAATATGACATGGTATGACCCAGATAGCCACAGAATTGACACTTCATGAGGATAAATATCTTCTCACTTAAATTTCTCCTCATGCCTTCTTCCTTGGTATAATGGTTGGACTGCCTATCATTTTTGAATGTTTGAGGATAATATTCAGTTATTATTTTAGTTTGGATTGAGGGTTTTGTTTTCATCACTTCAGGAAACTTTTCAGCATGCCCAACTTTAATCTTGTCTTTCTTTTGGCTCTCATCACTTCTAGTAGTTGACGACCCAGCTTCACAGCCAATTCCACTCTTTCCCATGCAAGTGGTTATTTGATCACTCAAGATTTTTCCAACCCCATCTGAACCACACATGGCTCTTTCCAGAAAATCTGCATCTGAGAATCTTCCAAAATGAATTTTCTTCTTACCCTCATTTGTGGTTGATCGACACTCATGTTACTCCTAAGAGTAACAACTTCTTCCCAAAGACCCTCAATAGTCTTGGAATTCTCTTCTAGTATAGATGTAAGGTCATTTATGACCATTGATTATTCTTCAATTCTAATATTCAATTACACAATGTCATCTGTGCTTTCACAGATTGAATATTGAACTCTCACAAGTTCTTCTAGTCATTCAATTTTAGCTTCAAGATCATCCACATATTCTGATGATTCTTTTGCCATTTCTTTCCACTTACTGCATCTCTTGCATTTGTTCTCATGATTTGAAAAGGTATCCTTAATTTGAATCCTTGGATCACCATTAGTAGTAATCTGATTATCTATGCCTTTGTTGATCAATGGTTCTAACTTTTCAATGGCATCCATCATGGAAGCATGGTTTCCTATTTTAAATTTTGGTTATTCTTCTTCACAAAATTCAATATCATCATCTTCCTCTTCACAAACAAAACCCTTTCTTTGTATCTTCTTCCCAGATTTGAAGTCTCCCTTTTTGAAAAACCTTTTCTGAGGCTTCTCTATGTCTTCTACTTCGCTTTCATCATCATCAAACTTTCGTTGAAACTGAGAGGCAATGTGCCCAACTCTTCCACAACAAAAACATGCCAAAGGTAGCTTACCTTTGAATTTACCTTTTCCCTTCTTCAGCTTCTTGGCGAGGAGAGAAAGAATTTCATTTTCCTCTTCATCTTCACCACCACTATCTTCTAAAATATTCAGCTTGTCCATGGCTTTGAAAGACATTTCCTTTCTTACACGAGTCGTGGCATCTTCGGGTTTGAATCTCATCTCATATTCCACTAGAATACTTACAAGATCGTTCAGAGATAGTTTAGATATATCTCTATCTTCAAGGGATGACACCTTTGCATTGTACATAGGAGGATGTCTTCTGAAGATTTTCTTTAAGATATCAATGTCTTTAATTTCTTCTCCAAGACCTCTAATTTTCCTCAGAACATCAGTAATTTTATTGAAGAATGAATCTTCATTCTCATAAGGATGCATCTTTAGATCGTCAAACCTATTATGTAGGACTTTTATTTTTGCCTCCTTCACTTTTCTATCACCTTCATAAATATTTTCATGTTTATCCCACGTGGAATTTTCTGAGGTGCAACTCATTCTCTTTAGATAGATCTAATCATAAAGGGATGCGGCGAGAGCATTCTGCGCTTTAGTATCCGCATCAAGAATTTTCCTATCGGCATCCTTCATAGCCAGCACTATTAGATCAGTAACATGAATACCTTGGATAGTGGAAAAAAGGACTTCCATTCCAAGGGATCTTAGATGAGATCTAATTCTATTCTTCCAGATCTAGAAATTACTTCCATCAAATAGAGGTACTCCCCTGACATTGACTGCATTCTCAACGATGACAAAGGACAGATTCAACACCAGCAACCTTTACAATCAGATACCACTTGTAGGACCCCCGGACACCCTAAGAGGGGATGGGTGAGTCAGGGTGACATATTTTTCTTTTAATGAGATGGATCTTGTTACCATATTGGTAGGAACTTGTTAAACTTGTATTATGAATATGATCATAAAGTAAACATTCACCACTAGAGAGACAACACAGCACTTTTTACTTGGTTCACCACTAAGGGCTACGTCCAAGGAGCATATGCCGAAAGGTTGTCGGTTGTACCAAATTTCACTATTCTTCACTAGTTTTGGATTACAATGGTTCGGTCGTAGTCACTCTGTCTTAGGCTCACTGCCTTTACAAAGGTTCAGGGATAGCTCACTGGGTCCCTCGGGTCACTCCCGTTGACTCCTCCAGGCTCACTGCGTTTGGTGAAGTCCCACTCAGTTTATAGATGTGAATGTATCTTCACCATTGCAAAAAAAAATGCATCCTATATATGTATGTAGATGCTATGTTGAAGTCCAACTCTCACCAGTAGACTAAAATCATGTTGCACTGAAGGCATCGAGAAATCTTCCAGCTTTCGTGTAGCTCCAAAGAGACCAGCATACTTCAACCACTCCTGGCATACTTCTCCAAGACTAGCATGCAAGTCACTTGCGCGACACAAATTCGGTGCGCAAGTATCACCACACCACTTGCGTGACACCTCCTTCTTCATCTCCAAAGTTGCGCGAATCACCATCTTTTATGCCCAAACTATCTTGGATGCGCAGCCAACAACTGCTGCACAACTTCTACCTGGGCGACCAAACTACCACTTGCGCGACTTCAACACTTGTGCGATGGGAGCTTGGAAAATCCCTATGTCTTGAACTTCGTACCGAATGAGGAGGGGTGGTCCCCTATTTATAGGCAAACTAGACACCCAGTGTAGTGATGCACAAGCCTCCTCCTGGCGTACATGTTCCGGAACGCAACTCGAACCACTCATTCCTCTGTCATGCTACTCATTTTCACAACTAAATCAATACTTGTGCAACCCTTTTTCCATTGCCATATTTTGAAGTTATGATATTGAAAAAAATGGTGCGCAACTTTTCAATCTACCTAGGCACCGGTGTGCAATTCCTTTTTCAGTGCGCAATCACTTGCGTGACACATATCTGGTGTGCAAATCCCATTCCCAAAAAACACTGTTTTCCCCTTTTGTCAATTTTAAGGTCCAAAACTTTTGCAAACACTGGAAAATAGTTCCACTTTCAATACTATTATCTGCTTGACCTGTATGAGCACTTTGTTGGGACACATTCTGAACTTCTTATGAATATTGACAAAAAACACAAACCATACTTTAATTCATGCATATGTGAACATTTTTCCAACAGGAATTTCCTATTTTGAACCAATAATACTTCAAAAACATTTTAAAGCTTCCATAACCTCCAGCACATTCCATACCCATGTTTTAACAAAAAAAATTATAAAAAAAACACTTTATACATCCAAAAACTAACTTTTTCATACACATTGAACAGTATAGTGTTGTAGTGTTGATTTATTTCAGTTTTTACCTTTGATACACTTCATAAAGGGGGTAAATTTTTGAATAATGTTACTCAGTTATGTAATTTAGAAAAAGGGGGTAAATTTTTGGATAATGTTTTTCAGTTATGTAATTTACAAAAAAGGGGGATAATTTGGGAAATTTTTTGGAGAGTTTTTTCATGTCAATATTCTTTTAATAATAATTTGGAGTATTTATATAATTTATATTATTAAAATTATAACAATCCTCTATTATTTATTATATTTTTCTTTTTTTATTTTTTATACTCAACCTCATTTCATACCTCTAAAATTTTTATATAGTAATCTTTTTATACTAATAGGAATTTATTTTTTCTTTTACCATAGAGATATAAATTTTACATATGATACCATGGATAAAATGTTACACATACACGAGATCAACTACATTGACATGAAATAATGAGTCTACTGTGCATGCTACCATGATCATGAAGAACCCCAATCCTTATGTGAATATATAGTCCTACCTTATACACTATTAATCAATCATGATTTGATTCAATGAATATCTTTCCTTACAAGAAGGTTTAGAAATCATAACCATCTCATTCCTTCCCATCAACTATGTTTGAGAAGCTCTATACTGCCATGTGTATTTCTTATCGATCATGGGAAGAAATTTTTGTGTGTGTTTGATTCGATGTTAAGGTTATAATAATAAGAGAATACATATATAAAGAGTGATATTAAACCATGAGGTGTGACATTGAGTTGAACCTGTGGACTGGGACTGTAAATAATGTCCATGATTTGCGACCATAAGATTTTATTTTGCGTGGTACAACCAGATCCAAGTTCTCTTTTTTATCTACTGGCAGGTGTAAAAATATTTTATTCTTAAATGGATCATATATTTTTATGATTATCTATTTTAGATATATTCTCTCATTTTTAATTATGACATGTTTTTATTAAGAGTTTTTATTAATTTCATTATTTTAAAATTTGATGTTATGTATTTTTGAACAATTTAAATTTATTTTTATGTATTTAAAATATTTTTTACTGAAAATTGAAATTATTATTTAATTTTTTGAGAGTATTCGATGTATAGAAATTAATATTTTGGATTTAATTATTTTACTGATTTTATCTACTGATAAATCTCAAAATTAATATATATTTTTTATAATTTCATTTAATAGTTTTTCAGATTTTTTAATTATGTTTAATAAATGTTTTTGAATTTTGAATATATGTAAACGTTTTGAATATACATATATTATTATATTTTAAAAGATAAATATTTTACCATTTAATTTGGAGAAAATTTTTATTGATAATTTAAATAATTCGTGATCTATTTTTAAGTAAATGTTTTTGAATTTCTTCAAATGTTTTTGAATATATATTTTAATGATTATTTTGTAAAAAAATTGTATATATCCTCAAAAATTATTATGTTAGTTTTTGAACTATTTTTTTTAAAAAATTTATATCTATTTAATGATTTTGTTAGTGTTTATAGTTCTCTATTTAATGGGGGATGAGTAAGTTTGTAACATGGTCGATGAACAACATTGAAACATTACCCTTCCCTTTAAAATAAAGATGTGGTTTTTTAAAGTAATTAACACTTATGTGATATCATATGTGATGATTATTTAATCTTATGGATGATCTCTTAAGTACATAACCATATATTGTTATACTAAAATTCCCTTAATGAAAAGAAAAATATATATTACTCATGAAACAACACTTGATAATCACTTATTAATCTTCTCTCTATTTCATCTTAGTTTCTTATGTCTATAAAAACACTTCATATCTATCACACTTATTCTCACACTTTCTATTTATGAATTTACATTTAAAATAATTCTTTTTTTCCTCAAGGTTTTGACTCAGGAATCCTATTTTCAGGACTATTTAGGTTGTGATTACCATAGTTTAAATTTAGTGTTTCCATTAGGATATGATTCCTTATATAAATTTAATTGTGTGAGTGTGTTAATCCCCCCACATTATAGAAAATTATTTTTAAATATGGATATGATTCCCCTTAAATAATTATTACAGTGCAGAATGCATCTCTCATAGAGCAGAGAGGAATAAGAGTATAGTAGGTCCATGTTATATAATATTTCTATAAAATTCCATACACACATTATTGAATTTTTTTCTAAAAAATAACTCCATTAATTGAAAATAATATATAAATTTTTTCTTGGAAAATTATTTTTTATTGTTAAACATTCTACGTAGGACTATTTACCCCCCTCTTAACCATCTACCATCATCTTTAGGACCAAAAAATATGTAATTTATAGATGAAATATAAGACTATCCTTTACCATTGTATAAAAAATCAAAATTAATTAAATATAAAAAATAAAGTAATAAATTCACATGTATTTTGGAAGAGAATTGACTCCCAATAATACTCAAAATAGATGAAAGGCATCCTTTGTTAATATATTTTTCAAAATATTCACTACATAATCCTTTGTGGAAACATACTCATAGTTGAGATTATTATATTTCACATTACCCATGATGTATTGGTATTTTATATTAATTCTTTGAAATTTAATATTTCCCTAGGTTCATTAATAATTTGGTTTCACTTGAGTTTTCATATAAAATCACCAAGGGATATGTTACTTAGACCCTCATGTTTTCATGTTATGATTTTCCCCACATGATTTGAGTTGTGGATTATGATATTATAATGTATTCACCTTATGATTCAATTAAATTAAATGAATTTTTGTTTTTGGAGTTCCAAGAAACATATCATAGCATAATAAATAATGCAACTACAAATGTAGATTAATGATACCTAATATCACATATCCAATATATTTCGAGAAAACTATAAATATGTAAAGATTTATCTTTATCTTAAGTTAATATATACTTAATAATTCATTTTAAATGAAGTAATATTTACATTTGTTTCATAATTTATCACATTTTCATGTTACCTTGGTATCAAGGAAAATGTTTATTGGAAAAACAATAATGTCCAAAACTGATTCTATAAAGTAATGTAAACTTATAAGAGTCCTTAAAAACTCATTTTGATCAACACTCACCCATTATCCATCCAAATAAAAATTATTCCCAAGTGAAATAGTAGTTAAAACAACCATTCAAAGTTCTATTTATAACTATTTTATCAAATCATGTGCATATATTTATTGTAATGGAATTATAAATATACTATTTTTCATAACTTGTAATCATAATTAAAATGTTATTTAACTAAATCATTGAATATTAAATGTTATTTTTTATTTAGGTTAAAAATTACTCAAATGTATTTACTTAATTCTGGGAAAAATGATTTCATGAACATACATAATCATAATAAGTAAGTTTATGTCATCTAATTTTAAATAAGGATTGAAATTAACCTTTATATTAATGAAATCCACTATATTAATGATTTTCTCCAATTTTTAATACAATTATTTGAGAATTTTATTAATCATATATATATATCTAGTTTTCTTATATAGGAACCACTACCATCATGAATGAATCCCTATGGTTGTATAATATACACCTACCAATAATGCTCTACATTGAAGAACCCTAACTTAACATCTATTTGAAATATTTTAAACATTTTTCTAGCACATATCCCTTGAAAAATAAAAAATTAATGAATAATTTTGGAAGTAGAAATATTAAAATCAATTTTTTTAACCTAAATCATAGATTTTCACTTTAAAAAAGGATCATATTTGTTTATTGATACTTCTCCCTTATCATTGAGTTTATTCTAGAAAAGTTATTTCATCCTAATTACTTAATATTTTTTGGTATTTTACTTTAACTTCGATGTTTCATTATTCATTATATTATTGATCTATTCATATATATTTTCAATTTAGTATTTATGTCACTAAATCATCTTAAACACTCTTTTTTTCAATCAATTGATGTAATATGGTGTTATTGGAATTAAAAAATGTTTTTTAGTTAAAACACCCCTATTATATTTAAAATAATTTTTAAGGATACAAATATATTTTAATTTTTGTTAAAATATATCATACTTGTGTTGGTACACCCATATATCACTAAAAATCCCTTAATAATCTTGGGAATAATGAAAATATTTTAGTGTAAATGAAGTAATACCATATAGTCCATCACTTTCTCCATGATATTCCAAGAAAAAATCATCAACATAAGATGATATTTATAATGATACATGATCCTCCATTACAATTAAAACAGAAATCTCAACATTGTTCTACCAATTATTTGTATGACATCAACAAAATCTTCAAATGGTTATATATTTGAAAAATATCCCTTCATCATTTTTCTCAATAAATTTTCCCATGTTACTATCTATTATCACTGTGTAACATGGAATTATAGAGACCATAAAGATCATTGATTATATATTCGAGTCAATACCATATCCTAAAACTCATATTGTTTAAATTAGGTCAGATTAAAAAAATTTAAGAATTTATATAGCCATTGTTGTTGATTTTCTATGTAATAATTTTGAGGTGTCATACTCTAACAACATGTCCCTTCTAATATCAATCATTATAATTTTATTTTTCAACCATTAAATTTTATTGTGTTTTGTATTATTTTATGTCTCTAAAGTTTTGATTCAGTGTTTTCATTCTTATACACAAATTCTTTGTTAGACTAATAGATTTTTATAACATAATTTGTTTGATATTAAATAAAATGATGAAATTATTAAAAAAATCACATAAATATCTGAATTAGTCATTATAAAATAATACTCACTCATAGATGTAAGATAATTACCAAAATTAATAACATACTCAGTTTTATTGGTTAAATTCAAGATCATAGATACACAAACATCTGATCGAATTAATTTGTATCCTCTTTATTTTTATTTCCACAAACCTATAAAATTTGTACAACATATTTCATTTTTAACACACATCATAAGTATTTATTCATTCAATATTATGATTCGGAATGTTTCACAAGAGGGCATATTTGATAAGTCTTTGCATGTTACTTTTATCAATATGGCCAAGTCTTTTATGTCAAAGATCATTTCCCTCATTCAAAATAAGGATAATAGTGTTTTAATCAATGAAAAATTATAACATGGTATCACTCTTTCACTAAACATTCATAATATTTATATTTCATTTAGCCTCGAAATAGGAAATGTATTATTTTAAAATTTTAACTCACTATTATTATGAAAAATTGAGAAACACTCAAGTTATTTTTTCTCAACCGATCAACAATTATAAAATCATTTAATTAAAACAATTTATCAACAATTATTTGACTCAAAATTAATTTTTACAAATATGAACTCATGTATCATAACGTAATATATCTTATATAATATTTGTGGTTATGTTTATTTTGAAAATGTGTTATTAGAAACCATTTTCCATGATCCAAGACTATTTTTTTCAATTTTTTGTAATCTGTTTCAACTAACATTTATTTCTCTTGATCACTTATCTTATTATTAGATTTACTGTTTTCATTATTATCTAGATACTCTTGTAGTAATGATACATTGCTTTGTAGTATTACATGGTTTAACATACCTACCATAAGTTTTTGTAATAAATTAAATGGAAATCCTAAATTTTACATTCCCTTTAGGATACTTTCTCAGTTTTCCCCTTATATATTCAGATTTTATAGCCTATGAATAATAATTTATTTTTTATTGAGAGAAATATATATTATTACAGTTCATATATACCTTGTATATATAAAATACATATAACTAAACCCACTTTAGAATAAAATATCCTCATCAACAAGAATATTTATTTCTCAAAATTTTCTTCTTTTATTTTATTGAGTATGAAACTAGTTTCCTTCCAGATTTTAAATAGTTATTAAGTTTATTATGCACATTCATTCTCTTAATCAAATACTTAACTTCATTATTTTTCAAAACTCATCTTTTTGTGATTTTTAGAAAAAATACTTGATGTTTCAAAAGGTGTTTTAACTTTATTTTGATAGAAGAATAAATATCTTTAATTTTATGCCATAAATAACATTTTGTTCCATATAAAGTTGTGTTTCCAAATATATCATATATTGGTTATTTTGATAATAGCCATTATTTTTTGATATAGATGAATTTATAGTCCTTTGATAAAGAATACCAAAATTATATGATGTATTTTTAAAATAAAAACTAATATTTTCAAAATATATACAAAACATAAGAGATTTTTACTCAAGATATTTAATCTCTTAATTGTTATAAAAACATATCAATTTGTATTTCATTAATATTTCCTTTTTATTTAATGATTTATTTTAAATTAAAAATATTCCCTAGTAACATTATTTTATTATAAATATTATTCTAGGAAGGTTAGTTTCATTTAATTAGTTAAAGGATTCAAAAACTATCTTTAAAGATTTTCTCTCCCTCTCTCTCTTGTTTTGTATTTTATTTCAAGAACACCATGAGATCCATCAAAATTTTGAAATCCTTTCTTGTTTCTTTATCATGAATATATTTTTCATTACTTCCTTATTCTCTAAAGTATTTATTGAAATTATTTATGTTAAATAGAAAACTATAAGAATCTTTCTCATTTGATTCCTTTTACTCATTTCCACTTCATTCATCACAATATTCAACCCTATGTTTTTTACATTAAATTTCTATTCTTCAAGAAATTTTTCATTCCCTTTCATTTTAATAAATTTCCTCCATTCCAACCACTTATCATTTTTACATCTAGTTGATCAATTGGATTGATCACTCTCTTTATATTATTTATGTTTCTTAGGTAAACTAAAATAAAAATGTTGATTTTTTCCAAAATTAATAAAATTAAATAGATGTTTCCTTTGTATATACATTTTTTGCTTTTAATTTATTTAGATAAAATAGATATTAAATCATTCATGTTTATTGAATCGTATTTTGATTTTGATTCCTCTTCTACAGTCCTTTTTACTCCATTGATTGTCGTAGTTTCATTAGGTTTAAAAGTTTTATTTTTTATTATATTCACCTTTGACCTTAAACTTAGGTTCCCTCCTCATCTCATAGGATATTAATAATTTTTTAATATTTTATATGGAATACTAATCCAATTATTTATCCTCTAAAGTATAACTTTTTCATTGAAATATTTTAGTATACTTTTCATAAATTACCTCAAAATGGTAGGGACATTAAGATATTCTCTAATAATCTACATAAAGATAATAATTTTATTTAATTAAATAAATTACTCATCCATATATCTATCTTCATTGATATTAACATCCCCAAATTATGAATGACTGGTTTTTAAAAATAATTATTTGAAATTATAATCACCTTAATGAATTTCTTAAATCATTATTTATATATATTTCACTAATTTAGTAACCAAAACAACAGTCACTTCATTATTGAACTGTAATGAGATAAATGGATTGTTATTTCATCCACCAAATTCAATAATTTCTCTATAAAAATACAATACAATAAAGTAAAAGAAGCAATACATTATGGTAAACTAACAATATTCATGGCTCTATCAAGAGAATCCATGATATGTGAAAAAGTATATTAAATTATCTTATATTTATATGAGTTAAATAAATTTTCCATTAAACAATGGAGAATTGTAGTGGTTGATGAAATTCGTACTCTATAAATAGATTCCTTCAATAAGAAGATATATGTAATATGAGTAAACTTAGATACTTGAGAAAAATATTTCTATGATACCAATTGAAGATATTATAAAATTTTATAATATAGATTCATATCTATAAAAATATCATTTCATTAATTCTAATTAAACTGTCAATAAAGAAAAATGAGAAGCTCTTGGGGAGGTGAATTACTGTGTTTAAAAAAATTTCAAAACTAAATCTCAATAAATAAAAATTATTATTGTTAAAGTATAATTTATCAATAAAATATATAAAACAAAATATGGATACGTAATAATGTTGTATAGAAAAACACATTTCAAGAAGAATTTTTTTAAGGTTTACTCGCTCTTTTTTTGTGTGGCTACATCATGGGTCTTCAGAGGGTTCAATCCCAGATAATATATGACCACTTGAACATGATATTCTATGAACCAGCTTAGAAGTCCAATAATACCATGTAAACTATAAAATATTTAAATAGTATCCTAACATAAATTACTCGGTCTGATATGGATTTCCACATTACCTCAGGTGAGCATCCCCATATTCCAGAGGATGTTAGATAGTAATAAGGATATAATTGAAGTCATTGGGAGAAAATAACATCCATCATAATTCCTAATAGAAAATTTACATGGAAACATTTAAATAGTATACAGTCAGAGTAGTAATGATATACCATCTATATAAATAAAATTAGATAAAACAAACTTATTATCTGTAAGTGAGTATAGGGAACTGATCGTCTATCGGGCTGGACACATATACAAATAATGAAAAAAAATTAAGAGATGTCTTGAAAATCCCAAACACACCTCATCTAGGACTCCAAACTAATATCAATCTATTAAAATAAATGATCAACCCATGTCTCAACCCAACTTGTACCTGTATCAAGTGAGGTATGCTCAAGTTCCAAAGTTCCCTGATCTCCAATGCTGGGTGTGAGTAAAACTTAGAAAAACCCAACAAACATGGTTAAATTCCCAACTAGTAAAATGCATTGTATGTGAATGTGATGAAATAAAAATAAAGAAAATATGGAATACATTATTATGTAAACAAATAATATAATAATTAATTCACATGAATAAAATAGACTCTCATGTACTATGCAGTCTAGAACTTACCCAGATGCCACAATTCATTGTCCTACATGCCATATATCTATGCTGGAACAATTACCAACCATCCATTTATTTACTACCCCATTAATGGGATAGTTTAGAAGTATCTACGACATATCCATCTCTATGGTAAATATCATGAATATTCCAAGAAATATCTGGCACATCCATCTCAGGTGATAGTCCATATGGATCAGCCTACAAGTTAAACTTCTAGATAGAGAAACCTTATAGACAATAAAAGATAAAAGATAATAGATCAAACATAATGTAAAGCCTATAAAGATTTATAATAATAACATATCCACACATGATCAATCATAAAACATAGTTTTAATGCGGATACACATTCACACACATTTGATCAAATGATCAAACATGGTCTCACATGAAACACATGAACACATAAATGATCAAAGAATCAAATGTATTATCATGGGTTATATATTAACACACATGTATTCAAGGAATAAAACATGGTAACATGGGATCAAGGTCTCATATATCATAACCACACATCTCAGAGATCTATTTAATCTAAAGAACAGATTAGTGGTTAATCATTGATCATCAAATTCCTATATCAAGCCAGTGCACAAAGGATTGTCATGGCCCTTGGATCATTTTAAAATTTTACTTGGAATGGTTCGCTAAATTAATTAAGAGTTAGGGATAATTAATTAATTAATTATTATTATTATTCATAAAACATTAGGAATTTATGGATTGGCCACCAAATATAATGAACCTATTATCACATGCCATTAAATATAGCAGATACAATAGGGTGGAGTAAAAGACACTACCAACATAAAATGGAGTCAACCCCTACCAAACTAATCCAAACAACCTTATCCAAGTACGTCCAATTATATTTACCCTCAATATATCACCATGAGTTTCTAACTCAATCCATTAAATTTCAAATACATTAATCATAACTTGATTATAATAAAATAACTTTTTCAATTATACTAACATTCATAGGATAATGGTATAATTTCTGAAAGAGTTATAGGATGTTTCCACCAAGATGAAACCATACCAAACCACCCATGGTTGGACTATAACAAGATTACAACAAAATTCAAGAAAAAACGTATCATGATAAAATAATACAAACTATAATTTAATATAATTAAATTGGAACCCTTATAATAAAAAACCAAGAGATGTTACTTATTCACAATTTTGTGCAATAGAGTTCATGACACTCCCAACACAATCCTGATTCTAGGATGAAAAAAACCTAACTCTATTTCATGTTACATTGGTCAGTTTTACTCTATTTGACAAAAAATGAATATATCATAAAGGTACATACTTTCAATGAAACGTTGAAAAAAACTTGTGTTCATCATCACATGACATCCTCAATCCATACCGATCTAAATCACTATATTTCATTGAAAATTATATCAATATCTAATAGAATCTTCATCCAATTATTTTATCAAAATATAGAACATGATTAATCAACATTGAATATCAAAAAATAGGATATTATTTCAAGAGAATATATATATCAAAATATCATAAAGGAAATAACTTACCATGAATATCTTCTATAATGATCAACCTAGTGGTATACCACCAAACAAGGGAGAAAGTGGACAATATAATTTATGAATGAATTATCTTACCTAACTTGTCCATTATTTTTAACCTACATCCACCACCGATCAAGGGGAACTCTTCGATGGAGGAAGAAAGGATATAATGATGGAATGATCCTCAAAATTTCTATCTAATCCTAATAATCTTTAAGGGGGTTTGGTGACCGAAATGATAAGAAGGAACCTCACTAATGTGTTATTCAATGTGTCACACTACCCACCCAGTATTGGTTCACCTGCTAGCTAATGAGTGTTACTGAATATTAGGGCTACTGACCACCCAACTGAATAGCTAGTTGGGGCTACCAGCTAATCAGTTACTATTGAATATTCCCCAGTAACATCAAGCCCCATTTTCTAATAATTCATGATCTGATTAGTCCTCCAAGATTCCTCTAATGTGTAAAACACCTCTTCATTATGTTCTCATAGTTTTTATCCCTGTTCGACACCTATTTCAATAGATTATCTACCCACTAGATTCAATTATCATGTTTCTTATAAAATTTAAAACATATAACTATGTGGGTTTTCACAATATCCCCACTAGATCACTTCTCATCCTTAACAATTTGTGGTAAAATAAGAAACATGCCTCTTAATCCACCTCAATCATCACCCGTGAGGAATTATATATGTTATATAATCAAAAGGCAACTCAACATCTCAATTACATGATTATTTTTAAACATTCAACATTTTCATGATGAAAGGATCTAAAAATAGAAAAATAATCTGATCTAGAAGATCAACATCATCCAAAATCAGGATCACAATAAACAAAACCATTAAACATGACATTCCATGTTGAACACAATAGATTCCATATAAAGCATCATGATTCTCCCCACTATAGTAATATTCATTCGGAAAAAGAATATTGTAGTAAATCAATATTCCCAATGTAGTTTAGTTCCATCATACTTTTTTAAACCTAAGACATGGGTTCAAGTCCATATTAAGACCACATTCCTTATTCCAAGTGGTACTAATGAGTCTCTACTAACCAATGAAACCCACACACACTGAACGTTTTTCTATAAAAGGTTCCCTATCCGATTATTACTTACCTTATTCATAATTGATACGATGAGATCAATACTATTCTAGCCCACCAAATTTAGGTTCATGAGGGTAGACCAGTCAGTAACTTTCCAAATATTTTCCTTCAAAGGTTCCCGACCTAAGAAAATGTCAGGCTAAAATTACATATATAATGATTTCTTATCCTTGGATTCATCGTTATATAAATTATACATCCTTATTTAAGTCTTATCTGGTTTTGAAGAAGTTGCCACGGTTTTTTCATCATCCTCTTGCACAAGCCACAAAGCACTCAACTATGAACTAACCCCCCCCCCCCCAATGATCATACACACTCTCAATCTATATCAATGTTACCCCAACTCTAAGTCCCACATCTGCTCCACTTCTAGTCCTATTTCTTAATAAAACATCAAGAATTCATCATGGAACTAGATACTCTTAGGTCCACTATAAATTAGTCTCCTAGAGTCCCCATGATCATCCAAGGGACAGTCACACATAATACCACTACCCTTCCTGTAATAGTGGTCATTTCACATGAAACTAGGTCGATGCTTCATACAATAGTATCATCCTTTTTATCAAATCATAGTGCTTACATCATTTCACTATTTCCAAAACGACTTTATCATTGAATGTAATGACTAATTGTGACAATCTATTCGCCGGATTTTTATGTAACCACCAAATGCTACACACACCTGGGTACCTAGAAAACAGTTCACTACATTCTATGATCCATTCATGATGTGAATAAAATGATTTCATATCCTACTAATGGTTGTAACTTCCAATCCATATGGGTTTATTACTATCCTGAAGTCAACATCACTAAACCATGAAATTTTCATCATATGAAATTTTATGTTGGCCAAAAAATGGTACCACTATCCATAATAAATACCTCTTCCACGAGAGAGAAATATCTACTTTGAAAAACCTTCTGACCGATGAGCCTTGTGAGATTCACACAAAATTCACTGGTTTATAACAATATGGGTTTTATAAACCAAATTAATTTGTTACATACCATCACCAACTCTTTAGAGATTGTTAACAAAATTTTAATAAGTTTTATGGTCCACTAACCACCCAACTTTCACTGATTCAACCATCATCACAAAAACATTTCATAATGTATTACAAATAAAGAATTTTAAAAATTATTCTTGAAAACACCTATATTTTTCAGTACATAGTGATTTTTAATGATTTAGGGATATCAGATATTAGCTCACATTCCACTTTAGTTATTTACACACTACAAGGTGCCCATAATTCCAAACATGAGAACACTCAGTGCTTCTATTTTAAAGGATAATATCCTTATTACTGAGATTAAATCTAAACTTCCCATTAAATGAGTGTTAGAAAAAGTTTTTAAGAAAGAAACTACACTCTAACTCTCCCAAACCTGAACACCTAAGAGATTCACTTGAAAACCAGTGAGATCTACATTCTGAACTAATATGTTAGACAACCCCTGATGTTACCCTCAAGGAAAAAACCATCAAAGTACTCTAAAATCATACCATGTATCCTGAGTAACAACACTTGAGGTTCAATATACTCCTTAGATATAAGGGAACTAAACATACATTACGTTATTCCTTCCAAAGGTTACCCACATGCTAATAGTATTTTCATCAACAAAAAACATCCCTTAACCATGACTACCCCATCATGAGGGATATCATCAATTTGGTTCCCTTCACTCAAAAAAACATGACAACAACATATTTTTGAAATAATTTTCCTAGAACCAACTCTTATTTAATTAATGATAACATCTATTCATTTATTTTAATATTAATAAACTTCTTATCACATCATGATTTTTCAACTGTGTAAAATAGTATGTGATAATTTCCTAAGAGTACATGTTTAAAAAAATTTCATAGAATTTCCAAAATATGATGGGGTCCCAAAAGTTCCATGAGTTTATTACAAAATATATATTCCATATCCAAATTAAATAATTATTGGGTGAAATGATACATGATTTCAGTGGTTGGATACTCATTGGACTTTGAGGCACCTTCTCATTGTGTATTCTTTGGGTAATACCTAGCATAAGATATAATGAGAATGAGACCCTCTAATAGGAAATACACATTAATATGTATCATTGGATGTTCATGTTTGTAAGAAAAATTATTGATAGTTAGAATTTATGATTATTATTAATGAGTTTTATAATTTGTGCACTTTTATGTATTGATGAAACCTATTACAACATCTGTTCATAGTGATTTGTGATATATTGGGTGTGTAATGAGTAATATTTAATTAGTTAATAATATGAGAAATGATTTTTCCCATCTGTGCTTTTAAAGAAGTTGACATCTCATTTCCTTTGATGGAAATGATATATCCAAAATAAATCTATGGACATGTTTTTCTATAGGCACAATTGATTACCAAAGAGTCAATGAAAGATACATCAAGAACATACGTTGAATGAACTAGCATACAACCTACATGATTAAAGATTTCATGACAAGAGGATTATATTAAACAGTAATAATCTGCATGAGGTTTTATTCCATTATGGAATTAAATTCATTCTATATGGGTTCCTTGTGTGTTTCTAGATTATAACCCTTGAATTTAGAATACATCAATTAATTCCACTAAGAAAGATATCGAGAGGGTCACACTCTAGGTGTATCAAGAATCTCAGTTAAATAATATATAATTATTTCTTATTTATCAAGTTGAGTAAATATTATTCTTGTATATAGTTTCATAATTATTCATGTTTACTTGAACACATATATTCTTTCACCAGTTATTCAGAAGAATATTATGTGAAAAAATATTTCATTAATATATATTTTCTATTTAATTAATTTATGATTTATTTATTTATTATACAATAATGTAGTGATATTTATTTATTAAATAAATTGTCATTATTCAAGGCCCAAAAACTATTTCCGAGGAATGGTGAATTTTTTTTAATGGTCCAGTGATAAACAATATATATTTAATATAATTTTAATAAATAATATTTAATTTTATTTTCAAGTTTAGAATATGTAAAAAATTAAAAAAAATATTATTATTATATACATAGGGATCTTCAAGGATTATGGAAATAATAAGGGCACACGTAAAATTATTATTTTCATACCCAAGCAGTATATAGATAAAATTATATTTTTTTCTTTATATATCCAATTCGTTTCTTGTGCACAAAATGTAGAGACCCAAAGCTTGACGTACATGGATGTCACATTACTTTTGCGGAATACTTAATACATAACAAAAACAGACACACAAGGACCGTAATAGTTTAGTGTCTTTGGAAACTTGGAACCTAATCTTCTAATCGTGGTGAAAGATCTTCAACATCTCCCATAAATATCTTCCCTTTTTATCTTACCTAAAACCTTTCTTTATATCCTGGGGAAAAGAAAAAATAAAAAGGGTGAGCTCAAATGCTCAGTAAGGGTAATCATGGGTAAAATAATACATACCATATACATTTTATCCTAAAAACATGAACACAATTTTTAAACATCAAAAGCTTGAGCAAAGACATAAAACATGGAAGTACGTAAGGCATAGATCATAAAGAAAAATTAAGAATGATAAAATAGCATGGGAATAAAACATGTAATTGTGGCAACCATTAAGCACATGATATTATTTTATAGTATCCAAGGCATTGATGCCAAGACCATCTTAGTGGACAAAGTCCCTTTCTGAATCGAGTTCACTCCTCGTTCCAATCCTATATTACTGAACCGGTTTAACTTTCCGTTCCATTAATGTCTATATCATGAGATATAAATCTTTACCCAATGCATTGGTGGGAGATATAGGTCCCACCCATCTCATAATGAAATCATTCTTACTTGTGCCACAAAATAAACATACATCATTCATAAAAACACAATAAATAAAATGGGTTTCATAAACATCATCCCATCATCACATAATCCATATAAAAGAAATGGATATCATTTTATAGTAAGGAAACTAAAACCATGTAAATCATAGAGACATTATACTTGAAACATACACATATGAAATAATTTCATCTTAGATGAAAAATTGTTTTGACAAAACACTTGAAATAAATTCTTGAGGAAAATATCCTTTCTTCATCAAAATCATTTTATTTTCACAAAATGTCATGCAATTTTAAAAGAAAGATATTTGGTTGAAAATATTCATGAAATCTTTTGGAGGAAGCTTCATGAAAATAAGGCTTTATAAAACTGTAAAAATCCATTCGTGCCGTATAAGTTAAAAAAACATTCTTCTCGTAAAAAGTACCTCGTAACGTAAACAAAAGAAAGATTCATTACATACCATGTAGTAAAAGTAAAAAAAGGGTAAAAAGGGCTTTATACATACATGAAAACACCTTTATAAAATATGGACATGGTTGATAGAAATAACCCCAGTAAATACTTACGAATAAGCAATCTCAGATAAAAAATGAGATTTGTAAAATTATCCCTTACCTTATGTCCGATATGCTTTGTATGTATCACAAAATCCTGTATAATGATTTAAATAATGTCATTTACTTATTAAAGAATCATATTCATTGTTATTATTTCATATATGGTTTACTTATGACTTTATATTACCCGTTCCTTTGTAAATTCCATGTTAAAGAGTGTTTGGGGTAAAATCATTTCATTTGTCGTCCGTGTTTTGACTTGTAATTATTCATATGATTACTTAGATCATGATTACTTAATTCCAGAATATAAAACATAATTTATATATAATATATATTCATAATATACATATATATAATATATCGATAAATGGAAAAGAATTACACCATTCATGGAGACGGTAGGCCATACGTACGCATGAACGCTGTTTTTGTTTCCTTATTGAGTTGAATGGAATTAAGTAGATCACATACATACATATATATATACATAAATATAGTAGCTTTATAATTTCATATATTTCATTATTATTTCTTATATATACTTTATAATCATTCTTAAATGGTTAACATGGAGAATGAATCTCATCGCGTCGTGGAGACGGTAGTCCGTACGTACGCACGAGTGATGATATCGTTCCCATAATTATTGAATTGAATTGGATAGGATGATAAAATATATATCATAATCAGTATAATGTTATAATAACTATGTATAGTTATTCTTTACACCATTATACCCATCCAAGTAAGGTGTTGGTGGAAAAACAGATTACACCACGGCGTGGAGACGGTATTCTGTACGTACGCATGCACGGTGATTTCATTTTCTGTAGGATGGATAGATAGTGAAATAGGGTTCTTTCATACTTATAATAAAATATCAGTATATGAGTGATACTGATGTTATTACTTCACAATGAAACAACCAAAGAAGAAGATGTAGAAGAAGAAATAAAGTTGAAATAATCGGTAACGAACATTACCTCTTCTTTGAAGCACCTCTTTGAGACCTTCACTTAGGGCACTAAACTTGGTCTTTGAAGAATTCCAGGACCTCTTGGATGTTTCTAGGGAAGTGGAGAAGAGAATTGTTCAGGGTTTGGCCGAGCTTGAAGGCTCAAATTGGTGTGAGGAAGGGAGGGAGGAGGTGCCCTTTTATAAGGGAGGAGAGGGGCACCTTTGGAATTCTTAAAAATATTAATTTATAATAAGTCTAACCCCACTTAAGAACCTCCAAAAATGACTCATATCCGAATATTAGATTTAATAGGGTTGTAATCCCATCAACCAATCAAATTTAGACAAGTTAGGAATTTATTCTAAACATTATCAAATTGATTTATCCTTTTTTAATCAATTTAATTTTATTTATGGTAATAACATTCTAAATTTTAAATTATTACAAAAAATTACATATTTGATGTGAATTTTCCATAATTGGATACCTTAAAACATTTTATACCACATAAATTTAAATTTATAATTTTTATATATTTTTGTGATTTTTAAACAATTTTATAATATGTTATTTTTCTAAAATAACAATAGTGTCAATTTTGACACTATTCATTTTTTGAATTTAAATAAACTATATACAGAAGATATGTTCGAACATTAAGCTTAAATAGATTCATAAAATTTCATATGTTTCTAGAAAATTAGTGGATCACATTAAATAGTTCATATAATAGTTATTTTATTATTTTTCAAAACCATTTTTTTGGTTTATCTCTTAATAAAATAATTACTACAACATTTTTGTTTAATTATTTAATATACTTATTTGTTGCATAAAAATTAAAAATAAAATCCTATGATGAATCTAAGTCTATTAACTTTCACAATAATACTTTTACTCGAATTTATCATCTTAAAATCACAATATTTAAATTGTTATATTTATTAAATTATGAAGGTGACAACTTCGGCATCATTTAAAATAAAATAATATAAGTGTCATAATCACTATAATAAGACTCCAAACGGTTATATATTAGGTCCTTGGATTATTATAGTGTCTATATATACTACCAATAAGTTTTGGTCAGGTTTGTGGAACTTTTAATGGGTATTATTATTTCAATAAAAACTATATTACTGATTTTTCACTTAATAAATAATTTTTGCATCATTAATGTATCACCATTAATGACAATTATTTAATCCCTAAAAATTCTAAATAAATTATAATGATGTAGATAATTGTATTAGATTTCTAGAGACTATTCATGTTCGATGTTCCATGAATTTTATCACTAAATTAAAATCAATATACTTATAAGATTTAAGAGAGTGACATGTTGTCACTTTCTTTGGTTTTAAAAATAATTAAGTTATTTTAATGGACAAAAGTCCATTAAATGATTTTAATCTGACCCTTAGGTGATATGGGTCGACATTTAGTCATCCAATAGGATTTTTCCAGATGTTAGGGTATTTTTATAATCTTATATTTACCCTTAATTACCTGTTTTACCTTTAACTATGGTAAATAAAATTTACCATAGTTACTATTCATAATTCCAAAAAAAAAGTAGCCTATTAACATAATTTGGACCCACTGATTCCAAATATGGAATCCATTTTTTCCAATTCAATACACAGAAGTTTCAGAAATTAAATTAAAATTAATCCTATTGTCAAATGAAAACGGGTTTTTGATTAAAACATCGCAAAAGATTGAATTGATTTAACCTATGAATTAAATGTAGAATCAATGCTAATGACATAAATTATATTAAATGGTAAAAATATATTCTATTTATACTTTAAAACCATTCAATATTATAATTTAAAGACATAAGTTATTACGATGAAAAAAAGTTGTTTTTAATGAAAATATAGCGTGTTTTTACTATTCATTAAAATATGAAAGTTATCAGAATAATATAAACAATTTATCCAAGGTAAAATTTTATATCCTGATTCCAAAGAATAATTTTATTTTGTAAAATTTAACTTATAAACATTTCAAAAACTATATTTAAAGTGGGTGCGCAATCTAAAGGCGACAAAACTGCATTGTTTTTTTGAAAAATACTTATTTTACCCGAAAAAATTATTTTGTTCTTATAATATGTTCTAGAAAATGTGTATGATGAATAATAATGTTATAAAATTCAAAATTTAGTTAATACTATTTATAACGGCTAGTTCATAATAATATTATAATAATATATCGTTGTTTAGTAAAACCCGGTATTGCGTACAACACACGCTATCGAGGAAGGTCGCGATTGCGTGTAATGAAAGCCAAGTCAGGGTTGTGTGTTGTGCAAGAATCCTTCGTTGTTTCGTATAACAGAATCTGACCATATTTTATTTATACATTGAATATATATATATACACACACACTCAATGTTGTGTAGTATAACTATTATCAAAATTGTGTGTAACATGATCCAAGAATAGTGTTGTGTATACTGTAAGCTAATACGGTGTTGTGTATAGCGCAAGGTAATCTTGGTGTAGCATAAAACACAAGACATTAATGAAATTAAAAGAATATAAAATCTCGGGGTGTTACATTCTACCCCCTTAAAATGAATTTCTCCCTCAAAATTATTCGGGGTTATAAATGGTTTACTACTCAAAAGTTTCTTTAATAGAAACCCACATCATAAAAAGGAATACCAAAACCAATCTTTAAAAACAAAAGTATGAAACGTAACAGTTACCCAAATAAACTAATTACTGGGTTTCCACATAGGTGAAAATATGGATATGAAAGAAAAATCTAACCATCATGTTCTGATAGAGAGTGGTAGAGAACATGGCTATTAAAAAGCCATCAATCACAAAGCCATAAATTTGTGATGATCTAGGGTACCATCTGATTCATCGGATATAAGGGCACTACGACAATATTTATGGTTTTCAAGATCATTTCCCTAAAGTTAAAGAATTTGAATTAGAATAAATACTTACTTTAGTTTGGTACAATCTCACTGTTGTTTGTGCCATGAACAATTTCCACTTCATCTCTTAAAGAAATGAAGTTGAATTTGTTATTCATGAACTGTTAGCAGATCATGTGATAGAATGACGAGTCATTCCATCCGTCTCAAACAAAAGGTTAGAAAAAGTTACTAAATATACATAAGTCGATCTATAGTGATATTAATCATATATGGTTCCTAAAATGGACTTATACTTCACATATCATACTGCTTAATATAATAAAACTAGTTTCTACTAACCAAGGACTTTCTATAGGCCAGCGGTAGGCGATAAAGGCTAGTCGCACCTCGGTTGTGGGTTCGATTCCCACAGCCTTGTCCGACGCAATGGGCTGTCGCCCTTCCTACAGGTTTTCCTTTTTCTAAAACTACATTACTATAACATCCCATTAATAATATCGAAAAAAGTTCTATCTTTAAACAATACTATCTTATGTCCAACATAATCCATTAGAATCTTTATCTAAAATACTTCGGTCCAAGCTCAATGTATAAAGAAAACGATTACTTGAAATGACATCAACCAACCATCATTTATACCCCATTATCTTATTGGTCACATTCCAATCACGTGAATACCTTAATCATGTATTTTATTGAAAATGAATACCCATTAAACCTTAGTGAAAACAAGAATGTTGTCAAAAGTTAACTCTTTCCACATACCAAAATCCAAAAATTCTATATACTCAAACCATGATATAACCTTCTCCTTATATCAGTTATGAGCTCATGAATACTATCAAACATTTAATTTTCTCCTTATCCCTTCATTATGCGCATATCATCTAGTTTCCAAAAATACTGGTACCATTCATCACACACATTCAAAACTTAAGGAAAGACCACAATGTAACAATCCTTAGATGTGTCTTTATTCCATAGTACCATGATATTACTTATACAACATTACACTTGATAAACATGTAATCATTCCACTACCTTCTTAAACCATTGACCGAGCTTCAACAATTATTTCATCTCACATATCATTTGTAGTCTCTTCATCATCATCAACATAAATATTACCCCTACGACCATACTGATTCTCTTCATGAGACTTTACCTTAGGGTATTAGTTTTCATAATTCCCGTACATTCCACATTTAAAACATTTAACCATTGTTGATGTCGTAGAAATACCATTATCCTCATCCATGGTTTTAACTGAACCTTTTCCTTTGCACTTATTGCCTTTGCGTCCTTCTTTTCCATACCCAAAGCATCTTCCAGTTCCATTGAAACAATCTCCCCGATGCCTCTTCCCACATGATTTACATGAGGGAAATTGAACTTTCTTTCCTCTATGATCATCATGAAACTCCATCTTTCTCTTATTATCTGAGTCGGGAAACTTACCAAAGTTGAGATTATTGATCATATTATGAGATTTCTGGTTAGGAAAAATAACGATGTTTGGACTTCCAAATCCCGTTTCATTTGGTTTCTCATGAAGAATATAATTCCATTGTCCGTCATATCCTCCATTATCATGAATCTTCATGTTTCCAGCCATTTTCTAAAACCCAAAAAGAATAGTGTGAGAGTCAAAAATCATTTTAGGGAAAACAACATAGTAATGGGGGAGCACCCTCAATATCTAACATCTTAGGTTAAATTCTAAGATCCTTACCGTAGTTCTAGGACTATATCCTATACGTATACTTAACCTTAGGGACATCCCTAGACATACCTTAGAAATATCTCTAGGGATCTCACTAAAGTTCTCGCATCCTAGTTTCCAAAGGTTGACTAAACCTTTCCACTGATTCCAACTGTAGAGACCCAAAGCTTTACGTACATGGACGTTACATTACTTTTGCGAAATACTTAATACATAACAAAAACAGACACATAAGGACCATAATATTTTAGTGTCTTTGGAAACATGGAACATAATCTTCTAATCGTGGTGAAAGATCTTCAACATCTCCCATAAAGATCTTCCCTTTTTTTCTTACCTAAAACCTTTCGTTATATCCTGGGGAAAAGAAAACATAAAAAGGGTGATCTCAAATGATCATTAAGGGTAAGCATGGGTAAAGTAAAACATACCATATACATTTGAACCTAAAAACATGAACATAATGTTTAAACATCAAAAGCTTGAGCAAAGACATAAAACATGGAAGTACGAAAGGCATAGATCATAAAGAAACATTAAGAATGATAAAATAGCATGGTAATAAAAATGTAATTGTGGAAAAGATTAAGCACATTATATGATTTCCATAGTAGCCAAGACATTGCTGCCAAGACCATCTTAGTGGACAAAGTCCCTTTCTGAATCGAGTTTACTCCTCGTTCCAGTCCTGTATTACTGAACAGATTTAACTTTCCGTTCCAGCCATGTCTATATCATGAGATATAAATCTTTATCCAATTCATTGGAGGGATATATAGGTCCCACCCATCTTATAATGAAATCATTCTTACTTGTTCCACAAAATAAACATACATCATTCATAATAACCCAATAAATAAAATGGGTTTCATAAACATCATCCCATCATCACATAATCCATATAAAAGAAATGGATATCATTTCATAATAAGGAAAGTGAAACCATGTAAATCATAGAGACATTATACTTGAAACATACACATATGAAATAATTTTATCTTATATGAAAAATGGTTTTTATAAAACACTTGAAATAAATTCTTGAGGAAAATATCCTTTCTTCTTCAAAATCATTTTCTTTTCACAAAATTCCATGCAATTTTAAAAGAAATAGATTCGGTTGAAAATATTCATGAAATCTTTTTGAGTAAGATTCATGAAATTAAGGCTTTATAAAACCGTAAAAATCCGTTCGTGCCATATAAGTTAAAAAAACACTCTTCTCGTACTTTTGCCGGAAAAGTCAAAAACGTACCTCGTAACGTAAAAAAAAGATCCATTACATAAAATGTAGTAAAAGTAAAAAAATGGTAAAAAGGACTTTAAACATACATGAAAACACTTTTGTAAAAGATGGACATGGTTGATAGAAATAACCCCAGTAAATACTTACGAATAAGCAATCTCAGATAAAAAATGAGATTTGTAAAATTATCCCTTACCTTATGTCTGATATGATTCGTATGTATCAGAACCTCATGTATAATGATTTAAATAATTTCATTGTCTTATTACAGAATCATATTCATTTTTATTATATCATATATGGTTTAATTATGACTTTATATTACCCGTTCTTTTGTAAATTCCATGTTAAAGAGTGTTTTGGGTAAAATTGTTTCATTTGTCATCCGTGTTTTGACTTGTAATTATTCATATGATTACTTTGATCATGATTACTTAATTCCATAATATAAAACGTGATTTATATATAATATATATTCACAATGTACATATATATAATAGATCGATAAATGGAAAGAAATACACCGTTCATCGAGACGGTAGGCCGTACGTACGCATGAACACTATTTTCGTTTCCTTATTGAGTTGAATGGAATTAAGTAGATGAAATATATATATATATATACATAAATCCAGTAGCTTTATAATTTCATATATTTCATTATTATTTCTTATATATACTTTATAATCATTCTTAAATGGTTAACATGGAGAGTGAATCCCATCGGGTCGTGGAGACGGTAGTCCGTACGTACGTACGAGCGATGATATCATTCCCATAATTATTGAATTTAATTGGATGGGATGATAAAATATATCATAATCAGTATGATGTTATAATAACTATGTATATTTATTCTTTACACCATTATACCCATCCAAGTAAGGTGTTGGTGGAAAATAGATTACACCACGGCGTGGAGACGGTATTCTGTACGTACGCACGCACGGTGATTTCGTTTTCTGTAGGATGCATAGATGGTGAAATAGGGTTGTTTAATACATATAATAGCATATCCGTATATTATTTATACTAATTTTATTACTTCATAATGAAACTACCAAAGAAGAATTAGTAGAAGAAGAAATAAAGTTGAAAGAATCGTTAATAGATATTACCTCTTCTTGGAAGAACCTGTTTGAGACCTCCACTTAGGGCACTAAACATGGTCTTTGAAGAAGTCATGGACCTCTAGGATGTTTCTAGGGAAGTAGATAAGAGACTTTGGCAGGTTTTGGCCAATCTTGAAGGCCCAAATTTGTGTGAGGAATGGAGGGAGGAGGCACCCTTTTATAAGGGAGGAGAGGGGCACCTTTGGAATTCTTAAACATATTAATTTATAATAAGTCTAACCCCACTTAAAAACCTCCATAAATGACTCATATCCAATGATTAGATGGGATAGGGTTGTAAGTTCATAAAACAATTAAATTTAGACAACTTAGGAATTTATTTTAAACATTATCAACTTGATTTATCCTTATTTAATCAATTTTATTTTATTTACGGTAATAACATTCTAAATTTTAAATTATAACAAAAAATTATTTATTTGTTGTGAATTGTCCATAATTGTATACCTTACAAAATTTTATACCATATAAATTTATATTTATAATTTTTAAATATTTTTGTGATTTTTAAAAAATTTTATAATATGTTATTTTTTTTAAATAACAATAGTGTCAATTTTGACACTATTCATTTTTTTGAATTTAAATAAACTATATACAGATGATATGTTCGAACTAAAAGATTTAATAGATTAATAAAATTTAATATGTATCTAGAAAATTAGTGTGGAACATTAAATAGTTCATATAATAGTTATTTTATTATTTGTAAAAACCGTTTATTTGGTTTATCTCTTAATAAAATAATTACTACAACATTTTTGTTTAATAATCTAATATACTTATTTTTTGCATAAAATTTACAAATAAAATACTATGATGAAGATAAATCTATTACCTTTATCAATAATACTTTTACACGAATTTACCATCTTAAAATAACAATATTTAAATTGTTATATTTATTAAATTATGAAGGTGACAACTTTGGCATCATTTAAAATAAAATAATATAAGTCTCATAATCACTATTGTAAGACTCCAAACGGTTATATATTAGTTCATTCGATTCTTATGGTGTATATATATACTACCAATAAGTTTTGGTCCGGTTTGTGGAACTTTTAATGGCTGTTATTATTTCAATAAAAACTATATTACTGATTTTTCAGTTAATAAATAATTTATGCATCATTAATGTATCACCATTAATGACAATTATTTAATCCCAAAAAATTCTAAATAAATTATAATGATGTATATAATTTTATTATATTTCTGTAGATTATTCATGTTCGAAGTTTCATGATGTCTATTACTAAATAAAAATTAATATACTTATAAGATTTAAGAGAGTGACATGCTGTAACTTTCTTTGGTTTTAATAATAATTAAGTTATTTTCATGGCCAAAAGTCCATTAAATGATTCTAATCCGACCCTTAGGTGATATGGGTCAACTTTTAGTCATACAATAGGATTTTTTCAGATGTTAGGGTAATTTTATAATCTTATATATACCCTTAATTACCCGATTTACCTTTAACTATGGTAAATAAAATTTACCGTAGTTACTATTCATAATTCCCAAAAATAAAAAGTAGCCAATTAACATAATTTGGACCCAATGAATCCAAATATGGAATCCATTTTTTTCAATTCAATACACATAAGTTTCAGAAATTAAATTAAAATTAATCCTGTTGTCGAATGAAAATGGGTTTTTATTAAAACATTGCAAAAGATTGAATTGATTTAACCTTCGAATTTAATGTAAAATCAATGCTAATGACATAAATTAAATTAAATGGTAAAAAAATATTCTATTTATACTTTAAAACCATTCAATATTATAATTTAACCACATAATTTATTACGATGAAAAAAAGTTGTTTTTAATGAAAATATAGCGTGTTTTTACTTTTCATTAAAATATGAAAGTTATCAGAATAATATAAACAATTTATCCAAGGTAAAATTTTATATCCTGATTCCAAAGAATAATTTTATTTTATAAAATTGAACTTATAAACATGTCAAAAACTAGATTTAATGTGGGTGCGCCATCAAAAGGCGGAAAACTGCATTTTTTTTTTGAAAAATAATTATTTTACCCGAATAATTTATTTTGTTCTTATACTATGTTCTAGAAAATGTGTAAGATGAATAATGATGTTATAAAATTTAAATTTTAGTTAATACTATTCATAAAGGCTAGTTCATAATAATATTATAATAATATATCGTTGTTTAGTAAAACCTGGTATTGCGTACAACACACGCTATCGAGGAAGGTCGCGATTGCGTGTAATGCAAGCCAAGTCAGGGTTGCGTGTTGTGCAAGAATCCTTCGTTGTTTCGTATAACAGAATCTGACCATATTTCATTTATACATTGAATATATATATACACACACACTCAATGTTGTGTAGAATAACTATTATCAAAATTGTGTGTAACACGATCCATGAATAGTGTTTCGTATACTGCAAGCTAATAAGGTGTTGCGTATAGCGCAAGGTAATCTTGGTGTAGCATACAACACAATACATTAATGAAATTAAAAGAATATAAAATCTTGGGGTGTTACACAAAAATATCTAGAGATAATCCTCTCAAATCCCTAGAGAGATTCCTCTCTCAGAACAGTCTAAATAACATATAATAATCCTCCTACACCACCACTATAAAGTCTATAGAAGTCGAAGATAACCCTTCTGTGAAGCAATTTATAGGGAAATGAATGAAAAATGATGTAGGGATTTGGATCTACCATGTTGAACCCAAATATTACTATAGAAATGTTCAGAGGTTCATGGAACACACAAGGATTCCCACTAAAGTTAATGTACTCTTTATTCCTACAACATAATGATAGCTTGTTATAAAGATGTTGGTAGATCCATAAATGAATAAATAATGTCTTGAAATCGAATTATTTAAACATTTAAATTAAATATAAATATTATATGAAAAAAATACAATTTTGATCCATCATTTTTCTAATTTCTATATTCATTGTTTAAATTACATTGGTCAAGATGATTATCATTGTGTTAATCTTAGATTAATCATCAATCATGAAACAAATATGAGTTGTGAATGCACTATCCACTACTTACACATTTTATTGAACATTCGAGTGGTGTCAAATAGACCATATATTTATTTATAATTACATAAAAATTGTTGATTCATCTAGGAATTTATAATTAGTCTTCAATTACTGTTTAATCTATATTTAATTTTAATTTTGAGAAATTTTTTCTTACTCTTCATTTATCAAAAATATAATAAAATAAATTAATTTTTTGAATAAATTAAATTCAAAGATCTCATTCGGTGGTGAATAAGGGTTTTGTCGGACAACATAAGAGTACACGCCATGTATCCTAGAGGTACACACGATGTCCCCATGTTTAATGCACCTTGAATTAATTCTAAACTAATTCTAGCCATGTTCATTTATTACATGTGGTGAACTTAATAACACAACACATGTTGAAAATGTAATCCTAGTTCATAGACAACTGAAGTACATGTCATGTAACTTCTTTACATGGCATGTAATCATTTAGTCACAAAGGTTTTCTACATCTTCTAGCATAGACTATATGATTCATGACCATATAAATCAGAGACCACATGTTGTGTTTCCATTGTACACTCTATGTACTCAAATATATTCCATGGTATTATTACATGTAGATTCCTTAGGAATGTTCCATGGATAGAAATTAAATATAATATACATCTTGTATCTGTAATGTACATTCCATGTACATTTTCTAGATTAAAGATAATAAACAATTAATTTATTAAACTATTCAACCATTATCAACATGTGATCTGTGTGGTGATTAAGTTGATTTTACATTCCATGTCAAGGGTTATATATATACATAAATTTATAAATAATTTCAATGTAATTTTTGGATTTACATATTGTGTATAAGTCATATTATAGTTATTACTCTACATGCATTTATTTATTACATGCTATGAAAATACCATGTGTTTTGAATAGTAATTAAGTCGATAGTACATGACATGACATTACATGATATGGTATGTACACAAAATGTCTTAATATTAAACAACATATGAGTATAAAACATGTTGCGAAAATCATACGAGTACTGACCATGTTTCCTCCAAGGTACATTTTTTTAGATAGTTAATTTTTAGATAAATTTATATAATTTATTTAGAATGATGATGGATGAGAATATAAAAAAATGAATGAGAATTATGATAAAATAATAGATTAATTAAAGAATATAATTAATTGTTTCAAAGTAAAATTTATCATAAAGAAAAATGGTTATAATTGAATGATAATTTTATTAAATGCGTAATTCTTTGAATGTATGTGTATGATCGTGATCATAGACTAAACCATTGAATGTGATTGTTTTCTTTTTATTTATTATTAAATTAAAATTTTGACTTGCATGACATCATTCCTACTATTATGTAAGGTTAATAATTCCCATGTTTTCTTTTATGTAAATCCCTTAAACAATCATTTGGTTTCCATCACTTTCATGTGATTAGAAGCATATGTAACAAATAGAGCTCCCAATATAGAAGAGGCAGTTCAAATTTGGATCCATGGAGATACCAATCCAAGATAGATACATAGATAGGCATTTCGATAGGTGGAAATTTATATCATTAACCATAAATGGTTAGAGGTGTTTTATATCTAGGTCAACAAATAGTTTATCATTCACATGATTAAATAACCATTAATAAAATATCTTGATCATACCACTTTTATTTATTATTTATATCAAGTAACATGGTTATTTAATTATCGTTATTTTTTCATGATCACATGAATTAATAAATTGACAAGAATGTATGATAGACCTATAATAAACTAATTTATGCATAAAAATTATCAAATACATGGTTAATAACATACGTAAATACATTAAATATTAACAAGAATGCAATAAAAATAATAATGGGTAATCTACACATAAAGATAAAATACCACAATTATATAAATTGTTTTGGTATAGTATTCCACTACATATGTTAAAATCAAACCATAGTTCAATGTGGTGGACCCTCCAACTTTGGTGAACTTTCAATTATCATAGAATTATAACCTCAATTTTTGGGTTGAATTAACATAGTTCACATAAAGGGATAAAAAGCCTTAATTAGTGTAACTTAGAAGAAAAGGATGAGGAAATACAATTTAAGAATTTTAGGATTGAGGAGTCCACTCAACCGATCATGTAAATGAGAGTTAATGCATTTTGAATTTGTAATGACTATGTAAATCCCTTAAAATTTCTTGACCATCCAAAGTCAGGGTGATGAGAAGGGGAATATGGATCCTTGCCTGTAGAATTTCCAAGAATAAAGATATTCCTTATCCAATGGAGTGGGTTGTATGATTTAGACTAAAGAGTGGGAAATAAATATATTATTTATTTATATGTCTAAATTTCCCCAAATAAAGTACTAAGAATATTATCATATTATTTATACAATCTATATTAAAAAGGACTTCAAACATATCAATACAATCAATAATTAATAAGGATAATCTTATCCCAAATAGAAATATACAATATTGGAAAATTTTCTTATACACATTCATATTTCATGATTGGAAATTATATTGATTAGAACAACAATCCTAAAGTTCCTGATAATGAGGAGAGTGAGGAAGAGTTATCTCTATTAGAAACATTTTAATGATTCTATATATTTTAGGTGTTTCATGCTTTAATTCTTAACCAATGATGTTATAAAACAATATTAGGGAATATATGTGTATAACATGATGTATCACAATTGATATATCTATAAAGATAAGGTGATACAATAGAGATATAAGTTCTCTAATGATTTGTTAATAGCTATTATTAGAGAGTTGATGCAAGTTGGGCCTCATGTAGTCTAGTTTATTTTCTATATTGAATGATTCGAAATATTATGAATTAAATTAATAGACGATTTTCACATATATCTTATACTTTCCTCACTATCCATGTCATTATCCAGTTTTATTATTAATTATAACATGAGTAATAATGAGAATATTCTTTCAAAACATCTTACTCAGATTCTCTAAGTGGATAAGGACATGGGTGGTGACAATCCCATAGTCCATATGGTGAATAAGAAAAGGATGAAAAGGTAAGGGGAATAATACTCATAAAAAGTATAACAGACCCAATCTCCATCCTTATAGGAAGAGAAATATCCAAAGGAAGGGTAAGGAAAAGGAAGCAGTATGTTTTCTATGTGGAAAAAAGGCTATAGGAAGAGGAACGTCACCTAGAAGCATGTGGAAGATAAAGGTGTGTTCATTATCAAGTGTTATATTCCAATATATACACATTGGTTATTACACACATCTTGTGGTTCTCACATCAATATCTAAATTCCAAAACCATGTAGATTACATAATATTGTTAGAGGATTGGTGGATTTGAGAGCTTCCAATGTTGCGATGCTTACTGAGTTATCTATTAGATACTACCACCATTCATTTTAAATATGAATGATATTGGTTTTAAGATATTTTTATTATTTCCCATCTTTTACTAAGAACATAATTTATGTATTATACCTAGATATTGATATTTTTATTTTCCAATTTTGAAATAAAGGATGGTTATCTTACAAAACAACATATGATATGGTATGAAACTTTTACATAATAGTCTTTATGTAATAAATTATGGGAAAAAATATATTTCAAATTGGTAAAGAATCATGTTCAAATTAAGAATATAACCCCATTATATAGAATCTCCAGATTAGTCATGTAAATGCAATGAGTTTGACAAATTTCTTTCTAGATTGTTATTTCTAATCTTTTGAGATAAAACCAATTGAAAGATGTTATTCTTATTTACATGTAATAATGACCAAAAGTCCGTTCATTGGATATGATTAAAGGGCCAAAAATATTTAATTATTGGTACACACTAATGTGAGTGGACCATTTTTAATAGAATCTAGAGATGGGTATTCTTATTTCATAACTTTTATTGATGAATTTAGTAGACATGGCTATGTTTAATTGATGAGGTATAAGTATGAGTCATTATAAAAATTCATAGAACTCAAGAATTGAGTAGATAATAAACATAGAAATGATATAATGAATATTTGATTGGATTGAGGAAGAAAACATCTTAACAAAGAGTTTAACAACTTTCAATGGGAGATTCGGATTCTATCTTAACACACCCCACTATACACAACATAGTTGAATATTTTTCTTGAATGTAGTAATCATACATTATTATACATGGTAAGGTCTATGATAATTCATGTAGATATTAAATTATACTTATGGGATATGATTTAAAAAATACATAATATATATTAAACTGGGTACGAAAGAAAATAGAAAATGGAATTGCCTTTGAGTTATGCAGCGGGAAGTAACAAATATTGTCATACATTTGTGTATGGGGTTTCAGTAATTTAAATAATTAATTCTAGAGAAAAAAATTGGATAATTGGGGCTCAACATGTATCGTTATAGGGTATCCCATAAAAATGAGTAGACACTACCTATACAACACCTCATATAAGGAAGTTGTAGTTTCATGAAATGCTATTTTTTCTAGATATGGAGAACATCCCCAAAAAGGATAGTAGATGAAATATTAGCTTCAATGAATTAAATGCTCAATATGAATAGGAGTTGGTATAGGAATATATTCCACATATCCCTATGGGATAAGTCATTCCTGCAACACAAGTATTGCATAAGAGCACTATACAGGTAATAAAACTAGAGAGATATGTTTTTTTTCAATAATTATGGAGACTCATTATTAGTGAAAAAGATGAACCTATACCCTAAAAAGATATATTAGATAAAATAGAAGTAGAAAGATGTAAATAAGAACTGAATTTATAATTGGATTTCACATATCATAACCATGTTTTGGTTATGGTTAGTGCACCAATTAGTGTAAATACTATAGGGTGAAATGGGTATTCAAGAGAAAATAAGACATATGAGGTAAACAAATACCTATAAAGAAAGGATAGTGGTTAAAGGGTTTTAAATAATTAAGGTATGGACTATGAAGAAACATTTTCACTAGTTTTAATGTTTAAATCCATCATAATTCTACTTTCTATGGCTGCTTACCTTGACTGAGAATGTTTATATATGGACATCAAACCCACTTTCCATAATTAGAACCTTCAGGATGATTTCTATATAACACAACCAAAGGTTTTTTCAACTCCATGGGATTATAAAATATTTTAAAGTTATAGATATTAATTTAGGGATTAAATAAATCATCCACATCATGGAAAAATCAATGTGACAATGATATAATATAATTTGGTTTCTTTAATAATGAATGTGATCCATGTGTTTATAAGATGTTTAGTGGGAATGTAATTATTATACAATTACTATATTTGGATGAAATATTACTTATTATAAATTACATACCAGTCTTACATTTTTTTAAGGATTCATTAAACATGTGTTTCTCCTTGATGGAGTTAGGTGGAACAACATATATTCTAGGGATCAAGATCTTTCATGATATATCCAAGAGGACTATTAGATTAAGTAAAAGTGAATACATTGATGATATATTATAAATATTTATTTTGGAACAATCCATGAGGGGACTGGTTCTAGTGTCACCTGATATACATATTTCTAAGAAAATGTTACCCCATATATAATAAAAGAAAGATATAATGAGAAATATCTCATATTATTAATTGATATGATCAATCACATATACCATTTTATGAACTATAAATCATGTTTCCAACACATTTATCATGGTAAGAAGATATCAATTTGATGCAAGAGAAAAAATTGGTCTACTATTAAAGCAATCCTTATGTATATGGGAAGAGCTAAGGATATTTTCCTAGTATATGGAAGATATGAGGAGCTAGTCACTACTTTTGTATTATTCAAATTTAATATGATGATCCAACTTAGCAATCAAGATTTTCTTGACTCAATGGAGGATATATATGAAGGAAGAGTACAATGTATCAAGTTTTCACTGATTTTATAGAAGAGTCCAAGTATATAGATACTTATGATACAAACAAATAATCAATTTGGATATGAAACTTTTTCTTGGGTCATGATATGGTACCTAAAATTAAATATCATATTCTGATAATCCTACATTGGTGTCTCTTGTAGAAGAGCCAAGTTCACAACAAAAAAAATCACATAGTCTGAAAGCGTCATCTTTTGAGGCATTTTTCTCAAAGGGTTGAAGTTGTGGTAAGAATAGGTACAATAATAGAAAACATGGTGGACCCCTTAAATTAAGGCATATCTCATGGGGAGCATGATTATCTATGAGATATAATGAAATAATCATAGTTATGGTTAATGAGGGGGTTATTCCCCAGAAGAAAATTTTGTGTATTTTATGATATCATTTATTCATTATTTTAATTATTCATATACTTTTTATCGCACTTTTGTTGTTATTATAGGTAAAATAGTGTGTGTTAATGTCCTAAGAGTAGGTTTCATACGAAAATTCCATAGACTTTCTCACATATGATGAGAACCCAGATGTGGCATCACAGTATTCATAAATATATGTTTTATATCTAGGTGAAATAATTTGAGGGAAAAAGATAATAAATATATCTGTGTAGGATACTCATAGAAATTTTTAGAACCTTATAGAAGTGTATTCCCTTGGTAATATCCACTATATGATATTATGAGAACAAGATCATCCAGTAGGAAATCAAAATTTATATGTCTCATTGGATGTTCCTATAAGAAAATATATGGATAGATCAATAGACTTTAAGATTATTATTAATGAATATTATAAGTCACGCACTTTTATGTTTTGAAAAAAATAATGATTAAATATTTTTTCGGTGAGGTACGATACGTTGGGAATCTCATGAGTAATATTTCATTGATGAATAATGTGAAAAAGTATTCATCGCTTTTGTTATTTGACAAAATTTGATTTCTCAATCTTGTTGATAAAAATTATATATCCAAAATAAATCCATATATATGGTGTTATATTTTCATATTTGAATTCTTAATAGTCAAAGAAAGAGACATTGATTATATAGGTTGATGGCACCAATATGCAACATGCTTGATTAGAGATATCACAATAAAGGGATTATATTAAATAGTAAACATTCACAGGACGTATTATATCATTATGGCATTATATTCATTCTCTATGGGTGCCTTCACATGTAGGTAGACACTAATAAAAGAGTTTGGTATCCTTCAGCTAACTCTACTCAGAAAGAGGACAAGAGGGTTACACAATATGTGTATCCAGAATCATAGTGATATAATATATTATTAATTATATAAAAAAGTTGAATAAATATTACTCATGTATGTGGTTTAATAATTATTCATGTTTTATTGATCACATTTATCCTATCACTACTTTTCAAGAGATTATGTTTGAGAAAAATATTTAGTTAATATATATTTTTTATTTAGTATATATAATATTTATTTATTTATTTATTAGTGAATAATTTGTTGACATTTATTTATTAAATAAATTATCATTATTAAATGTCTGATAAATATTGTGGACGAATGGGGAACCAAGTTTATTTGTCTTATGAGAGATAATATATAATGAATATTATTTCAATTAATAATACATTATACATTTTTTTATTTGGGAGAATATAAAATAATAATATTATTATTATTATAAACATGTGTTTCTATAAGATTACATAAATAATAATAGTGCATATGCATTTATAATTTTTTATAACTAGTGGTATATAAACCCAATTATATTGTTTTCTTAATAGATTGAATTCATTTTTTGTAAAAAAATATCAGAAGCAAATCCTCGCAAATCACTATAGAGATCCCTCTCCAAGAAATCTATCAAGAATATAGAGCAATCCTATTATTCCACCACACTTAAGTCTATAGAGATTGAAGAAACCCATTACTTGAAGTGGTTCATAAGGTGATCAAACAAAAACAATGTAAACATCCACATCTACCACAAAAGCACTTGAATATTCATACAAGAGCATTTAGATGCTCAGGAAACATGTGTGGATCATTGTTGAAGGGAATCTACTATAAGGCCCCAGCCTTAAACCTTACTTAATCTTGAGTTATTACAAGATTACACATTGAGGATCTTTTCGGGTTTAGAGTTTTAGAGAATTAGATCATAAAACTTTCATTACATTCCACATATAAACAAAGTGGTTACATAAAGATAGTATTCTTCATTCCCATCAATGGAAACACATTTAAAATAAAACATGGATTATTTCTTGACACATCCTTTACTCTATCATCTTATCATGTACCTTTCCCTTGACCTGTGAAAAACATTTCAAAAACTTGGGATGAGCATAAAAACTCAGTATGGGTTATAAAAAAACATGGAAAGGAAACATGAGTTCATATATACATAAGAATGAAATCATACTTTACCCATAAAACATACGCACTTTAACATACCTCATAAAATCATGAATAAATCATAGAAATCATAAGACATAAAGGTAACTTGAGGCATTCAAAACATTCTTACATAGGGAGTAACCCTCTGGGTTACGTTTGGAATACCAATCACAGTATATTCCCTAAATATCTTCGGAGAAACCTTAACGTTTCACTCCTTCGCGTAACCCAATGCATTGGAGAGCTATATCGGGCTCACCCACCCTTAGTTTATCACAGAACCACCCGTCTTCATAATAATGCCCAAGAACCATAACATAATCGTATCACATAAAACATGCATAAAGGAAACATAACATTTCCACATTTCAATCACAAGATATAAATACAACACAAAATCATTGTGAAAACCATTTTCCATACCAAAATAAAAGAAAATTAAAACATGGTATTTATTTTTCTTTTGAAAAAGAGGGTATGGCTTGTAGAGGAAGCCGAAACTCAAATAACGGTCACGACGGCGGAGAAGTCGTTGTCGCCGCAAACGTACGACAAAAACATTCCCTTTTTTCGTTTAGTAAACGCTTCGTATAAAAAAGATTCCTTTTGAATAAACGTAAAAGTCAAAGGGGTTTATACACCGTATAAAAGAAAGTTGTGTATAAAATAAAATATGCCTCAATGAAAGGAGATTGAGACGAAGTCCCATACCTCGTATCTGACTTGACCCGACCGTTCTTTAATCTCCTGAATAATAAACTTGAGTTAATCTCTACTTGCTTAAGAACCTTTTTCAAGTTCACTATTCCTTTTATACCATGTTATGGACATCATGTAATCATTTAAGTTAATAAGGTTCATTTTGTCGGTATTCGGTTCTTAAGTCAAAAATAGACTTCTTACACTTACATGTTGTTAATTTGGTCAAAGGTTCATTATATCCAGAATTATATTAATGATTTGGATAACATATACATCATATATATTCACCATATACATGTATTTATAATATTACATCACATTTAGAGGTAAGAAATGAAATGCACCGTTCATGGAGACGGTAAGCCGTACGTACGCATGAACGCTACTTCCATTTCTATTTCGTATTTTTTTTTGGAATGGAATCATAATTATATAAGAGTATATTAAAATTCCAGTATAATAACATATATAATATCATTAACTTTATCCTTTACACATCCCACATATGGTATTAACGAATCAAATCACTTTCAGGGGGAGGTAGTCCGCACTTCCTAAAATGAAGATATCGTGTTTACCCATAATGGAAACCATAAAGGTATGCCCAAAATGAAAAAAAACAGAAGCTTAAGGAAAACATAAACATATCATATATCATATAAAAAAATAGTGACATCATAATGGCCACCTTTGAAGGTGTTAAATGAGTATTGAACAATCATCGTTTCGGGAGGCAGAATTTCGCCATCCACGGAAACCGTATGTTCTTTAACCATTTGATGTAGTTGTGTGAGAGTGTAGCTCAAATAAATCTTATAACAACATCCTAGTATATTGAAGATACTGGTTTTGTTACAAAATAAGTAAATAAAAAGAGTTTAGGGGGTTGGAGAAGTAAAATAAAACAAATGAACATGAGAGAATGAATTACCTTTAAAAGTGTAACTCCTTTTGATTTGAGTCTAAAGGCTTCCTTTGAAAGGATTCTGCCCAAAGGGAATCCTCTAGGATGAGTAGAGGGATGTTGAGAGAGTACATGGGCAGGGGTTGTCCGAGCCAAAGGCTTGAGGAGTGTGTGAAATGAGGTAGAGGTGGGGGCCTTTTATAAGAGGAGAGGAGAGGCAGTTTTGGAAAGTAAGGAAATATTACTTTATTTGAAAATTTGTTTCGGTTTTAAAAGGTCCCACATTGATATAATTCCTGGATAAGGTGATAAGGGTTCTACATACACTCATCCAATTGGGTTTGGACATGTGTAGTTCATAGATTTTACATTATCTTTCCATTTTATTTAAATTGTCAAATAATGATGTCATCACTGCATCATTATTATGTCATAAATAATTTAATTTATTTAATGTCTAAAAATTATAAAAAAAAATACTACGATGTATGAAATCTTTTTATCTTTCCAATGAATATTTATAATCAAAAAGCTGATCTTTATAAGCCCATGTAAAAATTATTTTCGTAAAACATATTATGTTTGTGTCATTTTTACTTTTACATTAAATAAAAAGTTATTTTTGTCATTTCCCAACAAAAGTGGATCCATGGGGTCCCCAAGTTGACCCATGGCTTGTCTTGGTCGGCCATGACACAACCAATAAGGTTCGGACATGTTTCTAGGTCATTTCATATTTTTAAAGCATTATTTATACCTTAAACTACCCTAATTACCACTAATCGCGATTAAAAACTTAATAAGTTACTATTCACCAAAAAATTATTTTAATCCCATTGAACCACATTTTACTTCTTAATGACAACCATGAATGTCGGATTTTTGAAATTCATAACACAAAAGTGGCAATGTTTCATTTAAACGAAAAATCAGTTTCTTTAACTACCACTTAGTGGTTTTAGTATTCATCAAAAATTGAAGTTTTTCAGAAAATTACCAAAAATTCACCCTAAGCTATATTTGATATTCCGAATTCAAAAATGAAGTATATTTTACAAAATTCAATACATATAAGTCAAATTAATTAATTTAACAATTAATTCCCCCTGCCAGAGCAAATAGCGTGTTTTTACAAAACAATAAGTATCAAAAGATTGACACCAGTTTAAGTCTAATTTCAAAGTGAAATTGATTCCAATGACCACCATTGGATAAAATGGTAAAAATATATTCATATTACACATTAAGAACAATTCAAAAGATAATCTAATCATATAAATAAATTAGATTAAAAAGCAGTTTTAATGTAAAATGCAGTATTTTTCACTATTCATTAAAAAATGAACATTGTCAGAAAAATACCAAAAATTCACACAAAGTAAATTTTGTTGTCCCAATCATAAATAATAAGTTTAGTTTGACAAACATAGTTTATAAAATTGTCAAAATATAGATTCAAAAATGGTTTTCCATCAAAAGGCAGTAAAACAATCTTGTAAGAATATTAGTGTATTCCATGCATAAGATTGTATTTATTTTCATTTTAAGCCTCTATAACACTATCTTAATCATTAATAGACATAGATAAAAAATATCTATTATTCATTACTTATTTGAGATGTTACATCCTTCCCCCCTTTAGAAAATTGTGTCCCCGCAATTTATTTACTTATCGAATAAATGGGGGTACTTATCCTTCATTGCATTTTCAGATTCCCATGTTGCCTCTTCGATCATGTGGTTTTTCCACAAAACCTTTACCTGGTGAATCACCTTATTCCGTAACACTTGCTCCCTGTGGTCAAGAATCTGGACCGGTTGTTCCTCATAAGATAGGTTCTCTTCCAGCTGAACTACCTCTGGACTCAAAACATGAGATGGATCTGTCATATACTTTCTCAACATCGAAATGTGAAAAACAGTGTGTACCTGAGATAAACTCGGAGATAAAGCCACTCGGTATGCAACTGATCCAACTCTCTCCAGAATTTCGTATGGTCCAATGAACCTTGGACTCAACTTTCCTTTCTTACCAAATCTCATCACACTTTTCCAAGGAGAAACCTTGAGAAAAACATGACCACCTACCTCGAAAGATAGATCCTTCCTCCGGTTATCCGCATAACTCTTCTGCCTACTCTGAGCTGTTCTCATGTGTTTCTAAATCAGATGAATGTTTTCTGCCATCTCTTCTACCAATTCTGGTCCCATCAACTTCCTTTCACCCACTTCATCCCAGAAAGCTGGAGTTCGACACCATTTCCCATATAATGCCTGAAATGGTGCCATCTGTATACTGGAATGAAAACTGTTATTATATGAAAACTCAACCAAAGAAAGATGTTGGTCCAAACTTCCCTGATAATCCATAGAACAGGCTCGTAGCATATCCTCCAATGTCTGAATTGTTCGTTCTGACTGCCCATCTGATTGAGGATGAAAAGCTATACTAAAATTTAATTCAGTACCCAACGACTTCTGAAGGCCTTTCCAAAAGTTAGAAGTAAACCTGGGATCACGATCCGATACAATGGAGAGAGGAACTCCATGTAACCTGACTATCTCTTTAATATACAAACGGGAAAGTTTATCAAAAGAGAAAGTATCTCGTATAGCAAGGAAATGAGAATATTTGGTCAAGTGATCAACAATAACCCAGATTGCATTATTACCTCGAGATGTCTTCGGTAATCCAACAACAAAGTCCATGGATATATTCTCCCATTTCCACTCTGGCACTGGTAAAGGCTGAAGCATCCCTTTCGGTAACTGCCGCTCTGCTTTAACCTGCTGACAAGTCAAACACTTCACAGTAAAATCAGCAATATCTCTTTTCATTCCATCCCCCCATTAATACTCCCGCAGATCTCTATACATCTTAGTACTGCCTGGATGAACTGAAAACGGAGAAATATGAGCTTCACATAACAACTCTCTCTTCAACTGTGAATCACAAGGCACACACAATCTCTTCCCAAATCTCAAAACACAATCATTATCAATGTTGAATTCAGGCAACTTACCTTTCTGAACCAGCTCTACCTTTTTCTGCAACTCACTGTCTTGCTTCTGTGCTTGCTTGATTCTATCTGATAGAGAAGATCTCACTGATACCTGAAAAAAAACAGAAGGACTTCCTGCACCAACAACTTCTATGCCAGAGTTCATCAAATCCTTAACCAAAGGATCACGTTCCAAACGCAACATTGTTAATGAAGCATTACTTTTTCGACTCAAAGCATCAGCCACTTTATTTGCTTTTCCCGGATGGTAATGAATTGTACAATCATAATCCTTGATTAATTATAGCCATCTCCTTTGTCTCATGTTTAACTCTTTCTGAGTGAATATATACTTTAAACTTTTGTGATCGGTATATATTTCACACTTTACTCCATACAAATGATGCCTCCAAATTTTTAAAGCAAAAACAACAGCAGCTAATTCCAAATCATGTGTAGGGTAATTTACCTCATGAGTTTTCAACTGTCGTGAAGCATAAGCAATTACCTGATCATTCTGCATTAGGACGCAACCAAGCCCTTTCAATGGAGCATCATTGTATATAACAAACTCACCATTCCTGGAAGGTAGTGTCAAAACTGGAGAATTCAACAATCTTCTTTTCAATTCCTGAAAACAATCATCACATTCTTTTTTCCAGATAAACTTAACACCCTTCCGAGTTAGCTTAGTCATTGGACTAGATAACCGTGAAAAATTTCTAACAAACCTTCGGTAATAGCCCGCCAAACCAAGGAAGCTACGAATCTCGGTTACATTTGTGGGTCTTGGCCATTCTTCCACAACTTTTGTTTTTGCAGGATCAACAGTTATTCCATCTTTAGAAACAATGTGACCAAGGAAAGAAATTTGTTGCAACCAAAACTCACACTTGCTGAATTTCCCATACAGTTTATTTTCTTTTAAGGTTTGCAAGATAACCCTTAAATGTTTTTCATGCTCCTATTTACTTTTAGAAAACACCAAAATATCATCAATGAAAACCACCACAAACTTATCCAGGAACTCATGGAAAATTCTATTCATTATGTCCATGAATACAGCAGGTGCATTGGTTATCCCAAAAGGCATTACTACAAATTCATAATAGCCATATCTCATATGGAACGCGGTCTTCGGAATATCTTCCTCCTTTACCTTCAGCTGATGGTACCCCGATCTCAAGTCAATCTTTGAAAAAAACTGAGCTCCCTGGAGCTGATCAAACAAATCATCGATATGAGGCAAAGGATATTTGTTCTTAACAGTGATATTATTCAAGGCTCTATAATCAATGCAAAGTCTCATAGAACCATCTTACTTTTTAACAAATAAAATAGGAGCACCCCATGGTGATGTGCTAGGTCTAATGAAACCATTCTCTAATAAATCATTCAATTGCTCCTTCAACTCTAAAAGTTCAATTTGTGCCATTCGATAAGGGGGTTTTGAAATTGGCTTAGCATCAGGAACTAAGTCAACAGTAAACTCAAATTCCCGATCTGGTATTATTCCAGGCAACTCATCAGGAAAAACATTAGGATACTCATTTACCACTGGCACATCTTTAATCTGAACAGTTCCTTTATTTTCAACGACGTGTGCAAGGTAACATTCATTTCCATCTTTTACAAGTTTCTCGGCCTCTTGATATGTTATCAAAAGTAAGGGTTCATTCTTGTAAATAAACTGAAAGTATTTCTGAAAAGAAACTTCTTTAGCTCTACAGTCAATCTTAGCATGGTAAATAGAGAGCCAATCCATACCCAGGATAACATCAAACTCTACTAGAGGTAGAACAATAAGGTTTGCAAGTAGGTTCTTTCCACAGATAAGGATAGGAAGATTCTTATAAATTCTTTTTGCCTCAACATTCCCCCCAGGTGTTTTTACCAAAAGTTCAGGAGTCATTTCTTGAGATGGTATTCCCATTTTACTAGAAAAGGTTTCATAGATGAAAGAATGTGTAGACCCCGAATCAAACAACACACTGGCATAATCTGAAAAAACAAACAAAGTACCTGATACAACTTCATTTGATGGCCCAACATCTGCTGAAGTAGTTGCAAAGGATTTCACCACCCCTTTCTGCTTGTAGTCTAACTGCTTCCCAACACTCAAGCTCCTTGTCGGACACTCGTTTTCATAGTGACCCATCTCATTGCACTTATAACATTTCACTAACTGTAAATCAAATTTGTTCTTACCTCCACCTTGATCCTTTTCAGTGAAATCACGAGCCTTATGTCCCATCTTACCACATCGGTAGCACTTCCCAGAATTCAGAAGACATTCCCCAGCATGCCTTTTGCCACATTTATCACAAACTGGAAACTTAGTTCTCTTACCATCAGACTTTTTTGAAGAATTCTTACCTTTCTCCTGCCAACTCGGTCTCTTCTTCTGCTGGATGTTATAGAACACTTGGTCATCGGCAAACTCCATTTCCACCTTCTCAGCACATCGAATAATCTTTTCATAAATTTTAAACTCTCGAGAAGCTAATGCCCTTCGATATTTTGGCTTTAATCCTGAGTAAAAACGATTGATTTTAATATCAAGGTCTCGAATGAAATTTGGAGGATACCTTGCCAATCGAGTGAACCTTTATTCATAGGCAGCCACTGAGTCTTCCTCTTGCCTCAATTCCAAGAATTGCTTTTCCAACCTAAGTCGAACAGCCTTAGGAAAATACTTCTCAAGAAACATACCTTTGAATTCATCCCAGTCAAGAGCATCAATCTCATCGGCGTCCCTGATATTTTTAACCATAGACCACCACTAATCTGCTTCACCCTCCAAACGGTAAATAGCAAGACTAACCTTTTGATTATCTGAACACCCCATGACATCAAAAATATTCTCCAGTGCTCTAATCCACCCTTCAGCTAGCACAGGGTTAGATGATCCTCTGAATGATGGTGGATGTTGCCTCATGAAATGTTCCACCACTGACATGTTCCTCTGCGGTTGATCTGGCTGATCTCATGCATGGATACCACCACCATTTATCGCTTGAGTCAACTGCGCCATTACTGCAACAAACTTTTCAGTTCCAATTCTGACCATTTTTGGATGCTGATTCGGAAGGTTATTTCCTTCTGTATGCCTTCCAAGCACTGCTTCCCAGTTTCCTCTGCGGAAAACCATTCTGAACAAACATGTCTTAGATGAAGCAACATGGTAATCTTTAAATGCTATATCATTTCAAAAAAAAAATTGGATAATAATTTAATAGAATTCTAACTCCTAAAGTTATCTAAACCGACCTTTTATACCAACTATAAGGCCCCAGCTTTAAACCTTACTTAATCTTGAGTTATTACAAGATTACACATTGAAGATCTTTTCGGGTTTAGAGTTTTAGAGAATTAGATCATAAAACTTGCATTACATTCCACATATAAACAAAGTGGTTACATAAAGATAGTATTCTTCATTCCCATCAATGGAAACACATTTAAGATAAAACATGGATTATTTCTTGACACATCCTTGACTCTATCATCTTATCATGTACCTTTCCCTTGACCTGTGAAAAACATTTCAAATACTTGGGATGAGCATAACAACTCAGTATGGGTTATAAAAAAAACATGGAAAGGAAACATGAGTTCATATATACATAAGCATGAAATCATACTTTACCCATAAAACATAGTCACTTTAACATACCTCATAAAATCATGAATAAATCATAGAAATCATAAGACATAAAGGTAACTTGAGGCATTCATAACATTCTTACGTAGGGAGTAACCCTCTTGGTTACGTTTGGAATACCCATCACAGTATATTTCCTAAATCACTTCGGAGAAACCTTAACGTTTCACTCCTTCACGTTACCCAATGCATTGGAGAGCTATATCGGGCTCACCCGCCCTTAGTTTATCACGGAACCACCCGTCTTCATAATAATGCCCAAGAACCATAACATAATCGTATCACATAAAACATGCATAAAGGAAACATAACATTTCAACATTTCAATCACAAGATATCAATACAACACAAAAACATTGTGAAAACCATTTTCCATACCAAAATAAAAGAAAAGTAAAACATGGTATTTATTTTTCTTTTGAAAAAGAGGGTATGGCTTATAGAGGAAGCCGAAACTCAAATAACGGTCACGACGGCGGAGAAGTCGTTGTCGCCGCATACGTACGACAAAAACATTCTCTTTTGTCGTTTAGTAAACGCTTCGTATAAAAAATATTCCTTTTGAATAAACGTAAAAGTCAAAGGGGTTTATACACCGTATAAAAGAAAGTTGTGTATAAAATAAAATATGCCTCAATGAAAGGAGATTGAGACGAAGTCCCATACCTCGTATCTGACTTGACCAGACCGTTCTTTAATCTCCTGAATAATAAACTTGAGTTAATCTCTACTTTCTTAAGAACCTTTTTCAAGTTCACTATTCCTTTTATACCATGTTATGGACATCATGTAATCATTTAAGTTAATAATGTTCATTTTGTCGGTATTTGGTTCTTATGTCAAAAATAGACTTCTTACACTTACATGTTGTTAATTTGGTCAAAGGTTCATTATATCCAGAATGATATTAATGATTTGGATAACATATACATCATATATATTCAGCATATACATGTATTTATAATATTACATCACATTTAAAGGTAAGAAATGAAATGCACCGTTCATGGAGACGGTAAGCCGTACGTACGCATGAACGCTACTTCCATTTCTATTTCGTATTTTTTTTGGAATGGAATCATAATTATATAAGAGTATATTATAATTCCAGTATAATAACATATATAATATCATTAACTTTATCCTTTACACATCCCACATATGGTATTAACGAATCAAATCACTTTCAGGGGGCGGTAGTCCACACTTCCTAAAATGAAGATATCGTGTTTACCCATAATGGAAACCATAATGGTATGCCCAAAATGAAAAAAACAGAAGCTTAAGGAAAACATAAACATATCATATATCATATACAAAAATAGTGACATCATAATGGCCACCTTTGAAGGTGTTAAATGAGTATTGAACAATCATCGTTTCGGGAGGCAGAATTTCGCCATCCACGGAAACTGTATGTTCTTTAACCATTTGATGTAGTTGTGTGAGAGTGTAGCTCAAATAAATCTTATAACAACATCCTAGTATATTTAAGATACTGTTGTTGTTACAAAATAAGTAAATAAAAAGATTTTATGGGGTTGGAGAAGCAAAATAAAACAAATGAACATGAGAGAATGAATTACCTTTAAAAGTGTAACTCCTTTTGATTTGAGCCTAAAGGCTTCCTTTTAAAGGATTATGCCCAAAGAGAATCCTCTAAGATGAGGAGAGTATGTGGAGAGAGTAAATGGGCAGGGGTTGGCCGATCCAAAGGCTTGAGGAGTGTGTTAAATGAGGTAGAGGTGGGGGCCTTTTATAAGAGGAGAGGAGGGGCACTTTTGGAAAGTAAAGAAATATTACTTTATTTGAAAATGTGTTTCGGTTTTAAAAGGTCCCGCATTGATATAATTCGTGGATAAGGTGATAAGAGTTCGACATCCACTCATCCAATTGGTTTTGGACATGTGTAGTTCATAGATTTTACATTATCTTTCCATTTTATTTAAATCGTCAAATAATGATGTCATCACTGCAGCATTATTATGTCATAAATAATTTAATTTATTTAATGTCTAAAAATTATAAAAAAAATACTATGATGTAGAAATCTTTTTATCTTTCCAATTAATATTTATAATAAAAAATATAAACTTTATAAGCCCATGTAAAAATTGTTTTCGTAAAACATATTATGTTTGTGTCATTTTTACTTTTACATTAAATAAAAAGTTATTTTTGTCATTTCCCAACAAAAGTGGATCCATGGGGTCCCCAGGTTGACCCATGGCTTTTCTTGGTCGGCCATGACACAACCAATAAGGTTGGGACATGTTTATAGGTCATTTCATATTATTAAATCATTATTTATACCTTAAACTACCCTAATTACCACTAATCACGATTAAAAACTTAATAAGTTACTATTCACCAAAAAATTATTTTAATCCCATTGAACCACATTTTACTTCTTAATGAAAACCATGAATGTCGGATTTTTGAAATTCATAACACAAAAGTGGCAAAGTTTCATTTAAACGAAAAATCAGTTTCTTTAACTACCACTTAGTGGTTTCACTATTCATCAAAAATTGAAGTTTTTCAGAAAATTACCAAAAATTCATCCTAAGCTATATTTGATATTCCGAATTCAAAAATGAAGTCTATTTTAAAAAATTCAATACATATAAGTCAAATTAATTAATTTAATAATTAATTCCCGCTGCCAGAGCAAATAACGTGTTTTTACAAAACAATAAGTATCAAAAGATTGACACCCGTTTAAGTCTAATTTCAAAGTGAAATTGATTCCAATGACCACCATTGGATAAAATGGTAAAAATATATTCATATTATACATTAAGAACAATTCAAAAGATAATCTAATAATATAAATAAATTATATTAAAAATCAGTTTTATTGTAAAATGCGGTTTTTTTCACTATTCATTAAAAAATGAACATTGTCAGAAAAATACCAAAAATTCACACAAAGTAAATTTTGATGTCCCAATCATAAAGAATAAGTTTATTTTGACAAACATAGTTTATAAAATTTTCAAAATATAGATTCAAAAATGGTTTGCCATCAAAAGGCAGTAAAACAATCTTGTAAGAATATTAGTGTATTCCATGCATAAGATTGTATTTATTTTCATTTTAAGCCTCTATAACACTATCTTAATCATTAATAGACATAGATAAAAAATATCTATTATTCATTACTTATTTGGGATGTTACATCCTTCCCCCCTTTAGAAAATTGCGTCCCCGCAATTTATTTACTTATCGAATAAATGGGGGTACTTATCCTTCATTGCATTTTCAGATTCCCATGTTGCCTCTTCAATCATGTGGTTTTTCCACAAAACCTTTACCTGTTGAATCACCTTATTCCGTAACACTTGCTCCCTGTGGTCAAGAATCTGGACCGGTTGTTCCTCATAAGATAGGTTCTCTTCCAGCTGAACTACCTCTGGACTCAAAACATGAGATGGATCTGTCATATACTTTCTCAACATCGAAATGTGAAAAACATTGTGTACCTGAGATAAACTCGGAGGTAAAGCCACTCGGTATGCAACTGATCCAACTCTCTGCAGAATTTCGTATGGTCCAATGAACCTTGGACTCAACTTTCCTTTCTTACCAAATCTCATCACACTTTTCCAAGGAGAAACCTTGAGAAAAACATGACCACCTACCTCGAAAGATAGATCTTTCCTCCGGTTATCCGCATAACTCTTCTGCCTGCTCTGAGCTGTTCTCATGTGTTTCTAAATCAGCTGAATGTTTTCTACCATCTCTTCTACCAATTCTGGTCCCATCAACTTCCTTTCACCCACTTCATCCCAGAAAGGTGGAGTTCGACACCATTTCCCATATAATGCCTGAAATGGTGCCATCTGTATACTGGAATGAAAACTGTTATTATATGAAAACTCAACCAAAGAAAGATGTTGGTCCAAACTTCCCTGATAATCCATAGAACAGGCTCATAGCATATCCTCCAATGTCTGAATTGTTCGTTCTGACTGCCCATCTGATTGAGGATGAAAAGCTATACTAAAATTTAATTCAGTACCCAACGACTTCTGAAGGCCTTTCCAAAAGTTAGAAGTAAACCTGGGATCACGATCCGATACAATGGAGAGAGGAACTCCATGTAACCTGACTATCTCTTTAAGATACAAACGGGAAAGTTTATCAAGAGAGAAAGTATCTCGTATAGCAAGGAAATGAGAATATTTGGTCAAGTGATCAACAATAACCCAGATTGCATTATTACCTCGAGATGTCTTCGGTAATCCAACAACAAAGTCCATGGATATATTCTCCCATTTCCACTCTGGCACTGGTAAAGGATGAAGCATCCCTTTCGGTAACTGCCGCTCTGCTTTAACCTGCTGACAAGTCAAACACTTCACAGTAAAATCAGCAATATCTCTTTTCATTCCATCCCACCAGTAATACTCCCGCAGATCTCTATACATCTTAGTACTGCCTGGATGAACTGAAAACGGAGAAATATGAGCTTCACATAACAACTCTCTCTTCAACTGTGAATCACAAGGCACACACAATCTCTTCCCAAATCTCAAAACACAATCATTATTAATGTTGAATTCAGGCAACTTACCTTTCTGAACCAGCTCTACCTTTTTCTGCAACTCACTGTCTTGCTTCTGTGCTTGCTTGATTCTATCTGATAGAGAAGATCTCACTGATACCTGAAACAAAACAGAAGGACTTCCTGCACCAACAACTTCTATGCCAGAGTTCATCAAATCCTTAACCAAAGGATCACGTTCCAAACGCAACATTGTTAATGAAGCATTACTTTTTCGACTCAAAGCATCAGCCACTTTATTTGCGTTTCCCGGATGGTAATGAATTGTACAATCATAATCCTTGATTAATTCTAGCCATCTCCTTTGTCTCATGTTTAACTCTTTCTGAGTGAATATATACTTTAAACTTTTGTGATCGGTATATATTTCACACTTTACTCCATACAAATGATGCCTCCAAATTTTTAAAGCAAAAACAACAGCAGCTAATTCCAAATCATGTGTAGGGTAATTTACCCCATGAGTTTTCAACTGTCGTGAAGCATAAGCAATTACCTGATCATTCTGCATTAGGACGCAACCAAGCCCTTTCAATGAAGCATCATTATATATATAAAACTCACCATTCCTGGAAGGTAGTGCCAAAACTGGAGAATTCACCAATCTTCTTTTCAATTCCTGAAAACAATCATCACATTCTTTTGTCCAGATAAACTTAACACCCTTCCGAGTTAGCTTAGTCATTGGACTATATAACCGTGAAAAATTTCTAACAAACCTTCGGTAATAGCCCGCTAAACCAAGGAAGCTACGAATCTCGGTTACATTTGTGGGTCTTGGCCATTCTTCCACAACTTTTGTTTTTGCAGGATCAACAGTTATTCCATCTTTAGAAACAATGTGACCAAGGAAGGAAATTTGTTGCAACCAAAACTCAAACTTGCTGAATTTCCCATACAGTTTATTTTCTTTTAAGGTTTTCAAGATAACCCTTAAATGTTTTTCATGCTCCTCTTTACTTTTAGAAAACACCAAAATATCATCAATGAAAACCACCAAAAACTTATCCAGGAACTCATGGAAAATTCTATTCATTAAGTCCATGAATACAGCAGGTGCATTGGTTAGCCCAAAAGGCATTACTACAAATTCATAATGGCCATATCTCATACGGAACGCGGTCTTCGGAATATCTGCCTCCCTTACCTTCAGCTGATGGTACCCCGATCTCAAGTCAATCTTTGAAAAAAACTGAGCTCCCTGGAGCTGATCAAACAAATCATCGATATGAGGCAAAGGATATTTGTTCTTAATAGTGATATTATTCAAGGCTCTATAATCAATGCAAAGTCTCATAGAACCATCTTTCTTTTTAACAAATAAAATAGGAGCACCCCATGGTGATGTGCTAGGTCTAATGAAACCATTCTCTAATAAATCTTTCAATTGCTCCTTCAACTCTAAAAGTTCAATTTGTGTCATTCGATAAGGGGGTTTTGAAATTGGCTTAGCATCAGGAACTAAGTCAACAGTAAACTCAAATTTCCGATCTAGTATTATTCCAGGCAACTCATCAGGAAAAACAACAGGATACTCATTTACCACTGGCACATCTTTAATCTGAACAGTTCCTTTATTTTCAACGACGTGTGCAAGGTAACATTCATTTCCATCTTTTACAAGTTTCTCGGCCTCTTGATATGTTATCAAAAGTAAGGGTTCATTCTTGTAAACAAACGGAAAGTCTTTCTGAAAAGAAACTTCTTTATCTCTACAGTCAATCTTAGCATGGTAAATAGAGAGCCAATCCATACCCAGGATAACATCAAACTCTACTAGAGGTAGAACAATAAGGTTTGCAAGTAGGTTCTTTCCACAGATAAGGATAGGAAGATTCTTATAAATTCTTTTTGCCTCAACATTCCCCCCAGGTGTTTTTACCAAAAGTTCAGGAGTCATTTCTTGAGATAGTATTCCCATTTTACTAGAAAAGGTTTCAGAGATGAAAGAATGTGTAGACCCCGAATCAAACAACACACTGGAATAATATGAAAAAACAAACAAAGTACCTGATACAACTTCATTTGAAGGCCCGACATCTGCTGAAGTAGTTACAAAGGATTTCACCACCCCTTTCTGCTTGTAGTCTAACTGCTTCCCATCACTCAAGCTCCTTGTCGGACACTCATTTTCATAGTGACCCATCTCATTGCACTTATAACATTTCACTAACTGTAAATCAAATTTGTTCTTACCTTCACCTTGATCCTTTTCAGTGCAATCACGAGCCTTATGTCCCATCTTACCACATCGGTAGCACTTCCCAGAATTCAGAAGACATTCCCCAGCATGCCTTTTGCCACATTTATCACAAACTGGAATCTTAGTTCTCTTACCATCAGACTTTTTTGAAGAATTCTTACCTTTCTCCTGCCACCTCGGTCTCTTCTTCTACTGGTTGTTATAGAACACTTGGTCATCGGCAAACTCCATTTCCACCTTCTCAGCACATCGAATAAGCTTTTCATAACTTCTAAACTCTCGAGAAGCTAATGCCCTTCGATATTTTGGCTTTAATCCTGAGTAAAAAACGATTGATTTTACTATCAAGGTCTCGAATAAAATTTGGAGCATACCTTGCAAATCGAGTGAACCTTTATTCATAGGCAGCCACTGAGTCTTCCTCTTGCCTCAATTCCAAGAATTGCTTTTCCATCCTAAGTTGAACAGCCTTAGGAAAATACTTCTCAAGAAACATACCTTTGAATTCATCCCAGTCAAGAGCATCAATCTCATCGGCGTCCCTGATATTTTTAACCATAGACCACCACTGATCTGCTTCACCCTCCAAACGGTAAATAGAAAGACTAACCTTTTGATTATCGGAACACCCCATGACATCAAAAATATTATCCAGTGCTCTAATCCACCCTTCAGCTAGCACAGGGTTAGATGATCCTCTGAATGATGGTGGATGTTGCCTCATGAAATGTTCCACCACTGACATGTTCCTCTGCGGTTGATCTGGCTGATCTCGTGCATGGATACCACCACCATTTATCGCTTGAGTCAACTGCGCCATTACTGCAACAAACTGTTCAGTTCCAATTCCGACCATTTCTGGATGCTGATTCGGAAGGTTATTTCCTTCTGTATGCCTTCCAAGCACTGCTTTCCTGTTTCCTCTGTGGAAAACCATTCTGAACAAACATGTCTTAGATGAAGCAACATGGTAATCTTTAAATGCTATATCATTTCAAAAAAAAATTGGATAATAATTTAATAGAATTATAACTCCTAAAGTTATCTAAACCGACCTTTGATACCAACTATAAGTCCCCGGCTTTAATCCTTACTTAATCTTGAGTTATTACAAGATTACACATTGAAGATCTTTTCGGGTTTAGAGTTTTAGAGAATTAGATCATAAAACTTGCATTACATTCCACATATAAACAAAGTGGTTACATAAAGATAGTATTCTTCATTCCCATCAATGGAAACACATTTAAAATAAAACATGGATTATTTCTTGACACATCCTTGACTCTATCATCTTATCATGTACCTTTCCCTTGACCTGTGAAAAACATTTCAAAAACTTGGGATGAGCATAAAAACTCAGTATGGGTTATAAAAAAAACATGGAAAGGAAACATGAGTTCATATATACATAAGCATGAAATCATACTTTACCCATAAAACATAGTCACTTTAACATACCTCATAAAATCATGAATAAATCATAGAAATCATAAGACATAAAGGTAACTTGAGGCATTCATAACATTCTTACGTAGGGAGTAACCCTCTTGGTTACGTTTGGAATACCCATCACAGTATATTTCCTAAATCACTTCGGAGAAACCTTAACGTTTCACTCCTTCGCGTTACCCAATGCATTGGAGAGCTATATCGGGCTCACCCGCCCTTAGTTTATCACGGAACAACCCGTCTTCATAATAATGTCCAAGAACCATAACATAATCGTATCACATAAAACATGCATAAAGGAAACATAACATTTCCACATTTCAATCACAAGATATCAATACAACACAAAAACATTGTGAAAACCATTTTCCATACCAAAATAAAAGAAAAGTAAAACATGGTATTTATTTTTCTTTTGAAAAAGAGGGTATGGCTTGTAGAGGAAGCCGAAACTCAAATAACGGTCACGACGGCGGAGAAGTCGTTGTCGCCGCATACGTACGACAAAAACATTCCCTTTTGTCATTTAGTAAACGCTTCGTATAAAAAATATTCCTTTTGAATAAATGTAAAATTCAAAGGGGTTTATACACCGTATAAAAGAAAGTTGTGTATAAAATAAAATATGCCTCAATGAAAGGAGATTGAGACGAAGTCCCATACCTCGTATCTGACTTGACCCGACCGTTATTTAATCTCCTGAATAATAAACTTGAGTTAATCTCTACTTTCTTAAGAACCTTTTTCAAGTTCACTATTCCTTTTATACCATGTTATTGACATCATGTAATCATTTAAGTTAATAATGTTCATTTTGTCGGTATTTGGTTCTTAAGTCAAAAATAGACTTCTTACACTTACATGTTGTTAATTTGGTCAAAGGTTCATTATATCCAGAATGCTATTAATGATTTGGATAACATATACATCATATATATTCAGCATATACATGTATTTATAATATTACATCACATTTAGAGGTAAGAAATGAAATGCACCGTTCATGGAGACGGTAAGCCGTACGTACACATGAACGCTACTTCCATTTCTATTTCGTATTTTTTTTGGAATGGAATCATAATTATATAAGAGTATATTGTAATTCCAGTATAATAACATATATAATATCATTAACTTTATCCTTTACACATCCCACATATGGTATTAACGAATCAAATCACTTTCAGGGGGCGGTAGTCCGCACTTCCTAAAATGAAGATATCGTGTTTACCCATAATGGAAACCATAAAGGTATGCCCAAAATGAAAAAAAAACAGAAGCTTAAGGAAAACATAAACATATCATATATCATATACAAAAATAGTGACATCATAATGGCCACCTTTGAAGGTGTTAAATGAGTATTGAACAATCATCGTTTCGGGAGGCAGAATTTCGCCATCCACGGAAACCGTATGTTCTTTAACCATTTGAGGTAGTTGTGTGAGAGTGTAGCTCAAATAAATCTTATAAAAACATCATAGTATATTGAAGATACTGGTGTTGTTACAAAACAAGTAAATAAAAAGAGTTTAGGGGGTTGGAGAAGCAAAATAAAACAAATGAACATGAGAGAATGAATTACCTTTAAAAGTGTAACTCCTGTTGATTTGAACCTAAAGGCTTCCTTTTAAAGGATTATTCCCAAAGGGAATCCTCTAGGATGAGGAGAGGGATGTGGAGAGAGTAAATGGGCAGGGGTTGGCCTATCCAAAGGCTTGAGGAGTGTGTGAAATGAGGTAGAGGTGGGGGCCTTTTATAAGAGGAGAGGAGGGGCACTTTTGGAAAGTAAAGAAATATTACTTTATTTGAAAATGTGTTTCGGTTTTAAAAGGTCCCACATTTATATAATTCGTGTATAAGGTGATAAGGGTTCGACATCCACTCATCCAATTGGTTTTGGACATGTTTAGTTCATAGAGTTTACATTATCTTTCCATTTTATTTAAATCGTCAAATAATGATGTCATCACTGCATCATTATTATGTCATAAATAATTTAATTTATTTAATGTCTAAAAATTATAAAAAAAATACTATGATGTAGGAAATCTTTGTATCTTTCCAATGAATAATTATAATAAAAAATATGAACTTTATAAGCCCATGTAAAAATTGTTTTCCTAAAACATATTATGTTTGTGTCATTTTTACTTTTACATTAAATAAAAAGTTATTTTTGTCATTTCCCAACAAAAGTGGATCCATGGGGTCCCCAAGTTGACCCATGGCTTGTCTTGGTCGGCCCTGACACAACCAATAAGGTTGGGACATGTGTCTAGGTCATTTCATATTATTAAAGCATTATTTATACCTTAAACTACCCTAATTACCACTAATCACGATTAAAAACTTAATAAGTTACTATTCACCAAAAAAATATTTTAATCCCATTGAACCACATTTTACTTCTTAATGACAACCATGAATGTAGTATTTTTTAAATTCATAACACAAAAGTGGAAAAGTTTCATTTAAACGAAAAATCAGTTTCTTTAACTACCACTTAGTGGTTTCACTATTCATCAAAAATTGAAGTTTTTCAGAAAATTACCAAAAATTCACCCTAAGCTATATTTGATATTCCGAATTCAAAAATGAAGTCTATTTTACAAAATTCAATACATATAAGTCAAATTAATTAATTTATTAATTAATTCCCACTGCCAGAGCAAATAGCGTGTTTTTACAAAACAATAAGTATCAAAAGATTGACACCAGTTTAAGTCTAATTTCAAAGTGAAATTGATTCCAATGACCACCATTGGATAAAATGGTAAATATATATTCATATTATACATTAAGAACAATTCAAAAGATAATCTAATCATATAAATAAATTAGATTAAAAAGCAGTTTTAATGTAGAATGTGGTTTTTTTCACTATTCATTAAAAAAAATGAACATTGTCAGAAAAATACCAAAAATTCACACAAAGTAAATTTTGATGTCCCAATCATAAAGAATAAGTTTATTTTGACAAAAATAGTTTATAAAATTGTCAAAATATAAATTCAAAAATGGTTTGCCATCAAAAGGCAGTAAAACAATCTTGTATGAATATTAGTGTATTCCTTGCATAAGATTGTATTTATTTTCATTTTAAGCCTCTATAACACTATCTTAATCATTAATAGACATAGATAAAAAATATCTATTATTCATTACTTATTTGGGATGTTACATCTACTCTTAATTACTACAACATAATGATAGTATGATGTAGATATATTTTTAGACCCATCAGTGAAGAAATAATTTCCCACACAGTATTTATTTAAATGTTTAAATGATTTTTAATTAATATTTAATGATCCTACACTCTAGATCCAATGTTTTTCTATTTTCTATATTATTTAAATCAGTTCTATTGATCTTGATTTTTATCACTATGTCAGTATTTAATAATTATCGATCATGAAAAAAAGAATAGTCAGGTAGGCCCCATCAACCACTTCCACTATTCAAGGAATGTTCACTAACAAGTAATCTTAGTCATACTTATAATGCCATAAAGTCATAAAAAAACCCACATAAGGATTTATTATGGGTCACAACTCATGGAACTTCTTCTCGAAACATCTCTATAGATATACTAGGGAGAATTAACCCTTACTCTACCACATAGGGAGCCATAGATTCCTGTTTTGGTTAAACATAATTTTATTGGGTGTTAGATTAATTACATCATATATGATATAATTTTGACCTTAATTAACCAAACCTTTTGAATGGATACTCACACATGGTTCCTTCTAAGAAAATTAATGACTAACAACAGACTAAAAAATTACACTACACCATCTATGTATAAATTTATACATTATTTTAATCACTATGATCATATTCATCATTATATCCATTATCATCTTTTATCAAGTACAACACACAATTTTGATACATGATTATCTATCAAAAGTAGACTTTAATAGGGGTTCATTAGGAAATAATTTCATTAAGATATCATATGTGGATAACCATTACTAGTTTTAGAATCCAAATATTCCTAGTCCAATGTCATTATTATGATCGCCCACACATTACATGTATATGTCATGAAAAACTACAATCCAAAAACAATGAATGCAATGCCTCTTTATGATAAATAAATTATTCAAATCAATATGAAATCTGAAAACAAAAAATACATGTCTGTCACACGAGGATAAATCCTATAACCATAATAATACAGACTGATAACATAAATCGCATTCCCTAGTAACCTATAATTCCATCAATAATGGTTTTCATGGAACACAAAACCAGGTTCCATAACATCTACTCACAGATTCCAATGTCACCCATCTGTTAAGTCACCCAAAAAATAAAAAAAAGATAGGTGTTGATACCAATTTAGAACATCATAACCTGAATCACTCAGTCTGGGTTAGAATGTCACATAACTTCCATTATGCCTCCCCATACTCCATAGATTGTCGACTAGATGTAGGGGTCTATGTGATTTTACAGGGAGCGTGCACCCACCATTACAATACACAATAAAAAATATCAACATATTCGAACAATATAAAATCAATGTACTAATAACATACCATATGTTCAAATTAATAAAGTAATAACATACTCAATATTTTTACTAGAATACAGGACACTGATTTCCCACAAATATGATCATATATATTAATAAAGAAAAATAAAAATGTATGAGAGTCGCTACAAGTAAAAGCCTCACCTCATCTCTTTCCTGAGACTCATATTGATCTATCCTGCTTGATTATCTACACTAGACACAACCAAAACATTACATGAAATGAGTGAGGGATGTCTGGGTACCCATGTATCATGGCCTCCCAAGTAAAGTGGGAGTATATTTCAGAAAACACCACCAACATGGTCTAGTACCCAAATATATAAATATAGTGCACATTCAAGTGATAATATTATCCAAAAAAATTGGTAAGGAGTAACTATGAAAACATATAACATAATAACCATTGAAAAATTAAGAAACAAACACCCTTTTATCGAAAAATCTTACACTTACCAAACAACCCCAAACAATAGTTATTCCTACCTTAGCTCTATGCCAAAACGAATTTCAACCATCTGTGTATACCAAACCCCTTTAAGAAATTATCTAAAAACTTTTATAATACATCCTCCTCTGAGGGATAGACCTTGCACTTTTTGACCAATTTTTGAAACTTCACCATGAAGGGATAGTCAATATATCATAACCTGAACATTTACTTGATGGCCGGTGAACATCAAAATAAATACAATATATATGATAAAAAATTAAACATTACATCAATCCAACCAAAAATAATAATAATCACAAATATAAATATAATCAATAATCAGTCATATGTCTCACAATTCTACACACACATGTTATCAAATAAAATTAAACATGGTTTTAAAGGCTATAAATTCACACACATGTTATCGAATCACTATACATGGTCTTTCAAGCTATACAAACAGACATGTGACCAAGGAATCAAACAAACTCTCATGATATTTATGATTCATATAACACAAAAAAATAGCAAAGGTGGTCAATTTAATCTTAGGAACTCTTTAGTGATCAAGCCTCGACCATCGATGGACGAAATTAATCCACTACACAAGGGTCTTCTTTGGCCATTAAAACTTTGTCTGCTTACATTAGGAATAGTTCCCTTAATTAATTATGACTTAGGGGTCATTAATTAATTAATTATTACATTTTATTCAATTTTTTTTTTGAATTTTTGGATCCTTATACTAATATAGAAAACAACATTTTAGATGGAAATAATCATACTAGATACCATAGTTTAGAGTACACAGGACCACCTACCTCAAATAGATTTAACTCCAAAAAATCTCATCCAATCAAACTTTTCAGAGTCCAGTCAAGTTTGTTTAGCCTACATCAATCACCAGGATTTTCTTACTCAATCTCACGAATTCAAAATTTTTTAAATTTAAATATATTATAATTACTTAATTGTTTACAAGGAAAAGAACAAATAAAAAATAATGTGTGAATTTGCAAATGACTTATCATATGTCACCGCTATACCAAAACCATGACCAACCACCCATGGTAGGTACATTACATATATTTGACTTCATACTTAGAAAAATACATATCACACAAAAACATGATAAAAGGCAATTTAATATTACTAAATTGGAACCCTTAGAAGTAAAATAACCATGAAATGTAACAAACCCTCAACGTCATGGAATGAAGTTAAATCTACTCTCGATACACTCTATATTATATGATGAGAAAAATCCCTAATTAAATTTCATGGTATATTGTACAATTTTAATCAATTTTTCCAGAAAAAACAATGTTGATAACATCAATAGATGTACCATCAACGAAAAGATCATCAACGAAATGTCTTCGTCATCATAATCCATACTCTATCCATGTTGATGTAAATAGCCACCATTATTGAACAATTTCATCAATATAAGAAGGAATTATCATCCAATTATTTCAATGGAGTATGTCCAAATATCAAATGGTGATCAAGATAAAAAAATAGAAGATGATTCAAAGATAATAGAGACATCAAAATATCACAAAGCCAACAAATTAGCAAGAGGATCATGAATGAAGAAAAAAAATGGTTTACCAGTATAATATACTGAAATTGGTTGAGATTATTGAATAATTAAGGATCCTACCAAAATTATTCATTGGTTTACACCTACATCCACACCTAATTGAGGGGATATCTTTGATAGAGGATGATAGGAGGGTATGATCAAATTATTTTCAAAATTTCGATCTGGGAGTAATAATCCTAAAGGGCGTTCAGTGGATTAAATACTAAAAGGGATCTCACTAATTTTATATCCATCACATCCCATAACCCATTCATTTGGGGTCTATTTTCCATCCAATGTAGTCTCACCAACTAGTTGATGAGTCATTTTTGGTAGCAGGGATATTTCCTACCCCATCGACTTTCTGTTATGGGCTACCAGGTAGCCATTTGTTGTAAAAATAGTACCAAAATCTCTAGACCTATTCAATGAAATCTCATGATCAATGTACACCACCAATATTACACTCAATTCTAAAACACATATTCATGATTTTCTAATAGGCTTCATCCTAGTTCAATACCCAATTCTCTAGATGAGCTCTCCACCAAATTAAAATTTAATGTTTCATATGAAATTAAAAAACCCATATAGATATATTTCATTAAAATATATGTTTCGGATACTAGTGATTAATTCATTGATTAATTATGTTTTAATATTTTACCCTTAAAAAACAATTGAATAAGTCAACGCCGAATTCGGCTAAAAATATAACATGTCTTATCCACATTATTAATGTTTCCAGAAGTAAATAATGATATATACCATTGGGATATATTTTATAACTATTTTGAAATATAATAAACTATATATATATATAGTTATTAAAGAAAAAAGTATCAATACAAATTTGAAATCATATTACATACCAACGATATAAATAAATCTAACAGAACATAAATATTTTGATATTCCGAACATGAACCCTTCTAAAAATATCCTTATATAATCCAATATATTATGATCACCTAGCCTATTAAAGTTATATCTAGCCTAACTAGTCTGTATATAATTTATGTAGCAATTTTTACACATGATCATACATGGAAATCCATAGGTGAAACTACTTTTCCACTGAAGTGTACATGAAAGGTATGAGTATGCTGACTAGGTAGACACAACCAAGAGACCTTAACTCCCACAAGTAAAAAATTATAAGGTTTAAAAGATATTTTTATAATATATAGATATATATATATAATTTATTAAATCAATATAAAACCAAATAGTACTATAGATCAATAAAAGAATAAATAGAATGTAATAGTAATAATATATAACTATAACACTATTTATATGATCCAAATATACTTAGATCCACGATTGGAATCCATAATAAAGGAATATTTACAAAATTTATAGAACTATTTTTCAATAAAAACCTAGAGACAACATTTATCAGATTATCAAGAAACATGTTTGATTTGAATGTGAAAACTTATGAATTACATTTATGCAAACTTTTATCAGAAAAGGGAAAAGATAAAAATCTACTCAAGGGAGGTAATATTGAGTAACTAGAAACCCATGTAAATAAATATATCGTACTTTGGAACCCTTATAAATATATGTGTACCTGGTGTATACATATCAAATCACTTTCGTCATCATAAAGGACTTGTCTACCAAAGGCATATGCATCTATGAATTTATGAAAATATTTTATGTTGCAACAATGAGTTGGAATAACAATATAAGGAACATAAATTAGCATCAATAATAAGAGAGACCTAAATGATAAACCTATACAGAGAAAAAATATATACCAATTACAAGAAATTATTTCACTGTTACCTAACCATAAGATAAAAAATATACAATTAAATATATATTATATAAATATTAATAGTTCAAAAACTTTTATTCAGTGAATAACCTCAAAATATGAATGTCAAATTAATAAATTTTATAGAATTATTAAAAAAATATTTATAATTAAAACTTTATTACAATTGTATCTCACAATAATCTATAACATAAGATAAATAACTTTAGAAACAAAAGATGAGGGGAGGGGGTCACACTTCCTTACATAATAAATGGAACTAATAAAACCATAAAAATAAATATAATCACCCATTAAATTATATAAACCTCACTAAAACTTCAACATTAAATCCATTATGTACTTTTCTTGGTCATATACCTGATAACCTCTATATGTATATGTCTTACGTAAATAATACCACCAAAAAATTAATTTAGAAAAAGAGATACTCCAAGTAAGGACCAAATTAAAATACAAGAAAAAAATACCCAAATTACATATAGAATTTATCCCTAGAGTAACCATAAAAATACAATAGAAGCTTTCATGACATGAAAAAAAGAATTTAAATAAAAGAAAAAATTATAAAAAATAATACCAACCCTAAAAAATCCTAAATAATCAAGAACTAATGTATCATCCCAAGGCATCAAGTAATATAACATTCTGACCAACTCATACTTGAAAATGTTAGCATTTAGGTTACTCCTACCAGGAGTAGGAGGATTTTCAGTTAAAACCATTTCAATATTAACAAATAATTAATTTTTTATAATACCATCATGTTAAGACAGTCGAAGCATACCTTCCTTCTCTGTTGACCCTAACCATTATGTCATCACCAATTTAACCTCTTATCCAAAGGTTAAATATTTTTTCTATCTTATAATTCATTTATCGTATTAATTAGAATTATTAGATTATTTTTAAATCAAAACAATTTTTCAAAACAAGTAAATAACCATTTATGAAATTAAAGTTTCATTCAAGAACAATGTTAAGATAATATGATGAATAACATAGATAACCAATTGTACATTATGATATAACCATAGACATTCCATAATAACTTATTATTTTATATCAATAATATAATAATTATTTTTCTTTTAATCATGGGTTTGAGTCATATCAATGGATATTAATTAACAAACTAAAAATTCACATGGAAACATGAGAAATCTATGTAAGATGGCATATGACACAATTAGACATTCCTAATAACATTTATATAATATTATAAATAAATTGACAAATGGATAATTTATCCTAGAAATTATAAAAATAAGTCAAAATCATCAAATTATTTACTAGTAACTATAATACATAAAAAAAATACAAGGAAAAATAAATAATGGATAAAAAATAATAATATATAAATTAATGTTACGTTTACATGAAAAAAATTAATTTTACATATCAAAATATTCATAAAACATCAAATTTATATTTAAAAAATTAAAATTTAAGATTCATTAATGATTTAAAAATCAATTAGAAGACACATTAGAAAAATAAATCCAATAAAAAGACATGGTGGGTTGAGTTGACCTACCAAAAAAATATATCGGTGAGATCATTGTAGTTTTGAAACCCCTAAAGTAGTACCTAAGAACATTATTGAAATATTACATAACTAAATAAATCATATGAAATAAATTAAATTAATAATAAAATAAAAAACTACATTAAATTCCTATAGATAACTCAGGAAGGACTAAAAATTCCTCAACAAAAATCCCTATTCCATATAAACTATAAAACACTAAATTTAAAACAAAACTGAAAATACCTAAAATAATGTCTTTATAAATCGAATTCCATTAAAATAGTTGAAAATTTATATATGTTTCTGAATATTTTTCTATCAAGGTGTACATAATCATTGTGACACATGCTTCTTTCAACACATTCTCGCTTTCCTAAGGTTGGTGGCCTCCACCACCATTACTGGTGATGTTGGATACTTGGTCAAAAGGGTTGATGGGATGTAAGTTACTTATTACATGGACTAATAATTGTAACTAATCACATAGTTTGAGTCTCCATCATATGTTTGAGTTTTTTTCATGAAACACATTCTATATTCCATATCATTATATTCACCGGTTAATTACAATGCTTTTGTCTTCATAGGGAATAAACCTTTCTACGAAGTAGATGGCAACATTGAGCATACATGGGTATCACTAGACATTGGATGCATTAGGAACCAATGAATCTTCTTCATGGGAGGTAATATCATATAACACATCATAAGTAGTGAAACCCATGGTATCTTGTGTCGATCATGAGGTAACGACATCATGACGTATTTCATCCAATGATTCTCACCTCAAGCATCCCACAATTATGGCTGAGGTATATATTTGGGGTTATATAAAAAGTTCTAAATCCTATGGAGATGGATTGGAACATCTGGTTGAGACGGATTGGGCCACAAGATTAATTTCTTGTAGAGAAGAGTTTGGATGATCATGAAACCCCATGGGGGTGGATCAAAGATGTGTGTCTCTAAGAAGAAAGACGTTGGACCCAAAATGGATTAAAACACCACATAACGATGGAACTAGGTAATGAGTTTGAAATCCTGAGGATATCAGTTTGGTTGATTAAAACACCCCATGGGGCAGATCAAAGAGGTGTTCCCCTAGGATGAAAGATGTGACATGTGGAATGGATTTGAGTACCTCCTGGAGGTGGAATATGGACACATGTTATGCATATTTAGTACACTAGTTTGGTTTATATGAACACCCTATGTGTGTGGATAAAAGAAGCGTGTCCCTGTGATGGAATATGTTACACATGGGATGGATCAGAACACCTCATGGAGGAGCACCTAGAGCACAATTTTAATTTCATGAAGATATGATTTAAGTTGATTAAAACAACTTGTGGGGGAAGATCAAAGATGTGTGTACTAAGGATGGAATATATCACACCTAAAATGGATCATAAAAATTCATGGAGGTAGACCTAGGGCATGAGGTTAACATATGAAGTAGATGGGTTTGATTGATCCAAGGAATCAGTGGGGGGATCAAAGAGGTGTGTCCCTAGGGGGAATATGTCACACCTATAATGGATTAGAACACCTCATGGAAGTGGAACTATAGCATGATTTTAACATCTTGAGGATACATTTTTGGTTGATCAAAACACCCCTAGGGTTAGATCCGGATATTACATCTCTTAGAGGGAGAAACTATGTTTACCATTGGTTGGTATTTAACCTCAAGGATGCATCTTACGTACACTATTTAAAAGACATGGACCAAAATCCATGTAGTTTGATGCCACATTTTAAGGTCATGTGACAGGACTGATCCATGTAGTGTAATTTCATATGACGAGGATTCTTGTGTCTTGGAAGGGGCTTTAATGAGGGATGGTGTGAGGCTTATTCATTGAAACTATGTTTCGCAGCAGTATTTCTCCATTTTGGGTTGGGTAGGGATTACAAATTGTGTAATGACCCCAATCCTAGTATCCTGGAGACAGACCCATTATTACATTACCATAATATACAAGTGATCACATTCTAACGGACCAAATGGGTTAATTGTCTTTTTAAACCAGATACATACCTGAAATTCATATTACATTTTAAACATAAATTACATAAATAATTTCTTTGAGTATAACATTATTCCCTCTTTGTGTAATTTCTCATAATCAGTCATAATATACTTCCTGCAATATGGGGGCAATATATCACATGAAAGGGGTGTGAACATATGTTCAATAAGGGTATACAACAGAATCTATCATAAAAAATCATAAACGATTATGGGAAGGTGATGAACTGAAACACATTCCATATAATCAATGACATGATAATATTATGTAAGGAATGAAAGATGATAAATAATGGCATAATAACATGATAAAGAAACATAACCATGGATATTCTAGTAGTAGAATAATTACATGGCATATGAATAAATGATCTCATAATAGTTTAATTCATAATTTGGGATGTCATAAACATACCATTAAGTATTTTTCCAAGACACCATACCTAATCAGGTAATACATTATCCAAAACACTAACTAGTACGTCTTATGAGACATACCAATGCATTTATGGGCTATTGATTTTCCCACACATCAGTTATTATATCCAATTCATTCCACTTATGAAAGGGGAGAAACATAATAAACATGTATATTCATATATATAACTAGGTTAGGAAATTTTAATACTTTAACCATAAAATATGAATGGTATAAAAATGTCACATCCATATAAAAACAAAATCATAGACCATTCAAATAAATATGGTAAATGATATCATAAGGGATCGCCCTCAAGTAATAATAAGATCCAATAAAGGATGTTGAAATAGAAGGCAATACTATAACAAAATAATTAAAAAAATATTGAGACAATTACCCAATTTAATTTGAAATCATTTATTTAAAATCAGCACATTTATAAAAGAAATGTTTTTATTATAAAAGAAACTTTTAAAATTTTAAAAACTATTGAAAACATTAAGGCATTATGATGGCGTAAAAAGATGATCATGCCTCATAATTTAAAAAAAATCCTTATATATTTTTTTCAAAGCTATCATGAAGTACCACACTTGGAAAATGAAAAACATTATTCCTTATGAACTGTTTAAAAAAAGAAAAAATGGGTAAAAATAATTCCTAAGTTTTAGGATAATATTAAAAACCTTTTTGAAAACATTTTTTTAGAACATGGACATGGGTGAAAAATGTTCCTCATTGGATACTTAAACCTAAACAATATCGAATAATACTGAGATTGGGAAATAAGACTTACCACTTTATAATCTGTAGAAATATATGCCCATTGAAAGAAAGAGAATTATAGTGTTAAAAAATATTATCGTCTTTAGAATAATACTGATAACATACATTAATGGTAAGTATATTAACCACAGAAAAGAAACAATGAATGTATAAGGTAAATATCACAAAAAACATAAAAGTGAGAAACAAAATCCCTATAATGTCATTAAAACATTTTTATAATCATTATTTAATGTTTATAATATAAATTTAATCACATCATGTAGTGGATATGGCAGGTCGTACGTACGAATGAGGGACAATATCATTACATTAATAGTGAAAGAGAAAGGAATTGAATTGTATATAAATTTTTCCAAAATCAATAAAATGTCATAATTATTATATATATCCATTATTTCAGTGATTATACCCATACAAGTAAATTTTTTATGACAAACTGATTAAACAAAGGTGTGGATATGGTAAACCATACATAAACATGCACAATGTTTTCATTTTGTGTAGGATGAATGAATCATTGAATTTGGTTGTAAAATATTCATAATAAAATCTATGAAAAAATATGATACTGATTTTATTAATTTCTTCTGTAGAAAACACATGAATATGGAGTAGAATAATAAATGAACTTGAATTATTTGATAAAACAATTTCATCTTTTTTGGTGGACTTCCTTTAGATCACTCCCTAAGCGATGTAGAGTTTGTCTTTCTGGAAGACCGGAACCTCAATAACTTATATAAGTACGTTAGTACTAGAAAAGATCATGGTATTTATTAGTTAAAAGGCTCTTTATGGTGTGAAGAAGTAAGAGATTAGGTGCCCTTCTATAATTGATGTGAGTTGTACTGTGGAAACTCTCAAAATATTAGATTAATATAAATTACATTTCAATTACATATTACTAAAAATTAATTTATTTAGAAAGTAAGTTTTTTATGGATCTGAATTATAACCAAAATTTATTTTTATATAAGTTTAGGTCTCCATATTACTATTATATTTTTGTTTTATCCCTTATTTAAACACTTTAATAGTTAACATGACAACATGTACTTTTACTCTTTGATGATTAATATAGTTACTGTAAAATTACAAAAGAACCTCAAATAAGTCATGGATAAAATTTTTAAATTTATCCCAATAATTTTACAAAATTTTATATATTTAATAATTTTATATCTTTTAATAAATACTATTTATTTTTAAAATATAATTAGTGTCAATTTTGACACAATTCACTACATGGCTTTTCAAAAATATCATAACAACATGATAACATCAAAAAAACATTAATAAAACTATAATATTTCTAGGTCATCTATAAAAATATTGTATTATATTAATTACATCAAATTTTTTTTACTTCAATATTTTTAGTAACATTAATTTGACATGTCCATTAATTTAACAATTACATCATCATCATTGTGAAAGATTTTAATTGAATTATTCATATAATAAAAATGAAACATAAATTATCATGATGAAGATAAAAATTGTATATTTATATTGAATTCTTATAGTCAAAGTTATACTCTTAATAACTATATATAAAAAAAGGTAATACTTATTGAAACAATGAGTATGACATATTTGGATTTATTTAGAGTAAAATTCCATAAAATCCTTAACATCATATGAGTGGCTCAAAGAGGCTATAAAATCATCCCAAGGATGGTTTTGGATGAAAATAACTCATAAAATAAATTTATTACAAGTTTTAGGGTAATTTTATAGTACATATAATATTATTTTTACCCATAATTACCTGATTTTCCCTTAACCGTGGTTATTTAAAAAAACTAAACTTACTATTAATAAACCAAAAATAAAAGAAAAATATTTACTAAATTTGTAAATTGTTATTAAAAACATGGAATCCATTATTAAAAATTCAAAACAAATATTTAGATAAAATTAGTGTAAAATTATTCATGTTGATAAAACAAGAAAATGAGTTTTTAAAGTAAAAACATTCAAAAGATTGTAATGTTTTTATATCCAAAATTAATGAAAAAATGAACCAAATTACATAATTTATATTAAATGATAAAAAATTGAACTAATTATAATTTAAAAAAATAAGCATATAACGTAACACCATAAACTATCAATAAAAAACTATATTCAATTAAAATGCAATATTTTTGTTTCATTGTTCATCAAAACATGAAATATTTAATAAAAAATTAAAAAATTAAACCAACATAATTATTAATATTATAGAATAAATTATTAAGTTTATTTTATCATATATAATTTAAAAAAGTTTCATGAACATTATTTAAAACAAGTGCGACATCAAAAGGCCGCAAAACTGCTATTAGAAAAATATAACCTTTTATGCTTAAATTTACTTTATTGTAATATTATGTCTATAAAACATACTATATTAATTCAAAATATTTTTTCAAAATATGAAATATATCTTTAAATACCATATTTCACTAATATTTGTTAATTTATTTTATTATGATAAAATACAAATTTAGTAATCAAATTTCAAAAAACATAATTTATATTGAATTTTGTATTTATTTTTAATTTACAATAAATTAATTTTATAATCATGGAAAAAGTATATTTTCATAATTTATTGAATCATATTCAAAATATAAAACTTCATGAATAGTATTAAAAATAATTCTAAATAGTATATCATAGTTTTTTTAAGCTCGATGTGGCGTACAACATATTTACTTTCAAAGAAATTAAATTTCTTTAAGAAGAGACAAGCCATAATATATTTGGGTGTTACATTATACCCTTCTTTAATAACTTTCATCCTCAAAATTTGAAATATCACTTCAAAAATAAAGGGTTGATACATCAAAATTCCATTATGGGAAACCCACATCAGAAATACGGTTAATAAAACATCCTCTAAATAAGAGGGAAATCGAAATGCGAAGGTCACAAAAGAATCAGAATTTAGAATAGAAAATCATTATAGGAAATTGAAGATAAGGAAATTTAATATAAATTAAACCATAATGTTCTTACAAGGAGTGTGAGATAACATAGTCATCATAAAGTCTACCATCACAATATCATAAATATGTGATGGGTTAAAGAGCACATTGATTTCTCAGTAAGAAGATTAAATGAATGGAATTTTCATTCCAAATTACTTTTCAATAGTTTAGTGATTATTTTTCTATATAGATAACCACTTGAGAAAATAATATTACTTAATTTCATTCCATGATCTTATCCTTTGGTTGTGAATTGATCTATTTTCACTTCATCTCGGATGCCTGGAAATGGATATTCAAGATGAATTTATCACGCTTGAAGCCGTTTTAGGAATCATAAGATCCAAAAGTCATTCCTTAGGTATTTAAATGATTAATGAAACAAAAATGGTTATTATAAGTTTTCCAATGTGATAAATAATACATTCACCTCATACAATAATATCCAAATATCAACTTATTCCATTCCATAAATTATTTAACTTAAGACTCATCTAAAATACATATATACAAATTAAAAGATCAAAAAATTATGAGGAGGTACACTAAATTTCAAAAAACAATCTTAACATTAGATTCCCCAAACCAAATAATGTAACTATTATTGTCTCATACCAAATATATATGAATACCTTGATCACCTTAAAACCCTTAATTGAAATGTTCATAATTCCAAATCACTAAAGAATATGTAAAGAAATGAAAACCATATATTTCTCATGATTCTTATAAACAATTCACTATTTATGAATTGATTATTGAATCCAAATACATATGAACTTTAATCATTATACATAATTCTTAAACAATTAACTACAATTCATCATATCATTTTATAATACCTATTTCCTTTCATTTTTCTTTTGTAGTATCTTTAGCATCAGTTGTATAACCATTACTTGTATGAAGTTCCTGATTCTAAACATTAATAAAACCCCAAATCATAATGTGCGAAACAATATTCATAGTGATATAGTCAAAAAGAATCAATTATTAGATGTCTAAATAATGAAATATTCTTCTCAATATATGATTCCATGTGTTTATCCTAGGTTATCCACCATATTTACAAATCAAAAGGATGATATCACATATTTATAATTATCCTCAAAGTTAGTCAGAGGGTTATGTTTTTGAGTCCAGGATTTCCTAAATCTCATTCCCAAGGTTTCTACCAAACATTTTATGATACAAAATATAATAACCCCAACCCCAGTATCCCAGAGTCGGTGACTTACATTATTACACTTGGATAAGATACATGTGATCAAATACCAAAGGACCGAAAGGTTTTGTATTATTGGTAAACTAGATACATATTTGGAATTCACATTACATTTTAAAACATAAAAATACACAAGGAATTTCATTGAGACATCCTTCATTACCTCTTTGTGTAACCCAATATAATCTGTAATAATATTATTTCTAGATTAATAGGGAAAATTTAATCATATTAAAGGGTTGAGCTCATATTCTCAGTAAGGGTATATAGAAGAAACTATCATCAACAATAATAAATGATTATGGTAAGGTGATGAACTGAAACACATTCCATTTAATCAATAACCTAGGCACAATATCCTCTTTACCATCTTTTCTTATTTTCTTCTTCTTCTTCTTAATTTTTTGGTGATTTTATGTCTTTGTTTTTCTTATTCTTATTTTCTCATACTCGTTCTTCTCATTTCATTTCTTTTCTTACCATTATTTCTCATTCCATCATGACCTATTACCCAAACAAATGAGGGGATAACCCAAGGATTTCCCTGGGAGAGGTAAGTGGAAATTTCGTTTATTTTGTACTTAAATTCATTAATTAAATTAAGTTTTTGATTAGAAATAGTAAAAGTGCATGGGTGTGGTGATAATACACAATCACACTGAACTAAAACTCAATTATATTCTTTTATTAAATCTTTCCCTCCCTTATACTAGATGTTATATCTTCATGAGATGTAGCTAATCCATTCAATGGATAAAATAGAATATGATGGAGACAATTATGTGAAGATGTCACACTCTTAATTAAGGTGTTCCGTAAATGTTTATGAAAATAGGAGGTTTAATTTATATTGCTAAAGACATTAAAGATTTTACACCACTAAATAAAATAATATTAATTCATGCATGAGATCCCATAATTGAATTATCAATATTAATCTAAAAACTGTTAAGGAGAAATATGTAACCCATGAACCAAATCACAGAGGAAATTTAATTTATTAACAATTTAATTAAATTAGAATTACATGTTTGTAAGACATTAAGCATGAAAATTATAAACTTATACTAACATGAAATGCTAATAGAGTGAAATTAGGACGAAAGTACTTGGCCAATTTTTTTATGGGTTACATCATTCTCCATGTTGGTGTTTATATTAAGTTTGATAATTCAATTATGAGATCTCGTTAATTAATTACTAATATATTATTTAGTGAAGTGAAATATTTAATGCATTTAGCAATATAAATTTCACCTTCTCCTATAATGCAGTTTAATAGAACACCTCAAATGAGAGAGTGACATCTCCAAGGACCTGGCTCCATCATATGTCATTTTATCCACTAAATTTTTCGACTTCATTGTTTGAAGAGATTATATCAAATAAAAGGGAGGTAAATATTTAATAAAAGATTATAAATTATTTGGAGTTTATTTTGATGGTGGATTATCACCACAATCATGCACTTTTACTGTTTATTATCAAAAATTTAATCAAACTTATTAATTTAAGGGAAAAATAAATAAAATTTATAAGTATCTCCCTCAAGCCAAGACTTGGGTTTTCCCCTCATTTTTTAGGGTAGGATTTCATGTTGTAATGATAAATAAATAAAAGAAATGAAAATATTTAGGATGAGAAAAGAATCATAAAACAAAACACATAAAATCAAAAAAATAAAATTGGAGAACAATAAAAAGAAAAGAAGAAAAAAGGAGAAGAAGATAGAAGAAGAATAAGAATGGTGGACAACTAAGAAAACTCTTCAAATGATATATCTCTGGTCTGCCTCTGTGATTCATTAGGAAAATAAATTTTATTCTTCCATGCTCTATGACAAGAGTTCATCAAAACCAATTCCTTTGATGAGGACTCAATCAACAGTACATTGTCTTTTTCTATTTTCAAAGCAGATAGATTTAAATTACTTTTTCTAACCATAAAAACATTATTTCTCAATTATTTATTAAAATGATTATAATTATACATGAGAATATTTCTCACATGTGAAATATCAAGGACTAAAAGTTTATAATATTGAACTAAAAAAGATATTTTAGATGACTTCTCATGAAAAAATGAATGGATAAGTGTATATTCTCTAGAATCATCTGAGAATGAACCTGAACTACATGTGGGAGATTAATAAGATCAAGATGAATTCTGGAATGAGTATAAAGAACATATTTATCTTCCCAAAGAAGAATATTCAGCACTCTTGACCTCTTTGTTTTAATGATCACTAAATCATGTTTCTAGTGATATTAATTTATTTCATGTTTTCTATAATCCTCTTATAATATGAGATTGATGATGAAGATTTTTCTATGTATGAGTCATCACTGAAGTTGATACATTGTCAAGTTGAGTCACTATCAAGGATGACTCCCCAACAACCATATCACACCACTAAGTATGACTCACAATTAGGATGTCATACTTTTAGAATGGAATTTTGACAATGTATGAGACGCCGTCAGCTTAACCTACTATCAGAGGATTCACTACCAAAAGGATAAATCATCATCATTTGAGTCACCACAACAATAGAAATTTGGCTAAGTATAAAATTTCACACCTCCCTCTTGACACACTTCCAGAACGAGACACCTTCAACTTGAGACACCACTAAAATAATACACATCCAGAAAATGAGTCTTTATTCATCACTCGCCATCTCCATTTCATAAATTATATTTTTACATTAACTCTATAATTACTATATTATGAAATTTAATGAGATTTATTTTATTATTTTCTCTTAAATTCTCAACATAATTCATTAAATATTGTGTCATCCATAAGTACATGGATATAGAATAACTAGATACTCATGTGGATACTCATGCTTGATTCTAATAAAAAGATAAGAAGTCTCTATCATGTAAAATATAATAAGGTTGTGCAATGATAACTATTAGAGAAAATTCATGAACATTTCTTCATATATATAGTTGAACTCGGATTCAAGACCATGAAGAACTTAGATGTTGCATTATACAACACTCAACTAAGGAATCTAAAGAACAATAGACATTTGTAGCCTTCCTACATTCAAGAAACAGAAGTGTCCATGACACTCTATTGTACAGAAGTTTTAAGATCCTGAATCAAGATAAATTTTAAAAATTATTTCAAGGAGTTGTGAGTTTCACTTCATAAAAAAACGAGCATCTCTATCCCTTCATACTTTTAGATTGCCCAGTTTGTTTATTTTTTTAACATTATGAGAAGTGTGTGATATTCAATTTATTTCATACATATTATCTACGTCAATAATTAGAAAATACATAGATATCCTCATAACTCTTTTACACTTTTACTCCCATAAATAATAGTGGAAGAGGTCCCTTGTGACCTCTTATATTTTTTACTCCCATGTATAATAGTGGAAGAGGCCTTTTGTGGTCTGGATAGTTTTATATTATTATAAAAATAGATCCAAGTTGTGGTTCAAACATTTTATTTATAAACTACTTAGTGGAAGGTGACCACCAAGTGAAGAGGAATAAGTCAAAGATTGAGACTGAACCTCTAATATTCAAAATGATGATGCTTCTTTTATTTTATTTTAATTTTTATCTTTTCTTTAAAACTAAAAATTATTTGAAACTATTAAAAATTAATAATTCAACAGATAGCCTTAATTAGGATTTTTAGAATATTTTAATTAAGTTAATTTAATTCAATGTATTAAGAAATATTGTATGTTATGTTATCTAAGACATAATCAATCATCTATGAAATGATTTTAATGATTGAAATATAAACTAATATGTTGTTTTGGGTAACTATACTGATTTTAAATTAATTAGGGGAATATATTTTATGCCATTTGGAATATGAATTTGTATTGGGTACTCAATGCACCCCCCCCCCACACACATATTGAGATACACACTACGACCAATATTTGGTATCATAAGATTTAAGCCTTGGTATCAACCTTTTTCAAGAACCTTTCAACTGTGATTTTTGTTACGAATTAAAGATCTTAAATTTATTTTATTTATAAATTTAGTTCATTAACTAGATTCTAACCAATAAGGTTATGATACTAATATACTTACCTTTTTTAATGGTAACAATTATGCTCAATGGAAAATTAAAAGTAAAATTCACATTAAGAGTATGGGTTTCAAAATTTGGATTGTTAAAGAATATAAATATTCTATAACTGAAACTTCGAGAAAGGATTGGGATGATGATAAATTTTTTTCCTACAATAATAATTATAAATAAATTAATGTCATTTATTGTGCTTTAATATATGAATAATTTAATAAAATATCATCTTAACAAATTATATATGAAATTTGGGATACTTTATCTATTTCACATGAGGTAATAACTAATGTTAAGGATATGAGACTTAATACATATTCTATAAAGTATTATAACATTAAGATGAGTCTTTATGAACCTATTTCTAATATGTACCTTAGGTTCAATGAGATTTTGAACACAATGAGGCCCTTGGGAATCCTATATCTGACAAGGACCAGATCATGTGACTGCTTATATGTTTACCTAAAACATGGAGAGACACATCTATCTTGATTATATAGTCTCGTGATATCATCAAGCTACCTATCAAAGAGTTGATTTGTAAACTGATGATGTATGATGATGTATGATGAAGAATTAAAAGTCAGCCGAGAAGATGATGAAGATCCAAATAGAAAATATATAACCTTTAAGGCTATCATATTTAAAAAAAATAAAAATAAAAAGTTTAAGATGCATGTTCATGTGAATGTAAGTCACTAAAAAATAGTAATGAGGAGATGGCTCATCTAGCATGTCTTTTTAACACATTTTATAGGAAGATTTTATTTATAAATCTTAATTATAAAGGAAAAAATTATTCTAGGAAAACCTAGAAGAAATAAGAGAATAAGGATGAAAATCAAGTCACCTTCTATGGGTAAAAAAGGAAATGAAATGTACAGGATGATTTTACAAAACTAATGTAAAAAAAATAGGATATGATTAAAAATACAGGAGATACAATAAAGTAACGAAACCAACATGGATTTCATTAGGAGATATCTCTAGTGATTTTGATTCATCTAAGGAAAAAAAATCTAATACAAATAATATGTACTTTGTGGAAAAATACACATAGGTACCTACTGTATCATTTATACATATTTCAAATAATTCTAAAAATTAAAATAATGATGATGATTATATGACTAAGGAATATATGATTGAATACTATAGAATGATATAATACAATTTTAAAGAGATAAAGGTTAATTAAAAAATTCAAGTGATAGTATGCTTTATCTAAAAACAATAAATTTGATTTGTATGTTGAAAAGGTAAATAATGATAAACATTTGAAATATTATACTGAACTTCAAAAATTAAAATGAGAAACTAAAGAAATACTTGTAAAAATTCACTAATGGTAGGGAAACTCTCATAGTGATGTTAGGAAAACATGTTGCGCCTAACTCTGTTACTGGTATTGGATACCAACTTGGACAAAGTAGAGTTGTAAAAATTAATTTTTTACATAAGTAAAAACCATAAATTTGTTATTCCAATTATTTTTATAAAGGACCAAATACAGTTTTTATTTCACAAAGTCTTAAATATATTTATAGGAAACCCATCCAGAAATTATGTGTTCCAAAAGATTTAATTACTAACATCTATAGACCTAGGTAAATATGGGTACAAAATTCTTTCCTTGAATAAATTCTATTTTATAGGAGAAATATTTGAAAACCTCCTATAAGAGTCTATATTACATGGAAAATGGTTTTTCAAGACATATGAAATGAGAAAATTCTTACTTCAAGAGCTTTATTAAGGTTTCTATGGGTTATGTCACTTTTTTTATGATGAAAAATGTAAAATCATCATCTTTTTCCAAATTTGTAATAATAATTCTATGTTAATTTCTAATGTATTCTTTTTTTATGGTTTGAAATATAAACTAGATAGTATTTCATAGTTATGTGATGATGGTTTTCATTTTAAATTTTAGAACAATTCATGTAATGTTTATGATTCTAACAATGCTTTAATATTTACTACCTTAAGGAATGATAATGTCGATGATGTTGATCTAAATTCTTTAATCTCTCAAAATCTGTCCCTCTTCAGTACTTTCACAAAGAATCTCACCTTTGGCATGAGATACTAGGAAATTGAAACACTAACTCAAGAATCTAACTAGAAAAGGTTTAGTTAAGGATATACCTAAACTATAGTTCCCATATGATAAAGTCTATAACCCCTATCAAAAAGAGAATAAACAGAAAGATTCATTTAAATTAAAAAAATAAATTTTAACTTATCAACCAATAGAGTTGATTCATATATATTTATTTGGACCATTTAGAGTTTCTAGATTAAATTTTAAGAACTATGTCTATGTACTAATTGATTATTTTTCTAAGTATACTTGGGTATTATTTTTATATCAGAATAGTGGATATTATTATTATTTCACCAATTATGGTAGATATGTGAAGAACCTAAGTGGAAATATAATTAATACCTAAAGAAGTTACCAGATCCATGAGTTTGAAAATCAAGACATTGAATACTTTTTCATACAAATGGTTGCACTCCTAAATTTTATACTCCTAGGAACTGTCAGTAGAATGAATTTGTTGATACAATAAATAGAAAACATAAAGAGCTAGCCTATACCATGTTAAATGAGTATGTAATAATTGTCTATTTTTGGGAAAATGCTATAAATAAATCCCACTACATAGTAAATATAGGTTTAATTAAACCAATTTTAAAGAAAACCTATTTATGAACATTGGAATAGAATAAATCCTAAGGTAAATTAATTTAGTTATTTTGGTTGAAAATTTTTTATTATCAAAACTAAGGAAAAGCTTGACAATCTTTCCTCCAAAACTGATGAAAGAATTTTTCTATGCTATTCAATTTCCAGTAAATCTTATAGAGTATTTAATAAAAGGCCATGATTGTGGAAGAATATGTGCATGTAAAGTTTTGTGAAACATATCAACATGATCCTAAGACCTACCTGGGTAATCATGGGGATTATTTTTCTTCCCTAAATATAAATTTTATACATTTTGATTCTGCTATTAAACAGCGCAAAAAAACGTTCAGTTCTAAAGCATTTCCAGAACTTCCTAACACTAAACCTATAGAAAATACTAAAGTAACCAGAACTAATTTTTATAGATCTATTAGAACCCTTAAGTATCACCCCTTAGATGTTTTTCTATGAGATATAGATAGAGGTAAAAAACTAGATATTCAATTAGAAATTAGTTTGAACATCATACATTCTTGTCTCATATAGAACCTAAGAACATCAATGAATCCCTTTATGATGAATTTTTGGTGATAGAAATTCATGAATATTTAAATGAGGTTTTTTTTAAAAAAAGTGTTTGAATATGTATATGGACACAAGAATACTTTTACTATAGGAACTAAATGGGTTTTTATAAAAAAAAGGTAGATGAGATAGGAAAAATAGGTAGAAACAAGGAAATACTTGTTTCCCGAGGTGATAGTCAAGCTTAATTAATATACTCTAAGGAACCCTTTGAACCGGTATCCTAACTTTAATACATTAGAATTATCTTAGCCTATGAAACACATTTAGATTTCAAAATTTATCAAATGGATGTTAAGAGTTCATTTTTGAATGGTTTTATAGTTGAGGATGTTTTTTAGTAACAACCCCTATTTTTCAAATTCCCCATTTTCCAAATCAAGTTTTCAAATTAAAAATGGATTTATATAGTTTGAAACATGCTCCTAGTTCTTGTTATGATAGGTTTAGTAATTTTATTATTTTAAAAGATTTTTTAGAAAGTATAGTTGATCCTACCCTTTTTATAAAATTAATTTCAAATGATGTTTTAGTGATAAAAAATTTATGTTAATGATGTTATTTTTTTATCATCAATAAATTATCGTTGTACTAATTTTTCTAAAATGTTGTGAAATGAATTTGAAAGGTGTTTTATAGGACAACTTAAGTGCTTTCTTGGACTTCAAATCATTCAAAACAAAGAAGTAATAATTTTTATCAATTTAAATATATAAGTAATCTTTTAAATTTTTTTAACCTAGATAGAACTAATAAGTGTGATACTTCTATGAGTATCACCTATAAGTTGGATCTTGATGAAATTGGGAAACTCGTGGATCAAACCAGTTACATAGGTATGACTAGAAGTCTTCTCTACCTAAAATCTAGCCATACTCATAAAATGTTTAGTGTGTTTATGTGTGCTGATTTTCATGAAAATCCAAAAAGATTCACACTTGGTTTCTTTCAAAATAATTTTTAAATACCTCAAGTATACTAGAAATTTAGGATTGTTTCCTATAAATGAAAAAAAAATTATTTCGTTAGTTATTCAATTGATCGTTTTGGTGGATGTATGTTAGATAGAGAAATAACTTCTGGAACATGTCGTTTTTTGGGAATGTCGCTAGTTTCTTATTGTGCGAGGAAAAAAATTATGTTGTATTGTCTACTAATATAGCTGAATACATATATGTTGGTAGGAGATGTGAAAAAAATTGTAGATGAAACACACTTTACTAGATTATGGATATCTATTATAATATTTCCCCATAAATTGTTTCAATGAAAGTGTTATTAAAATATCTCAGAATCCAGTGTCACATTCTAGAAAAAAACATATTGATGTAAGTAAACACTTTTTGAGAGATCATTTTCAAAAAAAGTGATATCACTCTTGAATACATTGGTATAGAACATCAGTTGGATGATAGCATTACAAAACCATTGAATTATGATAGAATTAATTAAATCAAACATGGTCTAGTTATGATTAATTTTGATTAAGATTAATTTCTTAGGAACACACTATTGGTTATGACACATTGTTGACTGTGAAACATCATTGGGTATGACACACTATTGGGTATCACACACAGTTGAGTATAAAAAACCAATGGGAATAACATGATATTTTGGTTGTCTCACTATTGTGGTTATCTCGCTATTGTGGTTGCCTCACCATTGTAGTTGTCTCAATATTATACATGTCACACCGTTGGTTTTTCACAGTGTTGATTTTCAGAACTTTTTGAATTTTTTTATTCTTAGTTTTATGAACTGTCAACTTTTTATTCTTATGGTTTAGTTTATTTTTGTAAAACTATATGTGTATTTTCTTTCTTTTTGAATTCGATTTTCAATTATTATTTCGATTATGATTTTTTAAATACCTAAATCATAAATGATATGAATAAGACATTTTTATAGTTCCAGCCCACCTTAATTCTCATGCCTTTCTATTCTCTCTTGAGACCAGTGTAACCCTTCATATCTAAACCTTCAAACCTTAATCCCTTCTCGCATCCTTCGAATGATATTACCAAATTGATCTTCATTGAAATATTGAAGACTCTTTATAATTCATTACCATATAAGTCATGAACATCTATGAAATAAATGGGTGAGATGAGTGTACCTTCTAATGTAGATCCAGTTCATCTATATCTACGAGGAATATGTTTTGTAGCTGAAAAATAAGTTGAAGAAAAGTGGTTAGTTTCAACTAATTATTTGGTTCTCAAAGTAATTCCTAACAAATGATGGTTATATTGTTTCTCTTCAAACAATAAACCCTTCAATCCTATGTTAACTTGTGATTTTTATCAGTGTGTGGAGTTTGGTTTTGAAGAAGGGTAATAATATAGGATAAAATCCTAGAAAAAGGTACTAAAGTTTTTTTCTTTAAAACACTAGGCCAAATGCTTGGGAGTTCCTTATAATGGAGTTTTTTTATGATTACTAAGGAACTAAACCTGAAGAAAGGGATTTTTTCTATGAATATTCTGTAACCAAAATAACTAGTGATGGAATAACCAAAATACTAGAATCTTATAAGTTGGGTGGGGAATGAAGACTACTCTAAAAGTATATACAACACATGCTATGACCCAGAAATGGCGACATTTACACCTAAAGGTATCGAGATGTACATTTATAATATCTTATGAAAAAATGATATAAGACCAATATGTGTAAATATATTATGGTTTAATTGTCATAAATGATCAATCCTACTTCTTAATATAACTCCCTAATATATACCAAGATGATTTCAGCCTCCTTAAAAGCTAAAGGGTTAGTTTTAGATTATGAAGAGTCTATCACAGACTGTAGTGGTTTTTTTATTTCTAATGAAATTTATTCTAGGATGAGAATCATATGGAACCCTAAAAGAAGCATTGGGTAGCTAATAGTGAGAAACTTTATGTTGACTTTAACCCTTTGGATTATCCATCAATGATAAGGGATCTTGATAACCCTAGTCTAGAACCTAATGAGATAGTGGAGTATTTTTATGAGGATGGTGAAGAGACTGATTTGTCAAAATAATAATAAGAGGAATATATTATTAATGAATGTATTGACCTAATTATGACTCCTAAGTCTCCACCTATTACTTATGGAGATCCTAGTCATCCTAATAGAATTTCCAAAAAAGAAAAGTTAGTGAATAGTGATTTATAAGAAATTAATGTTTCTAGAGAAGATTAGTTCTAGTCTATCTCTAAATATAATGATAATATATAGGAAAATGAAGAAAATTATGATAAAATTGAAGAAGGAAGTTGTAATGGTATTGGAAATGGAGTTGTCGGAATTGAAGATAATTGTCATGCTAGATATGATGATGATGATGATGATTCTAACTCTGATTTTTCAGTTTGAACGAATTATAAAGTGAGATGTAGAAATATATTAAGATATAATTTATCCTCTCGGTGTATCTACATATACACCAAACATTCTAGTATATGTGGACACAGGTTTTATGGAAAATGATGCATCTATTTATGGGGAGAAGTCCCCAAGTGATGAGTTTGTCGCTGTTAAAACTATTAATATTATTCTTGTTGTTGAATATATTTTAATTATTAATTTTTTGATCAGCATGTGGCTAAGGAAATGAATAAAATTTTATTTCTAGTGAGAAAGAAGATGATTATTCACAGTTAGTTGATGTTGCTAATTATCATGCTCATTCTATTGAATTGAATTTGGGAGTTGAATCAAGTACTGTTGATGTTCAAAAATATGTTTTTTGATGAATAAAAAGCCTCCCAATGGTGAACATAATGTTTCTATGTGTACTAAAATTGTTGATCGTACCATGATTCACTGGTTTATTTCACCCTTATACCAATGTATTAAACTGGTTTTATATTGAAAATTAAAATTATAATAACAAACTTCACTCCATCTTTGATTAAATTATTTAGTTTTTAATACTGTTAAAAAGTTAAATGTTGCTTTTTCAATAATTATATTGTAGGAGGATGTGATTTAGAGGACCCATGATGAAGTCTAAAAAAAATGGGCCAATCTACACATGATCCAAGCACACTAGTGGAATAAACCGCATTTTTTTACTAACCATATATGAAAATGGGTTAACTTTTTTTTGGAAGGTTCAAAATTTAATGGGAAACATTTAATATGAAGGAACCCAAGCCCCATTTGGACTCTAAAATTCCCATCCAAACTGATTTGTCGAGGGAATCAAATCTACACAAGTCATAAGAGGTGTTCTGTATTTTATCAATATATCCTTTTGTGATTGTCCAAATAGAGCCAAACTTTTAGTGGGTATATTATTTATTTGTGGATAAAACTTTCTCGTTTTTTACAAAGATATATTATACATTATAGTGTCCTAAAACTACGATACACGTGGTTTTACACAATCCATATGCTCAAAAACACCTTCTGATTTTCCTATAAAAGAACACTATGGGCACCCTATTTTGGAGTTCGACCAGGAGGAAAGAAGCTGCTATTTTGGAGTCCCAATGTTGTCTCCCCATCAGTCCTATAATTTCTGAATTCTATGTGAAGTGCTACTTCAGCATCTTCTTCCTCCTCCCCTGCCATGGGTTTCTAAACCCCTCGTGATCACCCGGGGAGGAATGTGATGTAATCCCGAGCATCGTACTTGTATTATTTTGAATGATCTTTTCAATTAAAAGTTTTATGTTGTTTTTATTAATCATATAATTATATTTAATTGAGTTATATACTATTATGTTATACTCAAACTCAAATGATCATGTTTGGGGGTACCCTTTCATGTGATGTTTCACACATCATTCATCCCTTTTTCCTCCCTAATTCAATTACTGTGTCTGTGTGGTTCGTATTGGTCAATTGAACTCACATAATCACTATCAAGGCCATGTAAATTTATTTCATGGTATCACAAGGAATCAAAATAAAATCCTGGAAAACACATCAAGTTCTTCATGTGTTGCCTTCGTGAGTGTCGGTTATGAAGTCAAACACAAATCACCCGATCATCGGCAATGTCTGGTGAATCATTGTGTGTTTTTGACTGAACCCTAGGAAGTATCCTGGTATAAACACAGTAACAGTATGGTAATAGGTGTTAAAAACTAGTTATTAAAATATCTATACCCTTTCTTTTAAATTGATGATGGATGAGCATCACAATACTCCCCTGGGTTGATCACGTTTAATTAATCTTGTTCATTTCTACATTGTTTTATTGCTTCCATTTTTCTGTTATAACATTTAATCATTAAAACACAAGTTTTATTAAATCTAATTACCATTATATTTTCATAATCAAACCCCTATTTTTCAATTAATTTTCCAATTATTCGTCGAGACACGACCTTGGGTTGTTGTTATACTGCTGAAATTCTAGTAAAAACTAAACAACTAATTTGACACACTCAACAACGCAATCAAATTTTGGCACCGTTCCTGGGGATCAAAGATCACTTTTTTTCTTTATTTACTTTTATTTATTTATTTTACCTCTTAAGTATTACTCCTTTAATACCCCACCCCCATCTTATTGTTTTGGTTTTGGTTTTCTATTTCTATTTTTGGTTGTTTTAGTGTATTCTTTCTCTTTCTCTCTATCTCGCTATCACCCTATATTTCTCAATCTCTTATTCTTCTTATCCATATATTTCTCTCTATAATTCTATATTATAACATTATATTCTTCTTTCACTCTTCTTAACTGATTTTATCCATATTCAATCCAAAAAAAGAAACTTCACAACTAATTTTTATAACACAATCATAAAAAGAAAAACTGCTTGAATTTGACCCTGAAATTGATAAGACACGTCACACAAAAATCAATTAATCTAGATAATTTCAATAAAGTAACACTATAGAACCCATTTTGGAACCTCAAGTGGCTATAAATAAATCAAAAATTGAACCCAATCAAACCCAAGATAACATGGATGCAAATAATCAAACCATAAAAGAACTAGCCACCCCAGATGTGGAGTAACAACCTGTGTACATACAATATCTTGAGGAAGAATCCAACTTTGAGCTGAGATCAAGCCTCATCCACCTAATTACCAAATTCCATGGTCTTCCTAGTGAGTACCCTCATAAAACCTTAAGGAGTTTCACATAGCGTGCTCCACCATGAAACCTCAAAATGTGTCTAAGGACTTAATCAAGTTTAGGGAATTCCCATTCTCCCTAGATGGTGTAGAAAATGATTGGCTATAATATTTTCCTACCAAAATTGGTGGATGGAATGAACTGAAGAGACAAGTTTTAGAGAATTTCTTCCCTACATCCCGAACTACATAAATTAGGAATGAAATTTGTGGCATTAGGAAATCACAAGAATAGACCCTTCATGAATACTGGGAGAGATTCAAAAGGCTTTGTTCAAGATACCCCCACCACCAAATTTGTGAAAAACTATTAATCCAATTCTTATTTGAGGTACATTTCCCCATGGATCATGGAATAATAGATGTTTCAGCTAGTGGTGATCTTGTTGATAAAAATTCTTCCACCGCTCGTGACTTAATAGCCAATATGGCTCAAAATGCACAACAATTTGGTACATGAGCTATTTCACCAACACGAGGAGTTCATGAGGTAAGTCATTCATCTCTTGAAAAAAAGGTATCTAAAAGTATTGATGAGATTCATACCCTTATACGGAAATTATCTCAAGCAAAAGGTAACTCACAATATCCACTTGTTCTATTACATTGTGGTATTTGTTCTGACAATACTCATTTTTTTGTCTAGTGCCCACAACTTCATGATTCACCTGAGTCTTGTGCAGCTATGTTACAAGGGTTTCCATTACAACAAGAACCTCCATTAAAGAAAGAACAATTCAAGAAAAATCCAAACCCCATGTGTAAAGTACAACCCCAGTACCGCCAAGGAAGAAACACAAGCTACCCCAAGAAGAATCAGTATCAACAAGGCCAAGGTATGAAACCTTATTTCCCTGAAAATTTTCAAAACAATCATCCCCCTCCTCCCAAATTTGAACCAAGCCTTGAGAATATGGTTAAAAGATGGAAACCTAGAACCTACAATTCCAATAAACCACACAATCATTTATTCAAGACCTTCGAACTCTAGTGGGGAATTTGGAAAACACCATCGGTGATCTTAAGATGCAAGGTTCGGGAAAACTACCATCCCAACCCATTGCCAATCCTAAGTACAAAGGTAATGTATGTTTAGTTACACTTCATAGTGGTAAAGAAGTTTATCCTTCTACTGATTTTATACAACAGGTATGTCCCCTACTTGAAAACACTCTTTCCCCACCCATTAAATATTATAATGAAGATAAATAAAATAAAAAAGGGTAATCAGATTATCATTGATGATTCAAATGAACAATCAATTCCTCTTAATTTCCCCTCAAAGACTCTCTAAATCAAAGAAAAATTATAATAATAATATTCATACTGAAATAATGGATAAAATTAAAAAAGTTCAAGTTAATATTACTTTATTGGATTCAGTCAAGAAAATTCCTTATTATGAAAAATTTCTTAATGAAATTTTCACCCATAGACGAAGGCTGAAGGGGAAAGAGAGAGTTAACTAGGGAAGGAATGTCTCATCCTTGATTCAACCTGTAATGCCAACTAAATGGAAGGATTCTGGAACATTCATGATTCCATGTACCATAGGAGAGACATTCTTTTCAGATTCCTTGTTAGTTTTAGGTTCTTTAATTAATGTATTGCCTCACTCAGTGTATACTTGACTACAGGTTTTAGAGCTTCAACCAATAGGCATTGTCGTGTAACATGAAAACTAGATTACTACCCATCCAACAAGAGTGATTGAGGATGTCCTTGTAAGAGTGAATAATCTCATCTTCCCCACTAATTAATACATTATTGAGATGGAAGATACTCAATCCCAAAGACATGCTCCTCTCATACATGAAAGGAAATTCCTCAAAATAGAAAAGATGATCATCAACATTTACAATGGTGTTCCATCCATGGAGTTTGGAGGAGAAAAGGTACGTTTTAACATTCTTGAGGCTATAAAACACCCCATTTAATATCACTCCACTCTTTTTTTCTATTCGATGTAGGTTCTCTCAAATGATGCACACACACCCAATTCTCTCCTCAACCTGCACTATGATTCATTTTCCCCTTATTCACTATTGGATGATTTGAGTTTTGATTCATGTTTTGAGTGTTTTGTGGGTTCTTAAAAGTGTAAATTTTGTGCTTTAATTGTTGAGTGTGTTCATTCTGAGGTACTCATGATCATCGATGATTCTAAAAATTTCATTTCAATAGATTCTATATCCTTAGATAATAAACATTAGCAGATAGAAATTTTCATGGACCTCAATCCCCCTAAAAATTCTTCCTCAATCCAAAAACCACAGGTGTTGGAACTTAAACAACTTCTTTTTAATTTAAAATATGTATATTTTGAGGGTATTTACCAATTTTCCATCATTATTGCCAGTAACCTCCTTCCATAATAGGAATCTAAACTACTAAACCATTTGAGTGAGTGTAAAAAATGAAATATGATGCACATTGGCTGATATTCTTGGGATTATCCCATCTATTTGTATGCACCATATACTTTTGGATGATGAGGCTAAACCTGTAAGACAATCTCACTGCTGGTTCAATACCACTCTCCTTGAAGTGGTAAAATTGGAAGTTAGTAAATTACTTGTTGTAGGGATCATTTATCCTATATATGATGGTAAATGGGTTAGACCAGTGTAAATTGTGCCTAAAAATAGGAATAACAGTTGTGTCAAATGAAAGGAATAAACTGGTTCCAACACGTGTACAAAACAGTTGGCAAGTCTGTATTGACTACTGTCGACTGAATCAAGCCACGTCGAAGGACCACTTTCCTCTACCTTTCATTGAAAAATGCTAGAATTATTGGCTGGTAAGTCCCATTATTGTTTACTTGATGGGTATTTTGGTAATTCTCAAATCCATATAGCCCTTGGGGATCAAGAAAAGACAACATTTACCTATCTATTGGGCACATTTTCATATAGAAGAATTTCTTTTGGTTTATGTAATGCTCCTGGTACTTTTCAAAGATGTATGTTGAGTACTTTTTATGAGTACCTAGAGGATTTCATGGATGTTTTTGAGGATGACTTCACGGTTTATAGAACATCCTTTTATGACTGTTTGGCTCACCTAGGTTCTATCCTCTATCATTGCATTGAAAAAGATCTTGTATTAAATTACGAGAAATGTCATTTCATGGTTGAATAAGAGATATTTCTTGGGAATGTTATTTCAAAAGTGGTAATTCTAGTGGATAAATAAAAAATTGAATTAATTTCAACCCTTACATATCCAAAATTTGTTCATGAGGTGTGATATTTCTGGGGTCATATTGGTTTTTACCACCGATTCATTAAAGATTTCAGTAAGATCGCACTTCCCTTGTCCCGGTTATTACAAAAGGATTTTGATTTTGTGTTTGATAAAAATTGTGCGGATGCTTTAAATTTTCTAAAAATGAGTCTCACATCACCTCCCATCATCCAACCACCAAGGTGGGATCTCCCCTTTGAGCTTATGTGTGATGCCTCTAACTTTGTAGTTGGGGAAGTTTTATCACAAAGGGTTGAGAAATCTCCCCATGTCATTGCATATTCTTCACGTACCCTTGACCCTTCCCATGAAAATTACACAACCACTGAAAAATAACATCTTTCTATTTTTTTTGCCTTTGGAATAATTCAGTTCATATCTTATCGGGTCAAAAATCGTTGTCTTTTCTAATCATGTTGCCCTTCGTTTTTTCCTAAAGAAACCAGAATCTAAGCCTTGCCTCATTTAGTGGATGCTCCTCCTCTAGGAGTTTGACCATGATATTAGATATAAGAGAGGAGTGAAAAATATGGTATCCGACCATATTATTAGGATTTCCCCACCATTGAACCATCATGTTGACTCACCCATCCCCATTGGAGAATTCTTCCCTCATGAGAACCTTTGTGATATTGTGGACCATACCCCATGAAATGTAGAAATTGTGAATTTTCTAGAAACATCTAGGGTCCCCACTAATTTTATCACTTCATAATACTAAATACATAAGCATTATTCTCTTTGGAACATTTGGGATGACCCATATTTGTGGAGAATTTCTGGTGACCAAGTAGTTTGTTGGTGTATCCCTAACCATGAGTTTACCTCTGTTTTGACCTTCTGCCACACCTTAGCCTATGGGGGCCACTTTGGCTCTCAACATACAGCTCAAATGGTCCTTGACTCAGGACATTATTATCCAAAATTGTATATGAATTCCCAAATATTTTTCAATTCATGTTTTTGTTGTCAATTCATAGGGAATATCTCTAAGAGGAATGAAATTCCCCAACAGCCCATGTTATTCTGTGAAAGTTTTTATGCATGGGGCATTGAATTCATGGGGCCTTTTCCAAATTCATTTGGTATGTTTTACATCTTATTAGAGGTTGAATATGTATCTAAATGGGTATAAGAAATGGCCACAAGGACCAATGACTCTCGAATGGTTGTTGATTTTGTGAGGTATCAAGTTTTTAGTAGGTTTGGTTTACTGATATTCATCATTAGTGATCAGGGTTCACATTTTTGCAATTGAAAAATGAAAAAAATTATTTTTATGTATAGGTTTGATCATAACGTCTCCACTTCATATCACCCCAAAACTAATGGATAATCAGAAATCTAAAATTGGGAAGTTAAACGAATCTTGGAAAAAATGGTACAACCCAATAGGAAAGATTGGACATTGCACTTGGATGATGAACTTTGGGTATACCATACAGCTTTTAAAATCCCAATAAGATTGTCACTATATAGGATTATTTTTGGAAAGTCTTGTCACCTCCCAGTAGAGGTAGAGCACCGTGTATATTGGGTTGTTAAATAATGTAATAAAAATCTTTCAGATGCACATGGGAATAGGAAGATATAGATTCAAGAATTAGGAAAAATTAGACATGATGAATATAAGAACTCCCGGATCTATAAAGATAAGAAAAAGGCTATCCTTGATAACATGATATATCAACAGAAGATCCAAATTAGTGAGAAGGTCCTCATGTACAATTACAGGATAAAGCTTCACCCAGGCAAGCTTTGTTCCCAATGTCTTGGTCCTTATATTGTTACTGATGTTTACACTTTTGTTTCTATACAGGTTTGGCATGAGAAGAGCAGACAACATATTACTATCAATGGGCAGAGACTCAAACACTACTTGGAGAATTTTCCAAAGAATCTCATGGAGTAAATCCAACTGATAGATGCCACATATGACACCACATAGCAATTTGTCCCTTCTCCCAACCTTTATTTATTGTTTATTTATTTAAAATACTTTAATTAAAGAAAATTTAATTTTTAGGTGTGGGGGATGGTGACATGTCATAGTTGCGATTATATAAAATAAAAAATATAAAAAAAAATAAAACAAAAGTTTTTTTCCCTTTCTGACTTATTTTCCCCTTATTTTGGGTTTTGAGATAAAAATTTATTTAAAAAGAATATCCAATATCATTTTCCATGCTTCAGTCGATTGTGTAGAAAAATCCATTGTTTTTGGAAAAATGTTTTTCAAATTAATGTTGATATGGAATATTTTTATAAAATTTGTGTTTTAAAATAATTCTTAGGTGTTTAATAGTTTTTTTTAATCTCATGCCTCCTTAGCACTAACTAATGTTTTAATCCCATACATGAGAGATATTTTAATCCCTTTATTGCATATTATTCCGTTTAATTGTTTTCTTGAGAGTCTCAGGTCATGTAGAGAAACTAGAACTTTCCATGATTCTATTTTAAGCCATAAGATTCAATTATGATACATTCATGATAGAGTAAATAATTCATTAAAAATCCCTTTGTACAATTATGCTCTATTTTTTTCACCTTTACATTTTATCCTTCTTAATCCTTAGAGACCATGAAATTCCTATTAGGTAGCCACATTATAAGATATTTTATCCCTACCTACCCTTCTCTTGTGTATATTCATATTTAATTTTCAGCAAGTGTGTGAGAGAGGGTGTTTTTGTGTGATTTCTAGGAAAATAATCATTGTTAGCGGTTGTTATAAAGGGTGCCTACATTTTCCTTAAGCAATGGGTTCACAATCCATATTACATCATTGTTTTACACATGTTTCCCTTTTCATCTATAAAAAAACTATACATTAAAAAATAGTTCTGTACATTGAAAAAAATAGAACAAAAGAAAAAAATGGAGAAAAGAGGATGTTTACTCCTTATTATTAACTACTTGATTATGACCCACAAAAATGGACCATGGGCAGAGTGAGTTAGAGGTGATATACTTTTTGAGGGGTTGAGTGTGTACATTAATTGTGAACACTCTCTGAATTTTGACATGTTTTGTATATAAGAGATAAAACTCTCCTCTAATTTCTTATATTTTTAAACATTAAATCCTAAAAACCCCTAAACCTCAGAACAACCTATTGGAAGTCCTCTTGAGTAGCACACTAGTTTCTACTAGTAGAGAACTTAGAATCTTGGAAATAATATGGTAAGATAAAATGAAATCAAGGAAATTATAATAACTCCACTTTCATATGTTCCTTTTTTGAAGAGTAAAAATTTCTAATTGAGGTAGGTTGTGATGTGTTTCATGGGTGAAGAAATTAAGTTGTACAAATTTGAATGTGATAAAAGAAAAATGATAGGAAAATTGATTCCATAAACGAGACATGATGAATTTCATTTAAAAATAATCTTGTATATTTTTTTTACCTTTGATTTAGGAATGGGACATGATTATGATATTTTAATTTTCCTAAGAGTGCAAATGTTTAGGTTTGGGGGTGTGATCATACCACGATTCACTGTTTTATTTCACCCTTATACCAATGTATTAATCTGGTTCTGTATTAAAAATTAAAAGTATAATAATGAACTTCACTCCATGTTTGATTCGATTATTTTGGTTTTAACATTTTTAAAAAGGTAAATGTTACTTCTTTTGATAATTATATAGTAGGTGGAGGTTATTTGGAGGACCCATGATGAATTCCAATAAAAATGGGCCAATCTGCACATGATCCAAGCATATTAGTGGAATAAAATGCATATTTCTACTAATAAGTGTATTTCAATGGTCTGAACGTTTGTGGTATAGTCCAAAATTTAATGGTATACATTTCATATTAAAGAACCCAAGCCCCATTGGGCCTCTAAAAATCCCATTCGAAATGATCTGTCCAGGAAATCAAATCTGCACAAGTCAAACATAGTGTTCTGTATGTTATCAATATCTCTGAACGTGGTTGTCCAAATAGAGCCAAACATAAAGTGTAGATATTAATTATGTGGTTATTAAACTTTTTAGTATTTTAAAAAGGTATATTTGACATTATAGTGGCCTAAAACTACAATTCAAATGGTTTTACTCAATCTTTGTGCTCAAAAACACCTTCCAATTTGCCTATAAAAGAACACCTTGGGCACCCTAATTTGGATCTCGACTTGGAAGAAAGGTGTTGCCATTTGGGAGTCCCAAGTATTTCTCCTCATAATTACTATAAGTTCTGGAGGCTATGGGAAGTTCTACTTCAACATCTTCTTCTTCCTCCCCTCCCATGGCTTTCTAAACCCCTCGTAATCACCTAGGGAGAAAAGTGATGTAATCCAGAGCTTCATACTTGTATTATTTTGAATTATCTTTTTAATTCAAGGTTGTATGTTGTTTTTATTAAAAATATCTTTTCATTTAATGGATTTATATACTGGTATATTATAATCAAAATCATATCATCATGTTTGGGGGTACCCTTTCATGTGATGCTTCACACACCGTTCATCCCTTTTTTCCCTCATTAAATTGCGGTGTTTGTGCGGTTCATATTAGATAATTGAACTCACATAACCACTGTAAATTAAATGTAAATTTATTTCATGTTATCACAAATTAAAAACATAAAAACCTGGACAACACATAGAGTTCTTCGTGTGTTGCCTTGGTGAGTTTCCATTATGAAGTCGAACACAAACCACCCAATCATCGGCGGTGTCTGATGAATCATTTTGTGTTTTCAAATAAACCCTAAGAGTTGTCCTAGAATAAACATAGTAACATTATGATAATATGTTTACAAACTAGGGATTTAAATATCTATACCCTTTATCTTGAAGCAATGAAGGATGAGCATAACGATATTCTTCTAGATTGATCATGTTTAATTAATCTTGTTCATTTCTACTTTGTTTTATCACTTCCATTTTGCAATTGTAATATTTAATCATCAAACCCTACATTTCATTAAATCCCATTACCTTTATGTTTTCATAATCAAAACCCCATTTTTCAATTAAATATCCAAGGCTCTGTCGAGAGACGATCTAGGGTTGCTACTATACTGCATAAATTCTAGTAAAAACTAAACAACTAATTCGACATGCTCAACAACATGATCAACTATATATACTATTGAGGTACTAAAAACTATGATCCATAATACCATTGTTTCTTTTCCATAAAACCTTTTGTTAAAAACCCTTCAGAGGGATGGATCAACCCAATGATAGAATAATGCATAGAGTTCTTAAATGAAGTTCTGAGTCCACCAAATGATGGTGGACATGATCTTTGAGATGAGAGAGATCCTAAGGAATCAGTGATCCATCAAATGGTTTTGCTAGTCTGATAGAAATGTATTCTTATGGTATGGAACCTACTAATCCATTCCCTATTATACTATTGTATTTAGTCACCAATGGTTACGTGGATGTCTTCATATAGAAGATTCCTTCATATTTTGATAATCTTTTGAAGAGTCCATCACCCCATCTCACAAAGATAAGTGAAAATGATGCCCAATATTTATTTAAGTTTTTTATACACTATATTCAATAAAATATTATGCATCACATTCAAGAGATTTATATTGAAAATAATACAACACGTAATGACCTGGAATCAGTAAAATCTATGCTCGAAGATTTAATGTCTTCTTTTACTGCTTCTTTAGATGGAATTCTTAAAATACTTGAAGATGTCTCCTCTGATACTTCAATTGATCCTGCTCAAGTTGATGTTGATGTGATCAAAATTGAGATTAGATATTAATTTTATTCTAAAACTAGTGTACCTTCAAGTGGGGAACCTATCATTCCTTTGGAAGTTTTTTAGGAAATTTGAGTAGTGTACGGAACATGATCACATTATAATAAGAAGTTATGCCAATAATATGAATTTTTATGTAGATAAAATTACCAAGTCCATCAAATAATAGATCTTAAGGATTTATAGTAAACATTCCATGGATTATAATTTTATGTTTTTGGCTAAAAATTTGGGGATGAAACCTGTTACCTAAGCCTATAAAGAGCAATTAATATAGTGGAAGGAGATGACTCTGGTTCTGAATTAGTCTATGGAAGAGAAATTAGATTTATATAGTTCCATGGAGAGAGGTGCTCAGATATTAATAGATTTCATAAAAATAATGAAATTATTACTCTATGTACATGACAAAGCTATTGTGGATTATGAAGTAATTATTATTACCCCATAGATATATTTTAGACTAGATGTTACCAAGGATCCACTTGTGCCTCCTCCTACTAGATTCCATCCCTTCCCTATTCATCCTAATAAATCTATGAGAAAACTCCAGCTAGTTTTTTTATTGAGTCTCAACTTCTTCAAGCTATATATGAACTTCTAACCAGTGTTCCAACTACCTTGTTGAGAGCTCTATTAGACCCTGCTGCTCATACTATCTCATATCAAAGGAAAGATACGAACAAAGTAAAAACTTTTGTGGACCCTTTTGCCCAGTAGTTACAATGTTTTTGGATTAGACATTCTATATTAATGGGAATGTGTTGTAAAAATGTTATAATTAAAACTTTTGGATGCTTATTAATTCTATTTATTAATGATTTGATCTTCTGTTCTTTTTATTATATTTCTTACTACCTTTACTATTTATATTTTGATTAGGATTTACATTTGTTGATAATCCCAAAAGGGAGAGAAGGAGAAAAGTATGGAATTGATTTGTAATTTATTTCTTCCTATTACAATGATCATAATTTCCTAATATTCCTTATCTTTATTTTATTCCACACTAAAATGATATATATGAACACTATTATAATCTCTCTTTGATGACATATTTTGATCATACATTTGATTACATGGATTTTTTACCATTGATGTTATGATTTGTGATAAAAAATGGGGATATTGTTGACTTTGTTGTTTTAGTGATAATTAAATCATGATTCTAATGATATTTATAAGTTTATTGTTTTCTATAATCCTCTTGTAATCTGACATAGGTTATGAAAGTTTACTAATGTGTGATTCACTGTTGAGTTTTAGACACCGTCAAGATGAGTCACCATTAAGGACGACTCACTTCCAAGCATATCACACTACTAAGGATGACTCACCGTCAATATGTCATACCATCAGAACGAAATATTGAAACATTATGAGACACCATCAGCCTGACCAACCATCAGAGGAGTCACATCTAGAAAGATGACTCACCATAATCTGAGTCACCATGAGTATAAAAATTTGGTTAAGTAAAACATTTCACACTTCCATCTTAACACACCACTAGAGAGAGTCCTTGTCAGCTTGAGACCCCGCTAGAAGAAGACACTTCCAGACAATGATTCACCATTCATGACTCACTATCACCATTTATTAATTTATCTTTTTTACATTAATTCTCTAACAGCTATATTATGAAATTTAATTCCAAACATATTTTAATAATTTTCTCTTAAATGATAGATATAATGCATTAAGGATTGTGTCTGCCCTGAGTACAAGGATATAGAATATCCAGTTGCTCACATGGATACTCATGAATGACGATGATAAAAATAGAATTAGAATCCATCATGTATAATATAAAATGGGTGTTTAATGTATATAAGTGTAGAAAATACAATACAATTTATTCACATATAGAGATGAACTCGATTGCAAGACCATGACGAACTTCCATAGTGCATTATACTACACTTAACTGAGGAAAATGAATAAAAAATGAAATATGTAACCTTCCTATAGTTAATAAAAATATGTATCTGTAAAAATATATTTTACCAAAGCTTCAAGATACCGAATCGATATGAACTTTACAAATTATTTCTACAAGTCACTAGCTACATAACTTTACAAACTGAGCATCTCTATCCCTTCATACTTTTAGATTTCTCAATTTGTTTATTTCTTTTTACATTACAAGTAGTGTGTTATATTCTCTTTATTTCACACATATTTTCTTCTATTATAACTAAAATATAAATATATATATCTTCCTATCTCTTGTACACATGTACACTCACATATAATAGTGGAAGAGTTAATGTGTGACATTTTATATCTTTTACTCCCACATATAACAATGCAAGAGGCCTTGTGTGGTCTATAAAATTGTATACTATTGTAAAACTCAATCTAGGTTGTCACTAAAGATATTTATTTATAATATACTTGGTGTTAGTTGATCACCAATTAGATAGGAAAAAGTATCATCTTTTTATTGAAATTCTTGTATTCAAAATTCTACTTCTTTTCTTATTTTGTTTTATTTTTATTTTTTATTTAAAACTGGAAATTATTTTAAATTGTAATTAAAAATAATAATTTTATTGTTACCATAATTAGTGTTTTTATAAAATTTTAATTAAGTAAATTTATTTCAAAAGATTTAAGTAATATTGAATATTATTTTATCCTATCCCTAATCAATCTTCTATGAAATCTTTTAAAGGACTAAAAATTATAATGACCTGATTCTTTTGTTAAATGGGCCAATTTTAAATTCATTGGGGGAATATATTTTATTCATTTTGAATATAAATTTCTTGTGGGTATCCAATTCACCCCCCCCCCCCCCCCTCATCGTGAGATACTCACTCCGACCGACAAGCACCATTGAAGGAAGTACCACTGGTTTTCCCTAATTTTACTAAATATATCGAAGAGGTTGAGGCACAAATCTAGGACCATAAACATCCCAACCATATCAATGATAAAATCAAGGAGTGCTATAAATATATAGCGAATGAATATAATGATTCATGTGCTAAAAGGAATAAATGAAATGACTTGGATAAATTTTTTTGTAACTTGTCAGAAGATGAAATGCAACGAGATCTTCCCATCAATAAAGTTGAAGAATAAATACTTAACTTCCTATTGCTGGCCATAGAAGAGGAAGAAACCAACCACATAGTTCAATACGAAGAACAAATGGAGGATCCTAACTAATCACCACCATATTATAATACTCATATCTTAGAGGATATTTCCACCAAATAAGTGATTAAATATGAACAAACTCATGATGATTGTACAATCTTGATCTCATACTCAATTAATTTCCTTGAAACTTAATTGATTTTAACACCTTGTTGTTTTGATTATACAAAATAATATGAATCTTTTTATTCCCTAGAGGATGATGAGTAAAATGAAATGTTTTATATTAAGGAACACATGGTTCTCCTTAACTATGATGGACATACATTTGAGGAGGCCCGTCAAGGAGTCCCAGTAGATGAGTCTAAGGAAATCAAGATATATGATGATCACAAAGGGCAATTTTGATTTAAATTATTCATGTTCAAATTATTCCCAATTAAAAATACATACTAACCCTACTTTTGAAATTGAAATTCATGCATCCCACATTATGCCAGTATTAAAAAATCAAGAGGATGTTTCAAAAGTAGAAACCAAAAAAGAGGATGATTCATACTTTATCTTACCCATGCCTTGAAATATATACCTATTGTGAAGGGGGTGATCAGGTATAATCTATCCATGGATCATTACTCATCAATATGAAAGAAATTCAATTTAGGAAAATCCTTATCTGGTGGTTCAAAACTTAGAATATCCACCCACCAACAGAATTTAGATGACATCTGGTACTTCCCTCTAGAGCTACCAAAAAATTCATGGCCCTCTCGGGGGATTATAACAACTTATCTATTTATACTTTTTCTTAAAAATTATATTTAAATTTCTTTATAAGTATTATTCCAACAATCATCCCATTCCATATATTATTTTTGAGATTAAATGGCATGATCCTTGTGATTAATTATTTTATGCAGTTTTTTAGGATTGTGATGGCATAAACAAGCCCAAAACATTCAAGGAGGAAATAGGAATATGATTCATATGAAATTGATCTCAATTTTAATGATTATATTTTAAACTCTCTAAATTTTTTTCCAACGACCTTTTTTTAGCTTTAAACTGGAAAATTGGATGGTCGTGCTTTGATTTATTATTTACTTGACTTATCAAGGATACATTAGTTTTTTAAAAAACTTATGATGCAATGTTTTATATTTAAATCTTAATGAGATTCAATGAGTAAAACGAATAATTTTATTATTAAATTGAACCATGGATATTAAAATTAGAACTCGTGATTGTAGGGGATTAGTTGATTCATGTAAATAATATTTGACTAACATTTTTTCATGATTTGAATTTATGAAATCATGTGAATTGATTTTTTATTAGTTATCATTCCTTAGGTGATATTTAAATATAATATTCCCATTACCGAGGGGATTTCAAGTCCAAGTAATTACTATTTGTTCTTTATTATATTTCTTGATTCATCTTAGGGCATGCCACATTTTAGAACTTACAATTGAAATTATCAAATATATGACATAACAAAAGAAAATTTATAATGATTGAGGCATATTTTTAAAATCCATTATCCTTAATATCCTACCTTTACATCAATCCTTATTTAATATATAGAATCTATGGATGAAATTATTACAATTATCCAAGTTTCAATCCATTTATATCCATTCCAACCCTCCTCTTAGAATTTTTTTTATGAAATATTAAATTTAAAGTGTGGGGGTGAAGGGATTCACGGTGGAAGGTATAAAATGAATTATAATTAATAAGTTTGGGGGTCCTAAATATGGTTATTGATAATGGGCTTTCATTCATTCTTTATAATTTATTTTTCCCTCTTGAAAAAAAATTAATAAAATAACAAAAAGAACAAAAAAATAAAAGAATGTATTGTGATTTAGGGAAACCAAAAATCACCATCATTAGACCAATGATTTATATTATATGTGGTTAGTTGATAGGTTTGATGTTTGTTTTAAGAATAAATTTAAAAAAATAAACAAACATTTAAAAAATTCTTTGAACAAAAATTCAATAGGGTGAACATATCATTCATTATTCATAATTTTGATCATGAATTTCCTTTGAGTTTAGGGGAAGTGGGAGTTGTTACAATTCAAGGGGGATAAATTTATTACACTTATAATTTTTAAATCGTTATTTATGATTTAAGAGATAAACCTCTTCATTCAGTATTAATTTTTAAAACATCAATTCCTACCAACCATAAACCTTATAATCATTTGAACCTTTAATGTATGTCTATGTGATTCCATGTGTCTTTTGTATTTTCATAGTAGAGAAAACAGTTCCTTTACAAGGAAATGTATAAGGATATTGTTCTCATTCTATGAGTATAAATCTACTTTAATTTTATTATGTGTGATGACTAAAAATGATCCATTATGAGGTAGATTATGATTAAGAATGTTTAATAATAATTAATTGAGGAACTTAAATTAATGATAAGAGATGTTACATAATTGTTCGAAGGGTAATTTATTTTTTGAATTAATGGTTTCTTTGAAAATTTTAAAATTAAATTTATTTTTTATGTGGATTTTAGAAAATTTTATTTAACATTGAATTTTATTTTATTTTATTACTTTGGAATTTGATTATTTGTAACATTAGTGCCCTCTTAATTCCTTGTTTAGATTTTTTTCTTGGGTACAATTGTGGTTTAAGTGTAGGATAATTGATAGAGCTAATATTTTCATCTTTATTCATATGTATTTCAATGATTTAATCCCTCAAAATTTATTAATTTCATCCCAATTTCTTCATTTTTTGGATTTTTTGTGTTCTTTTGGCTAAAATGTGAAAATTCATCAATTCTAGAATTTTGACATATTTTTATCACATTGTTTCTTCAATCATAAATTTTAAAATATTTATCTAATGGGATTGATTTATATTTTTAGGATTATTTTATTTATATGATTCAACTTATTTTTCTGGAATATGATCTAATATGAACATCCATATGCCAAATAAATTCTATCCTGTTGAAAAACTATTCTAGTAAATAGAGTGGACCTCACCTTAGTAAATGAATAAAAACACATGCTACACAACTTAAATTAAAATTATTCCATATTTTTTAATAGATATTTCTAAAGTTCATTTGAAAATTAAATATCATGGAGATATACTCTCATTAATCCATCCATTGGATTCTCCAAATTAGTGAAATATTTAGGGAATCCTCGACCCAAAAAAGTATAACTCATTAGTTATTTCATAACTTCTTTTATATGTTTTTAAATAAAATGATATTTTTAGGACTGATGTCAAATTCTATTTTGAGCATATTATAAGAAGGAAAATTTTCAAGATTCGTCTATATGGTGGGAAGAATAAGAGATAACTTCTAGAGGATGTATTCTGGAGGGGAAGATGCCACACCCATCTCTTTTCTTCTGTTTTTTTATATTTATTATTTTTTATATTATTTTTTTTAAATTTCATTTTAATTTATTTTATTTTAAATAAAATCTATGTCATGCATGGTTTATTTTTTCTGTCCTATTCTACACAACCTTATTATTCTTCTCCTTCTTTCCCCTTCTTTTCTTCTTTTCTTCTTCTTCTTATTATTTTTTTTTATTTTTTTATTTCATGTGTTTTGTATTCTTATTATTTTATCATCCTTGTTATTTTCATTTATATTATTTTCTTCCATTTCGTTCCCATTATATTATGACCTCTAACACTAAAAATGAGGGGCTAACCTGAGGCTTGGCCTGATGGAGGTAAGTAAATATTTAATTTATTCAACACTTAAATTCATACGTTCGATTAAGGTTATGATGATAAAGAGTAAAAGTGCATATGTGTGGTGGCCATACACCATTATGTTGAATAAAAACTCGATTGTGTTTTTTATTAAATGTATTCCCTCCATTATATTGGATTTAGGCTCTTCATGTGATGGATTTGATCCATTCATAGGATGAAATGGAATACAATAAAGACAGGTCTTTGAAGATGCCACACTATCAATTGAGGTGTGTCATCAACCATGATTACTAGAGAAGGTGGAATTTATTTTACTAAAGGCATTAAAATTTCACACCACAAAATAAAATAATAATAATTTAGGCATGCGATATCATAATTGAATTATAAAACTTAATCTAAACACTATAACAGAGAATGATGGAACCCATGAACTAAACCACAAGGGTCATGTACTTTCTTCTTCTTTTTATTTTTTTAGAATTACATGTTAGGAAGAAATGAAATATTAAAATTCTAAACACATACTAAAATGAAATTCTAACAGAATTAAATTAGGAAGAAAGTAATTGACCTTTGTGGTTTGGTTTATGGGTTCCATCATTCTTATTATTGGTGTTTATATTATGTTTGATAATTCAATTCTTAGATCTCATTAATGAATTAATATTATTTTATTTATTGGGTTGAAATATTGAATTCATTTAGCAATATAAACTCTACCTCATCCTGTAATCAAAATTTATGGGACACCTCAATCTAGAGTGAGACATCTCCCAAGAACTAGCTCCATTATATATCATTTAATCCATTTAATGGTTCAACTAAATTGTATGAAGAGATTATATCAAGTAAAATTGAGGCAAAATATTTAATAACATAATAAAAATGAGTTTTATTTTAGTTTTGTGGTGGTATATCGCCAGACCCATGAACTTTTACTCTTTCTCCCCAAAATCATAATCCAATATATGAAATTAAGTGAAGAATAAATGAAATTTCCACTTACCTTTCCCATGAAAAGCCTCTTGTTATCCCCTATTTTTTAAAGTAATAGGTCATTCTATAATGAGAAAGAATGAAAATAAATTAAAATAATGAGGATGAGAAAATAAGAAGAAGAAAAACAAATAAAGGAGATCAAAAAAATAGAACAACAAGATGAAGAAAACAATAAAATAATGAGAATAAGATGAAAAAGAATAATAATGGTGAACAATTGATAAATATTCTCAAGTGAGATGATCCTAGTTAGCCTCTTGGTTTCATTAGGAAAATAAATTTCTTTTTTAATGCCCTATGATAGTCATCGTCAAAACTAGAATCGTTTTTGGGGACCCAATCAGGAGTTCATTTTCATTTTCTATTTTCACTATATATGGTTTTAAATTTATTTTTTAAAAAACATAAAAAATTATTTTCCCATGATTTATTCACATGATTATCATTCTACATGGATATATTGCTCACAAGTCCAATTTCAAGAACCAAAAGTTGATAAAAGTGAACTAAAAAAGATAAGTGATTCACAATATGAATTTTTAAGAAAAATGGGATGGATAAATACATATTTCCAAGAATCATATGAGCAAGAACCTGAGCTACATGTAGGATATCAACAAAATTTTAATGAATTCTAGAATGAGTGTAATGAACAAATTTATCTCTCCCAACAAGAAGGTCCAATACTATTTAAGTAATTACCACATGTTTTACCCAATTTTACTGAAGATATTAAAGAGGTTGAGACCTAACAAGAGGAACATCAACATCCCAAACATCTCAATGATCAAATTGAGGAGTACCATAAAGTGATATATATTGAAGATGATGATTCACATGTTTCTAATAATATTGGAAAAGACTCAAATCAATTTGGGAATGACTGGGTAGAAGATAAAATGAAATGAGATCTTACCATCTATTAGATTGAAGAAGCAGCTACTGACTTCCTTTTGTCTTCCATGGAAGAGTAAGAAACAACCCAGGTGGTGTAATTAAAAGAACGAATAGAGGATCCTAACATCCTACCTCTATAAACTAATACTAAACTCCTAGAGTAACGTTCCACTGAAGAATAGATTCAATTTAAACCACCTATTGGAGATAATACATTCTTGAACTCAAACTCATTCAATTTCAATGAAACATAATTGAGTATAACCCCTTATTATTATGATTCTATATAATAAAATGAATCTAATTTTTCCTAGGAGGACTATGGGGAAAATTAAAATGGACTTACTAAGGAACACATGTGGCTCCCCGAATATAAAGGAATTATGTTTAAGGAGTCCCACGAAGTAGTCCATGTAGCTGATCTAGTGGAAATCAAGATAGAGGCTTCTCACACTTGAAGCGGGAATTATGATTGAAATTCTTCATATTAAAATTATATCAAATTAAAATTACATAATAACCCTATATTTTAAATTACAATTAATTCATCCAACATTAATCCAGTATTATATTATCAACATAAGGTTTCCCAAGTATCAACCAGGAAGGAGGATTATATATAAATCATCATACTCCTACCATATAATAAATTCCATATCATGAAGGGGGGATCTGTTATACTCTATCCGTGATCATTCCTCACCAACAAGAAAGATGTTCAAGCTGTAAAAAACCACATGTGGTGGTTCAAATCCAAGAAGATCTACCCACAATCATACTTTGGATAACAGCTGGTACTGCCCTCTAGATGTAGTAAAAATTTAGGGCCCACTTTGGGGATTTTACCAAGACTTATAATTTTACTCATTTTCATGGAAATTATATTTTTGTTTTATTATTAGGATTAATTGATCATGCATCCCACTCCCTCTATTCTTTTAGATTAAATTTAATGATACCTATTCTTAATTTATTTATTTAATTTTATAGGACCATGAAGGAACAAGGCATCCCCAAAAAGTTAAAGAGAAAATAGGAATAAGCTTCATGTGAAAGTGAGTTCACATTTAATTTTTATCATTTAAACTCTCTAAATTTTTGTGCAACAACTTTTTTTGAGATTTAAACTATAAAATTACATTCCCAAGCATGGATTTATGCTTTACTTGACTTATAAAGGAGACATGAGTTTTTTAGGTATCCAATGAATCCATGCTTTAGATTTTAAAGGTAACTTTATTGAATGATTAAAATATATAATTGGATTATCAAAGTTAATTATGGATATTAAAATGAGTATTACTGATTTGTAGGTATTAGTTGATTCATATAAATGAAATTTCCCAGAAAACATTTTAGGATTTAAATTTCTAAAATTATAGTTAATTGATTTCTTATTATTTATCATTCCTTGAGTGATTGTCCAATATCATTTTGTCATTCTTGAGAGCATTTATAGACCAGTTACTTATTATTTATTCTTGAGAATATTTCTTAATTGATCTTGTGACATTCCACCTGTTATAACATGAATTTGGAGTTTTCAAATCAATAACAATATAAAAACACATTTAAAATGATTGAGGTGTCTTTTGAAAATTCTTTATCCTTAAAAATAACATTTACATAAATCCTTTTTTAGAGCATAGAATACATGATTGACCTCATTTGGGATGATCAATGTCTCAATCTATTTGTATGATTTCCAAACCACCTCCTAGTATTTTGCATGATATTTTAAATTTGATGTGTTGGGGTGAATCAAGTTATGGTTTAAGGGATTAAATTCATTATATGGAAGAATTTTAGGGGTTCTACACCTAAGGATTAAAAAAAATTGATTCATTTTTTATACTTTATTGTATTCATCTATTAAATAAAAAAATATAAGATAACAAGAAGAACCAAAAAATGAAAATACTGTCTTGTGATTTGGGAATACCAAAAATCATCATTTCTAGACGGATGATTTTTATCATATATGTTTATGTGACAGATGTGAGGTTTTTTTATTCATAAAATTTCAGAAAAATAATAAAATATTTCAAAAAAATAAAGAGGGTTCACAACTCATTCATTATGATAAATGTTTTATCATGACCATATTTTGATTTTGGGTAAAGTGGGAGTTGTCAAAACATTAAGGGGAGAATGTCATTACAATTTTACTTTTTATATCATGATTTATTCCTTAATATATAAACCTTATCCTTGAGACTTAATTTGTAAAACATCAATTACTACCAAACTTAAGCCTCATAGTTATTTTAATCATTAACTAATGTTTTCGAGATGTCATATCTCTTTTGTAATTAAAAATTAGAGAAAATGGTTACTTTATAAGCCTATGGATAAGGAGAATATTCCCATGATATAAGCATACCTATACTTTAATTTCATTATGATTGATGAGGTAAAATAATCTATTGTGAGTTAGATCATGTATGGCATGTTTAATAATAATCAATCAAGGAACAAAAATGAATTATTTGATAAGTTGCGTCATTTTTTAAAGGGAAAAGTAAAATTAATGAATTTATATTTTTTTTGAAAATTTAAAATTTATATTTATATTTTATGTGGATTTTTTAAAATTTGATTTGACATTTAAACTTGTTTAATTTTATTTCTTTGAAATTTGAATATTGATAACATTGGTTCCCTGTAAATTCATTTTTTAGATTTTATTTTTGTGTAAAATCATGGTTTAAGTGTGAATGAATTTATAAGGATAATAAATTCATAAATTTTCATATTTATTTCAATTATTTAATCCCTCTTAATTTATCAATTTGAGATAATTTTCATCATTTTTTTATTTTTGGTGTGTCTTAGGATAAAATGTGAATATTACTTAATTCATGAATTTTAAAATATTTTTACCTCTAATATTTTTAAAACATAACCTTTAAGATATTTATCTAATTGGATTAATTCTTTTTTAGTATTACTTTATCTGTAGGAATAAACATCTTCTCCTAAACTAGGATCTGATTCGAACATCCTTAGGCTCAAAAAAATCGATCATGTTAAAATATTATTCTGGTCGATCGAGTGGACCCTGCCTTAGTAAATGAGGAATAACATGGGATAAACACCAAATATTGATGTTATTATTGTTTTAATTGAACGATAATTTGAATTAATGTTATACCATTAAAGATCATGGTGATATAATCTATTTAATGTGGCCATTGGATGATATAAATCAGAGGAAGTCTTAAGGAATTCCCCAGTATGAAAAAGTGTGGCTCATTAATTATTTCATAACTAATATTATACATTCCCAAATACTTTTATATTTTGAGGTCCAACAAGAAATTAAATTTTAATAATCTTATAAGAATAACCCTTGATGAGATTCATCAATATGGTGGGCATAATATGATCCAAATTTTGGATGATAGATTGTGGTGGGAAATCTACTACACCCATATATTTTCTTCTTCTATTTTTATTTTAGTTATTTTTTTACATTAACTTAATTTTAAATGTAATTTTAATTTATTTTATTTTAAATAAAATCTAATTCGGGCATGTTATTTATTTTTGGGGTCTTTTTCCACACACCCTTATTATTCTTATCCATCTTATTCTCCTTCCGTTCTTCTTTTGTAATACTTAGTATTCTATTTTTATTCTGTGATTTCATGAGTGTACTTTTCTTATTATTCTCTTCTCATCATTATTATTTTCATTTATTTTATTTTATTGTCTTTCTTTCTCATTCCATCATGACCAATTACCCTAAAAATGAGGGGTTAAACCAAGGCTTGTCCTAGGGGAGTAAGTGGAAATTTCATTTATTCTACACTTAAATTCATATGTTCAATTATGTTTGTGATGATCAAGAGTACAATTTATTGGGTTTGAATATATTCCACCACAAAACTAAAAAAAAACTCATTTCTATTCATTTATTAAATCATTTCCCTCCATTTTAATTTATACAATATGTTCTTATAATGGAGTTGACCCATTAAGTGGATGAAATAGAATATGATAGAGCCTGGTCTTGCAAGATGTCATACTATCGATTGAGGTATTCCATAAACTTTTATTACAAGAGGATGTGGAATTTATATTAATAAATTGAATCAATATTTCACACCATGAATTAAAATAATAGTAATTCATGCATGAGATTCCATAATTGAATAATCAATCTTAATCGAAACACCATCAAGGACAATGATGTAACCCATAAACCAAACCAAAAAAGTCCACACAATTTCTACTTAATTTCATTCTCTTAGCATTTAATGTTAGTTTAAGTTTATAATTTTTCATATTTAATGTCTTTTAAATTCCATTATTTTCATAAAACATAAAAATTTAGTTTAGGTTATATAGAATAATTAGGTTAACAACTGATAATACTTCTTAAGTGAGATGACTCGGGTCATCCTTTATGCTACATTAGAAAAATGAATTTGTTTTTTCTATGCCCTACAATAAGCATGCATCACAGTTCACTATCTGATAAATTCCTGGTGTATGGAATTTTTTAAGGATCCCTAAATTTCATTTATGATTCAAATTAATTTATTAGGGTAACAATCTATTCTTCCAAGGTTTCTAAATTTTTAATTTTCTCTTTTACACAAGCAATAAGGTCATCAGTCACTTTATTATGTCCTTTAATATTCAGATTTAAATTCATAACTTATTCTAAATTTATTTGATCAACCAACTGATTATCTAACTTATCTTGTAGTTATACAATATCTTCTTATATATGGATCCATATATTCAGAGGTTTCTTTCAACAATCATTTAACATTTCTATTTTCTTTCCTTATAAATTCAGTTCTTTGAGAGATCCCTCAAGTTTTTCCTTGATATCCACTACACATTCTAGTTGATTTTATTACTCCTTTATATGTTATTACATTTCAACTATATACATTATGGAATCTTCAATATCAAAAATAAACTATATTTAAACTTCCTCTAAGTAGTCCCCTTTATCATATTTCTCTTTTATAACAAATATCTTCCTCTAAAATTGATTTCCTAAAGAGTTTATTGATTTGGATCCAACTTTTAAATGGATTATCCTTTGTAGCTACTATATAAAATATTCTTATCTTATATTATCATCAAATTTTCTTAGATACCCATTTGTAATGTGGCCAAATTTTCCACATCAAAGTCATTAAAATAGTGTCTTTCCTATGAACTTTATTTTTCCTCTCTTTGATTTTATGGCCCCAGTGGAAATAAAATTTTCATCCATATCTTCTTTATCTTCACCGCCTATAGCAATGGAATGCTATTTCATTTTTTTGAAGTCCATATCATTATTTTAAGGACTATATTTCGCTTCCATATTTACTCACATTTCATAATAAACCATGATATTTAATATATTATCAAGAAAAAATTTATCCAAATAATTTTATTTGAGTGTGGAAACTTTTATATTATATAGTGGTAGATTTCATTGTAAAATTATATTTAGAATATCGATATGAATAATTTCTTAACTATGTCCCAAAATAAATCTATTTTTTATTTTATTAAAGAAACTTTCATCATTTACAACATGATACATTTTCAAATGATCAAAATTATTCTTCTTCACTTATAGCTTAACTTCCTTCACTTTACATCCATATTCATAAAAGTGGGAAAATTTGTCCCATATTTTCTTTACACTAGTCAAGATCATCACAGTTATAAGTATCTTATACTAAAGGGATCCATTAAGAGAATTTTGGATTTTTGGAATCTTTTTTCTATAATTTTTACATCATCTTCAGTCATAGATCGTCCTTCTTATTAACTAAATTAAATCCCACGAATGATGGTAGAAAAAACATCCAATCCAAGATATTAAAGATACATTTGAATCCTATTTTTCAAAAATGGAAAATTTTTCTCATCGAAGAGTGGAACTCCTTTTAAATTAACTATATTATATATACTTAACTTCAAAGTATATATTAAATATTTGTAACCTCCCTATGATACCACTTATTATCCCTTGGGATGCCCTGGGGGGAGGGTGAACCAGGGTGTTACATTTTTCTATTATTTTGAATGGATATTATCCAAAAATTAGTAGGAACAAATTAATGATTTCAGATTGTACTATATAATCACCAAACACTCAAATGAAAAAATGTAGAATATATTAATTTTTACTTAAATTACCACTCATTTATAGTTTAAGGAGAATGCACCAATGATGCGTTGAATGTACCTAAATCACCTAAACTTCATTATATATCATGGATTAAAAAATTTCTTTCATGGTTAATCTATACCAATCTGACTTCCATTATAATGAATTTAGGGATAGGGAACTTCCTCCCTTATATTACATCCATCAAAACTTCCTTTCTCACTACATTGGATGAATTCGTCCTCAATTTAACAACATGAAGGTCGCATCTATATCATCATGAATATATGATTTTATTTACATAATGGTATCTTGATAATTATGCTTCAATGCACCCTTCAGAATCAATAATATCCTTAGGAAAAAACTGCAAGAGAAATGACTGATGTATACCACCATTCCTAAATGTACCATGAAAAGAACTTCTCACTACGCACTTACCATGTGAGCTATTATCCACCTAATACTTACGATGTTGATATCTCCTTTATGCACTTATTATTCACAAATACTCTACACACTTACTTCCCATGACTCATTCTCAATCTTTCTTCCCATAAATATACCTTGTAAAAATCTCACATTCACAACTTCTCCATACAATGAGTTTGTAGACTCTTTCTTTTAGGACTTATGAAGAATACCATGAATACCACATGACGCCTAAATGGTATCTCCTTCATGTTATTCTTAATCTACAAAATTTATTCTTATCCTTTTTTCCCTTTGTGTTCAAACTCCTTGAACATCCTAGGATGAATTCCCAGCAAGCACAACTCACCATCATAATCTTACTCAGATCACCATGGTTCCAGCTAATACATACATAACAAGACATAAACAAATAATCAAATAATTAAATATAACCAACAAAATTGGAATAATATATTCATGGATGACATAATAATTTAAATAAATAATCACATGGATAAAAATATCATAGTGATGAAATGAAAAATTTTCAAACATTATAACAAAAATGTTAATGCCTTAGTGAGTCATAAAACATTAATGGACAAACATATATCAAATAACCAAGATAGTTTTCCTCATGAGAACTATCGGTTCCTTGCAGGGCTATCTAATTCTGATCCCAACCCATCACTTATTAAGTCTGATTCATTCATCATATAAATGGATAAAAAATATAATATATTATGTTTTCTATTAAAACTATTACATAAACATGCGTAAATAATCAATAAATATCTATATTGAAATACTAGGAATAAATATTTTCAATATTTCTCTAGTAAAAAAATTGGTATAACTCTCTACCTTTTCAAAAAATTTATTATTATAAATTTCAAGGAAAGTACCCTTCTTTCTAAATTATGAAATATAGGGTGTTCACACTATATAGAGTAAAAGTTATATGGTCATTCTAAAAGAAACTTTCAAAAATATATCAAATATTTCTATGAGGTACATAATATGTATGTCGAATAAAAAACATAAAGCTAAGAGATATATAGTGAGTGATGAGGTACATAATTACAAGAAATAAAAAAGGGGTGGTACCCCTTCAATCAATACGACATGTAACTAGTCAAGGATACCTTGAAATATAGGAAAATAGTTAGTAATCCTTCAATATTTTTTTAATAAGATATAAAATAAAATATAGATAATAGAAAAACAAAATATGAAATGAAATATTATTTTTAAGAGAATCCCTTAATTTGAGATAGTAATAACTTATGAACTGGGATCGGTTAGAGGGATTGAGTTATCTTTCATAAATAATATATCAATATTATTAGAATAACATTGAATTGTAATCTTGTTAGAATATAAATATGGATTTCAAAAGATAAAAAAATTCAAAAGAAAGGTATAGGGTTAAAAACCTTTACATCATCATAATAATGTATTGGGAGAAGGTTATAATGATAGGGAATATGTAATATCCCATTGAAAATATATAAAATTTATTATAACACCATTTAATTGTAAATTATTCATTATAGAGAATATTATTTTAAAATATATTATAAAATAAAATTAAATATAAAATGAAAATAAATAATTAGGAATCCTTTTGAAGATTTAATGATTTGTCTAAAACATATTTTAAAGGAAATAAAGAAATATAGTTTTCACCAAAACCATAAAATAATAATTATATTATAAGTATTATAATTAGTTTTATTAAATAATAAAATCATACAATAATAATTATAGGAGGAAAATAATGAATAAGAAAAATGGAGAATATTCCCTTATATACCTTAAAGGGTTTAACCATAAAATAAATTATTGTAAAGAAAAATAGAAAGACTAATAAATACCCTTAAAAATTAAAGTCAATAGGAATTAAAGGGAATTAATAATGGGTATATATATATATATAATATAGAATAATCATTGGTAGAAATGATATAAATAGTGATCATAAATCGAAAGGAGAGAAAGTGGAAAGAGTCCCCTTAATTCGGTGTAATAATATTTTTTCTAAAGGGTATAATGATGTGGATTGAGAAATAAATTATTAATAATATGTAGAAAGGATGATAATACCAAGAAATTATCATAATGTACATATGTGAATAGTAATTTAAAAATATATTATTATAAATTGATTGCCATTGAAAAGAGAGAAGAATTAAAAACCATTTTCTTGAGTCCCCAGTCACTAGGAAGCTCCTCTAACCTCCTGAATAATTGAATTTCATATGTTTATTTAATAGTTAAAAACTCTATTAATTTTATTTTCATATATTATAACCCATTTATTATAATATTTTATTCCTTTATTATATAAATTTTTTTATTTTGTACAATTCTAATTGTTCGGTCCAAACTTCCAATATCGCTTCGATGTAATAGTAACGGTTGTTGAAATTTTTTAAATAATTCCAAAATTTATAAAATTTTATTGAAATGGAGTTAATTTACTTAAAATTTTAAAAAACTTCTAAATATCTAGAATATTTATTATATATTCATGATTCATTAAGTATAAATGTTATCATATGATGGTATGATCATTTAAGCAGTTTTACCGAACATGATGGACTTAATATGTTTTATTTATTTTTATAATTATTTGAAGATTATGTAATATTAATCAAAATATAATATCATTATTATAATATTATATATCTATAAATTTATATAATATAACGATCCACAAAGGGAGTGATAGTTTCTTAAAAATGAAATATTAATAGTCGATTGTACTTATCCTGATAGTTTATTTGCAAAATTGTTAATGCAATATTCATTTTAATATTATTGAATATTATAAATTGTTTAATTTATTAATTAATACCATAATTATATATAAATAAAACAATGAATCCATCCATACAGAAAGTGATGAAAAATAAAATACATTAACCATAGAGATGGTGAACTGGTCGTAATATGAATGATGTTTTTATTTTAGAATAAATGAGAGTGAGTAAGATAATATATATTCCAATACTATAATAACATTTTATTATACTTACGTTGTTTGTTATAATTCCTATATATTTTAGTATTAATTTTTCATTAAATAAATACTGTGTTGATTAGTTATCTTGAAACACAACACCAAACCAAAATGAACCATGATATATTTTATTAAGAGAAAATTATTAAAAGTAAATATTACTATTAGAATGTAGCTGGTATGTTGGATAGTATAAATAGAGGTAAACCCCCTATGAAATATATATATATATATATATATATATTATATTTATAATACTAATTAATTGATAAAATTAAATTGTTGTGGCTAAAAAATTAATAAAATAATTTTATGCATAAAGATATATTTTACTAAAAAAATTAATTTTTTATGTAACAAAATTTATTGTATTTTGGTTAAATGAGGTTTTTAATTAAATATATTGATATTTTATAAAATAAAATAAGTTAAAATAAATATTAATATTATTAAAATCAAATTTAAAATTAATTTAAAATTAAAATATGCATTTTTCCTAAAAACATATATGCATCATGTCTGCTTATATTAAAATTAATTTTTATCACATCTAGAAATTAAATATGATAAAATTATTTTCATATTTAGAATCAGCATGTTCAAATTCTTAATAATGAAAATCATATTTTTTTTCATAAAAATACATTAATGTGGCTAAAATTAGTTACCACAATAATTGAAAAAATGGTTATTTTAAAAATAAATGTTTTTCAAGTCTATGTATAGCAAAACATTTTTTTAAATGTTATATGTTTTAATTTAAAAGTTAGTTTTCTTATATTTATAAACTGAATTATATTAAATTGAGTCTAAATTAAGAATCATCTCACCAAAATTTGTTAATATTCTTCATCTTATACTTTTAGTAAAAAAAATTAAGTACCACTGTTAATCATTAATCAAGATTAATAAGGGTAACAACGAGTAACATGAAGTTCATCAAATTTTACTTAACTAACACGATAGAAAAGTATACTAGAATAAATTCATTTGGTTTAAAATTAATAACAACATATCTCTCCAATATTTACATAACTAACTCACCCAACTTCTTTGTGATTTCATCTTTACTCCATAACTACCATTCAATTCCGTGGAAAATACCTTTTCCAGCAATAAAATATTCTCACTTCCATCTACTTCAACCCACATACCACATTAAAAAAATATCATAAATCCATACCCATTTTAACCCTACTAGATTACTTTTCTATATTCATAATCCCCTAGTCACAATAAGTTTTCCTAAGTTCAATATTTCTAATAGGTCCTCCTAGAGAAGGTTCAAGCTCTCAACAAGAAAATTAACCACTACCTACCCATTTTCTTCACTATATTTCAATTCCAAAACTATATTATCAATTATAAAATAATGAAATAGTTATTATTAATATGCTTAAATTTTTTATGATTATGGAATAATAATTATATACTTGTATCCTTTATAAGAATGAAAACGGCATACATGAGTACAGGGAGACTATGGCCTCCATGAATGACATGTTATATTTTTCATATTTTCCTTATGTAAATGGTTAAAATGTGTATTTAAGGAATAAATATAGTATTTATAAAATTATTAGGATTCTAAAAATATAAATCAATTTCTACATTCTTTCCGTTCTATGGAAAAAACATTGTATGTGTGTACGCGGAGACTACCATCACCAAAGAGAGAAGCCTTGCATTTTTCATCAGCACCCTGCATGAATGGATTTAAAATATTAGTGATGAATAAATATCATATTGTGGATAAAAATATTTAATAAATATTATTCTAAAATTATGACAAAATAATTATTTATCATTATAAAATAGTCAATTAATATCGTTAAATTACCTAAAATAAGCCTGTCATGAATTCTTTTCTTGTCAACTATGCCCACAATTTTTATAAAATGATTATGGAGATGTATAAAACGTTAAAATTAAATTATTTCCATACCTATTTTAATTTATTAATAACTAATTTATCAAATAATGGGTTTTGAACATACCATTACAAAATATATATGCAATACAATCAAAATTACTAATATCATATGCCGAAAATAATCATTAAATAACCAATACATGTGAAGTGGATGATTATAATCAAATAATATAAAACGATATATGTATATATATATGAATAATATTTTAAAATAATTTATTAATATTTTTATGATTATTTTAAATTATGTTCAATATATTTCATAAAATTAAGGAGAAAAAGGTCCAGGTTTATTTCTAATACAATTTTTAAATCTATATTGTTATGAATAAATTTTCATCATGGGAAAAATTAAGTGAAATTATATCTAAAACTCCAAATATTTTATCATCCTCTAATTTTTTTGAGGTTTTACATTTTATATCTTAATTTAATATTACTTGATAAATAATTTACCATATGTGATTCTTATAAGTGTAACTGAACCCACCCCATATATTAATTCAGGAATCATTATCCCTTATGCCCATGTTCATTAGATGATTTTATATATATCCTTATCCATGCTTTAATAATTGATTTCAGATTATTTTATAAAAAAATTAACTTCTATAAAAAAAAATTTAAATAATGTATTTACTTTTACCACACATGTCATTTTGAAAAATTATCCCTTTTTAAACATTTTCTATGTAAACGCATTAAATTGTCTTTCTGATCATTATTCATTAAAACATTAATTTTCATGTTTTAAAATGGTTTTCCAAAATAATATAAATTATTAATGGTTTCTAAAAGAAAAGGATTATTATTTATTATTTCACAAAATAATTTATTCAAATCTAAAAAAAAAATTGTCTCATCTATGTCAACATCCTTTGAATTTCCTTATATTACACTTGGGATATATTCTCAATATATAATCTACTTTTTTTATCTGGATATATAATGAAATTTTTTATGAATGTTTTTATGAAACCTATTTCTTTTATATAGGTTAATTAAGTGACGTTGAAATATGAATGTTTTCATGTTCTTATAGAATTCATGTGTATGGTTTTTATTATGTGGTGGGTGGCCCCAAAATTATATATCCCTCTAATTTATTGAGTAAATCTTGATATCTTAGGAGATAATATTAAGGGTAATTTGGAGTGAACCTAATAAACTATAGGACTTTGTCCACTATGTTTATGGGAATTGAGAGTGAACCAAATCCCATATTGAACTATATATATATAGTGTTTATGGGAATGGTGTGTGAAATAAATATACATTATGGTTATTTAACCACTATGTCAGTCTTTGATGTTATCCATGACTAAGGAATTGGTTTTTTTTCTTATGTCTATGTCATAAATTTATGGTGTCATAGATCATGATTGATTATCAATGATTTTGAACTCTTTTGGATCGTGCATTTTATTATGAAAAAGAGTTTTTTCATGAGTGATTATTTATGATATATTAATTTTTTGGTATGATTATCTATTTAATGGTAATTTTATAAAACCCATATGATTATATTATACTCATGAATGATCTTTTATTTTTATCTTCCGTGTTTACCCTTAAAATGAATCTGAGGCTACACATTCTTATGTTTCCTCTTCCTCAGGTTATGAAAAAATGTATTAATTATAAATAGTCTATAATTGTGATTTGTGAGAAGATATTTTATTGGACATGTTAACTATTGTTCATAAATAAAATGATTATGTATATAGTCTTTAAATACACTAAAAATATATGTTTCTCAAGCATGTATTATTGCGATGTTTTTTTATTATTCGTCTAAAATTGTAAATACACTAACCACAATAACCCATAGCCGGTGTTTAGATTATTATGATGGAATAAGATACAATCGATTACATTCCAAAAGGACAAATATTCTATTACACTTGTTAAAATAGATATGTACTTTATTCTCACGTAACATTTGAAAATGTAAATTACAAAAAAGTGAAATTAAATATCTTGTATCATTGAACTTATTTAAGTATTCATTATTTATACCTTGGGTAAAGAAAAAAAATAATGGTGATCTTAAAATATCAATAAGGGTTTCATATAGTATAATATTTCATGAATGAATAAGTTATAATCAATATGGAAAGTTAAATGAATTTAAACATATAAAAATTAATCAACAACTTGAGCATGAAAGATAATGTGGAAAAAATAAATGATAATCAAACATTGTCATATAAATAATCTCACAATCATGAATATAACACATTGATAAAAGCAATGAAGTAATTTTAGGGATAATAATAACTGAATTCTAAATGGAGGAAATGATTATTATTGAACATCATGACACCAAACATCATGATATCTCTACTGTCAATACCTTGTTCCAAGAAAGTTTAAACTATGGGTAGGTATACGCCATAAACCCATTTAATGATAGCTTACTAATTTGTATCATGAGGATAGTTTATGCATCGAGGGGTCATATAATATTGGGTCCCACATGTCAGTGCATTTCCAATTTATTCCTCACGTATCGCATAATCAATTTAATTCAAGATTAATATGTCATATAAATATATGTTCATGTTGAATAAATAATAAAAAATATCAATACTTCCATAGTCAATTAAAATAGCCTCCAAATTAAAACACTACATTTATAAATTATATATGTAATAAAAAACAGGAATATTCCTGATAAAGAATATGTATATTTAGAGGAAATTTATTTTCCATTGTCCACAAAAAATTAAATGTTTCAAGGGAATGTTAATGACTACAAAATTAATAAAGAAAGTGAATGTTAATACTATACTTAGAAAAATTGATCATAAACCATTTATAGTAAGAATAATGATGGTATTAACATATATACATTGGAGTATAAGTAAGATTATGTTTTTTTCATTGATGAATATATATACCATAAAAGGAACATTAAAACACTCTTGAGGAAAATACACTTTCACATTGAAAATATCATTTAAAAAAAATTCTACAATATTTGAAGAAAGGTTTCTTTGAAATGAACCCTGAAAACATTTAAAGAAATATTTAAATAAAGGATTTTTCTTGATGTAGGTAATATTATTTTCATTTTGAGTACGTTAAAAAAAATATCCTTTCATATTTTCAATAAAAAGCCATAAATTTCTTTATTCAGAAAAACGAAAAAAATATTCCTTTTAAACCATATTTTAAAAAACCAAACATGATTAAAAATTAATTTAATAAATAATAGTATAATATTAAAAAAATATTCAAAACATTGTTTTAAAAATTGATATGGATGAAATAGTATTTTTCACTGAAAAGATACATAAGGTTTGTTTTTCTAAAAAAACATCTCAATAATTATATTTTCCAAGAGAGGAATAAGGTACTACTACTTGAAAAAATCATGAATAACCAAAGGAGAATAAAATAAAAGGGTTTTTTAGGTAATAATAATATAATTTCCTTCAATGGAAATTTAATAATAAATAATCCCAATTATAATGAGATTAAAGAGTAAACCCTTACAGCATTGGTAATTTTTGAATCATAACACCCAAAAAATTAATAAAGTTAAATGAAACAATAAATTCCATGAATATTAAAAAATTAATGATATAAAATTTAAAATTTTTAGTGTATACGCATCAACAAAATAAGTAGGTTCATATTACAAAATATTATCAATATAATTGAAATTGAGATGAAAACTCTTATAAGACCATGCCATTGAAGTTTGGATTAATCAATGAGTTTAACATATATAAAAAATTAAAATAAAAATACATAAAGTGGAAATAAAACATAAAATAATAAAAATACATTACACACATAATATTATAATATCAAACACAATAAATATGTAAAATTCCCCCAATGAACATAAAATTGGTTATAAAATTCATTACCACTTGGTAAATTTCAAGTCAAATCCCATTGGATGAAATAATTAAAATTGAAACTGAAAATACCGTTATGTATTACTAATTTATGATATTAAATATAATATTTTCATTATGTATTCCATATAAAATAAAATATGTTCATAACTTTCAAATATGCCTTAATGAAAGGAAATGGAAATATAATCTCTTAACACCCATTTCTATTTTGTTAATCATGGTTTAACCACATTTGTGATGGTTTCAAACATTTTTTTAATTTATAATAGAACCATATTCACATTTATAATATCATATATGATCTTATTATGAAATATTATCACTATTTCATTAATAACATTTCATTATTACCATTGTTTCGGGTGTTAACTGCTTCGTTTTCTCATGCATGTTTTGTCATTGAAACACTGGTTCTTGTGAATAGGATATATATCAATCATATGCAGAATTATAATAATCTTATAGATATAAAATATATTTATTATATACCTTTTTATAATAATTATTTAATTTTTTACATGGAAAATTAATCGCATCTCTTAATGGGGATGGTATATCGTACGTACGCACGTGTAACAATATAATTTCATTAATGGTTTAATGGGTAAGTAATAGGATGATATACTAATTTTATAGAATTAATATCATTCCAAATTTGTCATATATATTCATTATTTCAATAATTATTACTATCCATGTGAGTTTGTGATGGAAAACAAATTATATCGGTTCATGAGGCAGAATTCTTCCGTACACATGAGTGATGGATTTGTTTCTTATTTGATGTAAAAAAGGGGTGGATAAATTTTATTACATCAATATATTAAAATAAAATTATATGTGATATGTTGATTTTATTATATTATAATTTTTAATAGATAAATAAATTTTATAAAAAAATAAGTAAAAAAATAGCTTAGTGAAGGAAATTACCATCACATAGAAAAACCTCATTTGTATCTCATATTAAGGATGCTAAAATTGGTATTTTGGGGAGACTAGTGACTATAGAATGTGTATTAATATTTTTTGGAGATATTTTGGTAGTTTTTAATTGTGATAAATGGATTTAGAGGTGTGAATAAGTGATAGGATGGGTTTTCTTTTATAACTATGGAGGAATTTCATTTTTGTAAATACCCAAAACTATTTAATAATTGGAAGTCACTCTCCACCCAAATTCATGAAAGGATAATAAATTATGTATTTCATGGAGGTTAAGGTTAATAAACACTGCCAAAACAAAAACAATATTTTTAAAACATTTTATTCCCTTTTATCCAATGTTAATAATTTTTATTGAATAAAGGGGGGTACCTGAAAAGGTCACAGGGGCCTAAAATAATGCAGTCCCGGAGAATCAGCTCTCGTAAGATTAGAAAACTTATGTGGTAAGGATATTGGGGTATTAAATATGGTACATTAGTTATCATGGTTGTACCAAGAGTCTAAAAATTTCAATACCATATTCTCTTCCCTCCATGTGTGAGTAATATCATTACCATTAGAGATAATACTTCTACATTTGTGAAGAAGATAAGTGATAGACCAAGTAATTTAAATAGTCTTAGTAATGGATCTATAAAGAATAGAAGAATCTATTTCCACCTCATCTTGCAAGATACCATGGGAGAGACACAATTTCATCCCCCTTAGCATGGCTGAATCTTTTGCTATGAGAGAATCACTACAACAAAAAGAAGCACTAAAAGAAAAAATGATAGATTGTATTAGATGTGAACAACTCCTCCACCACTAATGTCACTATTTTTTCCTGAATCATAAATATTAATTTTTAGAAAATTAAAAGGAGGAGTCTCTTATACTTAATTAAAAATTGGGAGATATATATGAACCGCGATTTCAAAAACCTTACCAGCAATGAGTTGATGGAGAGATGGAGAGGAATCCCAATGTTTAAGTCAAGGTACAAGATCAATGGTCAGGGATCAGGTAAGAACCAAAACTACCATCCTATAACTCTGAAAACCATCTTGATGACCCATTTTTTAGCATATTTCAGATGCTCTTGCATATGGAATCCATAAATAATGACCTTGCTTTATTTTTATGGATATTGTCATGAGTGTTGTGAAACCAATCTTTGAGGAATTTACTGCTGGGAAAATCTTTTCTGAACAATCCAATATAACTATAAATGTTGAGAAACATGAATGTCGGACATTTAGATTCAAATAATATGTTATCAATAGACTCTTACCTAGGTCACCAGTAACAGTTTCATCAGGAGTCTATGAAAACACCCCTATGTATCACTCTCTCATCAGTAGGAAGAGCCCGGTTGTTTATATTCCATAATTGGAAGCTGAGATTAGAGGGTATTTAATTTCACAATAGAACTTATCCTGAGGTATCGTTCTTTTAATCCCCCTGAAGATCCCGATGGTAGTTTTTCACTAAGAATATCCCAGATGATGAGACAGTAAAAACAAGACTTTTGGGGTCCAAAATGATTGAAATTCTGTTATAAACTTCCTATTGTTGTTAGTTGAAAGTTTCATGAATAAATCAAGGTATCTACTTGCCTACTCAAAGTAAAACTCAATCACCAGACACCCTATGAAATCTAGAACATTCCCCACCTATTAGGACTCCCTGTAATTTATTGACCAACACCCAATGATTCATCATGATGGGTTGTGTAGGGACGGTAAATGGCTCTTGATTGAGTCTTATATCATGTATATACTACCCCAATCCACCAAGACCCTACCCACACATATTAAAAATTAGCATTTCCAAAAATAACGTTCCTTACTAGAAATCCTCTCTTGAAGATAGTTCATGGAATCGGTGAAACGTTTATGACTAATTCCTTTGATCCCCACTTCCTGAGCCATCCTATTCCATAATTCCCAATGAGGACAAACTTTGTCATGTGCATCCCAAATAAAGGTAGAAAGAATATTTTCAATTTTGTGGATAACAACTTTAGGATAAATGAGTGATAAAAATACATGCATGGTAATAGTGGAAAGCACCTTATTAACCACAGTGATTCATCCACTTACTGATAGAAATCAATTATTTCAGTTATGAATATGGTTGGAAATTTTATCAACAAGATAATCAAAATGGTGAATCTGAACTCTACCTGGGGATATCTGGGCTACAAGAAATTCCATTTAGAAGGATATTTTCTGTATTCTCAAACTATCGAAAAAAATATTTCCCATTTCATTAGGAAATGAGTTTGGAAGATAAACATTTCACTTGTCTAGTTGATGGATTGACAACTCCATTTATAATAAACAATAAGGATACAGTCGAGATCTTGGATAGAACTATGACTTAAATTAAGGAAGAGAATATGATCATCTGCAAAAAAAAGATGGTAGGGTCCTTCTATGTTACTCTTTCACCAGAACAAACTCATGTGGAACTCAAAAATTCATTTGTTTAAGTATCTATGGAACGAATATTGAACCAATGTGAAGACACTGGTGAAAAGGGGATCTCATGGTCTTAATCCCCTATGTTCCTTGAAGAAAACATGGTTTATACCAATTAAAGTAATAGAGAACAGTGGGTAACTAATTCACCTTAAAGGAGTTAAATAACCTATTATGATAACCTCATACTCCGCATAACGTTTAGGATGAAACTTCATTCAATTATGTCATAAGATTATTCCATATCAAGCTTGATAGAAATGTTAGACACTGGGACCTTTTTATTAATGTCACTAATCACCTCATGTGTAATGGAAATGGTGACTTGGACATATCTACCCTCGATGATGTCATGTTGTTCCTCTGAGATCCATTTTTGAAGATGTATAGAGAGTCTTTTATTGATGACCATTGTAAGAAATTTATATGGAATGTTTCACATACTAATTAGAAGATGTTATTGTTTAGATGAAGGATTTTTTACCTCTAAATGAGGATTAGGGTGGTGGAACATGCCAATTTAGGCTATCTCCTACCATGGAAAAAGTCCCAGATGATCTCCACAATCTTATTTTTGTTGATTTCCTATGACTTTGTGTAGAAAAATCCAAGGAAATCTTCCAGACCTGGAGCACTTCCACCCTTAAGTGAGGAAACCACTTCCCATACCTCCCTCTCAACCAGAATTCCCTCAAAAAGAAAATTAATATCTTGGGTTACACAATGGGGTGTGATATCAAAAATCATCGATGACCTATAGGATAATCATCCTAAATTAAAGGGTTGATATGCAAAACCTTATTTTATACTTAATCATAACAATTAATTTTCAACATTTTTACTATTAATTATGACCAAAGATTAAGTTGACCTTATTACATAATATTAATTGCATTGATTAAAAATATGGAATCCATTTTTTTGAAATTTAATTAATTTAATTGGAATACTTTTATTTAAAAACATAAAAACAAATTGGGTTGAAAATTGTGTTTCAAGAAATGAATTGTTAAAGCATAAGATGATCTAACATTAACAATATACATAGTAAAAAAATTTATGGATTTAAATTCATATATTTATATATATAATATATACATTCAATTTAAATATTTCGTTGTCAGTGTTTATTTTAATTAATTAAAATGGAGGAACATTATTCACTTAAAAATAGTTTTATGAAAAATGCATTTGTAAGCCTAAATATAAACATATACCAAAATAAGGTATGAATATTATTAAAATATAATTAATTATTTTAAATATAAATAAATATTATTTGTGTTTATTTGAAATAAAATTCATATAATAATGGAACTTTTAAAGTACTTGATTTATTAGAGAGAAATAAATGTTTTAAAAAACCTATATTTTTCACTATTCACTGAAAAAATCTATTTTTCATGATAAAATCATGAAATTTCTACCTAATATAATTTTTATATAAAATATAAAAATTATTTTATGTTTATAAAATACATTTCTAAAAGTGTTATGAATTAATTTTAATTCTCAAACATAAATTCAAATAAAACCATTAATGATGAAAATGTATTTTTATTTCATAAAATTATTTTATTAAGAATTAATTACTTATTTGTAAATAAATTAAATAAAACCATTATAAATATTTACGTCATCTGATAAAATGTTTTTATTCTCCCCAACATAATGTATAGGTTACTACAGTTACATCAAATAATAATTTTATAATATTATATCGCATTTCATTTAAAACACAATATTTCTTATTGAATTCACTATAAATCACAATGTCATTATTTTAAAATATTGGGGGTGTTATATTGTCCCTACCTTTAATAAATTTAATACTCAAAATTTTAACTTGCACTCATAAATCAAGGGTTGGATGTTTGGAAATTCCTTTGTGAAAAACCCACATTTTAAAACGGTTAAAAAGATTCTTCTTAAAAAAGGCAAAGGAAAATATTAAGGTCATTTCGAATAACACACAACTAACTTTTCAAGTAGGATAAAATTGGTGGGAATTGAAATTATAGAGGTGGAGGTTAAAACTAATTCCCAAAGACTAATAGAGAGTAATAGATAACATGTTCTAGAGAAATTTGACCACCAAAAATCCATAAATATTTGATGGGTTAAAAGACCATTTATTCATCAGATATGAATTAAATATGATAAAATTTTGTTTCTAGATATTTTTACTGGAGTTGATAAATTCATTTAACATACAAACTAAGAACACAAGAAAATATACTAACATTATAACTTTCTATTTCATAGGCATAATTTTATCCTTTGGTTGTGCTTTAATTAATTCCAACATCATCTCTTACTACGAAATAAATGGATATCTAATATGAATTCATTATGCCTAAAGAACTAAAACTAACTATTAATGGGTCATATGATGCATAAATGAATAAAACTCTTTTCCTCCTTTCTTTAAATATTTACTAAACCCAAAATTGATAGAACATATTATCCAATATAATACATTAATCTATAAAAACTCAATAGTAACACCCAAATATCAACCAAAATCATTCAATAATTATTTATACATCAAATTATTTAAGTAAAAATAATTTCAAATTAAAAATGAAAACATATAGTCCATTAGAAGGTTCTACACCATTTTCATCCTTCAGATGTGTGTTAAACCCCCTAGTCTTTCCGGATGCGATTGGTTGTCACCTAAAATGCAGGTTATCCTTTTTCTAAAACTATTATTATATAATTACTATAATGTTCTAAAAATATGATGAACAATATCAAAAATAAAAGTAATCATCAAATAACTTGTTAAACCCTAAGACCTTTTATATGACATATTTTTTTACAAAATAAAATAATCTTAATTAACTGTAATTACATTGACATTAAATATCATATTAAAATAATTATATTAATAACCTTAAAATTTTTTCCAAATAAATTAAAACCAATATTTCAAAAATAAACTTCTCATTAACACAGAAGCTATACATGAGGGTTAAATATACCTCAAACATATATTAAAACTCAATAAATTTATCAATGGTACTTCCATCACATAAAACCTCATAAGGGGTATCTATGAATTTAAATTTATAATCAGCCATAGATCTTTTAACCCATGAAGGTGCCTCAAAATATTAAAATATCCTCATCTAAATCTTAAACATAGTGTCTTTGGTGATGTTTTTATTTTTACATCTATCATAATGGTTTGTAAAGAAAAATTGAATTATCCAGATCGTATCCATAGGAAGTTTCAAATAATGTATGTAGAAATCCCCATTGATGTGTACTAGGTGATGATTAAGTTAAATCCCATTTAATTTTTTTAGAGTTATTACCCCTAGTCAAAATTGATCTAAATCCACATCAAATTTTAGTATCCATAATGTGACATAATTTCTTTAAAAAATCACATAATTTCTTCCTTACCAAAAATTAATGATTTTATTCCACAATTTTACATATCCTAAAAGTTTATCATAGGGTTATGTTTCCTAATATATGGTTTCCTAAATATAGTTCCCATGTTTTCTACTAAACATGCAGTAATACCAACTTTAAGGACCTTGAACCCAATAACCTGGAGCTGGTGGTTAATTTATTACATTACCATAAGACACTAGTGATCACATTCTAATAGAAAAAATAGTTTAGTAGACTTGGTAAACTAGATATGTACTTGAGTCTGACAATATATTTGAAAAAATAAATTATAAAAAAGTGAAATTAAATATTTTTCATCCATGAACTCATTTAAATATTCCTTCTTCATATCCTTGGGAAAGAAAACAAAATAATGGTGAGCTCAAATTCTTAATAAGGGTTTCATATAGAGGAATATATCACAAATCATTATTATATAATAAATATGGCATGGTAAATAACTAAAAAACCATGCCATTTAATCCATGACATGATCATGAAGATTAATATGGCCAGAATAAATGATAATCAAATAATGATATAGGAATAATCACATAATCATGAAGATAACCCCTGTATTATATTAATGGAGTAATATCATGGAAAATAATAACTTAATTATCAATGGAATAAGTTCTTAATATTGGAAATCATGATCTCAGACATCATGATATCTATACCATTATTTCATTGAACAATGACAGTTTAAACTATGGGTATGTATACCAAAGAAACCCATTTAATGCTATCTTAATAATTTTTATTATGATACATTTCAATGCATCTATGGGAACAAAAATTATAGGGGCCACCCATCATATAATAACAAATTCACTCCTCATACATCTAATTATTTATTAATTCATGAACAATGTACCTTATCAGTAAATGTCCATATTTATTAAAGAATATAGATTATCAATACATCCTCAATCAATTCAAATAGATTCAAAATAAAACACTACATGTGTAAATGATATATGGTTTTATTAATAATAATATCCATGATAAATAATATTGATATTTATAGAAAATGTAATGTTCAGTGATCATAAGAAATTTAATGCTTCAAGGGAAGGTTAATGATTTCAAAATTAATCAAAAATATTGAATCTCAAGTCATTCCTTATTCAAACTGATCATAAACCATCCAGAGAACTGATTATGATTGAATCAACATATCCCTAGTTTATTCTATGTAAAATAAATTTTTTTTCATTGATTAATAGAAATACTATAAAAATACCATTAAAACATTCTTGATGAAAATACACCTTTCACTTTGAAAAGATATTTTAATATTTTGAATTCCATAGACTATTAAGAAAAAAAATTCTTTTAAATGAACCTTGTAAAATATTAAAGTAATATTCAATGAAATGAGTGGTCATTATGATGGAAATATTCTCTTCATGTTGATTATTTTAAAACAAATATTCCCTTCACATTTTCATTAACAATTCAAAAAGTACCTTGTTTGTAAAATGATAAAAAGATTATTTTTATAAAAAAAATTAAAATGTAAAACATGGTTAAAATGGCTTTAAAAAAATGTAGTATAATATTAAAAACATTTTTTAAAACATTATTAGAAAACATAGATTTTGAAGAAAAATAATTTTTGACTGAAAAGTGAAACAAGTTAGCCTTTATTAAAAACATTTTATCAATAATTTTATATTACAAATATTGGAAAATTGTAAAATTACATAAAAAAGAATAACTATATTATTATAAAACTAAAGGTTTTTATTATAAAGTTATCAAACAATTTCCTTCAAAGTAAATTCAAGCATAAAAAATCCTGAATAAAATGAGATTGAAACATAAACCATTATCATATTTGTAAATTTTTAATCATAACCTAAATAAATAAATTCAAATGAAACATTAAATAACATTAATATAAAAATATTCATGGCATAATATATCAATTTTTGATTTTATACACCTTATTAAAATGAGTACGTTCTTATTACCATATATTTCTTGATGGGGTGGAAATTGAGATGTAATTCTCTTATAATGACCATACTGTTGAAGTGAAGATTAATAAATTATTTGATTTTATGTATCAAATATTAATCTATATAAAACAAGTGGAAATATAAAATCAAAAAAAATCAAAATACATTACAGACACAATCTTATAATATCAAATAGAATGAAGAAGTAAAATAACCTAATGAAAATAAATTGAGTTATGAAATTCCTTTCCAATTGGAAACTTTCATGTCATGTCATATCATATTAAATAATTTATATTTAAACTTAAAATACCATAAATTATGAATACTTGTTGATATTACATGTAAATGGGAAATTATATAAATGATAGAGAATAAATTAGGTGTATCACATGAAAATATGCCTCAATAAAAGAAAACTAAGACAGAATCCCTTACCTCACATTTTCCTTTAGTTAATCATGATTTAACCTCATGTAAAATTATTTTCGACATGTTATTAACTTATACCAGAACATAGTAATATTTACAATATCGTATATTAGCTCTTTATAACATTATATCACTTATTCATTAATAATATTTCATTATTTCCATTATTTTGGGTGATAACTGCTTCGTTTTCTCCTACATGTTTTTTCATGGAAGATCTAGTTCTTATGAATAGGAAATAGATCCATAATATCCATGTAACGACCCATCCCCCATTAACACTCGATACTTTTATGAGAAATATTTTTTTTATGTTATATAAATCATCAAAGGAATCATTCACTACACACATCACTTGATTGGCTTTCTTTACACGCAATCACGACCTTCCTCGATAGCTTGCGTCGTACGCAAAACCGAGTTTCACTAAACAACAATATGCTATTAAAATATTATTAAAACTAACCGTTATGAATATTAATAACCACTTTTTGAAATTTTATAAATTTTATTTTTCAAAATTTACTTCATTTTGGATTCAGAATATCGAAATTATCCTAGGGTAAAATTTCTGTATTTTTCTGAAAACTTTCAACTTTTGATGAATTCTGAAACCACTAAGTGGTAGTTAAAAAACTAAATTTTTCATAAAAATGAATTTTACCACTTCTGTGAGTGGAATCTCAAAATTCCGAGATACACGGTTGATGTCAGTAAGTAAAATGTGGTTCAATGAGATGAGAATAATTTTTTTGAATAGTAACTTTTTACTTTTATTTACCACGGTTAAAAGTAAATAGGGTAATTAAGGGTAAAAATGATATTATTATTACCCTAAAACATGTACTAATTCTATTGGATAAGTGTAATTCTACCACAGACAACCTTAGGAATACAATATGACCATTTAGGCACAGTTGGATTAGATTAGGACATGTATTATTAATTTATTTAAAGAAGGGTTAAAATAGTTAAAATCAAAGTTTAATATGTATATCATTTTTAATATAGGGTAAAACATAAGATAAATTCGACTATAAATATTCATTAGAAAGATAAAACGATTTCCTACATAATGATATTTTATTTGAAATTTTTAGACATTAAATAAGTTAATTTATATATGACACAAAGATGATGCAGTAATTATATGATTAATGAAATATTGACATAATTGATGTTATAAATACCCAAATAAATATAATTTGAAACTTTTTCTGAATTAAACTAATTTTATAGGTTAATATGACATTTTAGTATTGATTTAATTAACTTTTTTCGAACTAATCATTCTGTTATGAGTTTCCCAAAAATTAATTACTAAATAGTGTCAAAATTGACATAAAATAGTTTTTAAAATAAATATTATATTATTAATGTTATTTTATTCCTAAAAATCTAGGGTTCGGCCCAATGACATATATAAGGTTATATATATTAGTAATAGGAATCTTGGTGTTCTTTTGTCTAGTTATAGTAAGTTTATTATCCTTATTGTATAAGAACACAAGAAGACACGATAAAAGTAAAATTATTTTACTTAATGTTAAATCTAAATGATAAGGTTAAAATAGGAACCTAAACTTATCTAAATTATATTGGATGAGAGTATTTTGACCCATACCCACTTTATTTTCAAATAAATCAATTTGGTGCTATTTAAAACCGAATTTGACTTTATAATAAAATAATAGTTTTAGTTATTCCAAAGGTGCCCCTCTCCTCCCTTATAAAAGGGAACCTCCTCCCCCTCTTCCTCACACCACTTTGATCCTTCAGTCTCGGACAATCCCTGCCAATTTCTCCTCTCCACTTCCCTAGAGAAATCCTAGAGGTCATGGTCTTCTTCAAAGACCGATTTTAGTGCCCTAAAAGGAGATCTCAAAGAGGCGCTTCAAAGAAGAGGTAATGTTCGATTACCAATTCTTTCAACTTTATTTCTTCTTCCACTTCTTCTTCTTTAGTTGTTTAATTAGGAAGTAATAACATCAGTATCACTCATATACTGATATGTTATTATATATATTAAACAACACTATTTCACCATCTATGCATCCTACAGAAAACAAAATCACCTCGCGTGCGTACGTACGGAATACCGTCTCCACACCGTGGTGTAATCTATTTTCCACCACCACCTTACTTGGATGGGTATAATGGTGTAAATAATGACTATATATGACTATTATAAAGTGAAATTGATTCTGATATAGTATACATACCCTCAAATACAATTCCACGATTATGGGAATGATATCATCGCTCGTGCGTACGTACGGAATACTGTCTCCACAATGTGATGCGACTCGTTATAAATGATCTTCATTGCATAATGATTATATAAATGAATTGAGTGAATAAATATGATATATATTACACTAATAACATTCTGTAAATGATGTATCTATATCCTAAAAATAAGTATATGAATTTATTCGACAAAACACGCATAAGAACAAAAAGTAATAAACACTCGAATAAAAAAGTAGTAATGAAATATTACTAATAAGAAGCTAAGAATATGACCATATATGATATCATAAAAATATGTATTATTCTGGAATAAGTCAATAACATTATTTAAATCATTATACAGGAGGTTCGGACACTTACGAAGCAAATCAGACCTAAGGTAAGGGAAAATATCACATCTCATTTTTATCCGAGATTGTTTATACTTTGGTATTTACTGGGGTGTATTTTATCATCCACATCCATGTTTTCCAATATGTAATTTTATTTCCATACACCTACAATTTTTTAAATCCAATTTTACCCTTCGGTGAGTTTTTAGTAAAATATATGAAAGGAATATTTTGTCGTTTTTCGTACGAGGTATTTTTTGACTTTTCCGACAAAAGTACGAGAAGAATATTTTTTTAACTTATATGACATGAATGGATTTTTAAAAAATTATTTCCAAGAATCTTCCTTTACAAGTTTTCAAGATTATTTTTAATCAAATTCTTTTATTTTAAAATTGTATGACATGTTAAGAAAGGAAAAGTGTTTTTGAAGTATAAAGGATATTTTCTTCAAGAATGGAGTTCAAGTGTTTTATCAAAATTATTTTCCATCTAAGATAATATAGGGTTCTGTTTCTATCCCTATTATTACATGGATTTGATTATGTTGTGATGGAAATATTTTTATGAATTCCTTTATCTTATATGAATTGTTTTATGATGTCACGATGCTTAAGATTCCCATTTTTATTACATGGTTTATGCTATGATGTATGGTTTATGATTTTGTGGCACACATAAGAATGGTATCATTATGAGATGGGTGGGACCTATATATCCCTCCAATGCATTGGGTAAAGATTTTATATCTCATGAGATATTCATGGCTGGAACGACAGGTTAAACCGGTTCAATGAAATAGGACTGAAACGAGGAGTGAACTCGGTTCAGAAATGGACTTTGTCCACTAAGATAGTCTTGGCAATGAGCCTTGACTAATAAGAAATGATTCTCTATGATTATTTGTGTATTCCAAAAAGTTTCAGGTTTTAAGTTATGATTATTGGTATTACATTTTACTACTATGATTTATCCCATGTTATGAAATTATGATCTCTTTTGTAGGTTAATATTTCCAAAATTTTATGCTCTTATGAATATGATGTGATTGATATTTTTTTTGTTTACCATTACTGAGCATTTGAGCTCACCCTTTTATGTTTTCTTTTCCCCAGGTCAGGAACAATGTTATTATGTAGGATATGCCAAAAAGGGACTCTAGATATGATAATGTAAATGGGAGACAATGTAGACTCTTTATGAGCCAGTTGTTTATGTTTCCCAGTTTCTAAAGACACTATACCTATACGGTCCTTTCCTAGTTTTGTTATATGTTCTAATAATTGTGCTTCAATTTTGATGTAATAAAAATGTATGTAAAGTATGGGTCATTATAGTTGGTATCAGAGGAAAGGTATAGTCAACCTTTGGAAACTAGGATATGAAAGCCTTAGTAAGAACCCTCAGGATAAGTCTAAGCATAGAACACAATCTTACTGTTTTAGAAATGGCCATGAATAACCTAGAATAAGACCTTAAGTGTGAAATTTTATTCTTTATTATGTGGTTTTACTATTATAATTAGTGATTCTCACACTATTCTTCTTGGTTTTAGTCAATGGCTGGAACCCGAAGGAACCGTGTTAATGCGGAATGTGATGGGCAATGCAATGATTGTCCCCCTGAGAAACCAAACGTTATAGGAGATGGAATGAAAAATCTTATAGCCATGCTCACACAACTTTTTCAAGCTATGAATCATGCAGGACTTCCAAACGAGCAAAGGAAGGAGCAACATTATGTTGAATCCTTCATGAGGCAGCGTGCACCTTCATTCAGTGGGTCTACTGATCCATTAGTTGCTGAACAATGGATTAGTACTACTAACAAGATATTTTCAGTTCTTCAATGTTCTAAACAAGATAAAGTCATCTTAGCAGTGTATCATTTGGAAGGTGATGCTGATCAATGATGGAATATTATTAAGAATACGAGGCAAAGGGATGAAATTGAGTCCATGGAATGGGACGAGTTCATGAACTTATTTTTCAATAAGTACTTCCCTCGTATTCTCCGAACAAAGACGGAGAAGGAGTTTCTTGAACTAAAGAAAAAGGATGATGAATCTGTTGGTACCTATGAAGCAAATTTTACAAGACTTTGAAGGTATGCTTATGTTATTATTATCCAACCTAAGAGTAAGATCGATCGATTATTTAGTGGCTTAAAACCATGTCTTCGAAGGGCGTTAGCCATAAGGGACTTCAATAGCTACGAGGAAATCGTTCGATGTGCTCTCAAAGTTGAGATGGAGATTGGAGTAACCCATCAGTCATATGGGTTTGATAAGAAGAGGAAAATGGAATTCAAAGGATAATCTAAAGAGCACACTGAAAAGAAGATGACATTTCCCTTATGCTCAAAGTGTGGAAAGAAACATGGAGGGAGTTGTCTTATAGGTACAAGTAAATGTTTCAAATCTGGAAAGGAAGGTCATAAGGCATTTGAATGCTGCAATGATGGGAAGAAGATGTCTAATGATGCAAACAAAGGAAGGGATACACAGAATAAACCTACTACTCATCAATGTTTCAAGTGCAAGGAGATGGGGCATTATTCCAATCAATGCCCAATTCCAAGGGTTTATGATGATGGTCGACGTCAACAAACTCCTAAGGCTAAAGATAAAGGAAAGTCTCATGCAATTTCTATCAGCGATGTGGTGTACGATAACGATGTGGTGAAAGGTACACTTACCATCCACTCTAAAGTAGAAAATGTTTTATTTGATTCTGGATCCAACCACTCTTTTATTTATGAATAATTTTCTAAGGATATCACAGTATTACCTCAACAATTAGAAGTTGAGTTAGTTGTGACAACCCCTAATGGCACAACAGTCGCATCAAAAGTTTATAATTCTTCTCTGATCGAAGTTTGTGGGAAAGTGCTTCCTGTAAATCTTGTGATCCTTCCTATAGTGGAATTTGATGTGATTCTTGGCATGGATTGGCTTTCTTTATATGGAGCTCATATCAATTTCCAAATAAGGGAAGTCACATTTCATATTCCAGATCAATCTATGATCGTCTATCAATGCAAGGATGAACATAACCTTCTAGTGGAAATTTCTTCCATCTTATGGGTGTTGGTTCCACTAAATGAAGGTTATTTATCTCAAATGGTTGGTGAGAAACTCACGATTAAGAATATTCCCATTGTACGGGAGTTTGACGATGTCTTTCTGGAGGAATTACCGGGTCTTCCACCAAATCGTGAAGTTGAGTTTTCAATAGAACTCGTATCGGGTGCTTTGCCTATTTCAAAGACACTTTATAGAATGGCCCCAATTGAGTTGCAGGAATTAAAGAAGCAACTTCAATAGAATCTTGATAAGGGGTTCATACACCCTAGTGCATCACCTTGGGGATCACCTGTTCTGTTCGTTAAGAAAAAATATGGATCAATGAGACTCTACATTGATTATCGAGAACTTAACAAGATCACTATCAATAAAAAATATCCTCTCCCATGCATTGATGACTTATTTGAGCAACTACGTGGAGCTCAATACTTTTCCAAGATTGATCTTCATTCAGGGTATCATCAATTAAGGGTCAAAAGGGAGGATATACCAAATACGGCTTTCTGTACAAGGTATGGACACTATGAATTTATAGTGATTCCATTTGGTCTTACTAATTCCCCTGTTATCTTCATGGATCTGATTAATAGAGTCTTTAGAGACTATCTTGATCAGTTTGTGGTATTCTTTAAAGACGATATTCTTGTCTATTAATAGAGCAAGGAAGAACATGAAGATCACTTAAGAATTATATTGAAGACCCTGAGAAAGGAGAAGCTTTATGCCAAATTTACCAAGTGTGAATTTTGGCTTCAAAAGGTTGCATTTTTGGGTCACATAATCTCAATAGAGGGGATATATGTGGATCCAGAAAAAACAGAGGTTATCGAATGATTGTCGAGACCAACAAGAGTAACTGAGATCTGAAGTTTTCTTGGTGTGGCTGGATATTATCGACGTTTTGTGAAAGAGTTTTCACGATTATCTAATCCACTCACCAAGTTGACTTGGAAAGGAGTTATGTTTGTCTGGACGGTGGAATGTGAAGAGAATTTCAAGGAGTTGAAAAGAAGGATATCCAGTGAACCTATTCTCACACTGCCTTGTATTGGAGAAAGGTTTTTGATCTATAGTGATGCATCCAAGAAGGTATTGGGGTGTGTTCGTATGCAAAATGATATGGTGATAGATTATGCCTCACGACAGTTGAAAATACATGAGCAAATTTACCAAACTCGTGATTTGGAGTTAGCTGCGGTAATCTTTGCATTAAATATTTGGAGGCATTATCTTTATGGAGAAAGGTGTGACATTTATACTAATCATAAAAGATTAAAGTATATTTTCACACAAAAGAAGATGAATATGCGCCAAAGAAGATGGTTGGAGCTGATTAATGATTACGACTGCTCAATTCATTACCACCCTGGGAAAGAAAACATGGTGGCAGATGCATTAAGTCGACAAGACCATGCTAGTTTATCCATGATGAGGATCACAAAAGATCCAATATTTATGGATTTACAAAGGATGGATGTTGGAATTATAATGGAAGTGGGGAATCGAATCTTTCTCAAATGAATGTTCAACCGTCTATACATGTGAAGATTAAAGAGGCACAGAAAGAAGATGTCGAGTTACAAAAGAAGGTGAGAAATATTCCTGAATTCAACCTTGATTGTGATGGGATAATAGAGTTCCGGAATCAGGTTTGTGTTCCTCCCATCCCCGAATTAAAGAAGGAGCTGCTGGATGAGGCTCATAGTTCTTCATTCTCTATTCATCCTAGAAGCACGAAGATGTAAAGGGACCTGAAAGAGTACATCTGGTGGGATGGCATGAAAAAAGATGTTTCTTAATATGTCTCTCTATGCCTGGTTTGTTAGCAAGTTAAAGTTGAGAGACAGAAGTCTAAGGGGATGTTACAACCATTACCCATACCCGAATGGAAATGGGAAAACATCACTATGGGATTTGTCACCGGACTTCCTAAAACATCCAAAGGCAATAATGCTATCTGGGTCATAGTTGATCATCTTACAAAGTCTGCACACTTCATTGCTATTAGAGAGGATTTATCTCTGGATCAACTTGCCAGGATATATGTAAAGGAAGTGGTAAGACTGCATGGAGTACCACTTTCTATTATATCTGATTGGGATCCGAGGTTTACCTCAAAGTTCTGGTGAAGTCTTCAGCATACTCTGGATACATAGTTGAGTTTCGGCACTGCTTATCATCCTTAGATAGACGGTCAGTCTGAGAGAACAATTCAAACTCTAGAAGATATGTTGAGAGCTTGCTCTATGGATTTCAAAGGTGGTTGGGATCAACACCTACCTTTGGTGGAGTTTTCTTATAATAATAGCTTTCACTCCAGTATTCCGATGGCTCCTTATGAAGCTCTCTATGGAAAGAAATGTAGGACTACAACATGCTGGGATGAAGTTGGGGAAATAAATCTATTAGGACCTGATCTTATTGATGAGATGGCAGAAAAGGTCAGATCTATTCAACAACACATAAGAGCATCTCAGAGTCGACAGAAAAGTAATGCCGAAAACCAAAGAAAAGACTTAGAGTTTGAAGTGGGTGATAAAGTGTTCTTATGAATATCTCCTTGGAAGAGAGTAATGAGATTTGGAAAGAAGGGAAAGTTGAGGCCTAGGTATATCGGTCCTTTCGAAATATTGGATCGTGATGGGAAGGTAGCTTACCGATTGTCGCTTCCACTAAATCTCTCTCAAGTTCAGGATGTGTTCCATGTATCTCTCCTGAGAAAGTACATACCTGATCCTTCACATGTACTCAGCTCATAAGTTGTACCGCTGGAGCAAGATCTTTCTTATGAAGAACAGCCGATAGAGACTCTGGATCGTAGCAAAAAAGTCCTATGAAACAAGACCACTCACTTGGTGAAAGTTTTATTGAGGAACCACAAATTAGAATAAGCTACATGGGAGCTTGAGGATATGATGAGGGAGAGGTATCCTCATCTGTTTGTTACAATGTGACGAATTTCGAGGGCGAAATTCATTTTAAGGGGGGTAGAATGTAACACCCGAGACTTTTATGAGAAATATTTTGTTTTTATGTTATATAAATCATCGAATGGAATCTTTCACTACACACATCACTTTCTTGGCTTGATTTACACGCAATCACAACATTCCTCGATAGCTTGCATCGTACGCAATACCGAGTTTCACTAAACAACAATATGCTATTAAAATATTATTAAAACTAGCCGTTATGAATAGTAATAACCACTTTTTGAAATTTATTAAATTTTATTTTTCAAAATTGACTTCATTTTTGGATTCGGAATATTGAAATTAGTCTAGGGTGAAATTTTAGTATTTTTCTGAAAACTTTCAATTTTTGATGAATAGTTAAACCACTAAGTGGTAGTTAAAAAACTGAATTTTTCATAAAATTGAATTTTACCACTTCTGTGAGTGGAATCTCAAAAATTCGAGAGACACTGTTGATTTCAGTAAGTAAAATGTGGTTCAATGAGATGAAAATAATATTTGGTGAATAGTAACATTTTACGTTTATTTACCTCGGTTAAAAGTAAATATGGTAATTAACGGTAAAAATGATATTATTATTACCCTAACACATGTCTTAATTCTATTGGATAAGTTTAATTCGACCAAAAACAACCTTAGGAATAAAATATGACAGTTTAGGCCCACTTGGATTAGATTAGGACATTTATTATTAATTTATTTAAAGAAGGGTTTAAATAGTTAAAATCAAAGTTTAATAAGTATATCATTTTTAATATATTGTTAAACATAAGATAAATTCGACTATAAATATTCATTATAAATCTAAAAATATTTCCTACATAATGATATTTTATTTGTATTTTTTAGACTTTAAATAATTTAATTTATTTATGACACAAAGATGATGCAGTAATTATCTTATTAATGAAATATTGACATAATTGATGTTATAAATACCCAAATAAATATAATTTGAGACTTTTTATGAATTAAACGAATTTTCTATGTTAATATTACATGTTCGTATTTATTTAATTAATGTTTTTTGAACTAATCATTCTGTTATAATTTTCACAAAAATTAATTACTAAATAGTGTCAAAATTGACATAAAATTGTTTTTAAAAAAAATATAATATTATTAATTGTTATTTTATTCCTAAAAATCTAAGGTTCGGCCAAATTACTTATATAAGGTTATATATATTAATAATAGACAACTTGGGGTTCTTTTGGCTTGTTATAGTATGTTTATTAACCTTATAGTATAAGAACACAAGAACACACGGTAAAAGTAAAATTATTTTACTTAATGTTAAATTTAAATGATATGGTTAAAATAGGAACCTAAACTTGTCTAAATTATATTGGATGAGATACTTTCGACCCATCCCCACCTTAGCTTCTAAATAAATCAATTTGGAGCTATTTAAAACCGAATGTTACATTATAATAAAATAATAGTTTTAGTTATTCCAAAGGTGCCCCTCTCCTCTCTTATAAAAGGGCACCTCCTCCCCCTCTTCCTCACACCACTTTGAGCCTTCAATCTTGGCCAACCCCTGACAATTTCTCCTCTCCACTTCCCTAGAGACATCCTGGAGGTCCTGGTCTTCTTCAAAGACCAATTGTAGTCCCCTAAAAGGAGATCTCAAAGAGGCGCTTCAAAGAAGAGGTAATGTCCGATTACCAATTCTTTCAACTATATTTCTTCTTCCACTTCTTCATCATTATTTGTTTCATTATTAAGTAATAAAATCATTATAACTCATATATTGATATGTCATTATAAGTATGAAACAACCCTATTTCACCATCTTTCCATCCTACGGAAAATGAAATCATCGCGCGTGCGTACGTACGGAATACCGTCTCCACACCGTGGAGTAATCTATTTTCCACCACCACCTTACTTGGATGAGTATAATGGTGTAAATAATGACTATATATGACTATTATAAAGTGATATTGATTCTGAAATAGTATACATACACTCCAATAAAATTCCACGATCATGGTATCGATATGATCGCTCGTGCGTACGTACGGAATACCGTCTCCACGATGTGATGTGACTCGTTCTACATGATCTTCATTGAATAATGATTATATAAATGATTTGACTGAATAAATATGATATATATTACACTAATACCATTCTGGAAATGAATTATCTATAACCTAAAAAGAAGTATAAGAATTTATTCGACAAAACACGCATAAGAACCAAAAGTAATAAACACCCGAATAAACAAGTAATAATGAAATATTACTAATAAGAAGCTAATAATATGTCCATATATGATATCATAAAAATAAGTATGATTATGTAATAAGTCAATAACATTATTTAAATCATTATACTGGAGGTTCGGACACTTACGAAGCAAATCGGACCTATGGTAAGGGAAAATATCACAATCTCATTTTTATCCGAGATTGTTTTTACCTTGGTATTTACTGGGGTGTATTTTATCATCCACATCCATGTTTTCTCAATATGTAATTTTATTTCCATACACCTAAAATTTTTAAATCCTATTTTACCCTTCAGTGAGTTTATAGTAAAATATAAGAAAGGAATCTTTTGTCGTTTTTCGTACGAGGTACTTTTTGACTTTTCTGACTAAAGTACGAGAATAATGTTTTTTTAACTTATATGGCATGAATGGATTTTTAAAACATTATTTCCAAGAAGCTTAATTTACAAGTTTTCAAGTTTATTTTTAATCAACTTCTTTTAGTTTAGAATTGTATGACATGTTAAGAAAGGAAAAGTGTTTTTGAAGTAGAAAGGATATTTTCCTCAAGAATGGAGTTCAAGTGTTTTATCAAAATTATTTTCCATCTAAGATAATATAGGGTTCTGTTTCTATCCCTATTATTACATGGATTTGATTATGTTGTGATGGAAATATTTTTATGAATTCCTTTAACTTATATGAATGGTTTTATGAGGTCACGATGCTTAAGATTCCCATTTTTATTGCATGGGTTATGCTATGATGGATGGTTTATGATTTTGTGGCACACATAAGAATGGTATCATTATGAGATGGGTGGGACCTATATATCCCTCAAATTCATTGGGTAATGATTTTATATCTCATGAGATAGACATGGATGGAACGGTAGGTTAAACCGGTTTAGTGAAACAGGACTCAAACGAGGAGTGAACTCTGTTCAGAAATGGACTTTGTCCACTAAGATAGTCTTGGCAATGAGCTGTGACTAATAAGAAATGATTCTCTATGATTATGTGTGTATGACACAAAGTTTCATCATTTAAGTTATGATTATTTCTATTACATTTCACTACTATTATTTATCCCATGTTATGATATTATGATCTCTTTTGCTGGTTAAGATTTCCAAAATGTTATGTTCTTATGAATATGATGTGATTGATATTTCTTTTATTTACCCTTACTGAGCATTTGAGCTCACCCTTTTATGTTTTCTTTTCCCCAGGTCAGGAAGAAGGTTATTAAGTAGGATATGCCAAAAAGGGACTCTAGATATGATGAAATAAATGGGAGACAATGTAAACGCTTTATGAACCAGTTGTTTATGTTTCCCAGTTTCTAAAGACACTATACCTATACGGTCCTTTCCTGGTTTTTTTATATGTTGTAATAAGTGTGCTTCAATTCTGAAGTAATAACAATGTATGTAAAGTATGGGTCGTTATACCCTAGGGCCCATACTATGACTACCTCCAGATTTCCTTCTATAGGCAAGGGGCTGGAAACTCACACCAAATAGGCATATCCCAAAAAGGGAATTCATTTGACTTTAAACCTATACACATGAAAAAAGATCAAACTGCCGAAAGTAAACACGAAGTGGACCACAATTCTCACGAAGACAACTACGGAGAGTACAGAACAAACTAAAAGTACAAAGGGGCCAGAATACAATCCCAAAATTACAAATTAATGTACAAATTTTGTGATTCGTCTGCTTGAGACCCCACCTGAAGGGGTAGGTGTAGGGTTGCTTCCAGTAGCCATATAATTATGCTCATCCATCCAATTTCACTGAGAAATATCTAGTCCTAGACACCCAAGGTCTCAGTTGTAGAATTCTTCCATCATATCTCATTGAGAAAATCTTGGTCTCAGACCACTATGGTCTCCGTCAAGGCGTTTTTCTATCCCGTCTCACTGAGCACAACCTAGTACCAGATCACCAAGGTCTTCATCGAAGTGTAGATCACTTGCATGGGACATGAAACATGTGTTCGAAGCCCGTGCAGGGTTGGATAACACAATACTCGATAGGGACCCCAAACCGCCAAGGAAATACCAAAAATAAATCCATAGACCAACCAATAAATCATGATCACGAAGCAATACAGCTCACATGGGTATACTATAATGTATGGAAATTAATAATATCATTAGTAACATTGAACACCGTGGACTACTGAGGTACTCATCCTTGATTAGTATCTTGGGTTTGTTGGGTCACATAGAGCCACTTCTCACTTATTCCATCAAAGCTAGTCCACATAAGGCCACTTGTAGCTGAACCTCACAGGATCACTTGGAGTTGATTCAGATAGGGTCCCTTGTAGTTAATCCATATAGGGTAACTTAAAGAAGATCCACACAGGGTCTCTTGGAGATGATCCACACAGGTTCACTTGGATCTGATCCACACAGGGTCGCTTATAGTTGATCCACATAGGGTCGCTTGTCTTATAGTACTACAGGGTCTCTTGGGCCCGCTTGTTAGCAGTCTTCGAGTCTCAACTAGCCTTATGATTCCCACACGTAGCACGCTTCATTCTAAGAGAATCCACTCTTAAATTAATTCGTTTCATTTAGAATTCCATGAAAGACTTTTTAGATCATGCCAAAAGAATATCCTCGTCGTGATGGTTCCAACACCACAAACATCACATCAATTAGATACCTGGTCTGAAAGATATTTGAGTTTTAGTAAACGGGGGCCGATTATGTCTAGGCCTAGTCCGAACCAGTCGGGCCAACCTGACCAACCTGGCCTGATGGTCCTGCATAACCTGGCACAAACTTGTGGGTTCTGGGTTAGCCTGGTCTGGCCTGGCTACTGGGCCAGGCCCATTGGGCCCTGCTGGACCCGGCCTGGTTCGGTCGTGGTTCCATCCCGCTGGTTCATCCAGTGACTCGAATTTATCTGGCTCGACCTGCACTGGTGGGCCAGTTTTCTTTCCCGGCCCAGCCCACCCAGCATCCCAACCTATAAAATAAATCTATCTTAATTACATACTGGGCTACTCCGCGACCCGGTTCCCCCTAGCCCGACCCATTGTGCGGGTCGGTCTTCTCTAGACGAAACACCACATGGCGTGTGGTTCGTGCACATTGTGGTCGGTTAAGACGACCGTCTTGTCTTCTCCCACACTTTCTCCCCACTGTACTGCATTCCAATGTAAATTCATGTCCCATGTGGCGTAGGACACTCCACTAACGTTGCTGGTTGGCCGCATCCCACATCCACTAACTGCGGACCAAGCACCGGCGGCTCCTACTACACCACCGTAGCCCGAACCAGCCGCAACATTCTCCTTGGTGCACTGGCTGGATTTTCCATGGACCACTGGGTCCGCTCCGGTGGTCCATTATTCAGATCTTCTGTGCCTCTTACCTCCATGGAGTACCAAATTCCCTTTTATAGCCTCAAAAATGATTCACCATCAACTTAGAGGTTCATCCATGATGAATTCATAAGAACGCACAATGGCATAGGGGTTCAGGCCTTGTTCATGTCGGCCAGCACCCATCACGTTATAGAATCTTTAAAACATGTGGGTATAGGATTATGATTCTATCAAAATTAATCCCTATGAAAAACCTCTAGAATAATCTCCCTCCCGCAAGAACATGTAATCCGCGGATCAACCTATTCATGGGTTGATCCACATTCATTGTTTTGGAATGAAGAACGGGGAATTGAAACTTCAAAAATTAACCCTAATTTTGGATAGACATTGGTCAGGGAAGAGAGAGGTCATGAGAGATAGTTCTCTGTTCTTGGTCTGCCACCGATGTTTCTAGAGATCCTTCGAAGGGTGGAAGGAGAATATGTTCTTTGTTCATCATTGAAAAGGATTCGTCACCATAGATTCATTATAGAAATTCCCAAATCTCCAAATATTTCTCCAACCCATTATCTCATTAAAAGATAGATGTGTTTTAGCGTTTCTGTTATGTTATATTGTCATGTCATTATGCTGTTTCATTTACGAAACAACACCTCTTTTACGCTTCAATTAAAGATCCTCATTAATGGGATTCATTTAATGATTTTTGTCTTTGCATCATCGCTGCACTGCAGTGCTGACGTGCCACCATTCAATGTTGAGGAAAACAAATAGAATAACTTTTAAATTTATTCTATTTCTCTTCTGAAAGATTTGAAAATTTAATTTTTTCTTCAACTCGTGTCGGTCGAGGTTAGGTCCATTCTTAGGTAATGTCACATTTCTAAATGCAATGATTCCCTCAGAATTTTAATTTGGTAACCCGTTTAGAAGTTTCCAAAACCACGCACAGGCACCATTTTAATTTTCTTAAAGAAGATCCAAAAACAATCTTTCACCATTTAGTTGCACCAGTCGAGGTTAAGATCTGCCTAGGGTAAACACGCCTTCATAAGCTCAACTGTACTCTCTTATTTCCAATCTAAGTTTTCTTTTATGAGTTATAAGTATTTGACAATAAAAATAATTGTTACTTAATTATTTTATTTACGGCCAAAAATTAACTTCCAATATTGGCCCACACCAGCCAATATTAGGATCTTCCTAAGGAAATAATACCCTCACAAGCACAATGGTGGTCTTTTATTTACATTATGACTCATCGTTCATGATTTATAATCATTTGAAAAATAATATAATTTTTTTAATTATTTTATTTACGGTTATTACATTTTCAGGTTTTCTCACTAAAGGCCTGCACTGACTAAACTTAAGTCGTGCCTAGGGTATACCAGCCATCTTGAAGACAATGTTGCCCTCATATTTCTGATCTAGGGACCTGTTTAAAGATTATGTCACTGTTTCAGGAAAACCACTCACGTGCACTATTTAAAACCTAACATTCTTTGACAGATCATTACAGGCACTCCGGGACTCAGAATCGCACGTCATCTCAGCACCTGGTTTCGAAATAGTTCTATATAATTAAAAAATACATGTAATTTCTAGGAAATTACATTACCCCAACTTTTAGGGCTTCACATCCCTATAAACCAAAATAACGCTAAACAAAGAAATGGGGGTACTGAGCATGAATCTGAGCCTCCTACTCCCATGTGCTCTCCTGGAGATTCATGTGCTACCACAGAACGCGGACCAAAGTAATTGACTATCCATGAAGGAACAACTATTTTAAATCCTCTATCTCCATCGGGAACTCCACAAACTTCATCTCATTTTCAATGTCTATATCACCCCAGTTGATGATGTGCAATGGATAATGCACATACCTCTTCAGTTACGACATGTGAAAAACATCATGCACCCAGAGTATCTATGGGGGAAGAGTTGGGTGTTATTCCACCTCACCATCATTTCTCAGAATCTATAATGGTTCGATGAACCTTAGAGATATCTTGTCACCCCTAACAAATCTCTTTGTCCTTCATTAAGGAGAGACTCATAAAAATACGTTGTCCTTATCCTTAAACTCCAAGGGTCTCCATTGCCTATCAGCATAGGACTTTTGTTGGCTCTGTGAAATCTTTATCTGCTTGCAGATGACGTACAACTTATCATTGGTAGTCTATACCATCTCTGTACCCATTATTGTGGACTCTCTTTGGTATTTCTAGCATAACGGTGACCCACATGGTCATTCATACAGTGCCTCAAATGATGCCATACCAATGGTGGAGTGGTAGCTATTGTTGTACGCAAACTCCACCAGTGGTGGGTTGTCCTCCCAATGGTGACCAAAATAAATAACTCAAGAACGAAACATGTCCTCCAAGGTTTGTATGGTCTGCTCCATCTAAGAATTCGTCTATGGGTGAAAGGATCCACTCAAGCACAGCTGAGTCCCAAATGCCTCATGTTATACCTTCCACAACTAGGATGTAAAGCATGCATAATGATATAAGGCTATCATAAATGGGACTCCAAGGAGTTAAACTATCTCCTTCACATAGAGTGGTCCCAATCCCTCTACCGATCTCGACTCCCGGATGGGTAGTAAGTGAGTTGATTTGGTGAGTCTTTTAATGATCACCCAAATGGTATCATTCCCTCTAGTCATACGTGGGAATCATGTCATGATGTCTATCAATATTCCATCCCACTTCTACTTTGGTACCTAAAAGGGGTTATATAAAACCTATTGGAACCTAGTGTTCCGTCTTCACTTGATGAAAAGTGAGGCATCTCGAGACAAACTCTGCCACTTACTTCTTATTCCCTGGCCACTAGTACTGACGTCGAAGGTCCTGGTATATCTTCTCCACACCTGGATGTACCAAAAAATGTGATGTATGTAACCCCCTCAACACTTCCTCCTGTAATTCACCTAGTACAATAGTGTGTCCCTTGAAAAAGATGATGTGCTTCCCACCTGTCGAATATCTATTATGGGCATTCTATGTGGACATATGGGCATGTGTGGTCTTTCAACTGGCATCTATGAGTTACGCCTCCCTAACTCACTATAAGAGTGGAGGTAAAACCATCATCAACTGAAGTAAGATTTCTCATCTATATCCACAAAGGATATCTGAAGTAATACCAAATTCTATGTGGCCTCCTTCAGTAATTTTGAACTTGATAATATACTGAGATCATCTACCACCATGTTCTCCTTCTTCAGAGTATAGACTATCTCGAAGTCATAGTCCTGGAAGAAATCTAGCCAAAACCACTATCTCAGGTTTAGATCCTTCTAATAAAATATATACTTGATATACTTGTGGTCTAAGTAGAAGATGAATCATTTTCCCATAAGGTATTTTAGTCACATCATCAGTTCAAAGACTATCGATGCCAACTCATGGTCATGAGTCACATAGTTCTGCTCAAGCAATTTCAACTATCATGAGCCATAATCAATCACTGATTTCCCCTAATCATGACACAACTAAGCCCAATTCATGGTGCATTATAGTACACCATGTAGTCATCACCCTCCTCTAGAAACCTTAATATAGGATCACTCGTCGAGCTCTTCCTCAGCTACTGAAAGCTCTGTCAGCATCCTTCAATCAACACAAAGTTTTTTCTCTTCTTTTAAAATGTTTTCATGGGTACATACTCGCTGGATAATTCTGGTACAATCCTTCGATAGTACCTATCCAACCCAAGGAAATGTTTCACCTCAGCAATGCTCTCGGGTGTCTCCCAAGTAAGCGCTACCTTGATCTTTGCTGGATCCATCACAACTCTAGGCTCTGAGACGACATCTCCCAAGAAGTAGATCTTTTGTATCCAAAACACATACTTTAAGAGCTTTCTATAAAGCTAGTTCTCTCCTAGTGTGTCCAGAACCATCCACAGGTGTATTGTGTGCTCCTCCTCAGACACTGAATACACTAAGATGTAATCAACGAATACCACTACAAATTAGTCTATGTACGACTCGAATATCTTATTTATGAGTCCCAATAACACTGTTGGGGTGTTCGTCAAACCAAACAGAATCACTAATTACTTGTAGTTTCCGTAGAGACATATGAAATATATCTTTGAGATTTCCTCATTTCATACTCAAATCTGGTGATAGTCTACTCTGAGGTCTATCATTGAGAACCATCTCGCTCCCATTATCTAATTAAAGAGGTCATCCATCCTTCGTATAGGATACATGTTCTTCATGGTCACCTATTTCAGGAACCATTAGTCTACGTATATCTTCAATATTCCATTTTCTTTCTTGGAAAACAACACTAGGGATTCCCTATGGTGAAACGGTGGGCCTTACGAACCCCTTCCTCTACAATTCTTCATATTGTACACTCAATTCCAAGAGCTCTGCAGAAGCCATATGATATGCAGTTTTAGATATCAGTGTCGTCTCGTGGTATATATCCATGAATAAATATACCTCTCTATGAGGAGGTAGTCTTTGAAAATCATCTGGAAAGACGTCCTTGTACTCTTCCAAGTCTATGAGACTGAAATCAGTTTCCTTATTTCCCACTGCTGATATCCACTAGTTGTATCTGCTCAGCCAAAGAACATTCAACCACAATTGTTCTCTCTAAATCCCTATCAGAAGTATGAATGTACATAAGAATTGTGTTGGCTCAGAGGTCCCTAAACACATCTCACTTGGAGGTCCGAGCATTGAGTACTAGTCTCATTGTGTTCATCAAGTACCTGAAGGATCGGTACACCCTGATGAATACTCATATATACACATGTCATCCAACTAAAGCTACATAATCTCTTGGGAAATAATACCCCTTAGCTTTTATGGAAATATCCCCTTCTTGGAGAGAGGTTACCAAGATCTGTGGATAGAAAAGTTTCCTCATTATAAGATCAGGTGATATAAACACAAGCATTGCCCTATTGAGCCTCATAGAAGGCTCACTTCCATGACTACCATCTGATTTAATGGTTCACTGACTAGATAGAAAACTCGATCACCACCTCAAGATAGTCCTTAGTCACCTATGATTCGGGCTCACCTAAGAACCTGAGGGGTCTCTATCACTAAAACTCATGTAAGGCACTGAACCTCCATGATTCCTCTACCGGTAGCACTGGTAGTCACTAGTAACCAATGGGTGGTGGAAAAGATGGGATATCGCCTGAAGATTCCATCTCAGACAACGTTCCCTATACCGAAGCCTCATCACTCTATGGACTATCCTTGTGGTCATGCACTAGAATCACGACTTTATGTCTTCATAAGAGTATCTTGAAAGAGATTAAGATGAATCGTGTTTAATAGATTATACCTGGTGAGCTGACTCTGACTTAGAAAGATCATGAGAAAACATTTGAACATTAATTCAATCAGTGTTTTCATGTACCGAGTCAGAAAAAATAATTTAGGGCCCTAGTGTATGGATACTTTGGCTACCTCACCAAAATTGGACTTCGTTGCCTGAATACCAAACTCGAAACACTTAGAACTGTTTCCCCATAGAAATTTATAGAATCTTAGTTCTTCTGATATAATTGAATGCCTCTAATACCACTTTTTCATGACACGTACCCCAAGGATCATTCCATGACTACCCCAATCCCGCCTTCCATAAGACAGGGGATAGAGACTAGCACTGAATAGGAATATCCCAAAATGGAATGTAATTTTCCTTAAAACATGTACACATGCACAAAGATCAAACTACATAAAATAAATAGAGTAAACCACAACTGTCACTGAGGAAACTACAGAGATTATAGGACAAACTAAAAATACAAAGAGACCAGAATATAAGCCCAATACTGAAAAAGAATTTACAAATTCCACGGTCTGTCCACTCAAGACCCCACTAGAAGGAGTAGGTTTAGGGTTGCATCCTATAGCCATAGAACTACACTCATTTGTCCTGTATCACTGAGCACTACTTGGACTCGGACCACCATGGTCTCTGTCGAAGAGTATGTTTGTCCCGTCTCACTAATTACCACCCAGTCCCAGACCACCATGGTCTTTGTCTAAACTTTCGTCTGTCCCATCTCATTGAGTACCACCTGGTCCCAGACCACCAAGGTCTTCGTCGAAGTGTTGATCAAATTCACGGGACATAACATGTGTGGTAAGAATCCCGTGTAGGGGTGAGTAACACAATACTCAGAAGGGACACCAAAACACCATGTAAAGAACACAAAAAATCCCCAAATTAAACTGTGAAGCATGATCATTAAGCAAGACAGTTCACACGGGTATAATCTGAAATACGGAAAAAAGACTATCAGTCATAACACTGAACACCTTGGACTGTTGAGGTACTCATCCCTGATGAGTACTGTTGGTCTGTCGGGTCACACAAAGTCACTTCCCACTTTGGCCAACAAAGATGGTCCACACAGGGCCACTTGTAGCTCATCTAAACAGGGTCTCTTGGTGATGATCCATACAGGGTCACTTGTAGATGATCCACATAGGGTAACTTGGAGAAGATCCACATAGGGACTCTTGGATCTGGTCCACATGGAGTCTCTTTGATCTAATATACACAGGGACACTTGGAGTTTATCCACACATGGTTGATTTTATTCTAAACCAACAGGGTCACTTGGGTCAGATTGTTAGCAGTCTTCGGGTCTCATCCAACTGCAGAATTTCTACACATAGCACGCTTGATTATAGGGGAATAAAATCCTCAATCCATTTGTTGCATTTCACATTCCATAAAATCATCCTTAGAGCATTCTAGAAAAACCACCTTGTCGTGAGGGTTCCAAAACTGTAAACGGATCACCAATTAGTTTCTTGGTCTGAAAGATATTAGTGTTTTAGTAAAATGGGAATGGTTGTGTCTGGGCCCAGTCCGACCCGACCGGACCGACCCGACCAACTTGGCTCAAGTATCTTTCATGACCCGACCTAGTTGGGTCTGGTTTGGCCCATTCTCGCCTTGCTACTAGGCCAGGCCCATTAGGCCTTGCTGGACCCGGCCTGGTTAGGCCGTGGGTCTAGCAATCGGGATTTATCCAGCCCAGCCCGCATTGGTGGGCCGGTTTTCATTCCATCCTAGGCCGCCCATTGGCCTAGATTTATCCCACTAGCCTATAGCCTAAAAAGCGGTCCGGAATAATTTCATATCGGGCCTCTATGCGGCACAGTGCTCCTCCCACCACTACCTGGCCTATTGTGCGGGCTGGTCTCCTACATCTCGTACGTCAGGTGGCATCCATTTCTGGTGTTGTATGGCCGTCTTAGTCATCCACCATGTCTAGCCCCGCATGTGGTTCCCGCTGGACCACATGCCAGTGTGAAACTATGGCTCGCACGGTGCGGGCCACTCCCCCGACGCGACCGGTTGGCTGCATCTTATCATCGGCCCGAGCGCCAGCGGCTCTTGATGCACCACTGCGGCCTGATCCGACCCCATAATTCTCCTTGATGCACAATCGTGGTGTGCCGCCACCTCCCCATGGCAGTCACTGGTCACCGGTGATTATGTGTCGTTGTGATTTTCTGCGAACCATCGGGTCTACCCTGATGGTCCGTTCTTCGAACTGTCTGCGCCTCTAACCTCCATGGGGTATCGACTTCCCACCTACAATCCCAAAAACACTTCACCAACAACTCGGAGATTTGGCCATGTAGAACGCATAAGAACGCACAAAGGTAGAGGGTCTTGGGCCTTGTTCGTGTCTTCCCACACCCTATGTGTTATAGTTTCTTTAAAACAGGGAGAAGAGTATTACAATTCTATCATAATTAATCCCATTAAAAACCCCTGAGAATAAGCTCCCTCCCACAAGAACAAGCAATCTCTGGATCAACCTGTTTGTGAGTTGATCTATGATTGTTGTTTTAGAATGATGAATGGGGAATTAGAACATCAAAAAGTAACACCTACCTGGGATAGACTTTGGTTGAGGAAGAGAGAGGTTGTGCTCCTTCACTCTCTGTTCATGATCAACCACCCATGTTTCTAGTGATCCTTTGAAGGGTTGAAGGAGAATGCATTATTTATTTATCATTGGATAGGATTTCAAGTCGTATATTCTTAATATAAATTCCAAGATATCCAACTATTTCTCCAACCAGTTATCTCATTAAATGAGAGACACGTCGCAGCGTTTCTGTTACGTTACGTCATCGGGTTATTATGTTGTTTCATTTATAAAACAATGTCTCTATTATGATTCCATTAAAAAGACTCATTAATGGGATTCATTTAATGAGTTTCTTCATCGCCTCATCGCCACACTGCAATGCTGACATCCATCTCTCAATGATGAGGAAAAAAATAAAATAACTTTTTAATTTATTTTATTTCTCTTCTGAAAGGTCTGAAAATTATCTTTTTCCCTCGACCTTCACTGGTCGGCGTTATATCCATTCATAGGTAATGTCTCTATTATATATGCAACAGTTCCATCAGATTTTCAATCCGAGCACCTATTTAGATGTTTCCAAAACTGTGCACGCGAACCATTTTAATTTTCTTAAAAAAGTTCCAAAAACTAACTTTCACCATTGACCCACACCGGTCGAGGTTAAGCTCCGCCTAAGGGAGACATTCCCTCAAAATCTCAAGCGTACACTCGGGGTTCCAATCTGAGTTAAATTTTACTAGTTATAAGGATTTGACAATAAAAATAATTGTTTCTTAATTATTTTATTTTCATCCAAAACTAACATCCATTGTTGGACCGCAATGGCCAATGTTAGGCTTTTCCTAAGGAAAGTATACCCTCAAGAGTTCAATAATGGTCTCAGATTTTCAATCTGAGTCACTATTCGTGAGTTATAATCATTTGAAGAATAAAATAAAATAATTTAATTATTTTATTTACAGTTATTCCATTTTTTGGTTTTCTCACTGGAGGTTTGCGCCGACTAAACTTAAGTTGTGCCAAGGGTAAACCTTCCATCCTGAATGCAACGGTTCCCTCAGATTTTTAATCCAGGCACCCATTTAATATTTCTTCCACTATTCCAGGAAAACTTCTCACGTGTGCTATTTAAAACCTAACATTCTTGGATGGATCATTCCATGCAATCTGGGCCTCAGAATCGCACGTCGTCTCAGCGTTTGGTCTCGAAATAATTCATTATAATTAAAAACATTACATGGAATTCTCCAATAATTACACTATAGAGTTATATTAATGTTATAAATATGAAATTTATTCCTTAGATATATATTTATAACCGTTTCTAAAATTTGTACATGGAAAATGAATTTCATCACTTCGTGGATACAGTTGGTCGTGTGTATGCATGAGCAATGATATCATTCCATTAAAGGGTAAAATGGTAATAAAATGGATGATATATTAATTTTATAGAATTAATATCATGTCACATATATTATATATATTCATTATTTCCATCATTATGACTTTCCATGCGAGTTGGTGATGGAAAAAATTACATCAATTTGCAAGGCGGTTGTATGCCATATACACGAGTGATGGAATTATCTCTCATTTGATGGATAAGTAGGTGGATAAATATTTTTCCATCAACATAATAATATATAATTAGATGGGATATATTTTTTATAATATTTTAATTGTTAATAAATAATTTGAGGTGATAAATGAAGAAGTAAAAAAAGAATGGGCTTAGTGAAGACTATTACATTTTATTAGAAAAACCATGTATAGATATATTATTAAAGACCATAGGATTGATCATTCATGAATAAAATAATATATATAATGTGGATAAGGACATTTGAGTGAGATTTTTTTAGGTTTTTTTTAGACAAATGGCTTGATATTTTTGAATAAGTGAGGGGATAGGAGTGGAATTTTAATAAATAACAAAAACTATTCAATAATGTGAAATCACTCTCAAAAAAAGTGCCTAAAAATTCATAAATAATTTAGTGGAGGAAAGATAAGGTTGATCCACACCTCCACCAAAAAAATAAACATGTTTCAAACATTTTATTCTCTTATCCTCTATGTTTACTTACATTTAGCATTTTAGTTTTCACCACAATAACTGATTTTTATTTACCTATGTAATGTAACCATTAAGACTAAAAAATAAATGCAGATTATTTGATAATTTGAAACCACTGATTTTTAATATGAAATAAAATTATTATGTGTCTATAAAATTAATCTTATCAAAATTTCATGTGATGCGCAAAACTATGTTTTATCCTTAACCATACTAATTAATTTTTTCTATTTTTACTATTCATTATGCCAAAATATTAATTTGACCTTATTACTGAAATTTAACTATTTTGATTCCAAATATGGTTTCTATTTTATCAAATTCAATTCATATATTAGGTAGAATTTAGTTTTAAAATAAACATGAAAATCCTGTTGAAAAATTATTTTTTAAGAAGTGGATTTATCATGCATAATATTGTCATACATTAACTATATTACTTGTGTTCATTATTTTATGGATTTAAATTATGATATTTAGATATATAATATATAAATTTAATTTAAATATTTAATTATTATTGGTTATTTTAATTAATTAAAATGAACAAACATTATGCACTTAAAAATAGTTTTTAGAAAAAATTTGTTTCTTAGCCTAAAAATAAAATTATTCCAAAATCAAGTATAAAGATGATAAAATATAATTAATATTTTAAAATTTAACTAAATAATATATTTTTTACTTTGAAACCAAATTAAAATAATAATGGTTCTTTTAAATTGTATAATTTATTGGAAAGAAATTACAATTTTTTTAAAAAAAGGTGGTATTTTTTACTATTCACTAAAAATCCATCTTTTCATAAAAATATCATAATTTAACCCTAATATAATTTTGATATGACGATTGAATAAATTGTATTATTCTTATAAAATAAAATTTCTAAAATTTTTATATATAAATTTATTTCCAAAGCATAAAATGAAAAAAATAGTTTTCGAAGAATATGTATTTTTAAAGCATAAAATGATTTTATTAAGAATTAAGTAATTTTTTGTTAATAAATTATATAAAACCTTTAAAATTATTTTTTTAATGTGATTAAAATTTCCATTCTCATGAATTTAATGGCTAGTTTTGAACAGTTGCATGAAATAATAATATTATAATTATATATCACAATCTTTTTAAAACTTGATGTTATGTATCGTATATGCTATAAAACACCATGTTTCTATTTTAAAATCTTGGGGTGTTCAAAATTGATGTAATATTTATGTAATTTATTCTAGGGTCACCTCCGTTGGTATTAAATCCTTTTCTTAAATATTTATTTTATCAAAAAACATGGGAGTGTTGATATGGGGTGCCCCATTGGTATCAAAGCATAGTTTAGTTATTTTTACTAATTGGGGAGAGAGTAATTTAGTGTAAATTCTAGGTATAAGTCTAAGTATAATATAATATCATGAATTTTTGTTAAATTATTTATTTTTTGGTTTCCTATCAATGATATCCCTATTCAGATACCAAAGATTGGATACAGTCTCTTACACAAATTCACCTAGGGGTAACAAGTTTGAAAAAGATCATTGGGTATTAAATAAATATTCGCCTCATGAATGAAAAATATGCCTAAATGCATACCTGGTTTGACACTCCTAGGGATATTATTTGGTAATTCCCATGCTCTTCATAAACAAGTATGAGTGATATAAATATATTTAGGTTATAGAAAAAATGGGAAATAATCATGGATAACATAGATTAAAACATAGAGATCCAAAAGTATTGGTATATATTAGATTATATGTGATTTTATAGATAAAGGTTTGGTTAAATTTTGAGAGTACATATTTCAATTATTTTAGGTTTAGAATTTTTTAACGTTGTTCAAGATAATTTTGGGGCATTTTTTTTTGTATTGGGTTAAGAAGTACAAGAGAATCTAACTTAAAACAAAACTATATTGAACCAAAGTATCATAGGTTTAAATTATGGTTTTAAGGGATGATAAATCTTATAATTGGTTTATATTATTCATATAATGGTTTACTTTAATAATATATTATCATGATATCCCCGTTTGTATGTATTTAGTTGGAAACATGATCATCAATATAAAGTCATGGAAGGTGTTCCTCTTGAGACTCCTATGACTTATAGATAACTAAGGATGAATATTTGGAACAAATGGTTAGAATAACAATATATTTCTATTATAAAGTAAATTTTTGATTTTTGATTCATTACTATGATAGTGTGGTTGATATCTCATTAGAAATTGTACCTTGAGTCGTGTCTATTTTATAGGTACCCTTAGGTGGTACATTAATGAAAGATTATTAAAATTGTTATGGAGTAATTTATTTAATGGGAAAAGAATGCAATTCTATGAGATATTTTTATTAATTTTACTTTAAATAAATACTATGTTGTGTATCTTTCTTCACATGAAACTCCAAAATAAAATGAACCCTGATAGATTTTATTAAGATAAAAATATAAGAAGTAAGTATAATTGCTAGAATATATCAATTAAATTGATGGGTATAAATAGAGGTAACCGCATTATGAAATATATATATATATATATATATATATATACATATATAACATTTAAATACTAATTCATTGATAAATTTCAATTAATTTATCTATATAACTAACAAAATCATTTCATACATACAAATATATTTTACAAAAAAAATAACTTTTATGTGCTATGAATTTTATTATATTATGGTTAAATAATTATTTTAATTAAATGTATTTATAATGTAAATAATAAAATAAGTTCATATTGATTTAATAATTATTACTATAAAAATAAAAAATTCATTTATTCTTAGGAGAAACATTTTTTATATAATTATTTTTATATTTTATATGAGCATATATATAAATTAATTTTTATCACCACAAGAAATTAAATCTAAGAATATTATTTTAATATTTGTAATTATCATTTTATTATTAGGTAATAAGTTAAATCTAATTTTAATATATAAAAATAAGTTATCAAGGTTAAAATTATTTATCATAGTAATGGTAAAGGTATTATTTTTAAAGAATTTTTTTACAAGTGTATTAGTAAATATTATCTAAATAAATTAAGTTAATTTTTTTAAATAAAGACTATGATATGATGTGAATATAGATTTTAAAATATATTAAAATGCATTAAATTGATCATTGATATGAAATTACACTTAGAACACTTAATATGTTTTAAAAAGAATTTTTCTACAAAAATATCATTCTATATATTTTAATTTTAAATTTAGTTTATTATATTTATAAATTAAATTAGAATAAATAGAGTATAAATTTGTATTAATAACATTTAAATTTTCTAAGATGTAGTTTATTATATTTTTAATAAAAAATAATTATCATGGAAAATCTTTAATCAAGGATAATAAGGGTAAAATGTGTAACATAAAGTGACTTGAATTTTACTAAATTTACTTGAAACTAACACCATATAGAATATTTTTTTATATTTTAATTTAATAAATAAATTTATCACAAACCTCTCCCTTCATAACACCCATGTGGTTCCATCTTTAGTCCATGCCTGACATTCAATTCCATGTAAAATGTTCTTTTACCCATAAAATGAGCTCACTTACACCCACTTGAAACCATACATATCATTCAAAATTATCTTGAAAGACTACCAACTGTACATACCCTAGATTCCTATTCCTCTTTTATAATCCCCTTTTCAAAAAACTGTTTCCTAATTCAATCATTTCTAAGAGGGCATCCAAGAGAATTTTCAAACTCTCAATGTGAGTACTAATCACTCCCTAAACTTTTTTGTCTCTATATATCACTTCCTCACCTATCATATCGATTATAATATAATTAAAAAATTATAATTCATAAACTGAAATTTTTTTATTATAATATAACATTAATTATATATCTTCATTCCTTCTCCTTAGAATAATGAAAACTATGTTTATGCATATGTGTGGACTGCCACCTTCATGAATGACAAGTCATATTTTCCAAAAGGATCTTACATGGATATTTAAAATAGGTTATTTATTGAATAAAAAATCATTTATAATATTATTATTATTCTAAAAATATATATCAATTTCTATTATGTTTCTATTCTATAAAAAATGAAAATTTCATCGGTGTGTATGTGCGGACTATAACTCCATGGAGCGACATGTTCCATTTTTCATTCTACTCATGAAAATCTTTCCCATGATTCCTACAAAATTATAATGGGGATGAATAAATACTTTAAACAAATGACATCCATAACTCTTTAAATATTGGAATTATAAACATATTAAATAATAGAGTTCAACAACGCTATTACAAAACATGTGTGAAACAATTGAAATTTCTAACATCTAATGATGGAAATAAACATTAGATAACTAATATATGTGTAGTGAATGATTATAATTAAAGAATATAAAAGGTAATATATATTAATATGTTTCTAAAATAGTTTTTTAATATGGTTATTTTTATTATATATTATGATAAAGATATTTTGTGAAATTTTAGAGAAAAAGGTAAGGGTTAATTTATAATCTCATTTTCAAATTGAGATTTTTATGAAAGAATTTCTATATATGGAATATTTATGAGAAACTTATATTTAAAAAACCAATATTTTTATTCTCCAATGTTTATTATTGAGGTTTTATATATCCTTTCTCAATTTTGTTTTCCTTAGTAAATAATTTACTTGATGTGAGTCTTGTAAGTGAAACTGACCCCACCTATTCTTTTCAGCCAAGAATCTCCCACCTCTATGTTCATATTCATTGGATTATTTTTTGGATTCACTTATCAATAATTAAATAATTGATTATGTTATTTTGATAATATTATAAATTCCTTAAAATAAATTTTAAAATAATTTTTAAACATTTTCAAGTTATGTCTTTTTGAAAAAAAAATTCATTTTTAAACATTTTCTAAGTGGACATATTATTTCTCTATGATGGGAATTATTATTTCAAAAGATTGAAATTTATGTTTTAAAATTATTTTACAAAATAATATTAATTATTAAATTTTTTGAAATTAAAATGATTATTCCTTCTTATTCTAAAAAGTGATTTATTCAAATCTAAAAATGTTTTTTCTTTTATGTCAACATCTTTTGATATTACTTATGTTACAATTTGAATGTGTTCTTATGATACCATCTACATTAATTATCTAGATGGATTATAACATTTTCTATGAATTGTTTCATGAAACAAATATATCTTCCATAGATTAATTAATAGTTTTTTATATATTAAATTTTTTCATGTTCTCATGGAACACATTTGTTTGGTTTTCATTATATGATAAGAAGGGTAAAAATTATGTATCCCTATAATGGATTGGTTGAAGCTTGATATGTCATGAGATGATATGAAAGAGAGTAATGAATGGACCCAATCCATTATAACACTCAATTCACTATGTTTATAGAAATGGGGAGTGAACCCCATCCACTATGGAACTCCACCACTTTTTAAATTGGAATGGGAATTAACCCAATCTAGTATCGATCTCTTCCCGTTATAATGGTATTGGTAGTTATTATTGACTATGGAATTTAATTTTTATTCATATCTATATACCACACTCTTATTTCATATTATTATACTTATGATATACTCTCATGAAATATTATTTATTATTGACGACTCTTCAATCATATGAATAATGAATGTTTTATGAAAAATATTTATACCATAACTCTAGATTTATTATATAAGAATTTTTAGGTATTATTTTCATATGTTATGATCTTTTTTTCATACCATTATTCTTATATTATGTTCACTTTTTATCTTTCATTATTATCTCTCATGTTTTCTATACTAATCATTATAGCTCACCTATTATTATGTTTCATTTTCACCATTTTATGATATAAAAATTTAAGTATGATAAGTCTATAAGGGTACCATGTGAGAAGAAATTTGTTGGTATATGTTAATGATTATCCATAAAAAAAATTATTATGTATATATTCTCTAAATACACTAAACCTTTACAGTTCTTGAGAATGTATTATCTAATATTTATTACTTATTCCTCTAAAATGATGTAATATTTATGTAAGTTTTGCTAGGGAACCTCAATTTGAATCAAATCTTGTGATTAAATAATTTGTTTTAAGACCGTATTTGAGAATGTGGTTCTAATATGCCTCAGTTGGTATCAATTCCTATTGTTAAAGAATACTTTTTTAGAATCAAACCCAAGTTTTTGGGTATGGGTTTCCTCATTTATATCCTTATATTATAATGGATTGAAGATATTTATAGGATGTATAATAAGAATAAAACTCAAAATAATTGGATTGGGATAATTTATCTCTTCTTTCAGAAGTCATCATTCGATATTCTATTTGGACTTTAGAAATGGTATTTTTTTAGAAAAACCCTCTAGAATGTAGATAATGGAGTATGGGGATATAATTTAGCTGGCTTTAATAAGCTGGGAAGCTTAATGTGTGAGTAGAAGTGGGGTGGGGAGAAAAGTTATTTATAAGACGAGAGGGGTGATTTAGAACAAAACATTATTTATCCAAATAGTGAGAAAAAATTCATTAACTAGCAAAGAAAATGTGGTTTAATTGTAAATGAAACATTAAAATATCCATCTAGATTATCAAAATCTTTAAAATTTGTTTATATAAATAAATATAAAATATGATGCTTATATGGTATTTTACTATTTACCTATATATTTTAATATACATTAAAAATACCATAACATCGTCCTTACCAAATTAAGATGTCCTAATTCTAATAATGATATCCATTTCTCTAAAATATATTTATAAATTATGTAATTTTGATATTTATTTATAGTATAAAAATAATATCTTATTGAATAATATAAAACAATATTTTCAAAAAAAGTATACTTTTACTTAAATTAGGTAACATTGGTTCCGTAATTATTTCATGGTATTGTTTACATTTTACTTAATTTTTTAGTTAATGGTAAACATTATTTATAAATTTAATTAATCATTTACCGTACTAGTTTTTTTATTATTCTGAAAGTTAGGTAACCATTCCAATAATTAGGTTACTATTTCAACAGTAATATTTCTAGAAGTCATATAATTATACACATCCAAAAAATAATAATTATTTCCATCATTATTCATTCACTCAATCTCTCTCAATGTTATTTAAAATAAATTTAAAAATTTATAAACTTGTTTCTAATAATTTATTTCCTTTTATAGTGTCATTAATATTTGTGATAATTCAGGGAGATTATGACACACCAGAACATAAAATTCTAATTATTTTATATACTTTTTTGTATTGTCCCATTATATTATTTTTAAGTTTATGGGGCGTATTTATACTTATTATATAAAATTGTACATTGATATTCATAGTTTTATTAACGGGTGTAATTATATAGTTGTGGTTTGCTACTATGATGAAATAAAATCACATGTGTTGTATTCCTTTTAGTTGTGGTATTTTATTATACATGAATTAATATTTTGTAGACTCACATGTATTTATTATTGGGAACTAATTAAGTGATAAATATGTAAACATGTTAGTTTCATATCATCATAAATAAGAAATAAATAAATAATTTTAAAATTATTATATATAATTTATGTTTGTTTTTTAAATATAAACTATAATTTTTTATGTTCAAAATTCAATTGAATAATGATAAATAGAAACCCAAATATTATAGAGATACGGTTGTGAATGAATGGTCCTCAAGACTAAGGGTAGATTTCCTGGTTAACATAGTTTACACTTCAAAACGGATAGTTTCCATGGGTTCTCTTGTTGGGGATCTATTTATTGAGAACACTAGATTTCAGCACAGGGAATGTAAAAATGTGATACTAAAGGAGGCACTCAATGAGAAAGCTGATTTTTTTTCTTATATTATAGATAAATATTTCTTTAAGGGGACTATAACTATTGATGTAATAGAATATATTGTGTTGTGGATACCCAATTGGTTTTAGATGAGATCCCACAATCACATACATGACATGTTTTATATGTATTTTTCATTTAATTTCCATTTTATATTTTCATTGGGGGTTTACCAAGATTTTTTTGAGGAAAGGGTGAGTTTTCATGATTTGGGTCAAACCGTTAGCCCATTTCTAGATTTAAAAACCAATTTTGTTTCTTTTATAACTATTTAATTTTTTAATATTTGGCACCCATTCCACTTCCAAAATGGCATACCTTGTCCTATTAACACCACCATTGTATTTTGGAACCTTTATTAATCCATAATAATGGTGGATTTAGGTTTTTATTTAAGGAATTGGCCCATCCTGAAGGCCCATTTCCATTTTTAAAAAAAATTGTTTATTTAATAACTTGTAAAATTTTTGTGATTTTTTTGTGATTCTAAGTGTCACCCAAGCCTACTGAACCCATCTACACGCCCCACCTATTTCCCCCATCTTTGGAGATCATGTTCATCGTGAATTAATGTAGAACATCATAGGGTTTCTCAAATCGACCATATTTGAAGAGGTAACTTCTTTCCTTCTTAATTCTCAAAATTTTTACCCTTTTTCCTCCATTACAGTTCCTAATTCAACCCTTATTCCTACTATTAGAACCTAAAATCCATGCCAACCCTCTAAGTCTCTCAAAACTTATTTGGAACCACATTTAATGGGGGTGTGATGGAGGAAATTTAAATAATATCAAGTAAGTGTCTCTCCTCCTTAGTTCCTCCCCTTTCTATGAAGTTTCATTCCATTTACTTGAAGTGAAAAATAAACAGGGGGTAGGTTTTAGAACATAGGGTTAAACCATGGGTTTTCTTGGTCAATTATTGTGGTTTTAGGTTCAATCTAAGTCCCCCTTGGTGCAGCGGTGGTGCGACTTGATTTTCTTACGGTGAATCAAGGATTTCCTTTGTTTTGGTATGTGATTCCAATGTTTATTAAATCTTTGTGTATTATCATGTTTTATATATCATATTTATAGGTTTATATCATTGTATTATTGCTTCAAAAATTAGTTTCAGTGGTGTTTCTATTGGAATTGAATTTTAAATGCCAATTTGGTGTGAAATTGGGTTTTTCCAAAGAAATGTATTATTGGTGTATTTTGGGCTACCCTATAAATACTTATTTGTTTTTTATTTAACTATAATAGGGATTAATATAATGTTTTCAATGTTTATCCCCTTGTTTTGTTTCTGTGAAAATGGGTTTTAATGGTGTTTGTAAAGAAAGTGAATTTTTGGTACCACTTTTATGTGAAAAAAGAGGTTTTATAAAGTTATCACTTCTTGTTTAACAATGGGATTCCCTAAAAATGATTTTTTTTAATTGAAATTTATTGGGCTAAATTTACAGTTTTGGAAACATAAAAGTGTGCACATAGTGTAAAATTGTGGTTCTTAAGGGGTTTTGTGTGCAAAATAATACATGATTTTGAGAAATTTTTTCATTAAAAATAAAAGTGTTTGTTATGTGTTTTAGGTGGTATAAAATGTGATAGATATTGTAAAGAGTTTATTTTACCAGTACTGGTGTTTTACATAAAAACATATATGTGTTGCATACTGGAATTGTTTTAGCACAAAGGGGGAAGTTTGGGTACCTAGGTGGTGCGGATGTGTACTAGTACAACTAGTAGACCAGATGGGGTTTGTCCCTATTCCAGCTATAATTTGGATAAATAAAACTCTGAATAAACTATGTGGATGATGATTGAGGTCCAATAGTTTAGGGTTATGTTCCCTACTATTGGATCGTGCATGAGAACAAATTTTACTATGGTTACTTTACACCGAGGTATGAGGTGCATGGGGCCTGAGACTATCTAGTGCCTAAGGGTGTTCCCAATTTTGTTGCTCATTTTATTTGTGGTATTTTCTTTTGTATTGGGTTGTTTTTTGTAGTACTTTATAGTAGCTAAAAGTTTTATTTAAATGTGTGAAAATTCTGAAAATTATAGCTTGAAAAATATTTTCAATTGAAAGTTTCATTTCGTGGAATTTATCCCTGCTTTTCTTTTCATAATAAAACTACTTGATTTTTAAAATTGTATTTCATTCTCTTTAGAATCATCGGTTGGTATTCTATTGGTCTTAGTATCACACCCTAATTACATCCCTTGGGTGTAATTAGACTTTATTATACTTGACTCAGGTAAAGGGAAGGCTATGGGTGATGGAAGTTCATGGTGTTAGTTCCCATCCTAGGTGCAGAGTAGTGGAGACTGCTTGTAGGTTATGAACCCATGTTGTGTGGATTCCTTGGGTTTATTTTTATATTGTTTCATTGTGTCTTTTACACTTTTTTAGTTTATTTGAACTTATATATTTAGTTCTGGATTTTTTTATAAACATTGTTTGGTAGGAATTTTTCAGATTCAGTTTATCAAATGTTTTGATGTTTTATGTATACATATTCAGGTAAATTGTTCCCAAACCATGATTAAGGATACCCAGGAACTTGTGTCGGCCGATGGGGATAGGGAACTTCCTTAGGTCCTTGCCACGGTCCAGGATTGGTGCCAATAATAGTGACGACCAGATTCTGTTCGTGACAAAATGGTATTATAGGGGGTTAGTATTTTGGGTTATATTGCTATTTTGGGATGAGTCGGGATAGACAGGCTCTAGGAATTTCGGGGCTCAGGGTTTTGGATTTGAGTAGGGTTCCTATAACAAACCTCTCATAGAATACCTTGAGTCACCATGGGACATTGTAATTTACGAATTGACTTCACTTCCAAGTGAGAAGTGTGGGCTGTAGAACACACGTGGACATTGGGCGGAGGTGGAGTAATTGTTTTTTTATCACTGGAATGTGTTTAGATAATAAATATTTGTGGTATTTGATTAAAATTTTCATAATTGTGGTATTTATTATTGTTTTTTGAATATTTCATTTTGTAGAAACATGCATCCCTGGAAAGCTCCCACACACACCATGGGAGGAAGATGGAGAGAGTTCCCCCACACTGATTGATCAGAGGCTAGTTAAGGTTATGGTCCGGGTTTTCCAAGCTCTGGGGAAGGGGAAAATCCTACTAGGGCAGAAGATATGGGTCCTATAAAAGATAAATCTTAGGAGTTTCTGAAAAACAAGCCTCTTACCTTCTAAGGCAGCTCAGAACCCTAAGAACCAGAGGAATGGATTGAGAAGATAGAGTATATGTTTGAGTTTCTAGAAACACCCAAGGGAGCGTAGGGTGAAGTGTTCCTCCTTTCTGTTGGAGGCTCCCAGCCGTAAGTGGTGGGAGTGGGTGCTTCAGACTGGGAAGAATGAGCATATGCGTTGGGGAGATTTCAAGGTTGTCTTCAATGAACAATACTGCCCTGAGGTCTTGGAATATGCCGGGTCCTGAGAGTTCATGGACCTTATTCAGGGGAATCTTTCCTAGATGGAGTACTCCAACCATTTCGCTGAGTTGGATCGTCATGCCCCTGAAATTTTCTTGAATGAACAATTGAAGGCCCAGAGGTTTGAGAAAGGCTTGCGACCGGAGATATACCCTCAGGTCTTCCTATTCAAGATGAGAACCTATGTTGATGTCATTTACCAGGTGTGTATGGTGGAGATAGACCATAAAAGCAGGGCTGATTTTTCTGGGACAGTATAAATAGTGTAAAGTGGAACCTCCACAGAGAATAAGAGGAAGCATAAGGATCAGGTGAAGAAGGGAGGTGGCAGTTCAGGCCACTCCTCTAGGAAATTTTTATCTGAGGCTTCTAATGAAATATCATTTGTGAGCCACCAGTGTGGGAAATCGAGGCACATTTGAACAGCATGACCACTTCTTATGAATCCTTGTTACCGGTGTGGAGGTTTAGGGAATTATCAATGCTTATGTGGAGTGGAAAATCCACATCCAAGTGGGGCAGGTGCAGTGGATTCAAGAGGAGTGACAGCACAGTCTGAGCCATCGAGGACAAGGGGATCTCAATTTAGAGGTCGTGGCGGTAGGTTTAGGTCATATTTTGGGTAGTTCTAGTTCAGTGAACATCTATAGAATATCAGTCATCCTCAAGCATAGATAGGACATCTCTATGTAGTGGATCAGGCACCAGTAGGATTAGAGGCGGGACTGTTGACAGTTTGAGGTACCGTTCTGATCGCATCTTCTATATCTGCCACTCTTTTTCATACCAATGCCTCTTTTTTATTCATTTCTGTCCATTTTGTGGACATTCTAAACATTCCAACCGAGTTTTTATCTTTTGTGATGGAGTTTGTTATGTTGTTGGGAAAGAATAAAAAGCAGGGTCTCAAGTGCCCGCCATGTACGCTTTTCCATGTCAGGGGTCGAGAGAGAGTGGGACCTCTTAGTCTTAGATATGGATCTTTTTGACGTCATACTTGGCATGTATTAGCTAGTACACTTCCAATAAAACATCTATTTTTACAGATAGTGAGTAAGTTTCATGGAATATGATGGGATTCATTGAGTTTCATTTGGAGAATGGGATCCTCATTCGGGTCGCGCAGGGCCTCCACTCCTAGAGTTGGGCAGTCTTATCTTCCAGTTATCTTCGCTTGTGATATAGTACACTGGTCTTTCCCTTGAAGGTTCACTACCTCATGTAGTGACTGAGTTTCTAGAGGTATTCCCATATGAAATTTCAGGTTTTCCCCTGAAGCTGGATGTGGAGTTTTTGATTGATCTGGCGCCAGAAATAGAGCTGATATATCTTCCCTCATATCATATGGCCCCCACCAAGATGAGTGAATTAAATATACAACAGTATGACTTAGAATCTATAGGATTCATTCACCAGACCATCTCTCCTTGGGCCACACCTATGTTGTTCGCGTAAAAGGCTGATGGATCTCTCCGGTTGTGCATTGACTACCAGAAGCTGAATAAGGTAACAATTAATAACAAATACCAATTGCCCGGAATACATGTTTTTTCAATAAGTTGAATGGGGAAAAGTTTTTCTTAAAGATATACCTACATTCTAGGTATCATCAACTTAGGTTGAAGGAGTCAGATATCCCAGAGACAGCCTTCCCAAGCAGGTACGACCACTTTGAGTATTTGGTCATGCCCTTCGGATTGGCCAATGGTCTAACAGTATTTATGGAACTCATGGATAGGGTGTTCCATCAGTATCTTTATTCTTTCATTGTGGTGTTCTTGGATGAAATTATAATATACTCTAGCTCTGAGGAGGAACACGAACATCACTTGAGGATCATCTTGGTCACTTTGTGGGATCACCGCCTCTATGAAAAGTTGTCAAAGTGCACTTTATGGACCAAGGAAGTGATATTTCTGGGGCATGTGGTCTCTGAGTAGGGGGTTTCAGTGGACCCTGAGAAGATTAGTGCAGTTTTGTCATGGGAGCAGCCGAATAATTTGTTCGAGATTAGGAGTTTCCTTGGCATGGCTGGTTATTACAGGCGATTCGTTTGGGATTTCTCTTGGCATACATCACTTATGAATGTGCTCACTCAGAAAGGGGTGAAGATTATATGGGGCTTAAAATGTCAGGAATCATTTGAGGAGAGTAATAGGTGGTTGAATACCTCCCCCATGATGATTTTTCCAGAGGCTTGAAAGGGATATATGGTCTATTGTGATTCTTCATGTAAAGGTCTTGGGTGCGTGCTTATGTAGGATGATCATATGGTGGAGTATGACTCTCACCAACTCCAACCACATAAAAAGAACTACATGACCTATGAATTGGATTTGGCAGTGGTGATGCATGATTTGAAGACTTGGTGTCACTACATCTTTGGGGAGAAGTTTGTGGTCTACTCTGATCACAAATGCTTGGCCTATATCTTCTCGCAGAAGGACCTCAACTTTAGGCAACGTCATTGGATCGAGTACTTGAAGGGGTTCAACATTGACATTGTCTATACCCCAAGAAAGGGTAATGTGGTCATCAACACTTTGAGTAGAAGATTTATAGTGCATGATTTGAGGAATTCCAATGATGGTTGGACTTTTATGGGATCTTTTCTAAAATGCATGTGGAGATTAGGGAACGTCGTGGAGGTGCATTCTTGGCGAGCATCTAGTTGACTCCTTCTCTGTTGGAGTTGATTCATTGGAAACATCCCAGTGGTGAGATTTTTCAATGGTCGAAGCAGTTGCTTCATGGTGGGGATACATCCTCTGACTTTTCATCATCTCCTAAGGGAATCTTGTGCTTCAAGGGTCGTTCAATAGTGTCGTTATCTCTGCAGAAGGTGTGATAGGGGAAAGCCACCAGTCTTAGTGGGATGTCCATACATGTTACACCAAGATTTATTATGATGTTCATCAGCAGTTCTAGTGACCAGGTATGAGAGGAGACATAGTGGACTTTGTGTCCAGATGCTACACATGCCAGTAGATGAAAGCATAGCATCAAAGTCCCTCCGGTTTTCTCCAGCCATTAACCATTCCTACTTGGAAGTGTGAATAGGTCTCCATGGAATTCATTGTTGGATTACCACGTAGACCTTGAGGTAAGAATTCCATTTGGGTGGTGATTGATCATCTGACCAAATTAGCCCACTTCATTCTGATCATAGATTCAGCTAAAGTGGATGAGTTGGGCCATTTGTATCTTCAAGAGGTGGTGAGACTCCATGGTGTGCCATCAGTAGTTGTCTCAGATATAGAACCTATTTTTACTTATTTGTTTTGGGAAGGACTTTAGAAGGCCTTGGGGTCTTAGATTAAGATGAGCATGGAATACCATCCTCAGATAGATGGACAGACAGAGTGGGTGGATCAGATTTTGGAGGACATGCTTTGCGCATGTGTCCTAGACTTTGGAGGTTCCTGGGATAGCCATTTCAGGTTATTTTATTTTTCTTATAATAACAATTACCAATCCTCGATTCTAATGGCTCCTTCTGAGGTACTCTATGGTTGGCCCTGTCGGTCCCCCTTGTGTTGGGATGAAGTAGGTGAGACCTCACTACCGGGGCTGAGTCTGGTGCAGGAGACATATGAGAAGGTAAAGTTGATTAGGAAGCATTTATTGACATCTCAGAGTTATAATAAATCATATGCAGACCGGAGGTGTCGAGACCTAGAGTTTTATGAGGGTGACAGTGTATTCTTTAAAGTGGACCCTCGTCTGGGTCATCGTCAATTGGGGAAGCAAGGGAAGTTGACGCCGCGATATGTAGGCCCTTTTGTGATCACTGAGTGTATTGGAAAGGTGGAATATTGGTTGGCCTTACCTTCTCAGTTGACATTCATCCATGACATCTTATATGTCTCCCAGTTGAATAAATACAACCCGGATCTGTCCTGTGTGCTGAGTTGGGAAGAACTGGGGATAGAGCTAGACATTTCCATTTTTTAGCAGCCAGTGAATATAGTGGACTCCAAAGAGAAGGTGCTTTGAGGGAAGTATATTCCACTGGTCCAGGTTTGTTGGTAGCATGGTAATGATACACATGAGTCATGGGAGTAGATGTTATAGGTTGAGGAAGAGTATTTGTTCCTATTTTCGGATCAAGATTCAGGTTGACTTTTTGGGATGGAAAATTTTCATGGTGGGGAGAATTTTTACATAAATGACATATTTTAAAGTTATTTTTCATTTAATTTCCATTCTTTCTTTGTTTTGGGGGTTTCCCAGGCTTTTGTTAGGGAAAGGGTTAGTTTTCATGATTTGGGCCAAACCGTGAGCCCATTTCCATATTTAAAATCCAATTTTGTTTCTTTTATAACTATTTCATTTTTTAATATTTTTCACCCATTCTAGTTCCAAAATGGCATCCCTTGACCTATTAACACCACCATTTAAATTTGGAACCTTTAGTAGTCCATAATAATGGTGGATTTGGGTTTTTATTTAAGGAATTGGTCTAGCACAAACACTCATTTCTAGTTTAAAAACATATTTATTTAATAACTTATACAATTTTTATGATTTTTTGGTGATTCCAAGTGTCACACAAACCCATTGAACCTAGACGCGCATCCCTCTTCTTTTCCCCATCTTCGGATCTTGTGTTCATTGTTAATTAGTGTAGAACATTATAGGGTTTCTCAAATCGACCATATTTGAAGAGGTAACTTATTTCCCTCTTAACTCTCTCTATTCTTACTCTTGTTCCTCCATTACAACTCCTAATTCAACCCTTCAGACTCCTATTTGAATATAAAATCCATGGAATCCCTCAACGTTTCTCAAAACCTCTTTGGAATTCCATTTTATAGGGGATTTGGTGGAGGAACTTCAAAGAATCTCAATTAAGTGTCTCTCCTCCTAAGTTCGTCCCCTTTACATGAAGTTTATTTCAATTTCATTGAAGTACCAAATGACTAGAGGGTAGGGTTTCGAAAATAGGGGTTAACCTTGGGTTTTCATGGTCAATTCTTGTTGTTTTAAGTTCGATCTAAGTCCCTCTTGGTGTAGTGGTGGTGCGACTTGATTTTCTTACGGTGATTCAAGTGTTTCCTTTGTTTTGGTAGGTGATTCCAATGTTTATGAAATATTTGTGTATTATCATGTTGAATTTATCATATTTTCAGGTTTATATCATTGTATTATTTCTTCACTAATTATTTTTAGTGGTGTTTTTATTGTAATTAAATTTTAATTTCCAATTTGGTGTGAAATTGGGGGTTTTCCAAAGAAATGTTTTATTAGTGTATTTTAGGCTACCCTATAAATACTTCTTTGTCTTTATTGAACTGTCATAGGGATAAAAATACTTTTTTTAATGTTTATACCCTTTGTTTATTTCTATGAAAATGGGTTTTAATGGTGTCTGTAAAGAAAGTGAAGTTTTGGTGCCACTTTTGTGTAAAAAATGGAGGTTTAACAAGGTTATCACTTCTTATTTAACATGAGGCTACACTAAAAATGATTTTTTTTGTTTTCTTTGAAATTTATTGGGCTGTATTTACTATTTTGTAATCTTTCAAGTGTGAAAATAGTTTAAAAGTGGGGTTCTTAAGTGGTTTTGTGTGAAAAACAATATGGGATTTTGAGAAATTGTTTCATTAAAAATCAAAGTGTTTGTTGTGTGTTTTAAGTGGTATAAAATGTGATAGATACTATAATTAATGTATGTGAACAATAGTGATGTTTTATATAAAATCTTATATGTGATGTATGCTGGGTTTTTTAGCACAAAGGGGGAAACCTGAGTACCTATTTTGGGCGGATGTGTACTAGTACGGCTGGTGGACCAGATTGGTTTTGTCCCTATTACACCTAGAATTTGGATAACGATAACTCTATCTAAACTATTTGGATTATGATTGGGGACCACTAGGTTATGTTTATGTTCTCTACTAGTGTCTTGTGCATGACAACGGATTTTACTATGGTTAATTTACACTGAGGTACGAGGTGCATGGGGCACGAGACTATCTAGTGCCTAGGGGTGTTCCTGATTTTGTTGCTCATTGTATTTGTGGTATTTTCCCTTGTATGGGGGTGTTTCTAAAATTAATTTACAGTATCTAACATTTCTATTTAAATTTGTGAAAATTTTGAAAATTTTGTCTCAAAAACTATTTTTAATTGAAAGTTTCATTTCTTGGAATTTATCATTGCTTTTATTTGTGTAATAAAACTGCTTGCTTTTTCACATTGTATTGCATGCTCTTTGGAATAATTGGGTGGTATATTATTGGGATTAGGCTCATGCACTAATTACACCTATTTGGTGTAGGTATACTTTATTATTCTTGACTCAGGTGAAGGGAAGTCTATGGGTGATGGTGGTTCAAGGTGTTAGTTCTCATCCTTGGTGCATAGTTGTGGAGATAGGTTGTGGGTGAAGACCACATGTCGTGTGGAGTCCTTGGGTCTATTTTTATGTCGTTTATTTGGGTATTTTAACCATTTGTAGTGTATTTAAACTTATTTATTCATTTATGGATTTTTGTATAAACGTTTTTTGTTATTAATTTTTCAGATTCAATTTATCAATTGTTTTGATATTTTATGAATACATATTCGGGTAAATAGTTCCCTAACCAAAATAAATGACACCCAGGAACATGTTCCAGTCCATGGGGATAGGGAATGCCCTTCGGGCCTTGCCACGAGTTAGGTTTTGTGCTAGTAATAGTGGCAACTAGATTCAGTTTGTGACACCCACACTCCACTACAACAGATATTCCCTTCAAGAACACTCAAAAAGGCCTTTAACATTGATAAAAAATCATTATTGTCCTCAACTCCATTAAAGGGGGTGTCCCATTTTCAGTTCTAGTTTAGCACTCATAATGGAGCCCCTTTATTAGTGATTTCATTAGCATTGATAAATTCCCCCCTTTATCAGTTCTATAAATATCACTGATAAAGGCCTGACCTGCTGTTGAGTGCTGTTTTTATAACAGCACACTATAGAAATTACATGTAACCTATATCAAAAATATATAATTTAATATAATTGAATTTTTCATCATGAATACAAAAAAACACTATAATATACATTTAAAAAAATGTTTTTATAATTATATTTAATAAAATTGTCCATAAACAACTAAAAAATTAATGTTTTGTTATCTTTTGTACCAGTGATCCACTCTCAAAATGTCCTCCAATGGTATTAGTTGCTGAAAAAATCACCTCAATCAAATGAAAAGAATCCACCAATAAAATAAAACTATTTTTTTTATTAATACTATAAAGAAATAAATTAAACATTAATATAAATGAGTACTTTTATAAAATGATAATTTTAAATAAAAAAGACACACTTGTATTTTTACTGGTCATATTGTGTTTCGTATTGAGTTTTGGTCAATTCTTGCATGTCACAAATGAGTTATGGATCATTTTACTAAAGTTTGAAAACAATAGGAATGAATTTTCTCAATTTTGAGTATGTCACATATTCTGTTTAAAAAATTGATTTCAATTTTAAATAAACACACACATCGAGAAATATCATTCACACCATGTGTCATATTAAGATATGGCTAATTCTTACACTTCAAAAATTACATATGGTTAATTTTCCAAAACTACCAAAAAATATGAAGTTGTTTTATTGGTTTTTAGTATGTCAATTTTGTTTTTTAATAAATTTTCAAATAAAACTAAAAACATGCACTTTGTGTCATACCAGCCACATTGTGTGTTGGTTTTATGTGGAACTACTTCCTACACAGCACAAATAACTTATTAATCATTTTCATAAATTATAAATATAATTAGAGTATGTTTTCTTGGTTTTCAGTGAGTGATACATGTTTTGAACTAAACTGTAAATTTTAAACCTATAACGGTCACTTTTACTCATATCAAACATATATTGAATTGGATTGATGTCCAGTTGATTCCTACATGTCACAAATGACTCATAAATAATTTTTATAAATTATCAAAACAATATGAATGAATTTTATCTATTTTTAGTATTTCAGTTTCTCTTTTAACTAAAATTATTATCATTTTTAAATAAAAAGACACACCTGGAGTCATATCAATCACACTATGCATTGGATTGAGGTTATGTTGAATCTTACTAATCAAAAAGAACTTATGTACCATTATCCTAAATTATAAAAAAAATATGAATATGTTTTCTTGGTTTTTAGTATGTTATTTTTTATTTTTACTAAAATTGATGTCAATTTTAAATAAAAATAAACACTTGGATTTATACTGGTCATTCTATGGATCATATTGAGATGCGGTTTATTTCTACATGTCAAAAAGGGCTTATAGATTTTTTCCTTAAATTATCAAAATAATATGAATTCATTTTCTTAGTTTTCAGTATGTTACTTGTTCTTTTTACAAAAATTAATGTGAATTTTAAATTAATATAAACACATGGAATTATACTAGTCACACTGTGTGACGAATTGAGGTGAGGATTATTCCTAAAATTAGAAATTTATATATGGATAATTTTCCTAAATTATTAAAACAATCAAAAATATGTTTTATTGGTTTTTAGTATGTCACTTGTGTTTTTTATTAAAACATAATTTTAAAATAAAAAATGCACTTTGAGTCATATTAGTCACATCATTTCTCAGTTTGATATGAGAATACTTAAAACACATCAAATATGAATTAAAAATCATTTTCCTAAATTGTCAAGACAATCATAATGCATTTTCTTATTTTTTAGTGGGTGATTTGTTTTGAACAAGAATGTTAATTTTAATCTGGTAACCATAATTTTGAGTCATAATGGTCACACTGTCTATAAAATTGAGGTTCGGTTGATTTTTACACATCCAAAATGACTTATGGGTCATTTTCCTAAAGTATAAAAACAATGTAAATTTGTTATTTGGTTTTCAATATGTCACTTATTATTTTTACTAAAATTAATGTCAATTTTAATAAAAATAAACACTTATTATATCCGTCACACCATGCATCAGATTGAGGTGGGTTTGATTCCTACAAAATATAAATGACCTATGAATAATGTTTCTAAAGTATCAAAATAATATGAACGTGTTTACTCATTTTTCAGTATCTCAATTTTCATTTTTACTAAAATTAATGTCATTTTTAAATAAATAGACACATTCGAAATTATATCAATCACAAAATTAATTTGATTGAGGTGGAGTTGATTCATATATGTCAAAAATTACTTATGAATAATTTTCCAAAATTGTGAAAAAAATAGGAATTCATTTTCATGGTTTTCATTATGTCACTTGTTCTTTTTTATTAAATGTCATTTGAAACTGGAAACATGCACTTTGAGTCATATTGGTCACATCATCTGTAAGCTTGACATGTGACTGCTTGTTGCATGTCACAACTAAATTATAAATCATTTTCTTAAATTATCAACACAATTAGATAATTTTTTGTTTGTTTTCAGTGAGTGACACACATTTCTAACTAAAATGAAAATTTTAAATTGATAATGGACACTTTGAGTCATACTGGTCACATTGTACGTCATATTTATATATGTTTGATTCCTACTTGTCGCATATGACTTATGGGTCATTTTTCTAAAGTATTAAAATAATCAAAATGTATTTTCTCAGTTTTCAGTATGTCACTTGTTATTTTTACTAAAATTAATGTTAATTTTTAAAACAAAGTCTCACATGGAGTCATATCAGTCACACTGTTCTTAAGATTAAGGTGTGGTTGATTTTAACACCTCAAAAAATTATTCTGTTTCATTTTCCTAAAGTATAAAAATAATCCAAATGTTTTTTCTTAGTTTTGAGTATGTTAGATTACATTTTTATGAAAAAAAATCAATTTTAAATAAAAATGCACACCTGGAGTCATACTGGTCACACCATCCCATTTCATTTTTTTTCAAAATTTGAACATTTCATATTGAGTCGATGTTTTTAGTTGAAAAACCTTCTTATACTATTCCATTTTTCAACAATGAGAATGGTTTTTCACCTAAGAACATCAAATCAATATGAATTTTTGATATTTAGACCATGAAAGTAAATAAAAAGTGTGGTAACATTGGCAAAAAGGAACATGTTAAATATTCTATAGTTTGTTACAGATAGTTAAAAGAAAAATATAACTTCCCAAAAGATCATTGAAAAAAACGAAATATTTTTAAGATAAAAATGATAAGGATATTAACTACAAAATACTATTTAAATTGATGAATCATTTTATTTATACTATCTTGGATTTTACCTATATCATTTTTTGGATATTATATGGATTATTTTCGAGACTAGGTGCTCAGACAGTGTGCAATTCCAAGGCCTGATGTGTCTAGAATAAATGTTTGAAATATATTAAATATATTAAACAGTACATGCATGAAATGATACTGGAAATTTGTAATAACTCCCAAATGGAGGCCCAGATAAAAAATATTAGGGTACCATTGAGTTCAAAACATGTTTCTTACCCTAGGTGCAACATAATCATTATCAGTTTCGGCCGTTTGTGAAAAAGTCATAGTGGGATTAATTTAATGAAATAAATTAAATAACTAATTTATTTTGTTTATTTTATTACATAGTGACTATTTCTCCTTTAAAAATGGTTGTGTAATTTCCCCTTTGTTGGATGCTCAAACCCTGGAGATTCAAAGAAATATTTGATAGTTTTTCATGGCGGAAGATGACAGATCAGGACCAGATCATGGATCTTCATGCCAGTAGAGTCCATGGATATTTTCAATGATGAGACACGACCATTATTCATCAGCGATCAATACAAAATCAAGGTAAGATGTTTTTTATTGTTATTTTTATCCTATTTTTTAATCAAAGGATGAACGTGGATCAATTCCAAGAACAGAATTCATACACGCATAACCAATAAATTTTATTTTGATGGAATTATTTATGTATTCATCTTGATTATCACTCTTCTGTCATATATTTCAATGATAATTAATCGAGGAAAAATGAATAATGGACGAGGTTCATTAAACAGTTTTATGGCTTTTGGATTTCTTCCCATGTTCTTCGCACGTTCATCGGCGGGATTTTCTATTGGCTTATGGTTCGACCAATACCAAGTGTTCACTCATTATGTGACCATTCTTCGGTGAAACAGATCAATACTGCGGGTGTGGTTCTTGATTGATGGTGCGTTCAATATGTGATGATGGAAATGGATAATCGGAAGTAGATTAAACATATTTTTGGATCCCATTATTTCTTCTTTTGATGAACGTTGATGGTTCTGCTTGACAGATCGTTCTCCGAGTAGATTCGGAACCCGAAATCCTAAAATTAGTTCACTAAAATCCTAAAAAACCATGATCTAAATATTCTGATAGGGTAAGAGGATCCAATGAGGTGTGGTATGGAGTGCAAAAATAATTTCAAATCGCGAGCAACATGGCATGTACTTCAAGATTACACACCATGTGGGGGACCCTGGTTTCGGTGCTAGGGTTTTAGCCAAGTTAAGGATCACACAGCTTGTGAACCCTGTCTTGTTTCATGTGAAACCCTCTTGTGTGAATTAACATGTACTTTAGAGAGTACACAAACATGGGTAAAAGTACATGGCCAGATGTAAATTCATGTACTTATACACATGCATGGCTTGGCATACATGGGTCGGTACAGAGACATGACGTCAGTGCACGGACACAGCCAAGTGACACAGGTAGGGAACTGTGTGTCTCTACAGATTTTTTAATGATTCTATATTCCAGGAAAATGGATATTATATGTTGTGTGAGTCTCATCCACATGGGAAGGCATGTGTATATCTAAACAATCCATGTACACCCTTGTACACATTGGGTACCCCTTTCAAGAGTGCTTGAGGATAATTGTTTTCTTGGTTTGATCCATTATAGGTTGAGTACATTCCCTTGGTCCCTTTTCCTTAAGGGTATAGTGTAACATTACATCCATATCATGGGATTGTGATCCCATCTAGAGGGTGAGTCTCAGATAGAATTTTTGGTGCGCCTTCGTGAGACTGGAGTGTGATCCTCTATCATTTTTTTCCCTAGTTAGATTTTGTGAAATTGGTGAGACCTACCTGAGTAAGGCATTGATCTTTCATCTAGTAGGCCATATCTCTAGGTTTTTTGGTATCATTGACATATGATCCCCTACATTGTAGGTTTATGTAGATTAGTTTTGTTTTATCCCCCAGTGGTTCTGGGTGTGACCCCCTATATATGTATAAATGTATTCTTAGACTTATGATATTTCATTAGGTGGGGTCCAATGATATTGAACACTTCTATGAGTATCTATAATGGTAGCAAGGACCGTGCACTAGATTCTCTTGGAATTATCTTTTCTTCTAGCAGAATTATATGGTTGGAAGCAGGTTAGGACTATACAGTGGTGTGGTGTCTTCCATGAGTATATCTAGGTGTTTTTATTATTCATTTATTTTTATATATTGTATTGATCTGAATATACTTATTTGTTCTTATTTACTGTTTTTGGGGTGTCCTTTTAGATTTACTTGCCCATATATACTCTTTTGACCATGTTATATCTTCTTTTATTTCTATATTCCTCTACACAGACAGCCAACTAGAATTATAGTAGTTGATCATGAGGATGATCCGCCTAGTGATGAGGAATCGGTACAGGGGAATTTACCTGATATAGAACTTTTGGATGGTTTAGAAACTATACCACCACCCTTTGAACATCAACTAGATCTAGAAGTACTATATGAGGATTATTGTAGGTTGATTGTATTTCATAAGTTTTATAGGAAATGAGCTCTCAAGTTTTGGGGTGAGCCAGATCCTCAGGTGGCTGATGACTGGCTAGAGGCAGTCAATCATTTTTTCTTCCTTGTGATAATTTCAGTAGATCATATGGAGATCCTCATAATGAGTCATATTTAGAGATTTTTTGGGAAATGGTTGAACTTCGTGACTCCATCACATGATGAGATAACTCTCTCCTGATCATAAATTGAGCATCTCCTCGGGGAGGGTTATATCTATCCACGTTATGATTGGTATGCATATATGAGCCTTTGTATCTCCAACAGGGTAATATAAGCATGGAAGAATACTTAGTATGGCTTACTTATCTCTCATGTTACTCCTTGTATATGGTGGGGGATAAGCACCTCAGATATTTGACCTTTGAGAAGGTATTTCTCCAGGACATTAGGAATTTAGTAGTATCTCTTTTAATTTCCACCTATATTGGGGTTCTTGGGAGAGCCTTATTGGTGGAGATATTTATAGAAGAGTATAAACCAGTAGTGGGAGCTAGCAGTGGACACTTAGTAGCTGAGACCTCGGTAGTAGGTAGCATATAGTTGTCATAGGGATCCAAGCATGTCAGACACTTTATGAGGCGATCCTAGGACTCAGGGATAGAAATTCAGAGCTCGTAGGGTGGGTTGAATAAATATAGGGAGAGGTGGTGTTTCTCCTATGATGGGTGGAGACATCTAGATCAAGATTTTTTTAAGATTTACATAGTTGATCATGATATGGTCAAGGGACTGTCGAGATAGAGACATAGGTAGTAACATGGTGTTTTTTAGGGTGTTGTTAATTTTATATGGAACCTCAAGGCCATTGGAGGTAGTTGTAGGTTTGGTATATTATTACAACCACCCCAAAGTGGTCCACACCAGGCTCAAGGAGCTGCTGGGTAGGGATGGGGCTAGCTGCAGTCTATTAATATCAATGACCCTGAGGCTCCAGGGATGATATGAGGTACTATTCTTTTATTTTATAATTTATTTTTATTATTTATATACATAAGTTATAGTTATTCCTTCCTTACCACTTATATGGTTCAAGACTTAAATATTCTAATTGAGCCGTTGGCTTGACCCTTATAGTTTGAGACTCTGATAAGTGGTGACACAATAATTGTGAAAATTTGATGACAATGTGATCTAACGCTTAGAGGCAAGTGTTTTTATGGGATCTATTCATTACAGTAATGAGGCCTTACGATGTCATCTTAGGTATAGAATAGCTATCCATATTTCATACTCATATTTAATGTTTTAGGAAGATAATGTGGTGTGAGTGTAGTGAAAGAATGAGATTTTACTTTGTGGGTGAGTATGAGACCTTAGAGAAGAAGGATGATCCCAAACATAAAATACTGCACCTAATTACTCATCAATTGGCTTGCATGAATCTTAGGGTAGTGGATTCCTTAGACTATCAGTTTCCTATAGTGGTAGTAGATTATGAGGATATATTTTCAGAGGAAGTCCCAAGGTTAAATCCCCAGCGAGAGATGTACTTATACATTTAATTTCATCCCAGTATGGCACTGATATCTAAACCAGATTATCGTATGGCTCCCGCCTAGATTTGAGAATTGAGGGTGTAGTTAGAGGACATATAGGACTAGGTCTTTGTGAGACCCAGTGTTTCCCCTTGTGTATCCTCAATTTTGTTTTCCAATAAGGTGGAAGGAATCATAAGGTAAAGTGTGGATTACAGGAACTTGAATCAGGTTAATGTGAAGAATAAGTATCCACTATTAAGGATCAATGACCTATTTTTCCAGTTGAGAAGGGAATGATGGTTATTGAAGATTGACATGAGATTCGATTATCACCTATTGTGCATACGAGCTGAGTATATACTGAATACTACATGCATATGTTGTTATAGTCACTATGAGTACTTATTGATTTCATTCATCATAAATAACTCCCCAATAGTGTTCATAAGAATTATGAACTAGATCTTTTAGCCTTTCTTATACCAGTTCGTGGTAATCTTCATTCACTAAATCATAGTGTATTTGTAACTTGAGGAGTAGAACGTGAGACACTTGAAGAGTGTTATGAAATCACTCTAAGAGAACCAGCTTTATAAGAAGCTCTTGAAGTGTTATTTTTTGAATTGCTAAGTCCAATTTTGGAGATATGTCATCTCAGAGGCTGGGGTAGTGGTGGAACCAACGAAGGTTGAGGAAATTCATCCATGGGAGCCATCCAAGAGTTTTACTGAGGTTTAGAGTTTCCATGGGTAGGTAGGGTACTATCGAAGGTTTATACCTAATTTCTCTAGAGTTTCATCACCCTTGATGGCTTTGAATTGAAAGGGGAATTATTTCATGTGGATGGAATGCTTCCAATAGTTTTTTCAAGAGATGATACATTGGTTGATGAGAACTCCCATATTTAGATTTCTAGAGGAGGGTGTCGAGTATGTTTTGTTCTATGATGTATCAGGGACTAGAATTGGTTGTGCTAAAATGATGTGGTAAGAGATTATTTCCAATCGTATACCCCAAAAAATACCAAATGAGTAGAACTACTCAAACCACTATCTTGAGTTAGAAACACCAGTCTTCTCTTTTAATATATAGAACACTACTTGATGGGTGAGCGATTTATCATTTACTATGACCACTAGAGTCTCAAGTATATCATATCATAGAAGGATATTAACTTAAAAAAGAGTTGATAGATAGAGTTATTTTAGGACTATGGGACTTCATGATTATCTATAATCCTGGTAAGGTGAATTTTTTCATAGATGCTCTTAGCAGGATATCCTATTCTGAATTGTTGGCTGAGGAATCAGAGTAGTTAGCCTCATTGTAGTTATCCTTCATGGACAACTATAGTGATTCATATATTCAGTTTATGGTTGTTACCCCACCTCTTTTTGATCCTATCAGGTATTCTCAGTAGGTATATATCTACTATGAGACCTTATGTGCTGATTTATCCACCATACATGCTTCTTATGGATATTATAATGGTGGGGAGCATGTTATCCTTTTATATGATGAACAATGGTAACTTGGAAATTATATGAGTAGGTGTTGTGGGAGTTTCATACATCTCTTCTTTAAGTACATATATGTCTAGAAATGATGTTATAGGATCTATGATGTTAATTTTGGTGGTTAGGTATGAAGAAGGGAGTTACAGAGTTTGACTCTTGATGACTTACTTGTCAGAAAGTGAAGGATGGGCGCAATGTTTCAGTGGGTATAGGTCAACCCACTGAGGTTCCAGAGTTTAAATGGTATTATATGTCCATGGACCTCATGATGGGATTACCACAAACATCCAGGGGACACGATTCTATCTGGGTGATTGTAGACTAACTCAAGAAGTCATACCACTTCCTATCTATTGAAGAGAAGAGTTTACTAAAGAGCTTGGGATTCATCTACATGTAGGATATATTCTGAATACATGGGGTTCTCTCAACAATCGTCACTGAATGTGATGAATGCTTCACATATCGGTTATAGAAGATATTATAGGAGGATTTCTTGACACATTTTTGCTTGAGCCTCGTGTTTCACCCCCAAAATGAAGGCTACATTGAGCAAACCATCCAGGACATGGAGGACATGTTGTGGGATTTCATGTTGGACCTTCTCAATAGTTGGGAGGATCACCTACCCTTGGTGGAGTTTGCATAAAACAAAAACTACCATTCACCCATTAGTATGGAACAATTTGAGGCTTTGTATGAGAAACCCTGCAGGTCAACACTTTGTTGGGATAATCTAGGCGATTCGCCACTCATGGGCCCAAAGTTGGTGCGATCTACTATAGAGAAGGTAAGTATCTTCCATGATTGGATGAAGACTGCACAGATCTATCAGATTTATTATGTGTACTGATGATAAGGACCTCTAGAGTTTTTGGAATGAGACTATGTGTTATTTAGGGTATCACTATGGTGTGGATTAAATATATTTTTCCATAGTAAGAAGTCATCTCTAACATTAATTGGTCACTTCTAGATACTACGTATACTGGGTGAGGTGGAATACCACTTAGCACTACAACCACAGTTGGACTGGGTAGATGATTTCTTTTAATTATCTTAGCTAAGGAGTTATGTGAATGACCCATTGCACACTATTGATTGTGTTGATATGGACTTCAAGGGTGGAGTTACCTTTACAGAGTACTCAGTAGAGATTGAGGATTGACAGGTGAGGATCCTCCATTGATGATCAATTCCCTTTGTGCATGTCTGATTGCAGTACATGAATCTTCAAGAGAGCACATGTAATTGGGAGGCTCAAATTAATGCTTAGTACCTACATCCATTTGTGTATCCCTTGTTTTTTATTTTTTATGTGTAAATCTCTAACGTGGGGAGAATTTAATGTCTCTTGTTTTCTATATATTATTTTTCTGGGTTATTGTTTAGACAAGGTGTTGATATGTTGTGCAATTTTGAGGTCTGGTGTGCCCAACATAAATGTTTAAGAAATATTAAATATATTAAATAGAATTCATACACATTTTTCCTAAATAAATGGAATAAAAAATGAACAGAGGACCAAATTAGAAATATGAGGGAACTATTGATTTTATAATGTGGGATTTAACATAGGTATAACATAATCATCTTCGGTGCCGGAAATTTGTGAAAATTCATTGAGGGAGTAATTAAATTAAATAATTTAAATGAACAAATTATATTTTTTATTTTTTTACACAAAAACTATTTCTCCACTAAATTAATGGTTATATAATTTCCCTAGGGTTGGTTGTTCAAATGTTTGATATTCAGACAAACTGTTGGAGATATTTTCTTGGCGGGTGATGACAGATTAGTATCAGATCGTGGATATTTGTACCAATGGAAACCATGGAACTCATAAATAATGAGAATTAAAATATAATTCAATAGTGATCGATCCAAACTACATTTAGGATGTTTTGTATTGTGATTTTCATTCCATTTTTTAATCATCAGGTGATAATTGACCAATTCCACAAATAGAATTGATATGCACATCGCTGGTAGATTTAATTTTTATGGAATTGTTTATTTCTTTCTCTTAATTGTCCCTATTCAATCATCTTTTTCAATGATGATTAATTGAGGATAAATAAAAAATGATCGAGGTTCATTCCTCACATTTATGTTTTATGAATTTCTTTACCCATTCTTCGCATACTCATCATGGTAATTTTTCTTTGTCATGTGGTTTGATGAATACCTGGTATTCGACCATTGTGTGAAACTTATTTGGAATAATATATTGGTATTTCAGGTATGGTCCATGATCGAGGGTGTGGTCAAGGTGTGATGATAGAGATGGATAGTCATAAGTGTATTGGATGAATTTTTGGATCCCATTCTTCTAAGTTTTAATGAATGGTGACAATTTTGTTTGATGGATAGTTCTCTGAGTAGATTTGGAACCTGGAATCCTGAGATCAAGTGACTAGAGGCCTAGATAAACCCTAATATTAAGGTTCTGGCAAGGGTGGAGTCTCCAATGAGGTGTGGGATGGTGTTGAATAATATTTGAAAATCACGTGAAACATGGCATATCCTTTAGGATTACATGTTATGTGGTGGCCCTTGGTTGAAATGTACAGGTTTCAGATAGAGTTAAGGATCACACGACATGTAACACCGATCACACAACATGTGATACTCTTCTGTATGAATTTGTGTGTACTTTAGAGAGTACAGAGCCATGGGTAATAGTACACAACCCAATGGAACTACATGTACATGTATAGGGACATGACTTGGTGTACACGGGTTGGTACACATACACAACCTCGAAACATGAACACGGTCAGGTGACACGAGTAAGAAACCATGTGTCTCTACACAACTTTTAATCCTTCTACATACCTTGTACATGGAGACTACATTTTTTGTGAGGAATTTCCACATGGATGGGCATGGGGATAGCTGGACACGCTGTGTACCCCCAGGTACATGTCATGTACCCACTTCAAGAGTGCTTTTGGATCTTCCATTTAATGTTTTGGTCCATTATAGGTTGATTGTGTTCCCTTTTTTCCTTTTCCTTGAGCATATAGTAATCATTACATCCATATCACTAGATATGATCCACTCTAGAGGATAAGTCTCATATAGAGTTGCAGTGTCCCTTTGTGAGACTAGAGTGCAATCCTCTATCATATTTTGTTACCTAGTTAGAGTTTTTGGAATCTCCATGACCTCCCATATTAGAGAATTGATATTTCATCTACTAGTCCATATTGGTAGGGTTTTTGTTATCTTTGACATACGATACCCTATGGAGTGGGTCGATCCATATTTGGTTCTTGGTGTCCCCTGGCGATTTTAGGTGTGACCCCCACTTTGTGTATCAAAGTCCTCTTATACCTATGAGATTTAATCGAGTGGGAACCAATGAGATAAACCTATTAATTTAGTGTCTCTTATTGTATTATGGTTCATGGAGTAGATTATCCTGAAACGAGCATAGCTCCGAGCAGAATCTTTTGGCTAGTGGTTTGTTATGACAGCCTGGTGGTGCGGTGTCTTTCCAAAGTTTATCTAGGTGTTTTTGTTATGAATTTACTATTATATATTTTATTGAGATAAATATAAATAATAATTCATTTTTAGTTTTTTTGGGGTGTCATATTGAATATTTTTATACTCACCCCTACATGGGATTTTCCTCTACTTATTGTGTCTTATGAAAATAACGGCCCCTTTGATGGTGTACTGTGAGGACAAGGAGCTGGTGGAGCATATCGAGATCTTGATGGACTGAGTTTTTTTATTGGGATAGTTCTTTGTATTTCTTCTTAACCCTTGTAGAATGTTAGACTCTTTACAGTTTTTGTTTGGTCTTGTATTTAGCCTATTTTCCACTTTCGGTAATTCTACAATCATACTCTATTATAGAATATTAGATATATATATTTTTATTTATTTGTTGTTTTAGTTGTTTTACTTTTAAGAATTATTTGGGAATGGGTGTGTGTGTGTGTGTAAAATCACTTTATAATAATGCCTCCTAATTTTCATATATACCTACTCGGTGCGGGTCTCTAACCTCGAGCCTATTGGATGCAGGATTGCATTAGTCATGGGTTGGACCTTGGAGGTTCGGGTCATGAAATATTTAAATAATTAGTAGGAATTAACCTTTTCATGATAATTGTATAAATTATTGAACCATATCATTGTCGTCATTATCTCAATTTCATCCTTTAATTCCAATCTCTCGTGAGCCTTAGTATCTACAAACAAACCACCACAACTCAAAAAAAATAATCCACCTATACAAGAAAAAAATTATTATATGAGTAATACTAAAAATAAATAAATTAAATTTAAATATGAAATGATATATTAATTATATTGGAAATTATATTACTGTGAACACATCAAGATTACATTTGTGTTTGAGTAGAGTTGGAATCATTTCTCTTCTTACAAATTCATTAGAGGTAACTTAAAATAAAGTGAAAATTACCAACAATGTAGGGGTGAAAAGGTTTTTATGGAGTAGAATTATGTTTATTTTTTGGTATAGAAAGGCATTAAATTTAAATATAAATATTTTAAAATAAAATTAATATGAAAATATGACTTCCCAAAGGATCTATGAAAAAAATTAAATATGCATTGGATAAAAATGATAAGGAAATTAACATAAAAATAATATATAACATGATGAAAAAATAAATTAAATAAGAAGTAATAATTAACCATTTCATGATGGTTCAATACATTCTTGACCCACTTCTTTCTTTTCATTATCTCACTTGTAGCCTCGAATTCCAATCTCTCACAAGCATGAGAAACTTTGAACAAACCACCCAAACTCAATCAAAAGAATCCATATGTATAAGAAAATAATTATTATATGAGTAATACTAAAAAAATAAATTAAACATAAATATAAAACAATACATTAATTCTATGGAGAATTATTTTACTATCAAATATCAATATTACCTCTGTGACTGAGCATATATAACTTTTGTTCCCTTCCTGCAAAGGAAGTGGAGGGAACTTGAAGGGATGTGATAAATACCAACACTACAGTGGTAAAAAGGTTTTGAGGGAGGAGTATGTGGAAATTTTTGTTCATAAAGTCATGAAGGAATTAAAAATTATTCAAAAAGAAAAAAACTATGAAAATATGAATTTCCAAAAGATATTTTAAAAAACTAAATATGTATTAGATAAAAATGATAATGAAATTAACTTTAAAATAGAATATAAAATGATGAAAAAATTAGTTAAATAAGTAGTATTAATAAAATATTTCTTGATGGTTATAAACATTCTCTACCTATAATCTTATTTTTATTATCACAGTTGCAGCCTCAAAGTCTAATCTCTCATGAGTATGAGCATCTTCAAACAAACCATCCCAACTCGAACAAAAGAATACACCTATATAAGAAAAAAATATTATATGAGTAATATTAAAAAGAAATAAATTAAAAATAAATATGAAACAATCCATTACTTCTATGGAATTCACATCTTCATGATATATGTGTACATTTTTCTATTAGGTATGCTGCCAATTCGTTTCTAAACAAATCTATATCATATTGTGAAAACAAAAAATTTCAATAGTCATAGTAGTACAGTAAAAATATAAATACACAAAATATTAATAAATATTTTAAATGAAATAGTAATTATATTTGAAAATAACTCTTTGGGGATGGTAGTTTTTTGATTAAATATGATCGCTCTCATAAATTTACAAACATAATAACAAAAATATTTTAAATTTATTTGTTTCAGAAAATACATAAACATTGAGAAAATAACTAATTTCTTTTGATATGTGTTTTAATGGTGAATTAGTTTTATATATACCATTATACTTGTCAACTGGTAAAACTTTTCTGGCTCCTTGTGCGGATAGACAATCCTCATGCCATTATTTTCACGATATTTAAACACTGCCCTATCATAACAGAATTATCATTAAAACATAATATAAAATATATAACATGAATTTTATTTCTAAAATGTTGGATTTAGTGTATTTACTAATTAAAAAATTTCGTCATGTTTGGCCAGTTAGTTTGGTATCCATGCAATCAATCGCTGAAATAAATCTTTGGAGTTTCCAGATTGGCCACATTGAGCATCCTATATTTTCTAAAATCAAAAAAAGGAATAAGTAATTAATGAAATGAAAATATATTTGATATGATTAAACTGTATTGTTTTTCCCTTAGAAATTTAGTATTAAGAAGATTTTGTTTTCTTAATTTATTTTAATCGATTTTGTCAGTTATTTCACTATTTCATTCACGTTTTTATTCAATTTCTAATTGTTCTATTGAAGTGACATGAAGACGAATGAGTCCAAATATATCTTCATGGGGTAATCACTTCAATTGGTATTAATATATATTATTGAAAAAAATATGAAATGTATTTAGTCATAATTAACATATTATATCATCTATTGGAAAAACAAATCATGAAAACACACCTCATGTATATATTTACAACAAAGACTCGTAACCATTAATACTTGAGGATTTAATTTACATTCCCAAGAGTAATTTAGTCTGTAAAATCCTATTTATATATTTGTTCTTCAGAATAAACTATGTTATTACTAATACTTTGTAACTTTTTATCTTCATGAACCATCAATGTTGATAAATGAGGATATTGAACGGGCTGGTTAAAGGTTCTTTCTAAAGATCATTTAGATCGGTTGGTTAATACTGAAGATGGTTTTGATTTGAGAATTAATTTCACCACTTCCCTTTGTATATCTATAATAGCATTCATCAGTTCATAACCTTTTTCATTAATTGTTAAAGGTTTAGAATAAAAAATAAATTATTAATGAATACCACCTTGTTGAAAGGTTTTTTACAAGATCTAACAGCCATGCTAGGAATGTTTTAACATCTGGTTCAATTTAATGAATATTTGTATCATCAAGTGGAATAGGTAGATCATATCTCAGTTTATGAGCTACGGTAATCCAAACTCTCACATAACCTTTTGGAAGTGGTCTGTTGTGTATACTATCTTATTGGATATTTAACACGGTAGCCCTAGCAATAAGGTGATGGTTCGATGTTGATATATATAAATCATAGTCATTTTCACCCGATAGAATATCAGTATAAGAAAGTTATGAGTGTTTTTCTAATTCATATTTCAAATAAACGATTATGAGAATATTTTTTACCTCATCTATGATATCTCTTTGAGGGAAATGGACCACCTCAAAGCTGGTGGGGTAGGGGGGAGCTTCATGCATTGGTTGTTCTTAACTTGTTTCTTCTCTTTACATCCTATACCATTTTCAACAAACATAGACTAACAATGAAATTTTTATTCAAAGGATTCTAATATTTCTTTTTTCTAATCTATTTCTTTATCTTTATCCTACTGTTTTTTTCTTTTCTCAAAATATGTTTGGGGTGTCACGCCAAAACTCACACCTTTGATGTGGCCATTCTGTTATGGCCCCTTCAAGGCCACTGATAGTAGTTGTTCATCCAGTAAAATTATTGATGATTAATGTGTCTAAGTTGGGTGGAAAACATAGGAAAATAAGTAATCATTGTTATATAATAGTGATTTAAAGAAAAAAAATTATGATGTCATACTTATACATGCTTCCCAAACCATTTTGTGTTTTCATCTATTAGTTTCTCATCTTTATTTACACGTGACTCCTTCCATATCACATGATGTGGGATGGAAGTGGATTTGGATTTGGATTCATCAATCTGCATATAGACAGAGGAACATAATTATATTTTTGTTTCATCTCGTGTAAAAGTATTACGATATATTTAAAATACATACCAATTTTTCGTCAAGTGAACCATACACCATCCTCTCTTTATGGTAGGGCTATGTTGGTTTCTCTTCCCGTCACTTATTTTCATCACTCAACTACAATTTCATAAACAAAAATTTATCAATCAACACTACTAAAAAAGAGGCCACTAATATCATTGACATTTATCAGTGCTAGAAAAAAGAATCGATAAAGGCCACCTTTATCAGTGCTAAAAGAAGCACTGATAAAGGTATCCTTGTATCAGTGATAAAAAAAATACTGATAAAGGGTACCCTTTATTAGTGCCTTTTTTAGTATTGATAAATGGTAAACTATATCAGCATTTTATTTTAGCACTGATAAATGGTACCTTTTATCAGCGCTTTATTTGTACTGTTGATAAAGGGTACCCATCATCAGCACTTTATTTTTAGTGCTAATAAAGGTAATCCTTTATGAGTGCTCTTTTAGCACTGATAAAGGTCCATAATAAAATGATATAATTAAACAAATAAAATAAATATTTACAATTTTATTAATTTATATAATTATTGTTAAAAATGAATAAAATGAATATAAATATATATAGAATATAAAAATTAACAAATAGTATATATTAAATATATAGATATGTAAAATGAATAAATTAAATAATTAAACAAATAATAATTAAAAATTAGTAAATTAAAAAAATATTAAGCATTTTATTAATTAATTAATAGTTGATAAAAATAAATAAATTTAATATAAATATATATATTATAAATATTAAAAAATAATATATATCAAATATAGATATATAAAATAAATAAATTGTACAAATAAAATAAAAAAATTAAAATCAAATAAATTCTAAAATTATTAGAAAATTTATTAATGAAAAAATTATTAATAAAAATGAATAAGTAATATATATATATTATAAATAATAATATATAATATATATATATATAATCTAAATAATTTGAAAATGAATAATATGTAATAATTAAAACCATATTAATATCTTATTCATTTTTAATGTTGTTTGATTTTTCAATTTAATATATATCAAATGTCATGTGTTACATTGATTTCACATACATATCAGTAGTTAATGTATTTTTATATACAACGCAAGCAAAAAAATATTTATACAATTAATCAAATCTTATATAGAAACACAAACTCCAAATATTTATGAAATTTCATCAAATTTTAGTATATTTTAGAATTTCATTATAACATGATACATTTAATATACTATGTTTTTAATCGGTCAATTTTATTTATTTATTTTTAATATTATTATAGTAAGGTATTTTCTATTCATTTTTTAATTTTTTTTTATTTTTTTTTATTTTGGAAATTGATTGTTTTGTATAATATTTTTTTATAAATTTATTTACTATGTTTTAGTATTTTCAATATATACTTATATATTTTTACATCAATGTATATGCCCATATTTTTTTAATAATATATATTTAATTAAAATAACTTATCCATTTTCTAAATATTTCTAATGTGTACTCATTTTAAATTATTCAATTTCACTCATTTTTAAAATGCATGTATTTAAGATTATATATTAATTAATAATGTTAAAAATACAATTGAAAATAAATATTTATAGATAAATATAATTATAATTGTATAATTACTATATATATAAATTTGATTATTTAAAATTATTAAATATATATAATTATTATTATTTTTTAAATCATTTATATAATTAAAAATAAATAATTATATAGATTTAAATAATTATAAATTTCTAAAAACAATTATATAAAAATATGAATAGACTATATTTATATTTATATTTATATGTATAATATATATATATATAAGTTCAGGTTGGAGCCTCTATTTATTCAGAGAAAGGTGTTATATTACAAAGAAAAGTATGCAACATACAATGTAGGGGATGTCATTGGTGACACTTGAACTCGATACCTCTCCAAGACCTATAGGGGCAGCTACCACTGAGCTAAACTATGGGGTCTCCATATATGTATATAAATATATAAATATATAAAAATTATTTTTTAAAAAATTATTATTCATATATTTATAATAAATAATTATATATTTAAATAATTATAAAATTATAATAAATATATTTAAATAATGAATATTTTTATATTTACATATATATATATTATGAATATAATTATATAAATATATTTAATGATATAAATATATTTATAAATGTAGGTTTACTATATTTATAATTATAAATAAAAAATATATAATTTTTTTAAAAAAATATTAATTTAATTATATATATATATATATATATATAATTATAAAATTATAATAAACAAATATATAATTATATAAATAAAGTAAAAAAATTATTTATAATTTTAATTATAAATCATTCATCAGTGCTAAAGTTTTAGCAATGATAAAGGTTCATGTTATCAGTGCTTTTTTAATACTGATAAAGATGGAGATTTATCAGCACTAAAATTGTAATGTTGATAAAGATGCCTTTTATCAGTGCTTATGAATTTAGTGCTGATAAAATCACTCTTTATCAGTGATCTTTTGAAAGTGCTGATAAAAGTATCCCCGATCTATTTAAAAGAACCCTAATCGTGACAAATAAAGTCAAAATCCTCAAGATCTCATAGAACTCCCCTGTTACTAGTGCTACTCCTCCATGTTCTCTTAGATGAATCAAGGTTAGAATCCAGTGTATGTTGTTTTCTCTTTTCCCTCTCCTGTTATTTGATTATTTGGGTTTCGTAGTTTGTGTTTTTTCATTGTTTTTAACCATGAAGAACCATACATCTCATATCTATCTCTCTTACCAATACCAACATTATGCTACCCCTACTCTATAAACTAATTCTAGCTTTATGCGAGACCACAAAGAACTACATCTACATCCATTGTTGTAATTGATAGTGATTTTTTTATGTTTATGTTATATTATTTTTTGTTACCTTTTAGGTAGTGTGATTTTTCTTTGTTTGAATCTTGTTTCCACAGTATTACATGCACATGAAGATGAGAAAAAGTTTAACATTATATTGGAAAAATTTTAGAGGGAATGATATTTGATATGAATAGTATAAACTGTGTTAATATACATATTGTTTTAATGTGAATGGGTTAATCTAATTTAGAGAACTAAATTTTAAATTGTCTAGTTTATATTGGTTAAAATTATCAATATGTTGTATAGATATAATTTAATGAAGAACAAACTATTTAAATTTTTATTGAAATAAAAATAAGCATACTCTTTCAGTTTTTTATTTGACCCACACTCAACAGTTGTGATGTATTTTCAATAAGAGGTGTGTTTATAATTGGTTTATAGTTTTATAATATTAGCACATTTACTTAAAAATATATTCACTAAAACATTAAATTTATGATAGAAGATGATATTCAATTGATTCTTGATATCATTAAAAAAAATACCATTTATTTCCATTATCAATGAATGGTTTCGAATAATTTCCCATGTCCTTTAAATTTATAATTTGTTAAAATAAATTTTGAATTTTTATAAACAAATAGTAAATAAATTTTATGAATTTACATTCTTTTTCATTTATAAATGAAAACATGTCATATCACAACACACCAACTCAGATTCTAGTATAAGAGTTTTAATATGTGTCATTATCTATAGAAGATGTTATATATGAGTTTACTTTTCTATAAAAAAAATTATAAATAAAATCCTCTCCACGAATGATGTGATTTTTTATGAGGTGACCTGATTTAAGAAAAATCGTTTTCATTATTTTTTTGTGTGTTATCTTATCAATAAATTTCTCTTTAATAAAACTTTAACATCACAATATAGTCCAACTATTCATAACATGGCCTAAACTAAATAAAAATTTCACTCAACCCTTGGAAACATCAACCTACATCCAAAATATTGATAATAAATATGTAGAGTTCAACATGATCCATGAGAAATAGTTTAATAAACCAACTGACACAGAAATTAAAACTATGTAAAATAGTACACAATAGAATCCCATGAATATGAATTCTGCAGGCATAAAAACAATAAGAATTTGATAAATCATAGGTAAAAATAAAAACATATATAAATAACCAACCTAACATTGATGACATAAACTACACAATTTTATACTATCTCTAATTTGATACTCTATCCCTTCCAATAAATAATCAATCCTTGAAACCTTCAACCTAAGGAAACATCATCTACATCTGCACCAAGATTCACATAAATTGGTTGAGCAGAGTAAATAGGTAGGTTTTCTCTGATGATTTTCCATACCCCTGATCCACATGAAAACCATGTATCTCATTTTTATTTTATAAAAATATTACAAATGTATGATAATTGAAACAAGAATACAACACAAAATAGTATTAAGAAGCATAAATAACTTTTCATAAAAAATGACCAAAAGTTTCACAAATAAGATTGTATAAATAAGGATTCATTTTGGTATGATAGATATATAATACAATAAACATCATGCATAAAAGTCCATATTTCCATGCATATTTCAGGAAAATTGTTCATGTCTTGAATAAATATATAATAATTCAATACTACAATACAACTAACCTTCACTACCTTTATTTAATCAATCCTCATATGATTGATTGCCTTCTATATCTTAATAATATAGTGGACTCCCTCCTTCAAATGATCCTTCCACCCATCATTTTAGTTCCAAAGTTCCTTGATGTCATACCTCCCGCTCGGATTTTATTCATTAATCTTCATCAAATATCCTCCCATGAATTTGAATATGGCACCTCCCAACTCATTATTCAACTCTTTCATCCTTTCATCCTCCTCATTTAACACTTCTTGAGAACATAAAAAATGAAACCTAAAAATTTATCAAAACATAATAAATAAATTTGTTTGGTTTCTTGATATTAATTTTATTATATGACTCACTCGGTTACTTTTCACAACACTTCATCATAAATTTCTTTTAATTTGGGTGATGTCACATTGGATCATATTAGAACTCTGTAGATAAGCATACTTGGATGAGAATACTACTATGATGGGTTTCCACCTGAAAATACTTATGATGCACATATTTTATGGGAAAAAAAACATTCCAACCACACCTTTTTCTTCTCTTCCCCTTCAATCATGATAAATTTAAAAGGGTTCCAATATGAATCTCGAAGGTATTCCTCCCAAAATGAGTAGAGCTCTCCGGCCCTGCTTTCATCTTCGTCTTCAGGATACATTCCCTTGGTTCATTGTAGAAATGGATGGTTTTCAAGATATCCCATCCACCTCGCACCAATACCTCCACAAATATTTATCTCCTCTATGCCCTGTCAAAAAAATAAACATTTCAGAGAAAGTGGAAAATAGTAATTGTTTTTTAGATTAATTAAATGACTAAAAGTGGAAGTCATGTGGATATAAATGTTTATCCATTCATTTTTGAAGTTTTATATGTTATAATCCATAATCAAAATTACATTTATTTGACTTTTTAAACACAATGGATATATATCTCCTATATTTAAGATAATTGTGAGGGAAAAGGACTAGTAACATAGGTTAGATTTGGTGCATCTTAGTGGGGATGAGTTTATGTTCTCATGGTAGTGTTTGGGACCTTTCATCTCCAGAATAGTTATTATTGAATTTTGTTTCTTGATACTCATCCCCCATATCTTCTAAGTTATTTGAACTACTTTGAGAAATATTCATCCAAAATTATCACAAGTACATCGTATGGGATGACTTTTGGTTAGAGTAGTTTAAGAAATATAGGTGGATGTCCACAAAATATGGGGGATGATTATCAAGGGAAAAATTCAATAATAAATATTCGGGATATATGTCTTAAAATAAATTTGTAACCAAAATAATGAGAGGAAGTCTAGTTTGAAATAGGGAGTCCAATCCATCATCAATATATCGTAGACAGTCAAACCTTTAAGGATTGATTAAATAATGGTAGTGTAGGTTAGTTGTATTGTAGTATTGAATTATTATATATTTGTTCAAGATAGTAACCATTTTCAAGCAATATGAATTCAAATGTGGACTTTAATGCATGGAATTTATTATATTATTGTTATTAAAGACAAATTAAATGTTTTATTACTCATGCAGAAAATGTCTTATGCACTTGATGAGGTTACCAATCCTAGGGATAAACAGGTTATTGATGATGAAATTAATAATTTATTATTGAATAATTATTATGTTGATAAAAAACAACGATGAAACAACATTATAGTAATGATTAAAACTATCAAGGTAAGAAGTTGGGATATAAATTTTGAGGTTGGTTGGAGTCAACTTTCCCACCCTATTGACCCCAACAAGACAATGTTCATTAGTTATCTTTGGGTCATAATGAGGATGGATATTTCAATTGATATTGATCTAGGCGCCATGTCTAACCTGTAATGAAGGAAATAATTTGGAAAGATATAATGGTAATGTTATGATATACATTCCCTATTTTACTTAAAAATTATATAATGAAATTTTGTTTTAATTTTTTTTATTCCTTATATATTTCATTTAATTTAGAATATTTTTGTAAGATATTTTCCTCAATGGACACTAGAAAAGACCATATAGGATTCAAGACTCTTCTTATGAAGTTACATCTTAGGGAAACTAAGGGGAAAGTAAAGTCCCACCCACTAGTTAGTTATGAAAACAATATAAAGAAGGAAACATTAACTTATTTCATCAATTGTCATCATGATAAATCCTTTTACATGAATTCTATTTGATAATATATTATTTTACATTATTTATTTTTGAAAAATTCATTCAAAATTGTTAATTTATGAAAAAGAAAAATAGTGACGAAATAAAAGAACGTGCATCAAAACCAATGTACCCCTATCACAAAGCAATGATGGGGTACACTTCATTAGAGAATAAATTGGTATATATTTTAAATAAATAATAAAAGTTTTATTATGTGATATAAAACAACATATGTGCCTCTTTTTAGTTGATTATTCATGAATTAAAATTTGAATCCACTTCCATATCTCATCATGTCCTATAGAAGGAGGCTCAAGAAAATAAGGAGGTTAAATTAGTTGATGAAAACACAAAAATAGTATGGGAAACATATGTAAATATGAAATAATTGTAATTCATCATGATTTATAAAATTGTTACATCAAAATATCTATTTATGTTCATATTTTTTTATATGATTTAGAAAGAAGAATCAGTAATGATTATACCAGAAGAAAATCTTCTGTTAGTAGCTTTGAAGTGGCCTAAACAATATGGTCACATTAGAGTATTAGGTTTTGGAGTCTCTCCTTGAACATAATTCAATAAGATAAAACCACACAAATATATATATGATACGGTTAGATGATTTACAACACAAATACACACACTGCAATATTTTAAGGTTCGGTCAAGTTTGGAGGACTAATGTTTGAGAAATGATCAAAGTGAACTTCTGGTAGAGCAAATATCCACACATAAACCAAATGATCCCACTAACTTTGAGTCTAGTCATTCACCTAACCACATACCTTAACTAAGGTAATCAATTTTTCATTAATATTTCTCCTAAATGTGAATCAAATAGCTAATTATAACATTATTTTACTAAAATTATGTAGGGTAATTTTTTTAATTTGTATCTATCAACACTCACTCAACACCATGTTGTGATGGGTACAATTTATAATATCCCTGGAGACAAGCTACACTGTGAAGACCTCCCAATATATCACATGAGAGTGGGGATTGCGGTACCTCATGAACTGACTGCTATGTCTCCTATTTCACTTGATGGTCTGGATATTCCAACAGTCAATGATGTTATCAGATCTTTCATAGCATGTATCTCTTATATTATAAAGATACATGAGGTACGTATTTAAAAAAATAATATAAAATCCTATTACAGTTAATGATAAAAGGTCTAAAGTGAGGTATGATGTTACATATGGATAAAGTGGTGGGGAAATGGAAGGTCAAATCAAGAAAATATACTGAATCGACCAAGAAAACAAAATGACCTGCCGAGAGTAATTCTCTCCACCAATTCCAAAGAAACATTTATTATCATTAAAACTTCATGAAAAGATAAAATTTAATGATAAAAATATGTATTATATTGAATATGTAAACTAAACATGTGTAAATTTATTGACATACATAATTGTTCTTGAAACTCAAAATGAGATTCTCAAACATGAATTTTTGGGAATATTATTTTTGAATACATACATAAGTTACATTTTCATAAAACATCTATCCAAATAGTGAGATAATATGTTTATTAAATTTAATAACTATTTATATTTTCTATAGGTATTTATAATGAAAATATATAAATGGAATATTGTGTGAAGTAGGGTTTGGATTAATTAATCTCTAAATCATTTCTTTTGGAAGCATACTTTGGATAATGCAGAAATTGAGAAGAAAGGAGATGAGTTACTCAAAGCGGGTAATCAAAAAATATCAGACTATAGACTCTTTTGAAGCTTATAATGAAAAAATAAAACTCTAAAATCTAATTAAATAAAATATATTTTTAATTTTTTCATTACTTGATTGTTTTCATATTTTATAGAGCATTGGATGCTGATTGTAGTAAATCTGGACACCCCGATTTTGTTTTTGTATCTATTGCATGGATAACCAACCAATCGCCCACACCTTATGTGTATTGTGAATTTATAATACATTAAAATAAAAATTTTATAAATAAACTCTAAATTAAATTGTTCTATTATGTGTTTTAACAATAATTTTGTTATGATATGGCGATCACTAAATATATGTTACATTATGGCATGAAGTCAGTGTCTGAAGAGATAAAAAAATATGGATTACTACAAAATTTAGAAAACAAATTTAAGGTATATATTGAAATATTTAACTATATAATAATTTCAAAACAATTTACTTATTTTTTTCAATGTTTATGCAGTGTCTCAAAACAAGATAATGACATCAATTGTGGATATTATGTTTGAAATTTTATGAGAGAGATCATAAATAATGAAAATAACACCATCCACCAACAGGTAATTTTTTAAGGTAATTTCAATTTTATTAAATATATTTCATAATCATTTGTTTGTATATATTTTCTCTATACTATCAATATTCTCAATTACCTAGATACTCAAAAGAATAAGAAAATTTTATAGAGATGAGTGGTAGCATACTTTTTGTCAAAATGAATGACAACAACAAAAATAGTTGATTACCTTATATGTTTATTATCTAGTACAAGTTTTGGAATTTGAAATATATTTAAGGTGTGAAGCATTATTTTTACAATCCTTATGTATTATTTTTTATCTTTTTATCAAGGAGAAGTATTATGAAGGAAATCAATTTGTTTAGAAGCATTGACCTGAAAATAATAAAAGTTTTGGGAAATGGTGGAGGCAAAGGAGGAGGTGGAGGTGACGTAGAGTCAGAGACATAGACTGAGGTGGAGGTGGAGGCAAAGGTGGAGACCAAGGAAGAGACCAAGATACAGTAGGAGAAGAATCATTGGCTTTCTAGAAATAAAATTGTTCGGCAATGAAGTAGAATGAGGATCATACCATTATTTGTTTTGAGAAAAATTATTTAAAAGTTCTTACAACACTTGTTAGTTAATATAAGATCCATTTTTCAAGTGTTTCAGGTGGATTATTTAAATAATGTCATTAACCACTTATTTAATTAATTTAATACAAGGTATTAATCCACTAGTAATATCATTAGAAAGAAAACATCCTAATATTCCTTAATAAGTGAATGAGCTAACATATGGTGATTACTATTCTTCTCATGGCATGACTTCACCATCATCAATAAAGAAAAATTAGCCTTTTGTTAATTGATTTACTACTCTAATAGAGAGATATTGATAAAGAGGAGAATTTTGGGATCTTCTTAGGGACAAGTTATTTTAATAAAAATGGATGGTTTCAAATGATAATGTGTAATATTTTCTTCCCCGGATCGGAAATAATATGAGGTCTTCCTCCCATTATATTTCACTTCCCTGAAAAACTACTAAGGACATCCCAACAATATGTGACAAGAATCCATAGGAATAACATTACACAATACAATGTCAAAATGGTTCTTACCAATGGAATATGAAATCAAAACCTATTTGTTGACTTGATGTGTTCTCATGTTGTTCAACCATTGTATTTTGTATGACTAGGGATGATTATGTGTTTGAAGATTCAATTTCTTCACTACTATTATTGAAGAAACATCTACACAACTCCCAATCCTCAAATAGGTATATAATCCAACATAAATTTTTGAATAAATATGTATGTAATCAACCACCAAAGTTAGAAACTTTATGAGAGAACTATTTGATGAAAACTAGCATTCATATATCATTTTCATCAAGTAGGGATGCTTCCAAAGTGTATTATCAGTCTAAAATTGAAATTTTAATACAAAAAGTGTCACTCACTAAAAAACAAAAATATATGCCTGGATTGTCTTGCTAATTTTGGAAAAAGATTCATAATTCATTTTTTTTATGTGTACGAATCAGTCTCATGTAAAACCCACACATGATGCATTTTGTATGACTCAAAGTGCATGTTCCCAGTTTAAAATGGAATTTTAATAAAAACCTCAAGTGGCATACTGTAAATGGAGAAAACACATTCATATTGTTTTGATACATTAGTATAACGATCCATAATTTATTTGGGATGTGTAGAAATTAGCTGAACCTCAATCTGATGCACGGTGTTACCAGTATGATTCCATGTGTGTCTTTTTATCCAAATTGACAATAAATTTATTGAAACAAAACATACATACTCAAAAATAAGAAAAAACATTCATTTTTTTGTAATTAATTCTAACAATCTAGAAGAGATTTTTTTACATGTAGGAATCAACTGCACCTCAATCTAATACAAGATATTCCATACATGACTCAAAGTGTCTATTATCAGTTTAAGATTTCAAAGTTAATACAAAAAAGTGTCAATCACTAAAAACCAAGAAACAATTCTTGGATTGTCTTGATAATTTAGGAAAAAATTAATAATTAATTTGTGAGATTTAGGAATTAGTTACATGTAAAACCCACACACAATGCAACCTGAATGACTGAAAGTGCATGTTTCCAGTTTAAAATGACATTTTTTGTAAAAAAACTAGAGGAATACTCCAAACCAATGAATCACAATCATATTGTTTTAATACCTTATAAAAGTGATCCATAATTCCTTTGAGAAATTTATTAATTATCTTCAATTCAATTCTATGCGTGGTGTTATTAGTATGACTCCAAGTTCATCTTTTTATTTAAATTTGACATTAATTTTAGTAAAAAAACCGACATACTCAAAACTAATAAAATGCATTCATATTTTTTTTGGTACATTAAGAAAATTATCCAGAAGTTATTTTTGATTTTTAGGAATCATACTCACCCCAATCTAATACAAAATGTTCCTGGTATGTCTCAAAGTGTCCGTTATCAGTTTAAAATTTACATTTTAATAAAAAAAAGTGGCAATCCATGAAAACTGAGAAAACGTGCTCAGATTATCTTGATAAATTAGTACAATGATTCATAATTCATTTATTACATGTAATAATTACTCTCATTTCAAACCGACACACAATGCAACCTGTACGACTCAAAGTTTGGGTTTCTAGTTTAAAATGACATTTTAGTAAAAAAACAAAAGTGGCATACTAAAAATTGAGGAAAAATATTTTTATTGTTTTTAAAATTTAATATAATGATCCATTAGTCATTTATGATGTTTAGGAATTATCCTAACCTTAATATGACTCACAGTGTGACCGGTATGACTTCCAGTGCATCTTTTCATTCAAAATTGACATTCATAATAGTAAAAAAACAAATGACATCCTCAAAACTAAAGAAACACATTATAATTGTTTTGAGACTTTATGAAAATTATCTATACATTGTTTTGAATGTGTTATAATAATATTCACCTTAATATCACACATGAAGTTTCTGGTATGACTCAAAGTGTCTTGTATTAGTTTAAAATTGATATTTTAATACAAAAAAAGTGTCACAAACTAATAACTAAATAAACATGATTATATTGTATTGATAATTTTGGATGTTAATTCATAATTCATTTATGATGTATAAGAATCCTTATCAATCCAAACCCACACATGATTCATCCTATATAACTCAAATTCTATGTTTTTAGTTTAAAATGACATTTTAGTAAAAAAAAAGTGGTGTACTAAAAAAATGGGGAAATACATTCAGATTATTTTGATAATTAGGTGAAGTAATACATACGTCATTTGAAATGTGTGAGATCATTCAAACCTCAATATAACATAGGTTGTGATCGTTATGAATCCAAGTGTGTCTTTTTATTCAAAATTGACATTAATTTTAGTAAAAAACCAATTGACGTGCTCAAAACCAAAAAAAAATACATTCAGATAGTTTTGGAACATTATTAAAATGATGCATAAGTCATTTGTAATATGTATGAATCATACACACCTCAATATGAAACATAGTGTGACCGGTGTCACTCTAAGTGTGTCGTTTTATTCAAAATTGATATTATTTCTAAGAAAACTAACATACTCTATAATAGTTGTTTTCTTTTATTTGTGTGGGAATTTTAATTTCATTTAAATTATGTATTTTTATCTTATTTTGAAAATTTTTGTTGTATCTGGTGTTGTTTCTTGTGTCGTTTCTAGTGATGTAGTGTGTTGTTAAAGCATATTACATGCCTTATTTCTGGTTTTGTAGTATATTGTGTCATCACACTACATTATTACCCTTAATAAATGATACTAAATGCACTGATAAAGTTGTCCTTTATCATTAATTCCAAAAAGTACTGATAAAGGTCTCCTTTATCAATGCATTTATTAACACTAATAAAGAATTCGTTTATCATCATTTATATAAGCACTGATAAAGAGTCCCTTATCAGTGATAAATAAATGTGTTGATAAAATTGTGATTTATCATTTCTTTTTTAGTGCTGATAAAGAACTCATTTATCAATTCTTTTCTAGAATTGATAAAAGCCAAGGACTTTCAACTACACTGTGGTAGTTGGTTCTTTTTAACACTGATAAAAAACTATTTAAGCGATGTTAAAGGTCACATTTGTAGTAGTGAAAAATTGATGAATACATATATTTTAAAACAATTTTTTTACCATAAAAAAATGTATCTGAAAATATATCTCCACATGACTACAAGTAAACGCATACCATGAAGCTTGTCTTATCAAGTGTGCATACATAAGTGCTGGGTGTTTCTTTATTCTCCCTTCAGCATATTTAAGATGAAATCTCATTAGAATTGTTATAAATCCTCTAAAAATCTTCACAAAAAGAATTAATTTATATTTATTATCAGATCCATCTACTATAAATTCACTCTTAAAGGGATTATGATGAGTAATTAAATGTTTCATTATTTTATTTTTTAGTAAAATTAAGAAAGGATATCATAATGTTACCGTAATCTCTTCCCAAACTAGTGTCTTAAGTATGTGAATAACATGGTTCCATGAATCTACATCAATCTTGATGTGCTACCAAGTGATGATACTAATTTAACTATTGAACATGGCCTTGTACAAGTTAAAAGGATACATTCTATCCGACCTCAAATTTCATGCATTTTCTTTTTTCCTTAATAATTTTTACTAACACAGTCATGATACAATGATACAGTTTTTTATTAAGCATAAATTATTCACCATCTACCATTTTCTTAGATTCAACATCATCAATATGGTGTTCCTCTAGATTGGTAGCATTGGCATGTTCATAAGGTCATTATTCCTCTACACTGGGATCAAAAGAAGGATGATAAACATGTTTTTCATTAGGATTTGGAACATTAGAATGTGCATAAGTCATTATCAATAGAAGTGGTTTAACATTTAATTTAGATTACATAAATGTAATAGAAAATATATAATAACATGAGGTAGCAAAATTTACATTACAAAAAAACCTAATTATTGAACTCTATTTTTTTAAAGGTTGAAGGTATTTAACCCCACTATCGAGTATCCAAATTCCTTCATTATGGTCTCCTATGATATAAAAGGCTAGTTTTATATTGGTACCACTATGAAATGATTGCAACATCCTAATGAAAGAGTCCTCATCATTTTAACTTCCATCTAACCCTTCAATGGTTTTAGTAGACAACAGAACAATTGAACACTTTTAGTTTATGGGGTCTAGAAAATGAAATACTTTTACTACATGGAATTATATTATAAAAAAATTCATCTTTATTCCCTTTCTTATTGAAATCCTCTTTCATGAATCCCAATTAATCTATTTTAAGATAATTTATATTACTAACCCACTTGCATTGAAAAATAGGCACTTGGAATGTTTTATAGTCCAACTCTCATATTTATTTAATGATGCCAAAGTATGACATATTTTCATTAATTGGATTTTTATCCTTAGTACTAGAAACATGCATTACTTCATCCTCAAGTGTAACTCCGCTACTTTTCATGGTACTAGATTCATCATGTTTATTTATATAGAATTCATAACCATTAATTATATAACCATTTTAAGATAATACATATACACTTGGTCTTATGGCTAGCCATCAAAGTAATTTTGAAATTGAATCCAGATTTTCATCTTAATCCTTAATAATTTGATCTCAAAACCATCCTATAAATTATTGATTAAGTTTATTTGGTATCCAACTTTCATCACTCTATGGATTCAAATACCTATGAATTTCCTTATGGGTTTCAATATATGGGGAAACCTCTAAACTGTTATAAAATAAATAAAATCATGCCTTATCTCCATCTGTAATATTGATTGAGGAAACATCTATTATATAAATTCCTTTACCCACAATCTACCCAGTGTGATGAGATTTTAGTAGACCAATTATTTCCACACCATACAGGTAGTCGGTATAGAATTCAACATCTTCCACAATAATATATTGCTCTTTAATACAAACCTCTAACCAGCTTCAATTTTTGACATACACATTCAAAATCATCATATATCGTTCAATGGGGGTACATCTAAAAAAGATGTATAAGACCACATAGTTGAATATGTCTCACCAAGTGAACCATCAAGTGAACCATCATTTCAAACAATGCTAGTAGGAATAACATTTCCAATTTACATAATATAATGGAAATTTCATATTCCATAGTTGGAAATTTTATCATTTCTATAAATTTTCTCCATTTATATTTTAAAAAGAAATATATTTTGGTTGATGTATGATAGGAATTCTTGAGAAAATGCAATGTAAAACTACATGAATTAGATCTTCCATCAAAATAATATAGTCAAGTGATTTCTAGCCTTTAAACATTAAATCAATCATTGAAAAAATATTCTTTATATTTGATGAATAAAAATTTAGAATGTTTAAACCATTAAATAAGTTTCAAAAAATATATCTCTCCTTCCTAGAAAGAGTGTACGTTGATGGAGGAAGAAAAGTTTGTTTTCACCCTTTTTTGGCACTAACTCTTCCTGTATTCCCATATAAATCATGTCCAACATAGACTTGATTCAATCATTTGTTTTTTATAGTGCATTTTTTAACATGCTAATCACACTATCACATATATTTTTTTTCAACATGCATAACATCAAGAAAATTTCCGATGTACATACAATTCCAGTCTGGTAATTCAAAAAATTGATCTCTTTTTCCAAACAGTTTTCATAAAGAAAATTAAAAAGGCTTATCAAAATCAGTGTCCATATATTTTACTTTCTTAAACAGTCGATCACCTGTTAGTGGAGATGATTTTTTTATTTTTTTCTGAACATCCATCGAATGATGTCATCCAAGATAGGTACTTATTTCATCAGTGTATAAATATATGGTGTTCTAGAAAAACATTGTTATATAAATGTTTAAAACTAATTGACTGTGTACCTTATTCGCAAATGGGACACCCTTGAGTTCCTTTAATGTTATATCTTAAAAAATTTCAATAATAATGAAAGTTATTTATCATCTCCTACAACATGGCTCTCAATGTGAAATCTTCATTTATGTAAGCATCATACAACATGACAATTGAATCCTATAATAATTTCAAATCTTTGATCAATAGAGCCAAATAAACATCAATATCATTTCTCGGTTGTTTTGGAATTGACATAATCATAGATAACATAATATATTTTTGTTTCATGCATAACCACAAGGGAATATTATAATTTACCAACATAATCTTCTATGTACTTTGAGTGATTCTTTGAATACCAAAAGGACTCACTCCATTAGTAGATAACACAAGATGAAGGTTTCTCTGGACATTTCTAAATTTAGGATACTCATAATCAATTCTATTTCACTGAGGAGAGTCTATCAGGTGACAATGTTTCCTATATATATTTCTTGTATTTTCCTACTACATCAATTTTATTTCAATATCATCACTTTCATATAGGCACCTAAATAATGGAATGATTATAAAGTACTATACATCTTTTATAGGACCCGATTCATCTTTCTTGTAATGAAAAGAACAACACTTTGGGAATTATTTAAATAGTTTTGGTCCTTAAGAAACAATATACAGTCATTAAGATAGGCACGTATTCTTTCAGAGACCACACTCATTGAACATAGCAATCATTTATCCTCCTATGTTTGCTAGGGATATCATTATCTTCTGGAATCATGTCATTCAAGAGAACATTTAGTTCAATAAGACCAGTGTCACTGCATTTATTGCTTGATTATAAATTATCTGACTTCAGTACGAATGATATTGTTGCATATTTAGTTCAAAAATCATACAATATCATATTTTCAAAAAAAATTAACATCTCAAACAATTTTAGTCAATCATAGAGTTCATCTTCAACTATCATTGTCATTTCCTAAATACGATCTTCATCATCATTAAAACCTGTAATCACATCCTTGATACAGACATCATTTTTTTCTACACTTTTAATCATATCAGATGATCCATAAAATATAGTGTTATCCCAATCACTAGCTACATTCACCATTTCCTAATGTTTATTCCAAAATTTATAACTTCGATCTATTCTGTGATAGTTCAAGTGTTATTAAAACTCATTTGGACTAATTATACTTTAATAAAAACATCATAAACATGACAAAAGGATTTTAGAAGGTTCGTATGAATTAAATTTTGCAAACATGATGATCTATTTCACCGCAAAATTATACTCTTTTGGAATACGATTGACATCCATCCATTCTCTATTCATATCCATCCTATATCATTTTGTAATATTAATATTTTAAAAAATAAATACACAAAAAGGGCCTTTTAATTAAGGGTAACCCAAAATTTAAATTTTTAAAATAATTTCATCACGCATTGAAAGAAATGCGTAATTAAATTTAAGAAAATAATTACTCCACTAGTGGTAGGTGTTAACATCTGAATTTATCTAGATGATATGGGGGATGAATTGCAGGAAAAAAAATGAAATAATACCTATTTGGGAGATGAAGCTGATGAGGATGATAGTTATTATTTCATTTTGTTGCTTGAGACTCATCCCCTTAAAAGATAACACCAAATCAGAGAGAATATGTATTTGTCAATAACTCCCCTAATTTAAGCCATGTTGGTGATGTTGGATGCAAAGTAGTTTTAGGAGTTTCATTGGGGTTAAACATTAATTCACCTTTTGTGGGAGTGAGGTTATGGTGGATATCCTATGGGTTGGATAGTGTTATTATCAATCCCTTTACATGGTGTAATTATCAGTATATATTATATAGGAGGTGAAGATTATTCTAAGTGATGGTTAACGTTTCCAATGTTGGGTTATGGTCGCCCAAGCTGGATCATTTCAATAAGAGATTTGTGTGACTCTAAATAATCATAGGGAATGGAAAAAAGTTTCCTATTGTTTTTTGAATTCTTTCCGAGTTCATTGAATATGAATAATCAAGTAAATATATCCTTATTTCAAAAAGTGAGAAGGTTTCTTGGGCTATAAATGATTGTTGTTGAATGATGATGTAGATAATTTTACTACAGGTTGAAATTGGAAAAGGTGGAAGGAAGACAATAGGATGACACATGGATTTTATAAATCTTGAATTTATATACATTAAAAAAGCGACTAAAAATAAAATAGAGGCTATTTGGAAGTAGTTGGGAATCCACATGAAGTCTAGATTAAAACTACAAATACATTCAAGTTATTTTTTCTTGTAGTCGACACCAGTGCACATGGTAGTATTGGAATTTTTGTAATTTGATTAGATTTGAGGCAATGGATTTGAGTTAGTGGAGGATTCTCTAAAATAAGGAATTGACCAACTGATACAAACTCATTCCCCACCATACCTTAGGTTTAACTCCGATCTAATAGTATAATAGTGTAGTGTAGGTCTATAAATAAATAATTTGTTAGTCCAATAACCTATCATTCATTTAAAATTTAAAATTTTATGATGGAAATTATATTGATATCAGAATAAAATTTTTAGTATCTCACTAAACATGAAATAAGGTGGCAACCTTGTAATATATATTTGGAATTGTATTTAGATCAAGATCAATTTATGAGCATGATTTTCAATCCTTGTAAGGTTAAGGAATGTGTAATGTAACTTTAAAAAATCAAAACCATGGTTAATTATCCATGTGTGTTAACTATATGATCCTATTTAAATTCAATAGATAAAAAATATATTGTTTTTTATGTGTTATCCATTTTAAAACATCTATATCATCCTTAAACACTCATTTGTTACCCTAAAACATCTTTGACCAAGCTTTCATTTTTTATAGTGAAATTGTAAGAGTTTTCCATCATTATTCAATTATTTTATCTCATTATATATTGAGATAAATATACAGAAGATTAAAGGTAAGAAATTTAATATCTCCTCCATTCATTGATGTCTCTATTTTTTTATAAAACTGTATAAAGGTACATATATGTTATAAAATTATACATAAATGATTGAAGTATATAGTTTTAAAAATTTATAAAGCTATAAAATTATAATATATAAAATCAAAATTTATGAAAGAATAAAAGTATAATAATTTATAAAGAATAAAATTATATGTGTATTATAATTTATAAATATTGAAAGCTATAAAAGGATAAATAATTAATAAAATTTTATATTTAAACTATTTAAGTAAATACGATAAACTATAAAAATTATTAAAGTATATATATTTATAAATGAATAAAACTATAAAATTATAAATATTTAATAAAAATTATTATTAAATTATATTAGTATAATACGCTATACTATAAAATTTATAAAAGAATATAAATTTCAAATTCTATAAAACTATAAAACTATAAACATGAAACACTTTTAATATGTCAAAATAAATTTTCATACCATGCATTTTTATTCAAAACTAAACTTGAATCACCTTATTAACTCTTTGAATTTTATGTATTACTTGAAATTACAAATAAAAATTAAGAACCAATTGAAAATTATTTTTGAAGACCAGAACACATTTTTATATTACACACTTCCTTCACCCAAGATTTTGTCTTGTATCATGTGTAGAATTGGGAAGATAATAGAAGGGGAGGACGGAGAAGGAGGAGTGATTGCAGACCAGATACAATAAATCATCAATTTCCAAAATAAAACAGTAAGAATAAATCTCAACTCAACTCTTATACTATTGTAAAAATATATCCCTAAAGAGATCTATCTCTAAATCACCACGCACATAAAGCACTAACTATAAAGGGAAATAATAAAAGGGGTATCGAGAATATATCACACAAGTACTCGTCATAAAATCATAAAAGGTGCCAAATAGGGATTCTAAAAAATTTAGCTCAGGATGATAAGACACTCTAATAAATTTTATATTAAAATCCCACTTTAAATGCCTATTTAAAATCAGTCCACATATGAAACCAAAAATAGAATAAAAACAAACCCTACTCCACTAACTTAAGATATTTAAAAATGAAAACTAAACTTTCACCAAATTCATGACCCAAATGGGAGGAAACACCTTAAAATAAAAATTTACACTTAAAAACATAACTCTTAGTTTTTTTTTAAAACACTTCTCATTAAGACTTCAATTTATAACCTAAGTAAAACCATTTAAAACCATTATGTGAAGTGATTCCACATTTAAAAAATTACTAAATCCATCAAAACAATTACATATAGGATTATCCAATCAAAATAATGAATTTAAACAACAATTAATTCAATGATATGAAATTTAAAGGGACCAAAAAAACACCCACCTTATCTTAGGAAGATCGATTTCAAAACTATAAAAAAATAATCACATATGGTGGAGAATGATGATATAGAAAAAGAACATTCTCTAGGTAAGACCTACCAAATCAAACCCTACATTTGAACCAACCTCAAAACATATCCAGAGCCAAAATGTCATGTTAGGGTTTGTGCGAGACATATAATAATGTATAAAAGGAATGAAGAGGAATGAGGATGGAAAAATAAGACAAAAGAGGTCTTACTTGATGGAAAACCTCTTGAAATCAACATATAGGGGATCAAAATCAAAGAAGGGGGGAGAAGAGCACCCTTGGTGCTATACTGTGTCTATGAAAGGCGGAGGGTATAGGCTATTCATTAATTTTGACAAGAAGTTCATGCAGTAAGGTTTGGTGAGGTGAGACTGGAGAAATAGTGTGGTCAGGGGGGTGTTAAAAAGGTAAATCTGGCACATAACTTAGACTTAGAGAATCGATTTGTCGAGAATATCAACCGGTTATAGAAGCAGGTTCTGGTGATCGCGTTGCCAGTGGAAGCAGGGGTCCAGTTCTACAAAACCTTGAAGGTACGAGTGGTGACACCCCTCTGTTAGGGTTAATTTTATAATAAATCATTAGGATTTTATAAAAGATTTAAAAACGGTCCTAAAGAGCCATTTTATCAGTGCTAAAATAGAAAAGTGCTGATAAAACGTATCCTTATCCACACTAAAATTCTAGCACTAACAAAGTTGTATTATTAGTGTTTTTTTAGTGCTGATAAAGGGCTATCTTTCTCAGCGCTAAATAATCTTGATAATGATATAATCTTAATAATTTATTTATAGTATTATATATATTTATAAAATTATATATATAATGAATATATATTTATAATTTTAACCATAAATAATTAAATTATTATTTATAATTATCTATATAATAAATATATTTATAAATGTTTGTATATATTTATATAATGATATATATTTCTACAATTTTAAATATAATAAATATATATTATACTTTTATAATTATTTAAATATATATAACTATTTATTTTTAGTTATTATGAAAAATTTTATTATTTATTTATTTAAATAATTATAAATTTATAATAAATATATATAATTATAAAATCATAAATAAAATAAATATATTAATTATAATTTTATAATTATTTAAATAGATATTTATATATTTATTTAAAACTATTATTATAAATAAATATATTTATTTAAATAATTATAAGATTATAATTAATATATTTATTATATTTATAATTTTATAATTATAAATTATAAATATTTTTAATAAAATTTTGTAATTATTTAAATATATATATAAGAAACAGGCCTGAGTAAAAGTAGGAAAGTCAGCCCATACCCATAAAATGAATTATAAAAAAGTAAATGACAACAAAAAGGGGAAGGATGGGGACCAACAGAAATTTCTACCCTCCATCAAGGGAAAAGAACTACGGATAAAATAGATCAGGGTCATCCACATAGTCATACTCAAATTCATTGGAATCATCGTCATTTTCCCACTTGGACTGTGACTTGTTTTGATTGAAGATCACAGAGTATTTCTCCATGAGTTTTCCCTGCTCTAGGGTGAGTTGAGTCTAAGTATCCTTAGTAGAATACCTAGTAGTTCGTCCATTCCCATGTGAAACAGCCCAATCATCTCATCCACACCCGCATCCAGGAAAATTTGGATGATGACCCCATCTCCAAGATTTAGGTTGTTGCTAATTCCATTCCACTTTATCCAAAAGATGCTTCCCCCTATTAGTGACGACATCATCCATCTGCTCATATAGTGTCATCATATTTTGAGAGTCAAACACTTCAAAAGTGTTTGATGTAGGAACCTACAAAGCATCAGTTCTTTCACACTTATCAGGAGGGAGAGGGTATTAGTGTCCACAATAATCACATTCCCTTGTTCAGGTGCATTTGAAAGAGGCATGGACTTTTTTGGTGTTACTAATTGAAAGACCTATGCATCCGCAACCTTTTCCTTCTCCTTCCTTTTTATTGACACAATTAAATTGTTCCTCAAATTTAGATCAACCTCATTCTAAATGGAATCCTCATGACCATCTTCCTCATCAACCATTACAGCCCATATCTGAGATTCATGTTCCGTCGTGTCCATCACAGCTCCCACATCATAAGTACTACAATGTATGACTACATTAGAAAATGAGGAATAACCTTCAACATCCTGCTTATCCCCCTCATGATGTCCCACCAAAGTTTTCACACTACCAGTATTTTTCAAGTCATTCAACCTATTCATGGAGTACTTCACAACCACTCCAGTAGATTGGAAAGGGGATTGAGAAGCAGCTTCACCCAGTGCATCATGAGGCAATTGCTCAATTCCATGTGAGATGACTGCATCCCAAGAAATGATATCAGATCTTCCCTGATTTCTTCCACATATATCAAAATTCTTAAACCTCCCCAATTTATTGAATCATTGTTGCACATCATGGCCTTTCCGCGAGAATAATGAACATGTCACTGACCTTGGGAAATTCATCTTTTCATGACCAGTTATTTTACAATCTGGACAGAATCGAGGTAAGTTCCAAAATTCAATCCACAATTCAACATCCTCATCCTCGGTTGACAAAATTACATTGTCAAAAGGCGTTCTGCACATATCAATTTCAATAAGAAGTTGAGCGTAATGTCCAGACCTAGCACTCTCTATCTCATGATTAATTATGATGGGAGAACCGATCACAGCAGCAATGTCGTGAAGGATAAGTGGGTGCCATAGTATCCAGTTTAATCCATGGACCTTAACCCATGCTTTTAAAAAACAGATTTCAAACCTGTAAAGCGTTGAAAGAGCAGTCCCATTCCTGAACATGAAGAAAACCTGAGTTGAGTGATAGAGAGACAAATCCCCATGCCCTTGTCTTTGATTCGTAAGTGGGAAATAGAAAATGATAGCAGCCGCAATCGAGGGAGACATTTTTCCTACCCGAAAATCCCCAAATTTATGAAAGGCATAGATTTAGATCATCGATTTTCTAGGGATTTTAATTCCCATGTAACCGAAGTTGAGAAAAAATTGAAAATTTAACTTCTCTACCCTCTCTTTGATAGCATCAAGTGCCACATTTCCATGGTGGCAACAGCCACCAACAGCCACATCTTTGAAGAAGAAGAATGATTAGCTAGATCTAGTGTCGGAGTGATCAGTCTGACCATGGCAGGACGCCTTACTCCGCTAATTGCTTTTTGCATACTTGTGAGAGTCCAACATCCCCTTCATGAGAAAACTCGTAGCTGAGTTGAGTGCCGTTGAAGAATCCATCAAAGAATTGTCGAATCACCATTTTTAGGGTAGATCAAGAAGCTCCTGAGTCTGTCCCGAATCTCTATCTATAATTATAAATCTTTATATATATATATATAATTATTATATTTTTATTTTTATATATTTATATAATTATATATATTTATAAAATTATAAATATAATATATATATAACAATAAATATAATTTTTTATATGTATTTATATAATTATATATATTTATAAAATTGTAAATATAATAAATATATATTTTATAATTTTATAATTATTTAAATATATTTTATAATTTTATAATTATTTAAATATATATATTTATTGATAATTATAATTATAAATAAATTGATTTATAAATATTTGTATATAATTATAAATATATTTATATTTATATTTATTAATTTTTAAATATATATTTATAAAATTGTGATTAATGTATCTATTGTAATTTTATAATTATTTATATATATATATATATAGTTCTAATTATAATTATACATATATATATACTCAGAAAGGTGCGAATCATGGATATAAATATATATTTTTATTTATTTACAATTATAATTATAAATAAATGTATTTATAATAAATGTATTTATTCTAATTTTATAATTATACATATATATATATATATAATTATAATGGAGGAGAGGATGGATGATCAAGGTGGTGTGTGGTCGACTCCAAAGCAATGGAGGAAAAGACGACATCTAAGAGGGCAAGGTGGCTACCACAAAAGGGATGGTCGGAATTAAGGATGACTTGTTTTGTTTTGGTGGTCTATTTGTCACTTGTACCTAACAACTCACTTGATTCTATATTTATGTTTTTTTAGAATAATTTTTTGGGGCCATGGATTTTATCCATGGTTCGCACTTTTCAGCTATATATATTTAAAAATATTTCTATATAATTATATTTATATTTATATAATATAAATAAATATTTTGAAAAAAATATTTTTATATAATTATACCTCATGGTCCACTAATGGTATATTTATATAATTATATATATTTATATCACTATATAAAAATCTATAATTATAAATATAATAACTATATTGATTAGTTAAATATATTTATCATATATTTATAATTAATTAAATATATTTAAAAAAGTATTTATATATAATTAAAATGTTATAATTTTAAATATAATTAAGATATTTATTATTTAAATATATTTATTTTTATTTTATAATTATTTATGAGAACATAATATGTTCCTGAGTATAACATGAATGAATCATACCTAGTAAAGTATGGATCATAAAAAATGAGTCGTCACATATATGGAAGACATGAATAATAAGGGTGTCAATGTATAAATGGACATGCTTGAGTCATGAATACATAATATGCATGTGTCATCATAATAAGGGTAATCTTAACATTTAGAACATAGCAACTCACAATCATGCCCACAAATAAACATAGGATCATATAGCATCAATTATACTCACTTGACAATATATGAACATAAAAAACGTCAATCATGTCCATGAATATCATAATTATCTCTTGATATATATATATATATATATATTATCTCAATTCATTATACATATATTTATTTAAATAAATATATTTAAAAAGAATTTATATATAATTATAAATATATAAATATAATAGTATAATTATTAACATAATAAATATATTTATTATTATAAAAATATTATAATTTTATAATTATTTAAATATATATATATTTATAATATTATAAATACATTTTTTTAAATGCTATATGTATATATAGTTGAATTATTAAAAAGTATATATTATATATCATATTCATATAAATTATAAACATGCATTTTTAATTAATATATATAAATAAAAATTATTTTTTAATATAAATATAATAGTTTTCTAGATATTAATACTATTTTTGACTTTAAATTTTATTAGCATTAAAACAAACACTGATAAAGGGTACACCTTTATCACCGCTTTCTTGAGCTCTGATAAAATTGACTTTTTTTAGCGCTTTTACCTAGCACTGATAAAAGTGACACTTTTATCAGCACTTTCTATTTAGTGCTTATAAAATCTAGTTCTAATTTTGCACCGATTTGTGGTAGTTCTATAAGGTTATATAATATTTATCCTAGCCAAATGAATTTAAGGCTATTTTATTGGATAAATTAGAACCTCTTGGAGATTAGTTTAAAAACCATCATCAGACTACTGAGTAGGAGGAAATTTCTATACAATAGGGGGACAGGGATATGTCTTTTTTTTAAATGTTGAGGCTTGAAGGCCCCTTTTATTAAATAAAAAATCCATGATAATGAGGAACATATAAAACATCAAAGGTCCATAGACAAAAACAGACATAAAAAGAACAGCAGAAATCAAGTAGCACAAGATCTGATACTCATGCAATGATGAGAGACACTTCCTCCCCAACCATGAGGATGTCACCCCCTTCTCGATGTTTTGACCTGTGTCCACAACCCACCTCCATCGTCTGAGAGTTTGTTATCACCGATCATCATCTTTTCCTTGACAGCAGACACACAAACACTAGATAATAATTCATCTTCACTACTTCCCAGATGCAAGCAGATCAAAGTTTTTTTTGTACAAATCTTTAAAATACATTGTAAATGAGTAGTTCCAATTGAGGAAGAATTAACACCATTCCAAATAAATTTAGAAGTGTCATTTTTCCTCTCTATATTTGGAGACAAAGATACTGCAACATTCTCATATCGAAACATTATACTTTGAGTTGGTTCTGAAACCACACTAGGTAGCTACTTTTCAATATTGTATTTAAGATGTGCACATGCATTGTATCCATCTAAACGAGCATAAAAAGATGTTTTTTGAACTTCCCCATCTAGCGTTGGAATACCACCATTAGTATGAACAACAGTTGTTCTTGACCCTTTATGTCCATCCAACCTCAATGACGAAGAAGCAGCAGTGTGTTGTGTCATCAGTCCCTAAGGAGGATCTATCAAACCTGATCCTAAATGGTAATTGATTTATTTGGGAAATGAAGAAATATACTATTTATCTTTTCCAGTTAGAGATGAATAATTGATAAGGCTTCCCACATGATCACATGGGATCCCACTAACCAAGTCATGGATAGTATCCAAGTTATTCTTGCTGGAAGCACTTGTCCTGACCTCTGGAGAGTTCACAATTACAGAATCTAGGGGAACTATAATAGATATGAAAGGATCATGAGAAAACAGTTAAGGCCGTATAGGGATCAAGTGTTAGTCACTAGAAATAGTAGCAATATATTTTTGAGAGCACTATTGAGATGCAACCTTTTTTATAAGTAGAATAAGTTTCTGAAGATTTAGAATCCAAATTGATGCCTAGGGATCCCAAAAAATCCCTACCAGGATCTAAATATGCAGACCGAGTGGGAATAACATCCCTCTCATTATCCCCTAAAGGGGAAGAATTGCAGTGATCTCTCTCAGCCTTTTTTGTTTTATTTTTCTTATAAATAGATGTATCCAATTTATCCTTCCAATGTGGCTCCTGGTGTTGACCATCAACAATTCTTTCCACGGAATATAGTCTTTTTACTCCTATGTAGAGAGTTCCTTGGAAACATAGCTGTCATCAGATTTTTCACCATCATATTCATCAACCCTACCTCTGGAAAGAACATCTTTAAAAGGCACATCAAATAAGGCATCCTTACTAGAACCTCCATCCATTAGAAAATGATTATCCTCTGTCATGTCGTACAAAGATAGTTGGGTCTTTCCAAAAGTATAATAGAAATGATTAAATTCCAAGATTTACTTGAATCCATTTTTTAGTGAAGGACTTTTGGTATCAATCTGTACTATTCCTTGGAGAGGTATTGCATCACTTACATGAGATAGACCCATTGAATAATTAAGAACATTAGAAACATAGGTCTGTCCAGCATTAGTATCAACTATGTTTCTATGATTATCAATGATTTATATAGACCCTAGATTTTATTCTTGTATCAGTGTTTCATATCATGTCCTCTAATATAAAATTTGGAGAAAACAATATATCCTCTACATTTGGATTTCAAATGCCCAATAATTCGAAAAGATTCACAAAATGGTGGATTTTTCAAAAACTCAAATCTGAGATTAATCTCATCTTATTGAGTGGAGAGAACCACCCTATCAATCAAAATAGAGATTAAATGAACCTCCACCAAAACTCTTTAATAGTTTCTGAAACTAACCAATTTAGTGGAATTATCCATTCTAATTAGAATTCCAATTACGTATGATTTTTCATACAAAATATTAGGATACCATAAGACCCAATTAAGACCTTGAATTTGAATCCTTACTTTTGCACAAGTATCCTTGAGTTCATTGGGGTTGAAATATAATTTCCAATCATGAATCTAGAGGATACTTACCTGGAGATTGATAGAACCTATGCTCCATGTATGTGCCTTCAATTATGCAGAGGGGAAAGGATGTGAAGTAAACCACATCCAAGATATACACATTTTATGTATGGGAAACACCAAGTAGAGATTAATAAAGAAACCAAATAAACTACTTTCTAGGGTTTTCAAAAATTCATCATAGAAATTCGCTCTATAATCGAGTGATTATAGAGATCAGTTTTCTCTGAGATATCACCATTCGAAGCTGAAAGATGAGAAATATAAAATTTATTAACAATATGATGTGACACCCGATTCATGTATGAAGAAAAGGAACCTCTAGAAAATCAATATAATGAGGATAATCCCTTAATATTTTCCTCATCGTGCTCCTTAAAACCCTTTGAAGAATAAAATACCTACTGAGAAGAATGGTGAATCGAAATAAAGGTAGAGATTAAGGATTCTTGGATGATTTAGGGAAATTGAGTTGTCAGATCTGTTCGAGAGTTTCCTTGAAAAAATTAGGACTATTCCCATATACATAGAATGGTTTTAATACATATTTCATGAGTCCTCATAATTTCATTCAATTATGAAATAAATATTTCAAATTTTTTATAAAAAATATACAATTTTAAAAGTCAAAGATAAACATAACTTCAAAATAAATATAGATAAAAAGTGATTATAACATGATTAACCTCTAAGGAAAGAAGTATGGGTTACATAACACAAATAATCCCAAACCTAGTTGGTTGGGGGTTTTACTGTGCATCCACCGTGGTTGGGGTCGATTCTTACTGGTTATCTGTTCTTCCTTTAGTTGGGGTAGGATTTATCTTCCCTACATACAAGCATATACAGTATGGATGTGATCACCATGAAGTTGGTGCATATGATGGCGGGGGAGTATAACAGGTGTTTTGGTGGTGGCGGGACATCATAGACGTCGGGTGACACATACACGAAGCACTACAAATGGTCTGGCAGCAATGAGAAATCATATATGGTGGGTGATACATGTGGGGTTGAGCTTGAGAATGATAGAGGATCGATGTAGGCGATGAACTATAGTTGGTTGGTGATAGTCGTGATGGTTGATGACGATCTAATGGTTGATGACACACGAGCTGGTGGATGGGACAATGATGGGGAACATCGCAGGCAGATACTGGAGGTGGGATGCCAGAGATGGTGGGATATGGGTATGGAAGGTCTAGAGGCTGGGAGGCATGCACATGATGGCTAAGTCTAGTGGGCCATTATAGGTAGGGAACTAGCCAAGTATGTTATGATGGAATCACCAATCATTGGGCCGACTCTTAGGCCTACAGGTCATGGGTCCTTTGGATCGTGTATGCGCCCTAGTGTCTAGGTTACTATTATGAATTAGTTTCTATAGTATTATAGACCATGTAATGGGTTTTCTTATACTCATCTATAAAGAGGTTTTTCCTTTGTTTAATAAAAAGAGGCTTCTGTCCCAACTTTAAAAAAATAATGGGTTATAAAATAATTTTATAAGATGTTAACATACATAAATCAATATAAAATGGTATATTTTCATTTAAATCCTCATGAAAAGGATATGAGAAGAGATATGATCCATTCAAGGTATCATAAATTCTCAAGGAATATAATCATAGAATAGAAAACATATAAAGAAAGTAAAGAAATCCCCTTACTTACAAATGAGATGCTTATGGGAGAAGTTTCCTATTTGAAAACATATTTTCATATATTATTAACTTATAATAACTTTTAAATAAGTTTATTAATATATAATATTTAGTCTCATATGAATTTCTTAATTAATATATTATTATATTCAATTATCAATTTAAAGTTTTATGTTTATGGTATTCATGAAAGTTGATGTTCAACTGTCACAGTAGTTTAAAAATCCTACATTAATGCCATCATAATTTCAAAATTCAAGGTAACATATCATATCAAGGTTATAATTTCTTGAAATTCCATGTTTCATATTCATGTTATTTTTTCTTATTATTAAAATTTCAGGATCATATATTTATTTAATCAAGAATTAATGATTAAGGAAATTTTATCGTTAAGAATATATATTAATATATTGTTCACCATGGCGATGTTACCAATATGACGTGTATAAATATACTTATATAAATATGATATTTCATTAATGAGGATTATTTTATAACCCATTATAATTATTTAATTGTATGAAAAATAATATGAAAATTAAATAAATTATACATATTATTTTATGGTAATTTAATCGATCCATAATTATGTATACTCATATGAATGTAAAAATAAATATATGTATGCATGTATGTATGTATGAATGTATATATATATATCCATTAAGATATTTCTGATATGAAATGGAATTATAGGAAAGGTAAATAAAGATAATTACCCCATACATAAGAAAAATAGCCTACCTAGAAGTGGTTTATACATAAAAATATAGAAATAAAAGAAAAAGGATAAGATAAGAGAAGAGAATATAAAACATGAAAAATTGAAAGAGTATGTAATAAACCTTATATATAGGAATTATATACATTATAAATATATTTAGACCTTACTGAAATTGAAAAAATAAATAAAATAGTTGAAATGAAATGAAAAATGACCCATACCTTTATCATTCTTCAAAATTTTCAACTTTGATTGAGTTTTTGTAATGAGAAATGGTGTTAGCAATCTCAGGAATGAAATGATAGAAATTTAGTGAGTGAAAAGAGATAAAAATAATTGTGAGTAAGGTATTTAAGATATGTTTTATGAAGGGAGGGAATAAACACGAATTATAGATATTTTTTCATGTTAATCTTATAATTCATGTTTAAAAATATTTTAACTATTTTTTAATCCTAGATTCAAATTTATATCATTGATTAGGAATCATATCTGTCAATGAAAACCATTAAATGACTTGTATACTCTTATCATTTTCTCTTTACATGTGACATATCACTTAAGAAACCTTTTTTAACTTCTCTTCTGTTACTTAAGTGCTGGGTTGACATTGAATAACTATTTAGGTAGTGATCTGGTCATATAGTATAGTTTTTATTATTTTAATCACCAATTTTCATTACTATTTTTTTCTTTACACATTTATCTTTTAGCTAGTAAATATTTAAAAAAATTCTGCAACACATTATAGTAAAACTAATATTTATTAAAGTAATTTTTCCTAACAATTTTCATTGTAAAATATCTAATAAGATAATAATTATTTAAATATAAATTTCATTATTAGATATATACTATATTCTTATATTATATAACATAATTAATTTATAAAAACCAAAATATTTTATCACATTTATACTATTATATCATATTTTACCACATTCAACTATTTATTTATGTATTTCAAAATAAATAAAATGAGATTTAAAGTTTCTTTAATTACTTGATATTTATGTATACACATTTGAGATCCATTTTATTATTATTAATATTTAGATATAATATATTTAATAATAAAATAATGTCTTTAAATACATAAAAAATAAGAAATCTAGATAAGGGGAATTATTTAGATTTTAAATGAAATATTTTTCATGTCATGAACTAACCATAAAAATATTTTAAAATTATAATTATTTATGATGGAAAATTTTAATAATTTTCTAACCAGTCACATAATAATAATAAAAAATATAATTCCATTAGATTATGATTAATAAGGAATTAAATTTCAATATTATTTAATAAATTAAGGTATTATAATCTAGTCTCAAGGATTTGTTTACTAACATCAGTAAATGATTTACTATATATTTATTATCGTGAGTTGATGTCCCTAGGGTGGTGAGAGAGAACAAAGTAACCCCCATGGTGTGGGTGAGTTATATTGAATCTTGTCAGAACCCACATGTAGGGTGAGAAAAATAATCCATCACAACACTTACATCCATTCAGAAGTGTGTATAGTTTCCTACTATGGTAAGGGGAGGGGAAAGTATAATGTTAATTTTAACTTGAGGAGAAAACCAAATAAGTGAGTAGCAAAAAATCTTGAGAATTAAAAACTTATTTATAGATATCCAAATAAATACCTAAATGGAAATAATTGTATATAAGATCGCACCTCAATCCAGCCCTCATTCTATTCTTGTCCAAGGATAAGATCCCAATTGACTTGTAATTGGTTGTCTCAATTTCTTTGAAGTCTAGAGGGATCAAAATAAACTTAATATTGTCATTGGTTATTATAATTCCCTTTCATCTTAATCATATCCCATAAAAATTTTAATATACCTAGAATATCATTATGTGTTATCCTTAAATTTAAAGGGAATACATAACTTTATTTCAATATGAATTTCATATTCCATATATTAGTCAGGGATTATGATATAGATTTGTTGGTTTGGTTCTAGTTGTATAAAAATGGATCCATTATTTATCATGTAGATAAAATTGTATTAAAACATTTTATTGTCATTTAAATATATTTTGTCTCAATGTGTTACCACTAATTACCAACAATTACTCCCCATGAATCTTACTCTATTAAATTTCACTATTATATATAAGTTAGGGAATGGAAATCAAAGGGTTGATACTCTCTCATGAGTCTCACAACATGTATATTTTTTGGAACGTTTTTTATACGTGAACATATATTTTTTAAATCCATGGGAAGCATTTCATTATGAATCACACACCAAGGGTGTAATTATAATACCCTAATTTTAATATGATACCTAATATGGGGATTCCACATGGACTCGGACATGTCTCATGATTTCCAATGGTGTATGACTAGTGGTGAATGTTTATTTATGATTTCTAGTGGAATGTTTCCCATGATTCTCACTCACTTCCTCATGATTAGACTCTACTAAAAATCCAATAGGGGGTATAAACATGTTGTATATAACACAATAACCTAGAAATAAGAGGAATAACACACTATCCATTAATTGGGATCCCACAACCTCAAAATAATAAAATAATAAAATAAAAAGTCATGATATGTTTGGTTATCTCAATATGAATTCACACAAGACATGAAAAATACATATTGATCAATAAATAAATAAATAAATAAATACAATCTAAATGATATAATCCAAATTATCAAATATGATGCTTAAAAATATACAAAATGAATAACTCCATTTCACAATAACAACTTTGGAGGGTGTTCCATAGCTAAAATCCATAGAGAACTCCAAACTCCAAGGAAAGAGACACATCATGTCTTTGATCACCTAAATAAGTGATGTCCATAATCAAAACAAGAAATAAACATTACACCATATGAATGCGAATTAAAGTTAACATAAAAGGGGTGAGAAAAAAATACATATTATTATTAATATTATTTATTTTCATTGGAAGAATATTTTTATAGATATTAATTTAATGGAATATGCTAACAATCAAGACTAAAATAACCTATAGATTGAATGTAACTACAGTTTTATTGTTCAATTCATTAAGAAACAACTTAATAATGTATCATGGAGACTTTATTTGAAATAGATGGAATATTTCTAGTTCAATAAATATATCAAGATTTTTTTCAATCACATAAATATGGAGGGGAATCAAGTTATAGGTATTTTAACTAAAAAGGAAGTCGAATCTCAAGAACGTTTTTGGTATTTTGGTCTTTATAAATATTTTTTAAATTATTATTATTATAATGTATGAGGTGATACATACACCTATTTGTGAAATCCTCTTTTATAAGAATGTTGTTTTTTTATTTTTTTGAATAAATGGTTATATTCACCTTCATAAAACCCACTCATTTCTGATTATTGTAATTATTATTAATACTATTATTATTAGAAACATTATTAAGGGTGTATACCAAACAACAAAACATCCAAACCTTCTAGTTTGGTCAAATTAGATTATACCCTCACCCCCTAAAAAATTGTATAAATATATTTTAAAGTTAATCTAAACTAAAGACATAAACCACTTGCAAAAACAAAGATCCAACTTCCACTCATCTAACCTAAAAGATGGTTATAATAAGAATTTCTGATTGAATAAGGTTTTAATTTAATAATATCTAAAATACTACTTTTTTTTAAAAAACGCTTAGGCCAAGATCTTTTATTAAAGAAAAATCATAGATAGGAGGAGGATGAAAATGGGGTTAGTTAAGAAAATTGGTCCTCATTAAAAAGGGTAAAAGGGGGCATCAAAAATAAAATTCTATATGATTAAAATCATTATAATCCCAGTCAAATTCTTATTCATTAGGACTAGATTAATTAATTTGATATTTTTTTTACTCGAGAGAGATATAGTTTTCATGGTGGGATTCAAATGTGAATAGTCCCTCCTGGGACTTAACTTCTTTATAGGATCCATAGAAATCCTTCATTATCCACCACCTTAATTTTTTAGTAGAATCCTAATAAGAGATTATTTTTTTGTTATTCATCATTCTCCATGTATTTACAATTGCCACTAATGTCATTTAAAATCCATTGTTTGTTGAGTTTCTCCATGATCTGGGTACCTATAATAATAAGATAACTAGTACCCATATAATAATATTTCCTTAATGTATCACCCACTCCTAGAGACCCCTGCAAATTCCATATTATCAAATTCTGTTAGTGACATTATTTTCTCCATCATGAATATCATGCATCATTATTGGTTATAATTCCTGTTATGCCTGAACAATGGAAAGTTTATGTGAAGCCTCAAGATTACCTTATTCATCCTACTCAATGATCCCTTCATTGTCTTCCCACTTCACCTCATCCTAGCAATAAGGATCATCAAGAAAACATTCCCAAGAACCACTTGAATGAAAATCATGCCCCTTTACCAGTTTATGACCAGTTACAATAGCATAATTATCTATCATAATCCCATTCACATTATATTCACTTAAGTGGCCAACAATATGATTTATTATAGTGTTCCTATCTATATGATAACTGTAGGGATCATCCTTGAACTATCTTTTCAAAATAAATTCTGTAGACATTCTAATTATAGACCTTATAAGAAAACAAATGAGAAAAAATAATTCTAGAAATAATTACTTACATATATGATAATTTCATAATAAATATTTCCCTCATATAACCCATTTATCAAATTAAATCAAGGTTCAAGAATCTTTGAGAAAAATTATTAATCCCCAAATATCTTTTAATTACTACACAATTAATTCAATCACACTTCTAACTCAAAAGAAGGTAGTTATTGAGTATGTTTTTGTTGATGGTTTCCCTTAATCATACATATCAATCATGTTTTAATCAATAAATCTCAAAAATTTCATTATAAAATCCCAAATTTAATTAAATTATTATTTATTTATTTATAACTCTTTATTAACAAAGGGAATACTTTTGTGATCAAGAAGGATTCCAACTCTTGACCAAGTTTTTATTTTGATAATAATAACATTTTTATAATAATCATTCATTTATTCCTATATATATTTATTTTTTAAAGAATCATCTATTAGAATTTTTGAATTATTTAATTAGTGAACTTAATCAGTATATTGAAATTATATAGAGACAAGGAATTTTTTCCCCTAATGAAAATTATATTAAGTTTCTTGTGAAAGTTATTTTATTTTCCAACAAAAAATAATAAACCCTTTTAATATAGGGCCTCATCAAGCCTCTACTTATTACTACTCTTTGTGTGGAGGAAATATCATTGGACTTTATCATTTGCCTAATTAAATTTTCCAGTGTGGAATAATATTCTAAAAAAGGAACTATCTATTAAATGAGATAAGTGGAGTGATTTAATGTCAGATAAGTTAGGTGTTCAAACCATTATTATTATTTTTTAATATCAAACTATTGTTTATAATTTATATTTAGTTAATTATTATAATTGTTTTATTATTATGTCATTATTTTAATGATATTAAATTAATTTATTTTTTATTATAATGGATACATAGTTTCCAACACCCGCACCACATAAATGTTGTGTGTTGAAAGTTCATACTAATAATTCTATATATATTTATATATATACTTTTTAATTATTAAATATATATTTAAAAATAAAAATTTTGGTGTGTGTGTGTGTGTATAATTTAGGAAAAAAATAAAAATTTAACATTTAATAATAATGAAAACCCAAAAAATGGCATGCCTTCAATGGATTTACAAAGCTATATAATAAAATTTCAAATCCCACCAACATTTCACTATTTTAAAAAATAAAACTTTGATATCTAACTTATTTTTTTCATAAAACCAAATATTTGAATTTGAAATTTTAGGGTGGCCAATATCAGTCTTAGGTATAATGTGACTAAAAATTCTTGAATAGACTAGAAAGTCCCCTAGTCGGTGGTCTAACTATCTAAATCATTTGGTCTAGTCTTGGTTATATATCAATAATGTTGACTCGATATGGGTAATCATGGATAAATTTAGAAAATAAAATCATTTTTTTATTATTTATAAAAACTTTACATCCATAAAAGTAAAAATAGTTTTCTTTTAAAAGTGTGGGATAGTCTGTATAGTCTTCCATGTTATATTCTTTCTAACTGGAATATTTTTTTCCTTACAAGCTTCAGGAAGAGATTATTTTGACTTTTTGAAAATAAATTGTGTATGGGTAACTCCTGGAATCCCCAATCATAATATCAAACTAAATGTGTTCTTTTTTTATTTTAAGCTTATCTTAGATGTATTTCATATGAGAAACCATCTTATTTGATAAAATACTTTTCCTAGATATAATTACACTTTAATATAAATTTATTTTACTTCAGTAGGGAAAGGACCAATTTAAAAACTTTTATGGTCATTATAAACCAACTTGGCTACCTTTATTTATCGATAAATATAAAATATTACTCTTAAATAATAAATTATAAATTGAGATAACATTTTTTAGGACTTTAATATTAAACTTCTCAAAGTTCAATCTCATTTGATGGTATAAAAAAATTAATAATAGAAAATTATTATTTTAATTGGAAAATTATTTTTTTTAAATGAAACATTTTATATGATTATCACTAAATATTATTTAAAACATTCTCTCCCCACACTATTCTGGGTGTCATTATAATGTACATCATGTTGGAATAGTGAAATATGAACTAACTCTTTTCAAAAGCTAATGTACCCACCTTATATATCATGCATATATATGGAACTCATCCCATGGAAAAAACACATATCTTATAAATAATAGTATGAGTGAATAGTATGAATTATATTTTATATCAAAAATGTTATTTTACATTATTGGGTGTCTCCAACAATACATTTTTTATTATCGGTCAAATGGATAAACCACTCTCTTGAAGAAGCTACTTTGGGAAACTATGACTTTATTTTAGGGATGTAATCATCCTTTAAACTTATGTAGAAATACGAATTTAATGAGAGGTATAAAAGTAATATCATTCCTTATTTAATATAGAATATAAATTATGAGTTGTTTTTTTAAACCCATATATAAACTTTTCAAGTGATATAATTTTCTTTCATCATCATCCAGGTGAAATCCATCTGTTTTTTAATGTATCATTCAAAATTTAGCACAATACTATAGAAAATGAATTCATATTCATTTGGAAAATTTTATATATTATTTGAGAAAAACTTTCTATGAATAATCTAATCAATTAAATTATTTAAATTGGAGTAAAGACTTCCAATATATGAATGAATTCAAATTATGAATAACCCTTCAACACAAGTCAAGATAAATTTATCATCACATTTCCTTGTTCAATAATTATTTTACATACCCAGTTGATTTCAATTACATTATTTCCATTTTTTTCTTTACCAACTCCCACATAAAATTTATTTAAATCTGATCAAGATCTTTATTCATGTATTTGAATGATGATTCTTGTTTTTCTACTTCACCATATAATCCATGATATACTTTAGATAATTGAGTAATGCACGCAATATTTTATATTCTTTTGGTTTTATTGGTGTGGTTTTTTCACCCAAAAAGTTTGATTCATCTACTTCAAACGTTTTCCTCTTATTCCCAACCTATGAAGATGTTTCATCCACTTTTTCTTTATCTTATGATTCAAATTCATAATCTTATTCATGAGGGATATATTATTTTTATTAAAAATATACATCATGATCACTCTCGCAAACTAATACTTCTTCTGATCTACTCAGATTGTACTACATTAAATAATCTTGTTAATCCTCATGCTGAATCATTTGTAAGAGTTTCTCTTTATAGAATATCGAAGAAATATTTTTCATCAAATATATACTGAAACATTCCTTGAGTACCATATTTATTTTTAATAAAGTATTTTTTTCCAAACAATCCAAAAAAATTTATATTTTACATATTTATATTCCACATTTCATAAGGTGTATCTTAATTTTATTTACAATGTAAAAAAATATTTTGTCAATATAAAAAATAGCTTGTATAACATATTTTTAATAGTGTCTTAATGATCCAATCCCAATTAGTAAAGTCATTATTATAGTATTCATAGTCTTATTTATCTTTTTTATAACTCAATTATAATATTGAGGCCTCACATATGAGACTTTTTGATTTTTATTGTGTTTTTAAGATAATTTTAAAATTTAATTAATGCGAATTTAGTGATATTATGTGATATGAAAGTCTTTATAGTCCTTCTACATAAATTTTCGGTCATCCCCATATATTTATATATAAAAACCATTACATATATATTTTATTTTATAATTAAAATACATTAAATTATACAATAATAATCAATATATAACATCCATAATCATCAGTTCCTTTTTGTGTCAGAGGGTAAATTACATCTATGAAAACACGTTCAAGTAAATTTTCATCTCTTTACATCATTGGTTTGTAGGGATTTCTCACAAGTCCCACCTTTATTAATGTATCACAATTATTATATCTTTAACATATTACAAGAGGCATTCCAATTTAAATTTTTTTTAAGAGCTCCATAACATTTCTTTGATGTATATGCCCCCATATCTTATGGTACAATCTATTCACTTTATCAATAGTTAATAAGCACGTGATTTCTTTTCTATTAACTTGATAAAACGATTATGGATCATCCTCCCTAGGGATTGATTTTAAACTAACAATTGTCCCCTCAAACCAAATACAACATATTTTAGACACTTCTTTAATGATAATCCACTCATTACAATTATCCTACACAACATTTTATTCATTATGGGGACACATTGTCTGACCACAGTTATCAAAAATAATTTTAACAAAGGCATCACCATGTATCCAAATATTCCAATTGAGGGTCAAATAAGTCATATTGCATCCACATAATTCTTGGGATACACCATGGCTTTGATATCGGTTGTCGCGAACAATCTTCTAACCCATTCTTTATTAGACCGAATACATAAACCCAAATAAGGTGTTATTCTAAAACTAAATGGTTCTAGTATAAGTATTCCACCAAGATTATATATTATTTAACACTACTCTCTAAAATATAAGTGAGATTTTGTTTTCACTCAACAAAAATAAAATTCATTATTTCTTTTAATAGAGTATCTCTCCCTATTTCACACTAATTCAAAGATAAATTCATAAAGTTGAGTCAAACTTAAAATATTATAACTTAATACATCAATAAATAGTGCCTTTTATTCATAAAATCACTCCCACTACCCCATATCTCTCTTCATGAAACACTAAATTTTATCAGTGCTAAATATTATGTGATCATAAAAGGGTTGACTTTATCAGCGCTAGATAAAAGCGATGATAAAGGTCACTTTTATCAGCGCAAAAAAATAATTGATAAAAGTACACCCTTTATCTGCACATTTTTAAGTGTTGGTAAAGGTACGTATTTACCAACGCATTTTTTAGCATTGAAAAAAAGTTTAATAAAAAATATTATTAATATATATAAAATTGTTATATTTATATTCAAAAATAAATGTTTATTTATATACATTATTTAAAAAATGCATGCATATAATTTATATAAGTATGATATATATATATATTAAAAATGCAAACCATTATATATATATAAATGCTATATTGTTAATATGTGATATTTGACCACACACACACACACACATCAATCTCTTTGTGCATATATGTGTATGAATTATGTTGTGTGTGTGAATTTGGTGTATGTGTATATATAGATGTTTTACATGTACATATATGTGTATTTTTATGTATATGATCACATATACATGGGATGTACATACATTTATAACATTTTTACATGTGTATGTAAGGCATGTACTTATTTCCCATTGGATGTATATTTTTTTCATTTTGGATATAATATTTTTGGAATTTATTCATTTTTAATACATATTTATATTTTACTGAGATATTTTTAATATGTTATTAATTAATATGATTAGTATTTATTCAATTTTATTTATTAAGATTTAATATTTTTAAAATGTTTGAAATATATATAATTAAGTTATTTAAATGATTTTTTTAATATTTACTTCATTTTTATATGTGTTTATTATTCATGTAGTTAATATTATACAAATTCATTTTCTAAAATATATTTATCTATTAAATTATATTTATTATTTTGTAATATTTCTTTCATTTAAAATTATTTACTCATTTTCAAAATTTATTTATGTTTATATTTGTTGGAATTTAATCATTTTGTAATATTTATTTATACATATATTTATTTACAAGACATGTAATAATTTCAATAAGTTTTTAACTTATATGAATAATATTTATTTACTTTTTGTTTATAAAGTTTTAACATTTAAAATATGTTTTAAATTTATATAATTAACCCATTTAAATTATTTTTTTAATAATTTTGTAATTTAAATGGTTAATTATAAATTTATACATATACATATATATATATATATATCATTTTTTTAAAATAATTTATAAAATAACATATATTTATTTTTATATTTAATAAATTATAAAATTATTACAAATATATTTAAACAACATTCTACATTAAACATACTGTAAGAAACCATAAATGCAAGGCTAGACTTCTTTATATTTAGGTGAATTTTATATTCTTGTATGATATACCTCCTCTCATATGAATATGATCTCTCCATGTTAATTATTTGTTTATTTATTTATAGCAAGATAATTTATCAATCACTACTCTTAATACTTCATCATTAACATATTTATCTTATAATTTACATATTTTCTTTTCTTATATATTTACATATGAAACATAATTTTCTAATTGTTTTTGTTATCATTGTTTTATGAAAATTATTTCTATAATAATTTATTTATTAGTATAATTATATAATGATGATTATATATATGTATATATAATAATGTTCATAGTTGAGTCTCCACCCAATCTTCCTTTCCCCGAGCCATTGTTGGTTCACCCTATCCCTCACCTTCATGTTCATTTTTACTCATGCATCATTATTTGTCACTCTGATTGCTTGGAGCTCCTAGTTGAGCACTGTAAAAACCCAACCCACTTATCATGTAAGGAGGTGACTATAAATGATAAGTTTGCATAGTTTTTCTAGTGCATAGACGGTAATGGAATTCAAGTTCCATGTATCCCTCCCACTCTAATGGATTAAAATCAAATAATTTTTTTTATTTTTTCCATTACCAGGTAAAAGAAACCCAATCAACTTAATATCTCTTTATTTGTTTTTAGTTTTTATAGGAATTATGAAATAAATTGATTTATTTTTTATTATTTTTTTAATTTTTTATATTTATATTTCTTATAAAAATTATTTCATGATACTTTTGATACTTATACACATACTCTTCATTAATATTATTTATTTTTGTTTTTAATTTTTTTTTTAAAAAAATGTCTCTTTATGTCATTAATAAGTTATTATATTTTGTAAATATTGTTTGATGTTTTTAAAAAAATTATTATATTTTTTTATGGATACCGATATTTTTTATATTATAAACATGTGTTATGGCATGAACACATGGGTTGTGCACCTGGATTATGGATGGATAATAAACTATCATGTATGAAAGTACTTGATGTTATGATATAGCCAGAAAATGGGTGGTTATAATTACTTACATTCCATTAGAAGGTTATTTTATAACATAACCCATCAAATCTTACATTATCACCAACAGATTATGAATATGTTAACCCAATATATGTCATTTCTACAATGCCAATTTAGCTAAAAAAATTAGTCCAACACGTTGAGTATTATGATACACAAACTTCACCACCCCTAAAAAAAATATGAATACCCATAATTTGAATCATATTATATTATAATAATGAATTTATGTTGCATAAATTATACTTTAATATGACCTTTTATGGGTTCTAAGCTCATACTATCTTTGTATTTATATATGTTGTTAAATTTTTGTATTCCTGAATCAAATAAGATTGATATAGATCAAAAATGGATGGATTCTAATTTTATAACAAAATACTATGAGGATGGTGTGAAAGGGTTCAGCAAGTTTTAAAAAATTTATTCATATAAACCTTCTCAAATCCTTTTTACATGTTTAAATTTTTTTTATTTGCGACTAATTAGTCTAGAGGTTTCAGAAAAAAACTTGATATATCAAAGAATAAATCAAAGTTATATATTTTGGAATAAACATGGGGGGATACTGAATATTGATAGTGACTGGGATATGACTATTTTTTATGGATCATATGATATGATTACAAGTGTGGAAAACAATGAATATTTTATCAAGGATGTGATTATAGGAGTGAATGATGATGAAGATCATATTGCTGAAATGACAATGACAGTTGATGTTAATCATCATGATTTTCTAAAATTGTATGAGTAGTTAAAGAGTTCTAAAAAAGACACCACTATGTGATGGTTGTACTAAATATACATAATTTCCATCTACAATAAATACATATAATTTAAAAGATGTTAATGGATGAAGTGATGCTAGTTTTACCGAACTACTTGATCTCTTGATTGGTATGATCCCAGAAAATGATGAGATTCCTTGCTGAACATATGATGTTGTTGGTCGGAGTGGACACTCAAGAGGGGGGGTGAATTGAGTTCCAATTTAAAATTTCTGTTAAAAACAATTTCTATTAAAATCCCCCAATTTCAAAAACAAATTAAACTGTATTGAATTTACATAGATTATAAAGGTTCAATTAGTTTCTCAAAGATTGATTAGTTCTCAGTTAACTTAATCTTATGATTAAATTAACTTTTGAAACTAACTTACTGATTTATAATAAATATAAACACTTGAGAATTTAATTATCAAAGTAGCTTTGAAGATAAATTATATTTCAAAGTAATAGCAGCGGAATATGAAATAAATATGTATAGTATAGATAACGTATGTAGCTATAAACACAGAGAATTAACCAAGAGGTTCAGTCTCAAGCCGAGACTTAGTCCTCTCAACAGTTTGTATAAAAATGATCCACACCCTGGATCGGGGTTAACAACATTGAACACACTGTCCAGGTCACAAGACCTCTACCACAATTCTACGTGGGAAAACAAACAACAACAGCCAACTGTCCAGGTCACAAGACCTATACCACTATCCACAGTGGGAAAACAAACAACAGCAGCCAGCTGTCTAGGTCACAAGACCTCTACCACTATCCACAGTGGGAAATGAAGTGTAAAAGGTTTGCTGAGGATTTACAGATCCTCCAGTGAAAGTACAGGAGTTAGTGTGTGTGTTTAATACAGCAGATAACACACACTGCTCAAAATGTAGAATAAATAAATCACAGAGCAGAGATGCAGAGTTTAGAAATGGCTCTAGTGATTTCAGTGTAGCACTGGACTCGTTTTGGAATTGATCAGAAGTGATTCTGAGTCCTCTTCTTGATTTTGTTTGAGAAGCAGAGTGTCGTATGCTTCAGGTTCACAGGCAGTGAGATGTAGTCCATGAAGCTCTTCGATATTCTTTTGTATGCACAAAACTCTTCTTGAGTAGGCTTGATTGTATATGTGATTCTGTCTTGCTTGGTTCTTCTTGTATGTACAGAGCTCTTCTTGAGTATGTCGTATGTCTTCCTTGTCTCTGTGAGTGTTGTCTCGCTCATCTCTTCAGCAGAGTTTTCTTTTATTTATGTCACGTGCTCCGTAGGACAGAAGAGGTTTCCTTTCCGCAGGTACGAGGTACGGTTTCCTGACATCCGACAACCTTTATTAATTAATTGTTAGGGTATTAAAATATAACTAATATGACCGTTGGTTAGAATAAAAAAAGATAAAGATAAAGAAATTCAAACAGTTGTTTATGACTGTTCAAGTGATCGGTAGGTCATCTGTATTAGAGTAATGATCGGTGACTCAGATAGATCAGCATCGGTCTGTCATCTGATCGATGAGTCATTTGCATCGGTGACTCATTTGCATCGGTGAGTCCTTGGATCGGTGAGTCTGATGGATCGGTGAGTCTGATGGATCGGTGAGTCTGATGGATCGGTGAGTCTGATGGATCGGTGAGTCTGATGGATCGGTTAGTCTGATGGATCGGTGAGTCTGATGGATCGGTGAGTCTGATGGATCGGTGAGTCTGATGGATCGGTGAGTCTGATGGATCGGTGAGTCTGATGGATCGGTGAGTCTGATGGATCGGTGAGTCATTTTCTTCAGTGACTCAGATTGGTCAGCATCGGTGAGTCATTTTGATCAGTGCGACCGTTGTCCTTTGATATTGGATCAGGGCTTCCGATGTCTGTTGAATCCAGAAGACTTCCAACATACTTTGTAAGTCAATAATCATAGACAAAAACATGATAACAGATTCATTTACAGATTGTAATTAAGTTTATGAGAAAACAAACCAGATTAAGCATTAATGGTATGTGATGATTTGTGATTATTAAAACATCAAACATAGACATGAAATCAACAATCTTCCAGAGGGCTCAACAATCTCCCCCTTTTTGATAATCACAAATCTTTATATATATATATATATATATATAAAATCAATCAATAATAACAAAAAATCATAATGAGAATAAGAGTAAAGAGATATAAATCTCCTTCTTAAGTTAACATTCCCATATATATAATATTCAGATTGCTCCCCCTGAGATATGGATCTCCCTCTGAGATATTCACATCTCTCATATATATCGTTCTTAAGTTAACATTCCCATATATATAATAGTCAGATCTTTCTCCCCCTTTGGGATAATCAAAAACGAGGGAAAACAGATAAGAGAAAGTGAAAGTAAAAGCAGTCAGCAGAGAGTAGAGAGAGAAAAAGAAAGAAAAAAATGATAAAGTACAGATTATTACAAGTAGCACATTGTTCACCCCATCAAAGACAATACACAACTATTTGGTGGGATACAAAGGGGCTTTGACTTTGTCTTTGGGATCAATAGTAGGTAAGGAGGAAGGTTTGGAGACATGCTGGTCTTGGCGAATCTGAAGTGGTGGTAGGACAACTCGGGCAGGTGTAGGAGCAGGTACCACAGAGGGTTGTTCTTGAGAAACAGGAGCTGATTGAGGAGCTTGCTGAGGAACTGGTCTTAATTGAGATAGAGCTTGAGCAACAGATAGCTGATTTGGAGCTATATCTGAATCAATGAGAGGTTCAGAAGTAGGAAGTACAATTGCAGTGGCCGGTGCATCCAAATAAGGCTTCAACAGATGAATGAAGTCCTGAATGACTTCTGCTCCATAATTCATAGCTTTTTCAAAATCATCTTTATTCTCCATGAACTGTGCTAAGGAAGGGACAAAATCTTGCAATTGGCGAACTTGAGTTTTGAAGGCCTGAGTGACAGGAGGTAATTTCAGATTCTCTGCTAACACCTTGAAGCTTGCAGTCATCTCATGTTTTGTATAAATCTTGGAAAAGTAAGTATCAACGTTTTCCTTGATCTCTTGCAGGGCTTTCTTAGCATCTGCTAAATATACCAAGGCCATCTTATGACTGTTATCACTGAGCTCTTTCATCTTCCTCAAAGATTCTAAATCAATAATTTGTCTTACAGCAGCTAACTCTTCACGCACAACTTCTTTTAGAGCTTCTATCTCACGGGTAGTGATCTTGGTTACCTTGCCTGTACTGGCTTGGCCGACTATGTGAGTTAGTTCAGCTTTCAACTTCCTCAGGTCAGACTTGTTGAGATGTTCAATCAGATTTCTCAAAACTTCCATCATACCAGAGATGGTTGATCGGAATTCTCTTGATAGAGATACCAGGCCGGTGTGAAGATCCTTCATAGTCTGATTCAAAAAAGCTATTTGCCTGCCAATAAGTTCACCAGTATTGGCTAGTTCTGGCTTCACAGCATTAGATACTCTCTGTGAGAAGGCTTCCAAAGAATTTTCAGAAACTTGTAGAGACACTTGAGTAAGAGCATTAGAAACTTCTTCTCTAACTATGGTTCTCACAGTAGTTAGAAATTCAAACTTAAACTTATCAAGATCAGCTTGACTGATTCCAGAACCAGGGAAATTATTATTGGTAGGATCAACAGTAGGAACAGACCTTGCTTCTCGTGGGAGGTTCCTCTTCACAGCTGCAGCAGATTCTGGCATTGCTTCTTCGTCTTCAGAATATTCTAAGCCCAACACAGCATAACTAGGGTAGTCATCCCAAACGGCAGCACACAGAGTGTATTTTGGTTTTTCATAGCTTGTTGTTCCACTGATTTTTGGTGAGTCATCCTTGCCACTGATATGGATTTCTTGTACTGACTGAGGTTGTTCTACTTGATCTACAGCAAGACCATCCACCGGTCTGTTAACACCATCAACAGTAGCTTCAACAACATCATCATCATCATCATCACCATGATTTTCATCAGCATCACCTTGCTCATTATTACTCTGCTCAGAGGCTTCACTGTGATATTCTTCAGTATCAGAATCTTCTTCATCACCAAGAATAGGTTCTGACTCTGGTAGGGTTAAGGGTGGACTAGCAGGTCCAAATTCTATTCTTTTCTTGGGACTAGCAGTGTCAGGGTCACTCCTATCATCAGGAGAAGACACACTTCCTTCTGCAGTAGCAGCTTCTTCTTGCTCATCATCATCAGAATAAACTGGTTCCTCATTTGGTTTTAATCCAGGATCTCTCAAATCCTTTGGCCTCTTGCCATGATCTATGGGATTGTAGGCTTCATACAATTTATCTTCATCTGCAACCCAGCACTTCTTCCATGGATTCCAATTTATTTTCATCCTCTTGCATATCTCTTTGTTAAGACAGAAGGTATGGTCTGTTTCATTAACTTCATCATCTTCATCAAGACAATCTAGATTCTTTAGCATGGTAGATATCATCTTTGAATAAAACAAGGCAGTGGCTTTCTTGGATGGTTTTATCATTCCATATATGTGTACCATCACATATCTACACAAATTTATTTTCTCATGTGTTTTCAGAAGAAACAACAGGAAAACATCCTGGTATTTTACAGCAGCAAAATCTCCTCTCCTAGGGAAAAGTTGGTGCTGAATAAACTTGAAAAGAAGTCTGCACTCACCATCTAATTCTGAAGCTGTGATTCTTCGTGACTCTCTGTTTCCTGTCAGAAGCTCCAGAGCTAGCTCATAAGAAAAGTAATCAGATGTTGGAGGAATATTCCCAGCATAATCCTCATACCGACCTTCATGAGGTACGTTCAGGCACTCATCCCACTGCTTAGATGAGAAGGATATTTTCTTTCCTTTTACCACAGACGACATCCGGGCAGCCTCCACACCATCTAAAGTGATTTCCAGATTCATATAAAACTCATGTACCAGCTTCGGGTAGTCTATTCGAGTGTTGTCAGAAAACCAGTCTATCCATATTTGCGATTCAAGAACTTGCAGCAACAATGACTTACTTGAAAAAAGTCAGGCAGAGTTTACTTCTTTTTCTACAGCAACAATCCGAGTTTCTAGGTTCGGATTTACTGATAGTTGAGAGGTACTACTCGACTCTCCTCGAGCACGCTTTGAAGGTATAGGGCTATCCGGTCCTTTGCTCGGTCTCTTTTTATTATCCATTCGAGGATTTTGAGAAGGCAGGAGTTCGAAGGTTCGAAGTGGAGGGGAAGAGATGTTGAGAGGTTCGGCGGGAAATAAAAGGTCAAAAGGTTTAGGGAAGATAAATAGCCGCGTATCATTTATTTTATCATTTAGGGTTTCCATAAAAAGTAATTTACTAATTAATAAAAAGTAATTGAAAATAGATCGGTTTGACAGAACAATGTGACAGATCGGTTCGACAGATCGGTTTCACAGATCAGTTTCACAGATCAGTTTCATGGATCAGTTTCACAGATCAGTTTCACAGATCAGTTTCACAGATCAGTTTCACAGATCAGTTTCACAGATCGATCATACATAACTCTTGTTTAATAAATTTCATTCTTTCAGAGCATAAGGGCTTTGTGAAGATATCAGCTAATTGATTTTCAGAACTAACAAATTCTAGAGAAATATCACCTTTCTGATAATGATCTCTTAGAAAGTGATATCTTACATCAATGTGCTTAGTTCTAGAGTGAGACACAGGGTTTTTAGATATATTTATTTCACTAGTATTGTCACAGTTAATTGAAACATGTTTAAAATCAAATCCATAGTCCAGAAGAGTGTGTTTCATCCACAAAATTTGTGCACAGCAACTACCAGCAGCTATGTATTCTGCCTCAGCAGTAGATAATGCAACTGAATTCTGTTTCTTACTACACCATGATACTAGGGATTTTCCAAGCAAATGACATGTTCCTGATGTGCTCTTCCTATCTAACTTACAACCAGCAAAGTCAGCATATGAATAACTCATTAAGTCAAAGGATTGTCCTTTTGGGTAAAACAAACCTAAGTTAGCCGTGTGTTTGAGATATTTAAAAATTATTTTGACAGAAAGCAAATGAGATTCTTTTGGATTAGCTTGAAATCTAGCACACATACACACACTAAACATAATATCAGGTCGACTAGCAGTAAGATAAAGTAAACTACCAATCATACCTCTGTAATTGGTTTGATCAACTGGTTTCCCAGTTTCATCTGCATCCAATTTATAGGTAGTACTCATAGGAGTTTCACTTTCCTTGATACTATCCAGACCAAAACGTTTTAAAATATCCTTTGTATATTTACTTTGATTCAAAATAATGCCATTTTCATTTTGAAATACTTGAAATCCAAGAAAGTACTTAAGCTCTCCCATTAAGCTCATTTCAAATTCATTTTGCATACTTTTTGAAAAATCAGTACATAAAGAGTGTTTAGAAGATCCAAAAATAATATCGTCAACATATATTTGTACAACTAAAACATCTTTAGAAATTCTTTTAATGAAAAGAGTTGGATCAGCAATCCCTTTAGTAAAACCTTTTGAAATAAGGAAATTGCTAAGTCTATCATACCAAGCTCTTGGAGCTTGTTTCAAACCATACAAAGCTTTAGAAAGTTTAAAAACATGATTTGGAAAATGGGGGTTAGTAAATCCAGGTGGTTGTTCTACAAAAACATCTTCAATTATAAAACCATTTAGAAAAGCACTTTTGACATCCATTTGATATAACTTGAAATTCAGATGTGCAGTATATGCAAGTAAGATCCTAATGGCTTCTAGTCTAGCTACAGGTGCAAAAGTCTCCTCATAGTCTATACCTTCTTCTTGACTATATCCTTGTGCAACTAGTCTAGCTTTGTTTCTAACTATATTTCCAGATTCATCTACTTTATTTCTAAAAACCCATTTTGTGCCTATTGTTAAGGTGTCCTTAGGTCTGTCAACTAATTCCCAGACTTTGTTTCTTTCAAACTGATTTAATTCTTCTTGCATAGCCATTACCCAAAACTCATCATTGATAGCATCATTGATATTTTTAGGTTCTGACTGTGAAAGAAAGGCTTGATGTTCAACCTGATTTATTAGAGAAGCTCTAGTCTGTGTTCCTCTATCTAGATTTCCTACAACAACTTCTAAAGGACGATTCTTTAGAATCCTCGTTGATCTGGTAAAGGTTGGACTAGAAATTTCAGGTTCATCTATAGGTTCGGGTTCAACAGAAGCAGATTCTGGAAAAAGTCCAGAACTGGATACTTTTATAACAGGTTCTTTAGATTTATCATTAAGGTCCAGAATAGACAAATCTTCTTCAAGATTCTCAAGAGAGGTTTTAGGCTCATGTGGATCAGTTTCATCAAACTTGATGTGAACAGATTCTTCCACACATTTGGTTTTCTTATTGAATACTCTATAGGCTTTACTAGAAATATAATAACCGAGGAAAATTCCTTCATCACTCTTGGATGAAAATTTGTCAAGATTGTCTCTAGTATTTAGAATGAAGACTTTGCAGCCAAAAACTTTGAAGTAGTTAACCTTGGGTTTCCTGTGGTTCCACAACTCATAAGGGGTCCTCTTAAGAACAGGTCTAATTAAGACTCTATTAATGACATAACAAGTTGTATTAACAGCTTCAGCCCAAAAGTAAATAGGCAGTTCATATTCATTGAGCATGGTTCTAGCAATTTCTTGCAGGGTTATGTTTCTTATTTCTACTACACCATTCTGTTGGGGTGTCCTAGGGGCAGAAAAGTTATGAGAATAGCCATTGAGTGAGCAGTAAGATTCAAAATCTTGATTTTCAAACTCACGACCATGATCACTCCTCAGGGTCTTAATCTTAAGTCCACTAAGGTTCTCTACAGACTTGGAGTATTTGACAAAGTAAGAACAAACTTCACTTTTGTGAGCTAGAATGTATACCCAAGTATATCTAGAAAAATCATCTACGAGAACATAGACATAGTGCTTCCCATTTAGACTAGAAACTCTTGATGGTCCAAACAAATCCATGTGAGCCAACTCAAGTGGTTGAGAAGTTGAGACTTCTTTCTTTGATTTAAAAGAAACTTTATGTTGCTTTCCCTTTTGACAGGGATTACAAACTTTGTCTGCTGGAAATTCAAGTTTGGGTAAGTCTCTGACTAAGTTCTTCCTAGAAAGTTTTCTAAGTGAGTGTACATTGCAGTGTCTTAATCTTCTTTGCCAAATCCAAGACTCTTTATGAAACGCATTTAAGCAATGAATGTTCTGTTTAGCTAAAGAATCTAAATCAACAACATAAACATTTTCATTTCTTAAAGCAGAAAATACTAAAACATTTTTAGAGTTAAAAACACTGCAAGAATCATTTTTAAATTTCACATAAAAACCGTCATCACACAACTGAGAAATGCTTAACAGGTTATATTTAAGTCCATCGACAAATAAGACTTTAGAAATTAATACTGAGTCAGTGTTACCAATCTGGCCTAAGCCGATGATTTTTCCTTTTGAATTATCACCAAAAGTGACAAAGCCTCCATCAACTTTTACTAAGCTCTTGAAACATGAAAAGTCTCCTGACATATGTCTTCAACATCCACTGTCTAAGTACCATATCTTCTTGTGAAAACTCTTCAAGCAGGTCTCCTACAAAACAGATTTAGATGGGAGATGATTTTGGTACCCAGATCTTCTTGGGTCCAGACAGGTTAGCCAATAGCACTTTAGGTACCCATATTTGTCTAATGGGTCTCATATAATTTGTAGAATTATCATTCATTGAAAGATAAACCTTATTAGATCCATAACTATGAATATAACTAGTTGAGGCATATGAAGTTCCAGAATTAACTATCTTCTGTCCAGATTTAGGAATGAATCTAGTTTTGGAAACTTTCCTTTTTCCAGGTTGGTATCTTATACCAGTAGTATATTTAGGTGCAACTTGCTTTCCTAGCATCTGTGTTAGAGTATTCTTTCCATTTTTGAACTTCTCTAAGTCTTTTTTGAGTTGTTCATTAGACAATTTTAGTTCAGTATTTTATTTAAGAAACTGAGCATTCTTTTCTACTTCTATATCCAGATCAGATTTATGCTTAACACTTAAAGCATACTGTTTCTTTAAACCTTTATATTTATCCTTAAGCTCATTACAAGTTTCTTCTAACATATCACAGTATTCAAACAATTCAGATTTTGACATGTTTTCTGAGTCAGAATCTTCTCCAGAATAGTATGAATTAAAAACGGGAGTCTCTGATGTTACCTCAGAAGTGTTTGTCATGAAACACATGTTGGCCCGATTCTTTTTAGAGTCTGAAGATTCAGCTTCACTTGTGCTGTCTTCTGAAGCACTCCAAGTAGCCTTCATGGCTTTCTTGTACTTTTTATCCTTGTATTCATACTTCTTTCTGTATTTCAGCTTTGGACAGACTGTTTTTATGTGCCCTTTTCTTTTTCATTCATAACAGACAACTTCATCATTTCTGTCAGCCTTCTTCCAATCCTTTTTCCATTTGCCTTGTTGGTCATACTTTCCCTTGTAATTTGGTTTCGTAAAGAATTTCTTTTTCCTATAAAACTTTTTGAATCTCCTGGCTATTTGATCCATCTCAGCATCACTGTCAGAATCATTCTCACTTTCCTCACTGCTTGAACTTTCATTGGTAGCTTGAGGATTTTCTTTATCCTTATTCTTTGAGGTTGTAGTCTTGAAGGCAATAGACTTCCTTTTAGGTTCATCATCTTCTTCTTTATTTACTTTAAGCTCTTCTTCATACATCATCAGTTTACCAATTAATTCCTTGACAGGCAGTATTCCAATGTCACAGGATTCTCTAATGGAGACAGAGGTTCCTCTCCATATTTCAGGTAGACATCTCAAAATTCTCATGATTTGCTCCTTTGCTGGAACATCCTTTCCAAGAGAAGTCATTGTGTTGACAATTTCATTGAACCTGATATACATATCAGAAATGGGTTCATCAGGCTTCATCTTAAAATTATCATACTTAATAGTATAGGTATTCAATCTCATCTCCTTAACATTAGTTGTTCCTTCATGAGAAACAGCTAAGGTATCCCAAATTTCATATGCAGTTTTACATGCAGAAATTCTATTAAATTCTTCATCTCCTAGAGCATAGTACAAAGCATTCATAGCTTTACAATTTTTATTGTAAGCAGTCTTTGTAGGTTCATCCCAAGTAGATCTAGCAGTAGTGGGAATTTTGTATTCTGATTCAATAACAGTCCAAATATCAAAACCTATGCTTTCTAGATGAATTTTCATTTTTAGTTTTCACTGAGCATAATTGGTTCCATTGAAGAAAGGTGGCCAGTTAGTAGCAGCACACTCAAGTCTATTGTCCATAATGAGAGAATTTTAAAGAGATAAAAATTTAGATATAACAGAAATTTTAAGACCTTTAAAATACAACTAAAATCACAGTTCAAAAGCAGAGTACTTTTAGAAAGTATTTTCAAACCTCTAATACCAAGTGTTGGTCGGAGTGGACACTCAAGAGGGGGGGTGAATTGAGTTCCAATTTAAAATTTCTGTTAAAAACAATTTCTATTAAAATCCCCCAATTTCAAAAACAAATTAAACTGTAGTGAATTTATATAGATTATAAAGGTTCAATTAGTTTCTCAAAGATTGATTAGTTCCCAGTTAACTTAATCTTATGATTAAATTAACTTTTGAAACTAACTTACTGATTTATAATAAATATAAACACTTGCGAATTTAATTATCAAAGTAGATTTGAAGATAAATTATATTTCAAAGTAATAGCAGCGGAATATGAAATAAATATGTATAGTATGGATAAAGTATGTAGCTACAAACACAGAGAATTAACCAAGAGGTTCAGTCTCAAGCCGAGACTTAGTCCTCTCAACAGTTTGTATAAAAATGATCCACACCCTGGATCGGGGTTAACAACAGTGAACACACTGTCCAGGTCACAAGACCTCTACCACAGTTCTACGTGGGAAAACAAACAACAGCAGCCAGCTGTCCAGGTCACATGACCTCTACCACTATCCATAGTGGGAAAACAAACAACAGCAGCCAGCTGTCCAAGTCACAAGACCTCTACCACTATCCACAGTGGGAAATGAAGTGTAAAAGGTTTGCTGAGGATTTACAGATCCTCCAGTGAAAGTACAGGAGTCAGTGTGTGTGTTTAATACAGCAGATAACACACACTGCTCAAAATGTAGAATAAATAAATCACAGAGCAGAGATGTAGAGTTTAGAAATGGCTCTAGTGATTTCAGTGTAGCACTGGACTCGTTTTGGAATTGATCAGAAGTGATTCTGAGTCCTCTTCTTGATTTTGTTTGAGAAGCAGAGTGTCGTATGCTTCAGGTTCACAGGTAGTGAGATGTAGTCGATGAAGCTCTTCGATATTCTTTTGTATGCACAGAACTCTTCTTGAGTAGGCTTGATTGTATATGTGATTCTGTCTTGCTTGGTTCTTCTTGTATGCACAGAGCTCTTCTTGAGTATGTCGTATGTCTTCCTTGTCTCTGTGTGTGTTGTCTCGCTCATCTCTTCAGCAGAGTCTTCTTGTATTTATGTCACGTGCTCCGTAGGACAGAAGAGGTTTCCTTTCCGTAGGTACGAGGTACGGTTTCCTGACATCCGACAACCTTTATTAATTAATTGTCAGGGTATTAAAATATAACTAATATGACCGTTGGTTAGAATAAATAAAGATAAAGATAAATAAATTCAAACAGTTGTTTATGACTGTTCAAGTGATCGGTAGGTCATCCGTATTAGAGTAATGATCGGTGACTCAGATAGATCAGCATCGGTCTGTCATCTGATCGGTGAGTCATTTGCATCGGTGACTCATTTGCATCGGTGAGTCCTTGGATCGGTGCGTCTGATGGATCGGTGAGTCTGATGGATCAGTGAGTCTGATGGATCAGTGAGTCCGATGGATCGGTGAGTCTGATGGATCGGTGAGTCTGATGGATCGGTGAGTCTGATGGATCGGTGAGTCTGATGGATCTGTGAGTCTGATGGATCGGTGAGTCTGATGGATCGGTGAGTCTGATGGATCGGTGAGTCTGATGGATCGGTGAGTCTGATGGATCGGTGAGTCTGATGGATCAGTGAGTCTGATGGATCAGTGAGTCTGATGGATCGGTGAGTCTAATGGATCGGTGAGTCTGATGGATCGGTGAGTCAGATGGATCGGTGAGTCTGATGGAACGGTGAGTCTGATGGATCGGTGAGTCATTTGCATCAGTGACTCAGATTGGTCAGCATCAGTGAGTCATTTTGATCAGTGCGACAGTTGTCCTTTGATATTGGATCAGGGCTTCCGATGTCTGTTGAATCCAGAAGACTTCCAACATACTTTGTAAGTCAATAAGCATAGACAAAAACATGATAACAGATTCATTTACAGATTGTAATTAAGTTTATGAGAAAACAAACCAGATTAAGCATTAATGGTATGTTATGATTTGTGATTATTAAAACATCAAACATAGACATGAAATCAACAATCTTCCAGAGGGCTCAACAGATGTTAAACGAATTCTATGTTCAATGGTTATGATATATGAGATAATACATGTCTATATAAATTATTTTATACCATTTTGGAAGGACCAAAAATCACTTTAAAAGTGTGTAAATTTTAGTGTGTCTCGATAAAATAAATACGAATCAGGTCCTATAAAAGTTTTATGGTACTTACCAATAATTTCTTGGTTTAGTTTCCTATATGGAAGTGATAAGAGTATAAGACAATTTTCATTTCCCATAGATACAAGAACATTTCCACCCATTATATGTTTATTAGAAGAAGATAAATCATCATGAGTATTTTCAATTTTGAAATTAGTCGAGAAACCTTTGTCTTTTTCTATCTATAGATGGAGTGAATCCTTTTGGTTTTCAAAGTATCATTCATAGTACATGACCAGTTATGTTGGTAAATTATAACATTCCACTGGTTATGCATTAAATGAAAAAACATTATGTTATATCTACTTATATCAGTTCTAAAATAATCAGGTAATGATATTTATGTTTATTTTTTCATCATTGACCGGAGATTTGAAATTATTGTGGGATAAAAGTGTTAGATTGTATGATTCTTATAGAAATAAATATTTTACATTAAGAGACAAATTTTACAAAACAATAATTGACTTTTCTACTTATGGAAATATTTTAAGATATATTATTGAAGGAACTCAAGGCTGTCCCATTTTTGAACAAGGTACATAGTCAATTAGGGTGAAACATTCATCAAATACTGTGTTTCAAGGACTTCAAAAATTTATATCCAGGTGAAATAAGTAATGATCTTGGATGATATCATTCTATGGGAGTTCAAAAGAACATACAACACTAATTCCACTAATAAGTGATCAACTATTTTAGAAATTAAAAGATATGGACACTACTTTTGGAAATCCTTTTTTTAAACATTACAAAAGCTAGTTGAAAAACGATATCGATATGTTTGAATTACCATACTAGAATTGTTTGTACTTAAATAATTTTATTTATATTATGATTATTGGAAATAAATTATTTTATAGTTTCATAAGCGTTTTATAATATTAAATTAGAAAAACAAAATATGGAAATAAGGATAGTTTGCATAGGATTAACATGAGAATATGGGAATAGTTGGTGCATATTAAGAGTGAAAAACATACTTTTCTTCCTCCAGATACTTAATCTCTTTCTAGAAAAGAGAGATATTTTTTTCAAATTACTTAATTATTTAACTTTTTCATAGGGGTATTCATAAAATATCAAGAATATTATGTCAATGAAAGATTTAAAGTTAAAGTGTCTAAAATCATATTATTTTCTTGTTTTTATGCAAGATCAAATTATTATTTCTTCACATTGATTTTTTACCAAGAATTTATTTCTTATATTATCCAAGATCTATTTTTTAATCTATATGCATAAAATTTATTGAAACAATGAATACAACCATGGAAAAAGATTTTTCTATCATATTTTTTGAATTAGAGATGTTCTTCCTATTGGAATTCTTCGATGTGATTGTTCAATTCATGGTTCACTTGGTAAAAGATATTCAACTATGTGGTCTTGTACATTATAGATGGATTCACACTAGTGAATAGTATAGGAATATTTTTAAATGGTATTTCAAAAATATAATTCAATGAGAAGTTTGTATTGTAAAGTGATGTGGTTTTACGAAGCCATTGAATTCTATAAAATTTTGCCCGCCTTTAAATTTTTCATAACAACTTAGAGGTTGTTCGATAATTTGAAAACAAAAAAGTAATTCTTAGGAATTTGAATACATAAAGGGTAGGAATATTGATATCAAATACATATAATCAATAGTTTATAGGAAAATTTTGATACCATATTTTTAAGGATTCAACTAAAAATCCATATTTAATTTCAGAACGACTTTGATGGCTACCTAAAGGACCAAGTATGAATGTATTATCTTATAATTGTTTTGTAATTAATATTTATACATTCAATAAAAATTAAAATGATGAATGTAGTACCATAAAAAATAGAGGAGTTACACTTGTGACTAAAGTGATGCATGTATTGGTACCAATGAAAGAAATAAAATCTATGTGAATTTTTCATAATTTGGCATCATTAAAAAAATGGGATTTGGATTGTACAACATTCCAAGTTCCAATTTTTCAATCCATGTGGGTTGATAATAAGCGTTCAGTTAAAATAGATAAATTATGATTCATGAATGTGTATTTCAGTAAAGAGGGGTACCAAGAAAAACAGTTTATAATTAAATCATATGTAGTACAAGTATTTTATGTTCTAGATCCTATTAACCAATGTGGTCAATTATTCTATTATTGACCAAAAACACTAAAGGGTCGGATGATAATTCAAATAAGGATGAACCTTTTATTGGTATGTCACAATAATTTTGCAGTATTCCCAATATAGAAGGGGTTTTGAATGTCATAGAATACCGCAATGAAGGGATTTGGATACTTGATATAGGATTAAAATCCATTCAATTTTTTAAAAAATATAATTCAATAATCATGTTATATATTTTAATATACATTGTGTTACCTCATATTATTATCTATTAACTACTGCATTTACATAATCTAAATTAAATGTTCCACCCCCTATGTAGATAATGACTTTTACACATACCAATGCTCTTAATCATGAGGAACAACAATTTTCTTAACAAGTTGGTGCACCCAATGTAGATAAACAGCAACCTTATAAACATTTTATTGAAACCAATCAATAGGAATGACATATTGATGATGTTGAATATAATTAAATTATATATGATGAACAACCTATGTCACAGGAAAAAAGGATCATAGCAGTGTGATATTGTTAGAAAAAATTATTAAGGAAAGAAAGAAAGGAATCAAATTCTTGGTTCGTTGAAATACATATGGCTAGCCTGTTAACCCCATCAAGGCCTTGTTCAGTAGTTACATTGGGATCACCACTCACATGTGTTTTTTGATTGATGTATATTCATGGCACAATGTTGTTCCAGCACTTAAGTCACTATATTTTGAAGAGATTAGGGTAACATTATGATATAAATTATTTATTTTACTAAAAAACATAATAATGAAACATTGATTTAATCATCTTCATCCCTTACAAATTTAAATTATAATAGACTAATCTTGAATGAAATTTTTATTAATTCACACTAGAAAGGCTCATAAGGGATTTTATAAAATTTATACAAAGTATCATCCCAAATATGATGGATGGAAAATAAAACCACACCCACCAAATTTTATGCTCACCTTATAAACTAACAATAATGGTATTCACTTATTGGGTTTCATGAGGATACATAACTTCATATACACTATGACTAGTAATATATTTCTTGAAAATACATTTATTAATCACTTTAATTAATAATTATTTATTTATGAAATTGAAACTAAGCATAGAAAATAAGAAAAGAGTAGAAAAACCAATGTATCCCTACTATAAATCAAGGATGGGGTATGATTCACTTGAAAAAATACTACATATTTAAAATCTACAATAACAATTTTATGTGAAATCAAACAACAAAATAATTATGTTCCTTATTTAATATACAGATTGATTTATAAAATTACAATTCCACTTCTATCCCTCATAATGTGTTAGGGAATGAGGAATGTTTAAATTAATATGGGATAATAATATATGAAAACCCAAAACATTGTGGGAATAATGTGTATGTATTACATTATAAAATTTTTTTTTCTTTAAATCAGTATTAAATAATAATAATTATATATGTTTATATATTTTTATCTGAAATTAGAACTAGAATCATCATAAGTTGTACCCAATGAACAACTACTATCAGTATCCCTAAAGAATCCATAATAGTATGGCCACGTCACAGGTATAGGTTTGGGTGTGTCACCCTGGACATATTTTGAGAAAAGAAATAAGCAGAGATATTAATATAAGAAATTTGAAGAGTGGTAGGCATGATTATAAGCTCTATAATAAAAACATAATTAGTAGAAATAGTTATTACAAAATGTCATGGGAAGGAATCAAAGAGAATAAATAACACAAGAAAACCCACTATAAGAAGATCCCCCACCCCCACCACCACCAGCTTAGAGTTGAGCCATTCCCGTCAAGGAGCTATCTTAGAAGTAGTAATAAATATTGTCATATTTTTATGTGAAATATAATTTCTAAAGATATTAATACCTTTCCAATATTAATATTATGAAGGGTGAAAATGATTGAGATTTATATCTTACAACACCCACCCATATCCTTATTGATAGGGGTACCATGTATAATATCAAAGGATACATTCAACACAAAAAATTCTAATAGGTCATGTGAGAGTGGGAATTTATATATCTCATGAGTTGAGCACTGAGCTAACTATTCCACTTTAATATGTAGATATTCATATGTTCGACTAGGATATTCTAAAATTCATAAAAATTTTATTAGATCTTGTAAAAATATATATCAACAAAGAGGTAATAATTTACAATTTATTTTTCATGTAATTTGTTTAAAAATTAATGGAAAAGGAATGAACCAATGAATGTTTTTATAGAGGGAAAAGGGAAGGGGTAAAATGGAGGGAATAATCAAAATGATAAAAAGGATCAACTAACCAGTCAAAAAGATATTCTCAAAGTACCTTTATCCCGCATGTTCACCGTCATCGTTTACTAGTATTATAGGTTCATACAGATATAATGTTACAATGTGGTGATATAATCATAATTGATTTTGAAGAAAATATGTAAAGAGAAGTCATTAAATAATATATTGGCCTTGATAAAGTAAATTAAATCCTCAAGTGTGAATGGATAGGAGTCTGAGTTGTAAATTTATACATGATGTGTGTTTTCATTATTTGATTATCCAATAGATGATATACGATGTTAATTATGAATAAAAAAATACATAATTATTTACATCATATATATCAATCCTATTTGAAGGGAAAACCCTAGGAATAGAAATTTGGACTATTTATTCATCACATAACTTCTACAAAACTATTCTCATTGAAACCAAAGCAGTATGAAGGAATAGTGGATAAACATGCCATGATGTTTGAAAAAGAAATTACAAATGATAGAAACTTCTTAATACCCATTGTGCAGGAGTAAAACTTCAAAATGTAATCATGTAAAATATATTTTCATTCATTCATCACTTATTGCTTTTTTTAGGAAACCTTAGTTACTAATTGTAGTCAATTTGAATAATCTAATGATTTATTTTCTGCATTCAATTCATGGATAACCAAAAAAACCATATGTGATAATGTTTATCAATTTTTAATACACTACAGGAAAATATTTACAAATAAAATTCAAGTTATACAACTTATATTATTTTTTAATGAAAATTATGTTATGATAGGGAGGTGTTTAAATATCATCAAATCATGACATGAGGATTGTATATGAGCACAAAAATCCTATCAACATCTAAAAATGAATAAGTATTTAGGTATATAAAATAACATTCCACCATCAAAACACATATCAAAAAATTAATTATTTTTATCATTGTTTCTGTAGTTCCTAAAATAAACCAACAGTAAAGATAGTGGTTATTGTATTTTCATATTTATGAAAGATATTTTGTTTCATCCAAAAACTAGAATCCATGAAGTGGTATTTCCGATGATAATTAAAATTTAATTTAAAATATTAAATAATAATTTATTTATTTATATTTCCTATTACCACCAGAACTGTAAAAAGTCCTCATATTCCAAAGAGGACATGGATTTTTTTAGAAACGAATAGGAAAAATACATGTTGTCAGATTGCATATAGACATCATGAAGAGTTGACTTCCGACTATTTATTTAGTGATTTTTCTCATCATTTTATCAATATTATTTTAGTTAATTTCCTTATTATTTTTATTTGATACTTATTTTGTTAATTTTCATATAGTTAATTAAGAACTAATAGACACTCATGATGCACTGAAGACAAAAAAGGCACGATAAGATGTGTAGAAATAAACTGTAACTCAATCCAATAAAAGATATTCCAAGTATGACTTAAATTTAAGGTTATTAGTTTAAAATTTAAATTTTAGTTCAACACACAAATTACATACTCAAAATAGATAAAATACATTCATATTTTTTGATACATTAGGAAAATGATTAAAAAATGTAGGAATCAGCCAAACCTCGATCCAATACAGAGTGTGGCTGGTATTATAGAGCTAATAACATGTTCAAAGATTCCCATTCTTGTGCATGAATTTGTCACAGTTCATTATTTCATACCTCAATCTGATGTACAGTGTTCTCTATTAGACTATAAGTGGATATTTTTAGTTTATAATTTACATTTTAGTTCGAAACACACACCACACACACAAAATGGAGAAAAATATCATATTGTTTTTATACTTTAGTAAAATTATTCATAAGTCATTTGTGACATATAAAAATCATCCTCAACTCAATCTAATACATGGTTTGTACGGTATGATTCAAAATGTTTGTTTTTATTTTTAATTTTATATTTTAGATCAAAAGACACATCACACACATAAAATGAAGAAATAATATTCAAATTGATATGATTTTTTAGGAAAATGATCCATAAATTATTTTTGATATATATAAGTCATATTCGCCTCAATATGATACATAGTGTGCTCTATTTGACTCAAAGTTCCTTTTATCAATTTAAAATTTAAAATTTAGTTCAAGACATGTGTTATTCACTAAAAACCAAGACAACACACTCAGATTGTCTTAATAATTTAATTAAATGATTCTTAAGTCGTTTTAACATGTGACAATTAGTCTCACATCAAATCAACACATGATGTGACCAGTTTGACTCAAAGTACTTGTTTTTTAGTTTAAATTAACATTTTAGTAAAAAACATGTGACATTCTTAAAACCAAAGATAAAACATTTTGATTGTCTTGATACATTTGGAAAATGATACATAAGTTATTTTTGATGTATAGGAATCATACACACATTAATCTAACACACGATGTGACCGGTATGACTCCAAGTGTGTCTTTTTTTTTAAATTGAAATTTTAGTTCAAAACATATGGAACATACTCAAAATAGAGAAAAAAATATTCATAATGTTTTGATACTTTAGAAAAATGAACCATAATTCGTCTTTAATATGTAGGAATTAGTCACGCCTTAATCTGGTACATTTTATGCATGGTATGACTCAATGTTTCTGATATTAGTTTAAAATTGACAATTTAGTTCAAAACACATTTCACTCCCTAAACACTAATAAAAATTATTGAATAGCATTTATAATTTAGGAAAATAATTCATTTTTCATTTTTCACATATAGGATTTAGTCTCATTTCAAATAGACACATGATGTGACCGGTATGACTCAAATTATGCAATTTAAATTTAAATTGACATTTTAGTAAAAAAATTAAATACTCAAAATTAATAAAACACATTTAGTTTGTTTTGATACTTTAGTAAAATTATCCATAAGTCATTTTTTACATGTAATAATCAGTCGTACTTCAATATGACATATGGTGTGCCCGATATGATTCCATGTGTGACTTTTCCTTTATAATTAACATATTATTTCAAAACACACATCATATACTGAAACTAAGAAAATATATTCATGTTATTTTAATACTTTAGTAAAATTATATATATATATATATATATATATAAGTCATTTATGACATATAGTAATTATCCTCACCTCAATCAGATACACAGTCTTCCCTGTATGAATCAAAGTGTCTATTATCATTTTAAAATTGAAAATTAAGTTCAAAATGCATTTCACTCACTGAAAAATAAGAAAAAAAAATGCTTGTATTGTATTTATAATTTAGTAAAAATATTTACAATTCATTTTTGACAGGTACGAATTAGACTCACAAAAAACTAACGCATGATGTGACCGAAATGACTCAATGTTTATGTTTTCAGTTTAAATTGACATTTTAGTAAAAAAGACACATGACATACTTAGGACCAATAAAAATATTTATGATTATTTTTATACTTTATTAAAATGATTCATAAGACCTTTTTCACTTATAGTAATCATCCAAACGTCAATATGAAGCACGGTGTGACTAATATGACTCTATGTGTGTATTTTTGATTAAAATTGGAATTTTAGTTAAAAACACGAATCATATACTCAAAAACAAGAAAACACATTAATATTGTTTTTATAATTTATTGAAATGATTCATAAGTCATTTTTTGTGTGTAAAAAATATCCTCACATTAGTTTGATACTCGGTGTACTTGATATGACTCAAAGTGTCTGTTATCAGTTTAAAATTGACAATTTGGTTCAAAACATGTGTCACACACTAAAAAAAGAAAACTAGATTTTATTTTCTTGATACTTTAATAAAATTATTAATAAGTCATTTTTGATTTTTAGGAATTATTCTCATGTCAAACAGACACATGATGTGACCGGTGTGACTCAAAGTACATGTTTTAGTTTAAATTTATATTTTAGTAAAAAAGAAACATGACATGCTCAAAAAAACACATTTAAATTGTCCTAATACTTTATTAAAATGATACTTATTTCATTTTTGATGTGTATTAATCATCCACACATCAATATGATTCATGGTGTGACTAGTATGAATCCAAGTGTATCTTTTTATTTATATTGACATTTTAGTTCAAAACACACATCACATACTCAAAACTAATCAAAAAAATTAATATTTTTTGAAACTTTAGGAAAGTTATCCATAAGTCATTTGTGATACATAGGAATTATCTTCACCTCAATCCAATACACAATCTTCCCATTATAATTCAATGTGTCTGTTATGAGTAAAAATTTACAATTTAGGTAAAAAACATTTTACTCATCAAAAACCATGAAAATGTGCTTTGATTGTCTTGATACTTTATTAAAATGATTCATAAGTAATTTTTGACATTTTTGAACTAGTTGCATATCAAAATGACACAAGATGTGACTGGTATGACTCAAAGTGTATGATTTCAGTTTAAAGTGATATTTTAGTAAAAAAAGATATGTGACATACTCAAAACTATGAAAACAGATTCTAATTTCCTTGATACTTTTGGAAAATGATCCTTAATAAAGTTTTTATGTATTGGAATTATCTATACATGAATACCATGCATGGTGTGACTGGTATTACTCTAAGTTTTTCATTTTATTTAAAATTGAAATTTTAGTTTAAAACACACATCACATACTCAAAACAATGAAAACACAATCATATTATTTTAATAATTAATAAAAATGATTTATAATTCATTTGTGAAATGTAGGAATCAACCACACCTCAATCTAATTTATAATGTCCTTGGTATGAATCAAAGTGTTTTTTATCAGTTTAAAATTGAAAATTTATTTCAAAATATATGTCACTCACATAAAAACATGAAAACAAACTAAGATTATCTTGATAATTTAGGAAAATTATTCATAATTAGTTTTTGATGTGTAGGGATCCACATCATGTCAAACCAAAACATGATTTTAATGGTATGAATCAAAGTGTTTTTTTTATTTTAAATTATCATTTTAGTAAAAAATACACATGACATACTCAAAACTGACAAAAAACATTTGTATTGTCTTGATAATTTATGAAAATGATCCTTAAGTAATTTTGATGTGTTGGAATTATCCTCACATAAATCCAATGCATGGTGTGACCAATATGACTCTAAGTATTTCATTTTATTTAAAATTGTCATTTTACTAATGTATTGTTTGAAATTTATGTTTAATTTATTTTTTATAGTATTACTAATATAAGAATTATTTTCTTGTATATGTGGATTCTTTTTCATGATTTGGGGTGGTTTTTTAGAAACCAATTCAATGATTGGGCTTTTTTGAGAGGGGGTCAGGTTCCAAAGACAATGAAACAACTGATCTTTTTAATGTCTATGATAGTACTTTCTAATGTAATTGTGTAAAAAAATGATTGAAATCTCTATAATATAGTGTTTTTATTGTATTTGTGTTGTAATTTTTATTTCAATTGAATTATAAATTTTCCATATACATGTGTATTTTCTACAATATTGTGGGGTAATTTTAAGAGCACTATGTAGAAGTATGGCTTTTATAATCACTTCTTTTAGTGCTGATAAAGGGCCCCTTTACAGTGCTAATAAAAGAGAAGATAAAGGGTTCCCTTTATTATTGCTAAAAGAAGCACTCATAAAGGCCACCCATTATCTATGCTAAACTATACTGATAAAGGAAAATCTTTATCATAATTTTTTATCACTAAAAATGAACCCCCATTATCAACACTGATAAAATTGTCCCACTTTTAATGGCTCTTAGATCAACAATTCTTTTCAGGTCTAGTAAAGGCTTTTTCTAGCACTTTTAAAAGTCACTTCTGTAGTTGTATCCTCTTATCCTAGTTTTTATTTTAAATTAATTAAAAGAGGATGAATTATTATAATATTTATCCTTTCAAATTTCAACTTACCGCTTCAAATAATTAATTATGGCTGAATTTACTTAAATAAAATGAACTCTACATTTTAATAGAAATAATGAATAGTTCATAAAAGATTTTTATAGTGACAAGGGAGTTGGTGGTGTGGCCAGTGGTGGCACCTTCATCTCCTCTTCCCCTTGTACTCGGTGAGGTGATGCTACACATGATATATCCATTTTTACCTCGATGTTAGGATTTAGGTGAGCTTTTATTAGCTAGCATTTTCCACCTCGATTTTGCGGATCTAGGGCAGCATTGGGATTTTATCATGCTTCCTCACTCCAACATAGATATCCACAGTGCACATCTCTTTATTCCCTATCCATCACTCACAGACATCAAAACCTTGCATCTTTAACTAAAAATAAATCCCTCAACATAATCATTAAAAAACCCATTAATAATAAACATCCAAAAACTCATTAATAGAATTATTATTATATAAAACACTAAAATTAAGAAATTAGTAACAAATATAATGAGTTCTTTTTTATCATCAAAACTTCTATATGTTGGGATAAAGTTAACCATGAAAAACTCAACAACAATCCCTCTTTTTGATGTTTTAAAAACCCATAAAATGAAACAAAATTCTATAAATTTGATAAAATTTTATGTATTTATTATCTGCCCATTTTTAGTCAATAGTAACAATAAATAATTTCAATATTCAAATAATAAAATGGAAATGTAAGATTATTAATTTTTAGAAGTAGGATGATAGGTCGAATCTTAATCATTATTTTTTTACTACTCTTTTTATTTATTCACTAGTAAATATACACGATATTATGGATTTTCAGAAGTAACATCTTTCTTCCACTTATGATGCGTAGTTGGATAGAATATCTCATATAATGATTTCCTCTAAGGAATTTTGATTTATAATTATTAATTTTAATCTAAATGAAACTAATTATTCATTGGTTTATAGTTTGAGTTTTAGCATGTCTAAAATATTGTTATATCTCATCACTATTGTTTCTACCTTTTTTTATTTACCACTCAATTTCCTTTGTATGATTGATCATTATCATTAAAAAAATACTTAATAGAATTTTGTTATAACCATATATATAATTTAAATATTAATAAATATGTCTAGATTTAGTGGCGGTTTACCTAAAACCATTTATAAATATCTATATAAAAACCCAATCAACACCCTTCTGTGACCCTGACCCAAATGTACCACATTCTCACCTTAATAATTACCCCTACCCTAACCCAGATGGAGACCCTTCTTCCTGTTACTGTGACTCCAATGGCAACCCCCATCTAAACCCTGATGGAGACCATTTTACCTACAACTACAACCCCAATGTCTACCCTAACCCAAAAATTACCTTAATACCCTTCTACACAAGACCCTAACCCCCCATATATAATGACTCAGATTTTCCTTTATTTAATTTTATAAATTATTTGTGAAAATTCCGTGAACAGGCGCTAAGATGAAGTGTGATTCTGAGACCCGATGTTCCCGAAACAATTCGTTGAAAAATAATAAGTTTTTAATATCATGTGGGAACAAATATCCTAAAAAGGTGTAATATATTTTAAACGGTTGATCATATCAGAAATATGAGGGAATCATTGAGCTCCAGATGGAAGATTTACCCTAGGTGTGACCTAACATTGGTCAGTGTGGGTTATCTGAAGAAAAATTCACAAAGGACATAACTGTAAATAAATTAACAAAAAAAAAAATAAATATTTAAATCCTAATAAATCATGAACGGTGACCTGGGTTGGCAATATGAGACCACAGTTGATTTTGTAATGTGGTTTTTCCCTTGGTCTGACTTAACTTTAGTTGGTGCAGATCTTCTATGGAAAATCTCTAAAAGGGCGTAATCATCATTAAATAATTTAAAGATAAATTATTTTATTGATGTAGTGAATAAATTTTATTGTGGATTTTTTAGGAATTTAGGGTTATCACAATAACCGTGTACATCCTCTGAGATGTGGAGAAGAACTCTCTTGGTGATGGATCGTGGACTGATGATCAACGTGCAACTGATTCAAAGGAATCTCGCTGATGATGACAACAACAATCTCCCTTCATCAGAGACTGATCCGAATCAGGGTAGGGAATGGTGTTCTGTGTTTTTATTCCCCATTCTTATATTCTATGATGAATTCATGTTAATCAATAGACAGATTATTCTATATATCAGTCATTATTGCGGGATGGGGTATTATTTATAGGGTTTATTAATGAGAGTTTGTTTTAAATTCATATTTGTTTATCATTCCATCTAAAATGGGTTGAGTCTGACATAAGAAACTACTGAGTTTCATTCATCAAGTTTTTATTCATGATTTTTTCTCCCCCATTCTATGTTTTCTTCATCATTGGACCCATGTGGACATGGTTTTACTTCTCGGTGGTTATGAACGCGATTAGACCCCTGTATTGGAAGAAAACTGAGAAGAGATGTCAGATCTATGAAGATCAGGACTTGAGAAGCCCAGATATGTGACCATTTCAAATTTCGGGCATCAAGAGTGGCTCGGAGGTCCACTGAAGCGACCACCGGCACAACAGTCCGGTGAGGCAGTGCGGTGGTCTGGTGAGGCACACGATGATCTAATGAGGCGGCACAAGGCGGTATGACAACTAGAGGTGGAAGATGTGGAAGGCGATGACAGTGATGGTTGGTCCGTAGGATGAAGCAGTGGTTATCTCTATGTAAAGGTTCCATGGTACACGGCGGTGGCCACGTGGGACGTGGTCCACAAACCAGGTGGGTGTAGGTGAGGAGGCCTGTGTGCGAGAAATCTGAGGAAGGCACAACGGGCCGGCCCACGCGGAGTAGGCCAGGACTAGGTGTAGTAGGCTAGGACTAGGTGGAGCGAATTAGGAATATCGGGTCAGGCCAAGTGGGTCGATCCCAAGTGGGCTGGGCCGAGCGGGTCGGACCCAGGTCAAGTTGGACCCAGGGTGACTGGCCCAAAATCAGGCCACAATCGACTATGGTGGTCAACGGTGAGCCATGGTCGATCTAGCTATCTCATAACAATAATAGCTTAGGGAATGGTCGACCATAATGTTAGACCATGATAGCTGTGGAGTGGTAGGTTTGGGTATTCAACCACCATGGTCGATGGACCTACTTTTAGTTAGTCCATAGCCCAGTGAACCCCCTTCTAAAATTTTCAAATGACCATAACTTTCAAACCAGATGTTTTTTTTATGGGTCGTCTACGGAGTTGGGACCCTTACGACGAGAGGGGAATTTCAAGATATCCTAAGTGGGGTTTTTTTAGTATTCATGTAACCTAATTTATTTAGGAGAGAGTTCTCCTAGAACAATAATGCTTCAAGAAAACATTTATGTGGCTGGATGAGACCTAGAGATGGTGCGTCTTATGAAGACTATGTGTCTTATGGAGACTATGTGTCTTATGGAGACTATGTGTCTTATGAAGCATGTGTGTCTTACTGAGACTATGTGTGTTATTGGATTGAGATATCTATATTTTCATGATATATTTGATGTAGACATATATTTGTGTGCAGATGGTTGTGCATTCCTTCTTGGTATTCCTTAGTGGTATTCCTTCATGGTATTTCCTTTGTGGTATTACTTCATCGAATTTCATTTGTGGTATGTATTTGTAATATTACTTGGAGGTATTTCTTCATGGTATTTCATTAATAGTGTTTTCTTTTGTGGTATTTCCTTTGTGGGATTACTTTGTGGTTTCAGGGTGTCCTACTAAGTATTGTATTACTCACCCCTGCATGACCTTTTCCCGCACGTGTCGTGTCTATTCAATATGATCGAATATTCGATATATTTCTAGGAAGACTATAACCAAGGTGTTCCTTGTGAGACTGGACATGCCGAGGAGTGTTCTGGTAGCTTTTCCAATGACAGTCTCAGTACCTCATACTTTACAAGTTGGACTTGTGGTTGCAGACTCTTCTTCTATGGACTTATATTCTAGCCCTGTTTACTTTAATGTACTTATTGTCACACTCTAGTTTGTGGGATATAGTGGTTTGCATGAATTTTTTACTTAGTTTTTTTTAATTTCATCATTTGTCTCATGTAGATGTGTCTGTGCTCATGTAGGTACTTAAGGATAATGCCTCCCATTTTCAGGATATACCTGCTCTGTGCTAGTCACCTGACCCTAGACTATTGGAGTCGGGCTTGGGTTTGTCACCACATGGGCCCCTCTAGGAATGGTTGTGACAGAGTGGTATTAGAGTGGGACATTTCAACTTTAGGATCGAGAGACAGTAAGATTGGTTTGGGGAAATGATGTTAAGTGTTTCGAGTTCAGCTTTTAGGCCAGGGACTCTAGTGTTGTTGCAGCGACTAGCATATCCATACACCAGGACATTGATTACATTCCTTTCAACTCATTACATGAAAACACCAATTGTGCAAAAAAAATGATACATGAATCATATAGGAATGATTTTGTTTCATTTACTTCTTGAGTCAGCTCTCTAGATATACTATATCAATCATGGTATATCTTATTTTACTTTAAGATTACTCCACATAGACATACAGATAGGATTCCACTTTGTGATCATGGGGATAATCTGTTGGGTCACGATACATCGGTACAAGTATTTGTACTGGATATCAAACCTCCAGGTGGTGCACCAGCTATACCACCACCTGTAGAGTATAACATGGTACCCAACGTACCAGTGGATGAGGAGCATAGGTTGTACGTGCTTCTCAAGTTTTAGTAACAAATACCCCTTAGGTTTTAAGGAAAGCTCAACCCCCAGGCTGTTGAGGACTAGCTTGAGGTGGTGACCCACGTTTTTCCATTTATTTAGGACACCAGAAGATCATATTATGGTCCTGGTAGTAAGAATTCTACACATCTGAGGGGGCGATGGTGGGTTTTGATTTTCTGATCATATGATGACGTGAATCTTCTGTGGATATATTTTGAGATCCCTTTCAGAGGGGAGTTATCACATTGTATGTTGAGGTCTATGTGTGTTTATGAGATTCTACAGCTCCATTAAGATGACATGTTGGTATTAGAGTATTCATCGATACATATTAACCTTTTCAGGTACTCGATGGATGTGATAAACGACCATTGATTTAGAGTTCAGACCCTTGATGGAGGTCTGTATAGGGAAATCCAAGAATGATTTTCCCTCTATGCATTCGTATCTATGTTTGGGTGATAGATCAAACCTTTATGCATTAGAGTTCCTTGGTTGGGTAGATACAACTAGTGATTATTAGCAGAGGGAAAACAGAATCATAGACCTAGGAAATAGGGATTCAGGATTAGTCTCATGGATTTGGATGTGTGAGAAACTTCAAGAGAACATCCCAGGATAAGGGATTTGTAGCTCAGGGATCACAGGGTGGTTCTAGTTAGCCTAGATGGAGTAAATGATTTTCATGTATAGGTAGGAGAAATATCACTAGAAATTGTCCAACCCACCACACTACAGATGATGAGATGATGGATGAAACACCAAATAAGTGATAGTGATAGGAGTATGAAGGTTCGTAGGGAGATAGACATGGAAAAAAAGTTGGGAGAGCAGTAGGAGATTGTCGATGCTTTGACGTGTTACCATCACCACCCCCAGGTGGTCCACACAAGGCTCAAGAACCAGGAGGACAAGGTAGGAGATAACTACATGCGGTCGAGGCATATGACCCAGGGGCTTTAAGAATGATTCATGGTATGACCTGTGTCTTCCCACGTGTAGTTTAGATAGACACAAGATCTATTCAATCATTTTCTTACACAAACCTTGTTCAATACCCAGAGACTCCGGTTGAACCATCGAATCAACCCTCATTCTTGGAGATTCCTACTGGAGGGTGACCCAATTATCAAACACTGGTGCTGACAGTGTGTCTTGACATTTAGAGGTGATAGTTTCAGTTGGGATCTCTTTGTAGTGGCATTGAGGCCTTACGACATCATTCTTGGTATGGACTGATTATCCACAGTTCATGCTCATATTGACTGTTTAGGAACAAAGTACACTATGTCTGTAGTGATGGGACTAGGTTGTCCTTTTTTGGTGAAAAGGAATAAAAAATAGTACAGAATGGACTCACACATAAGAGGGTTCAACTAATCACTTAGTAGTTAGATAGCCTGACCCTCGGTGCAGCGGGTGATTTGAGTCCATAGTTTCCTACAGTGGTGGAAGAGTATGAGGAAAACCTTCCTAAGGATATTCCAGTATTTCCACCCCATAGGGAGGTAGACTTATGAAATGATCTATAACATAAGATAAAATCGATATCTACACCTACATATTAGATGGATCCCATGGAGCTTTGTGATATGAGGGTGTAGTTAGAGGAATCATAGAGTAAGGCCTTCGTGAGACCCATTGTTTCACCCTGGATAGCCCTAGATTTATTTTCCAAGAAGAAAAACATGAGCTTGAGGTTATGTGTGGACTTCCGACCCCTAAACCTAGTGATTGTGAAGAAAACAATTCCACTACCAGTGATCAATGACCTCTTTGATCAGTTGATAGGGGCACGATGGTTCTTGAAGATCTACCTCAAGTCAGGGTATCACCAATTGAGAGTATAGGATGCGGATATACCGAAGATGGATTTAATATGTTGTCATGGTAACTATGAGTACTTTGTGATTTCATTTGGCATGAAAAACTCCCAAGAAGTGTTCATGGGACTCATGAATAGGATATTTCAGCCTTAATTGGACCGATTCATGGTGGCCTTCATTGATGAAATCCTAGTGTACTCAGCATCCGAGGAGGAGCATGTGAGACACTTGAGGATAGTCCTAGACACAATTTGAGAGCACCAACTTTACGAGAAACTATCGAAGTGTGAATTACATATTTTAGAGGTCTACTTTTTGGAACACATCTTTTCTGTGGCTGGAGTTGCAGTAGATCCAGGGAATATTGAGGCGGTGATTTCTTGGGATCCACCCAAGAGTGTTACAAAGGTGTGGAGTTTCCTTGGATTGGATGGGTAATATTGGAGGTTTTTACTCAAATTATTCAGAGTGGAAGAACCCTTGATAGCTTTTTCATGAAAGGGAAATCCATTCATGTGGAGGGAAAAGTTCTAGGAGAGTTTTCAGTAGTTTAGGTGGAGATTTTTGAGCACTCCCATCTTGAGATTACCATAGGAGGGTAACGAGTATGTAGTGTTCTACGATGCATCAAGAACTTGGATTGGTTGTGTCTTGATGCAAGGTAAAGAGGGTTTTGCCTATGTTTTATGCTAGTTAAGATTATATGAGTAGAACTACATGACCCAGGATGTTGAGTTAGTAGTGTTAGTCTTTACTTTTGAATATGTGGCAATAATACCTGATGGGAGAGCAGTTTATCGTCTACTTTAACCACAATAGTATAAAATATATCTTCTATCAGAAGGATAAAAACATGAGACGGATTCTATGGCTAGAGTTCATCCAGGAATATGGAATTGAGATTTTCTATACTCTTAGGAAGGGGAACGTGGTGGCATATGTTCTCAGTAGGAGATCCAATTTGTAGTTTCTGAATGAGGCATTGGATCAGTTGTCCTCATTTTAGATATCCTTTGTGGATGGGGATGGAGAAGCATACCTCCAGTCTATGGTTGTTACCCCTCCACTAATAAGTGATTGAGGTAGGAATAGCTTTGGGATACTAACTATGATACTTTATTACGTGCTTAGATGTCCATAGGGCATTCCCCTGATGGATATTCAAAAGGTGGGGAGCATGTCATTCTTTTCAGTAGGTGCTTAGTAGTACCAATGGAGTTACAAAAGGAGGTTTTGAGGGAGTTACATACATACCATTTGGAGGTACATCCAGGTGTGGTGATGATGTAGTAGGAAGTTTGATGTCCTTTTTGGTGGTAAGGGATGAAGAAAGTATTTGTAGAGTTTCATTATTGATGCATCACTTTTCAGTAGGTGAAGGTCGATCATGAGCTTCCATAAAGTTTAAAATCACCCATTAAGCTGCTAGAATGGATGTGGGATGGGATATTGATGAACTTCATGATAGTTTTACCATGTTTTTCTAGGGGACATGATAGCATTTAGGTGATCTTTGACCAACTCACCAAATCGGCCCACTTACTAGCTATTTGGGAGAAACGTTTATTAGAGATCTTGGGAAGCCTCAATGTGCAGGAGATAGTTTGACTCTAGGGAGTTCCATCAACGATAGTCTCATATTATGATGATATCTTTACATACCTATTAGGTAAGGGATTTCATGAGGCCTTTGGGACTTAATTATGCTTGATAACAGCATTTCACCCATAAATGGATGACCAGATAGAGTAGTCTATATATGTTCTGGAGGACATGCTACATGCTTTCATGTTAGATTTTGGCTACAGTTGGGAGGATCACCTACCCATGGAGGAGTTTGAGTACAAAAACAGCTACCATTCCACCATCGGTATGGCACCATTTGAGGATCCGTATGGGTAACCCTGTAATTCACCACTTTGCTGGATGGGACCCAAATAATCATCCATCATGGTCCCATAGTTTGTATAGGAAACTACAGAGATGGTACATATCATCCAGGAGTGAATGAAGACTACACAGATCCATCAGAAGTCTTATTTTGATAGACATCAGAGTCCTTTTAAGTTCAAGGAAGGAGACAACTTGTTCTTTCAGGTCTCACCTCCATGCAGATTACATATATTTGACTAGGGCATGTTGGCTATCAATGATGGGGCTTCATTTGTTGAGTACCCGATAGAGATCAAGTATCGACAAGAGAGGATCCTTCATGGATGGTCGATTCCTCTAGTGTGTTTCTAGTGGGAGCATAGGAATCTCCAAGAGAGCACATGGGATTGGGAGGCTCAAATTATTTCTCAGTACCCTCATCTGTTTGGGTAGCCCCTGTTTTTTATTTTTAGGGATGTAAATCCCTAAGGTTGTGAGAATGTAATGACTCAGATTTTCCCAATTTTATTTTTAGAAATTATTTGGGAAAATTCTAAGACCAGGCACTGAGACAACGTGTGATTATAAGGCCCGGTGTTCCCAGAAATATTCATTGAAATTTTTTTAGTTTTTTAAAGCACGCGCATGTGGATTTATTGAAAAAGTGGAATATATTTTAAATAGGTTCCCGTATCAGAAATCTGAGGGAATCATTGAGCGTATAATGGAATATTTACACTAGGTGTGATCTAAATTTTGTTGGCACATGTCATCTGAAGAATAATTCACCAATAACTTAACCATATATAAAATTATTAAATAAAATTATTTTATTTCAAAATCCTAATAACTCGTGAATAGTGAATCATATTATAAATTTGATACCTTTACTGAGTTCATAATGTGTTTTTTTCCCTAGGTGCGACTTAACATTAGTTATTGCGAGTCTTTTGTGGAAAAACCAAAAAAAGTTGTAATCATCATTAAATAATTTTAAGATAAATTATTTTATTGAAACAATGAATTTATTTTTATTATGCATTTTTTAGGAATTCAAGTTTATCTCCATAGCCCAAGAATTATTCTGAGACATGTAGAAGAACTCTCTTGACAAACAATGATGGATCGTGGTCCGACGATCGACGTGTAATCGATTCAAAAGAATCTTGCTGGCGACGACAATGAAAATCATCCTTCATCAGCGACTGATAAGAATCGAGGTAGGGAATTTTCTTTTGAGTTATTATTCCATGTTCTTAGATTCTTCGATGAACATGGACCAATAAAAATATATATTGGCATGTAGATCGGTCATTATTGCATGATGGAATAATATTTTTGGGGTTTATTCACATGATTTTGTTTTAAAAACCTCATCGTTTATCCTTCTAATAGAAATGGATTGAGGAAAACATGAATATAGGATGAGGTTTGTTCCTCAAGTTTTTAGTCATGATTTTCTCTCTCTATTTCTTCACATTATTCATCTTTATAACCCTATTGCAATAGTTTAACATACTGGGTGCTTCCGAATGTGATTGGACCCCTAGATTGGGGGGAAAATAAAAAAAGAGGTTGGATATGTGAAGATCATGACTTGAGGAGCCTAGATATGTGACCAATTCATATTTCAAGCATCATAGGTGGTTTAGTGGTCTGTGTAAGTGATAACCAACATGAATGATACAACAACAGTCGTAGAAGGCAAGAACGATGATGTGGAACCCATCAGGAAGCCGTGTGTGGGGGTTGTAGAATGCGGAAGTAGTCGTGTGGGACATGGGATGCATACCATGCGGGTCCAGGATAGGAGGCATGCATGCAATCAGGATGGGTTGGGCATGATTCTTTGGGCCAAGGTGGAGTGGTCTAGGCCGACCAGGTTGGGACAGGTGGGCTAGGCCAAGGTGGGATGGGCCGAGCTGATCGGACCTGAGTTAGGTTGGACCCGGGGTGACCAGTCCAGAATCAGCCCACTGTCAACCAAGGGAGTTGATCTTGATCTATGGTCAATCTAGCTATCATTTTTCCGTGATCTATGGTCCAAGAGGTTGACCACCATAGTTGGTGGACCGACTGTGAGTTGCTCTATAGCCTAATGAACCCCCTTTTGAAATTTTTAAATGACTATGACTTTCAAACCAGACGTCTGTTTGACGATACGTCTATGGTGTTGGGACCCTTATGAAAAGATAGGAATTTTGAGGTATTCTAAGTGGATTATTTGTGGTATTGTGAATAAAACATAATGTCTCATGGAGTGAGTTCTCCCAGAATGATCGCGCTTCGAGAAAAAAATTTGTGGCAGGATGTGAACTAGAGACTGTGTGTCTTATAGAGACTATGTGTCCTATGATGACTACGTGTCTTATGGAGATATTTTTTCTTATGGAAACTATGTGTATTGTTGATACTGTGTGTCTTATTAGATTGAGTATATCTGGATGTTATTGATATATTTCTTATAGACATATATTTGTGTGGATTTGACTATGCATTCCTTTATGGTATTCCTTTTTGTTATTCCTTTGTGGTATTCCTTCATGTTATTTTCTTTGTGTTATTCCTTCATGGTATTTCCTTTTTGGTATTTAATTTTTGGTATTCTGTTGTGGTATTCATTTTTTGTATTCCATGGTGGTATTACATGGTGGTATTCCTTTATGGTATTTCCTTTGTGGTATTTTTTGTGTGGTATTTCTTTTGTGGTATTCCTTTGTGTTTTCAAGGTGTCCTACTGAGTATTGTTTTACTCGTACATGCATGGGATTTTCCCATGCATTTTTTCTCTTATACAGATGATCAAATCCTCAATGGAGTTCTAGGTAGTGCCTTGTGAGACCAAACAGGTTGAGATGTGTTCCGACAGATTTTATGATGAAAGTCTCAGTACCTCTAACTTTATTGGTTCAACTCGTGGATGTAGAATCTTTTTTGTTGGGCTTTTATTCTATCCCTATTTACTTTAATGTGCTTCTTATCATACACTAGTTATAGGATATATTGGTTTGAATTCATTTTTTACTTAGTGATTTTTTACATATTAGAATTTGTCTTTTAGAGATGTAATCATGAATACAGGTACTTAAGGTTAATGCCTCCCGTTTTTTGGGATATGCCTACTCAGTTCTAGTCACTAGCCCCTAGCCTATTGAAGGCAGGATTGGGGTGGCCATTACATGGGCCCCTCTGGGATGGGTCATAAAACCATCCCTCATTTCTCCCTTTCCTCAACCAAGATCCCCAAACCCCTTGTCCATCCATGAGTCAAATGTCTTTAGCATCACCTCCTTGACATCGATGTCAATCACTTCCCTCTCCTCACCTCACTGACCTTCTCCCACAACATTCCCCCCTTGATTGATATCAGTAATATGTTTTCCTTTATGATTATGTTTTTGTTATTGTGTGTTTCATATTGGATTGAATCAACATTTTTTCAAATGGGTTTTTTTGTTTTTTTAATCAAATACATATCATGATATATGATGATGTTGGGTGAATCTTACCCTGAGTGATCTTTCAACCAATCAAAAGTATTATCCTCTAATAATTACTTGAAGCTATATTATAAATTAATACAAATTCATAATAATATAATAAAATGATATTACATATTAAATCAATCAATATTACTATTATCAATTATTGTTAATTATTTAAAATTTATATATCTTTATTTATTAAATTATGCTCTACATATATCAAAATAATATTTACACATTTATGATTTTTTAATACTTTTTCAATATTAATTATGATATGATATATATTTTCATTATATTTAAAACATATACAATGTTTCTTAAATCCTCTTCAGTTTTTTATTTAATATTGTTACTTTAAAATAATTAAAATATTTATCAGTATTATATTCATTTTAAAGAATGTTACATATATTTTTTAATTTATTTTTCATCTTTTAGTTTAAAATCAGTTTTCCTATTAGTATAATTTTTTTGAAGTAGTGTTTTTTTACATGGAGAGGTTAATAATTGATTTTAATTGTTTAATTAAATATTTATATCTTTATTTTTTTAATGTATGGGGAGAAGATTGGTAATCAAATAACTATGAATAAAATTTGAACTAATTGGCCCCAAAATGCACCTCAAAAATCAAAAGGGTCCGAAAAAATATTATGTAACTAGAAATCGATTAATGGATGGTAGAATAAACCTTTAATTTCCTAGTTTTAAATTAAAGTGATGGTTAAATAGAAACAAAGTATATGAAGTACTGATATTAAAATATTTTATTTATCGATATGTATATTGGATTTGGAACGGAGAATCAAATATTATAGAATTTCAATTTAATGGTTATCCTATCCACAAAATACATATTTAACTGCCTGAGGATAATTCATTTTGAAACATGATAAATAATTATTTTGGATTTACACAGTGAAATGATCAAGATTTTAATAGATCAATAGAGCCATCAATTGATCCTGATACGGTAAATCATTCTCAGAACTTCAGTGAACAAATAAATAACTTTTATGAATTAGTTGAAGAAACAAATAATGAATTGTACAAAGTGTGTGCCAATTATTAAAATCATTCTTTTCTACTCAAGTTTTATCATATCAATTAACTATATGGAATTACTAAAAAGTAGTTTCCATCATTTTGGAGTTTCTTCATGATAATTTTTTCAAAGATAAGATCCGTACATCATTCTTTGAGATTACAAAAATCATTAACAAACATGTAATTTATTATACAAAAATATGCATTCTGTAATGTTCACTTGGTTTATATGGGAGATCTAGCACCCCTAGTTTTATTTAAATAACCCTTTATCTATTAATATTACATATATAATGTGATTGGTTTAATTTTCAGGAGGCTTAGAGGAGTTTTGTCGTGTTTTGTGCTTTTTGAAGGTGATCAATTTTAGCACAGTTATTAGAAACCGTGCAACACCTCCCAAGAAACTGTACAACAGAAATAATGGGCTCTAGGTAGGTTTATTATTAGTAACATGGTTTTTCAAACCATATGACTTCCTGGAAGAAATAGTGCAATGTGATATAATAGAGAATAGCACAGTTGGAAAACAGTTTGTCTAACCATGTGAGTCAACTGTGTGATGTGTGTTTGGAACTAGAGGATCATGAATAATTAGTGAATGTTTTTCCTAACATTACTTCCTAAAAATTCAACTTGAAAAGTTATATCCAAAAATCATGGTTCAAAATCATTTTACCTACCAAATCCTTCATTTTCCCCTAAATTGTTCATATCTCAAATTCCTCTCCCTCCCAAGGTTGTGGAGACCTTTAGTTTTGATTCAAGGGTGATTCCTTGAGGAATTTAAATGTGTTGGAGGTAGGATTTATTAGTAAGTGACTATTCTTCATTGTTTCACTTAGTTTTATTGTTTTCCCTCTCTTGAAATCATAGATTTAGTTTGTTTGGGATAAATACATGCTATGTAATGTAAATCATGATGAGATATGATTGTCTTGTTTGAAGGGAACAAGATCTAAGGATGGTTTTTGGTGTTCCAATATGATTTTTTAAAGTTTTTTTTGTCATTTTCTATTTTCACATTAGTTTGAGAGGTAAGGTCAATTAACTCTTGACTCATCATGATTATAACTTGATGGTTTGGTTTCAAATTAATTGAATTACTTGAATTTGATTGTTAAATTGACGTGTGACTCTTGATAGAAAACCTATGTAGTGATGATTTTGTGAAATGTTTTAAAAAAAATTCTAGAATGTGATTTTTTTCATGATTTTAAAATGATGATTTTAAAATTATAGTATCGTTTTAATTAATTTAAAAAAAATTATATTTTTTTAAATAAAGGTTTTATTAAAATGACTTGGCATGTTTGGTTTGACATGGTATTTTTTATAATTGGTTATTGTGTGTTCATGTGATTTTAGGAAAGATAAGGTCACGAAGTTTCCCACATAAAAAATGGGATGGATAAGGGCATGAAGTTTCCCCCATAAAAATGGAATAGAAAAGGGTGTGAATTTCCCCCAATAAAACTAGTTCACCAAGTGATGGATTCGTGAAAGGATAACCTATCACTCATGATTATAGGGAGGTCTATGGTTTTTAGGAATGTGATGGTGTGTGGATGTGTGTAAATGGAATGGGTATGCCAAAATGGAATTTGAGAAAATGTTTTATAGAAATTTTTGATTGCTTCAATGGAAAATAATTTTAGTTTGGAATGTGTTTGGATTTTGTGTAACATTTTTAAAATTATTTCAATCTATCTTATATAAATTTGATAACATATTCTATCCTAGTGGCATGAATTGGGAATTCCTCAGGGAAAACCTATTGATTTTTATAATAACTCCCTTCTTGGGAACTTTGGTGGAATTACATTTGTGATATATCATGAAATAGGTAAAATAAAGATATCACAGTTATTTTTTGATGCATCTTCATACCTTGGGTTGGGCATGTGGTTTTGTAGCTTAGAGTAGGTTAGGCGTTTTTGAGTTAGTGACTTTGGAGTCTTTGAGATTTATTGGTTTAGTTTCCTCTTTTTACAGAGATATTGTTGTTGGTTTTCTTACTTATTGAGTTGTATTACAATGTATTAATTCACCATATAATAGTTTTATTGGTTATGGTTATCTTGCGTTAGTTATTTTATTTTCAAAGGGAAAATCATCCTGCAAATTTTTATGAATTCATTGGAATTTATTTTCAGCTTTTTGTGCCTGGGTATGTCACTTATGGCTAAGTAGCACACCCATCGCATCTCAAGCCAATGAGGAGGTTTGGAATGTCACAAATGGTATCATCTTGTTTGATCCATGATATGGCAATGGTTTGTATTTTAGGATGGTAGAAATAATTAGGATTGTCGAAACATGAAATGTATAGAATAAAAAGGTATAAATAAACTATTTATGTTGAACTACAAGTTACCAGGGAGTTCAGGAAAATGAGTGTTTTTAGAAACTCTTAAGAGTTGCAACCTCATCATCATGTTTTTCACCAATGAGAAGATCATGACATGTAGTGATAAAAATTACTTCCCGCAAAGATTTAATAATTAATTTTAATAAATGATTTATGATTTCATGTAAAATTATTGATGTTTTAAAATAGTTAAAAATGGTGTTATTTTCAAAAATCATGGTGAAATTTCCAAAACATGTTTGAATGTAGAAATTATTAAATTTTGAATGTCTTGTTGTGATATATGTGATGTGGTAAATTTTAAATTTCTAATCCTCCAGTTTCTAGAGAGTGAGACTAAATGGAATTTTATTTTGGGTATAAATAATGGTATTGGGTAGGCATTATAGGAACCAATCGAAGGAGTTTGTTGAGAATGTGGTCATAAATAAGCTACTGGAAAGCCAATAACTAGTTTAGAGTATTTCCAAAGCTTTTCAGACCAAGGATAGAGGGAACATAATAGATGATCCAAGGAAATTGGATTATTCCATTGAGTTCCAAAAGTATAATCCACCCATCATTCGTGGTGGTTTGGAACTGAAAATTTAATAGGTGTGGATAGATAGGATAAATCAGATCTTATATTTACTTCCCATGTCAGCTAAGATAAAGTTAAAGATATAAATGTACATTCTTGAAGTTATTTCATGGAAATGGTGAGATTTATTAGTTCAGGCCAAATTTGAACATGGTATTATGTGGGAGTATTTTTGGGGAATTATTTAACAAACAATTCAATCCTTATAATTTTAGGATTTTAAGAACAACAAACATCTTTATTTTGAAGCATGATAACCTCACAATGATATAGTACATGGCTAAATTCATGAATTTAGACTGCCTTTCATGTAAAGTTTTTGTAAGTGCATCCTTGAAGGGTTGAATTTTTGAATTGGGGTTGAGACTAGAGATTCTCTCAAATATTTTCATTCTTTTTATTTTGGATTATACAGAGATGGACAATCGACCAATGGTTGTAGAAAGGAATATCTCAAGAACTATGGGTATAGGAAGCAAGTTGATACCTATGGAAAATAGTTGGAACTCTAATGTTAGGAATAATCAGAAGTGGGACTCCTATTTCCAAGATGGTGTTATATCTCAAAATAAAATAGTAGGATTGGTATGACTTCCTTCTGAATTGAAGAGTAATAAAAGATTCTATTATTGTGTTTATTTTGATCATATGTAGTTAGATTATACAACACTACCTAGAGAATGTCCCAATTGAACCATATTGGGCATGTTTAATGATATTATTGAAGTCCTACATTTTTTAGTGATAGGGATATATATCATGATTCTAATGGATCATGTGATTCGATGGGATGAGTGCATCCAAATAGCTATCATCATAAAAAATGATAAATCCATAATGATTCTAGGGATACCATGAATCCTCTAACAATGAAATCACAACATGGTAAGAAATACCAAAGTGCAGTGAGTAATAAATTTTATAGAGAAGAGAAAGTGATCATGGATGGTAAATCTAGACCATAAATGGTGAGAGGTACAATTATTTTGAATTATACCCTTATTCAAGATTTGTTTGATATGGGTGCATCCCATTTTTTTAGTTCTTCTCATGGTATTGATCTTATGGTTCTTCATGTTGATACAATGCCTTATGTTTTCAAACGACATACTTGTCTTGGCCAAAGATAATGTCAAGCCTTTATTTGAAAATCGTGTTCTATAACTATTGATGGGGTTGAATTTATTTTGGATTTCTCTATGAATAATATAGATGTATATGAATTAATCCTGGGAATGAATTGGGTGATAATGTTCAAAGCTCACATTTAAATTTAAACTAAAAAGGTTAGATTTACAACTAATGATGGCGTCGGGCATCTCTCTAGTATATATCATAATGTAAAGGAAAGTTGAACAAAATTGTTGGCACTAGAAGTTGGAACTATCTCATACCAATTGGTATCCTTTACCTTGGAATCTATGAATGAGATCAAGAATATTAGTTTTCCAATAATCCTTGATTAGTTTCCTAATCTTTTTCCCAATAATGTCATAGAGTTTCCACCAATAATACAATTTGAGTTTAAAATTGATCTCTTACTAGGGACCAATATTATCTCACTTCCATCTTATTTAAAGACACCAATAGAATTAAGGAAATTTAAATTCTAGTTGTAAGAGTTGGAAATAAAATTTTTCATTCATCCCAGTATGTCCCTATGGGAAGTGCCTATTTTGTTTTTGAAAATGGTGGATGGAAATATTAAGATTTTTGTAGATTATTATAATCTTAATCAATTTGTGTGAAGAATCAGTATCATCTTCCACACATTGATGACCAGTTTGATAAATTGAGGGGGTCCCAATGGTTCTAAAAAATTTAATGACATTCACTATATCACCAACTATGGGTTCGTAAGGATTGTATTACATATACATATTTTAGAAATAGATTCAACCATTAAGAGTATGTGGTTATGGATTTCGTCATTATGAATGCACCAGTAGTATTTATGGAATTTATGAATGAGATATTTCAAAGGTATATGTAATACTTTGTGGGGGTGTTTATGAATGATAAACTAGTGTATTCTAGGAAAAAGGTTGAGCATGAACAACACTTGGAGATAGTGTTGGGTATTTTTTGGTATAATATTCTATATAATAAATTTCCAAAGTTTTATTTTTGGATACAAGAGGAACATTTCAATGGCCTTGTTATCTTTGAAAAAGATTTTTTATCCAAAAAAGATATAGGCTGTGATTTATTAGAAACCAAAAAATAATGGCTTTGAGATACAGAGTTTTCTTGGTTTGGATGGTTATTACCAATGTTTTCTCATGACTTTTCATGACTATCTTTACCAATTATACCTTTTAAAAGGAAATATGTTACATTCCAATGGAATATTTAATTTTGGAAATATTTTCAAAATATTTAAGTTCGCCTTACATCATCGCAAATATTGATATTTCTAGAATCAGGACAAGGTTATGTGGTGTATTTTGAGGCTTCGTGATCTATTTTGGGGTGTTTTTTCATGTATGTAGGTCTTGTTATTACTTATGACTCAAGGAAGTAGTGGTTACATAAGAAAAACATACCCAAAACAATTCATGATATTATATTTTGTGGTCTTTGATTTGAATAATTGGAATAATTACCACATTGGTCATAAATTTATAGTGTTTATGAATCATAAGATCTTGAAACACATTTTCGCAAAAATATATTTGAATATGAGATAAATAAAACACATGTAATACCTTAAAATGTTCAAATTTGACTTGATATATACACCGTTTGATGGAAATTAAATGGTAGATACATTAAGAAGGAGTCTATATAGTTAGTTGAAGAAATAGGATTCAGATCAATGGAATCTGATTTCGGTGATAGCCAACATGCACTTGGGTTGTGAAGATTGAGATAGTGAGGAAATTTTCTTTCAAATTTATTTTATTCTTGATTTGGTAGAAAATTTCAAATAGGCACAAAAAATCCAATTCTAAATGTGTTTCTATGAGTTAAAACCTCAATGGTGTAGAGCCCATTGAGGTATGGAATAAAGATGGTAGTTAAGTTTTGTGGTTTAGAGATCAGATGTTTATAGCTATCAATTATTAATAATAAATCCTTTATGCATACCACAATTTGAGATGGGACGTTCATCCTAGAATACAAAATATTTACAAGTAACTGAAAGCATAATTTTGGTGGGATGGTATAAAAGGAAAAGTGGTTGAGTTGGTTTCAAGATGCCTTGGTTGTCATCAGGTTAAGGAAGAGAGCAAGTGACCAATGGGTATATTGCTATCTTTACCAATTCCTATGTGTAAGTGGGAGTAAATAGATATGGGTTTTGTAATAGTTATACCAAGTATGGTTTAGAAACATGATTCCATATGGGTGATAGTGGATTATCTCACAAATTCATCCCATTTCATCCCTATTCATGAATCCAATACAGAAGAAGACTTGTAAAATATATATATCTAAAAAGTTGTAAAAATAATGGAGTATCAGTTTTGATAGTATTAGATAGATATTTTAGGGTTATGCCATGTTTTGGAAATACTTACAGTAATACCATGGGACTCAGTTGACTATGATCATGACATATCATCCTAAAATGTATAGAAAATATGAAATGATGATAGTAACATTGGAACACATTCTTAGGTCTTATGTAATCGATTTTGGTGGATCATGGGAGTAGAACGTACTATTAGTTGAGTTCTTGTATAAAAAACGTTATCAGGAATCAATACATATGGATCCTTTTGAATCACTGTATAGGTGACCTTATTGTTCTCCACTTTTTTGAATTGAAATAGGAAAGGCTTCACTGGTTGGAACAATCCTTATGTAAGAGAAAAAAGAGAATATTTATTTGATCAGAAAGTGAATATAAATGTCTTAGAGTGATCAAAAAGCATATGTGGATCATCATTAATTGTTTTTGTCATTCGAGTTGAGTGATCATGTTTATTTGAGAATCTATCCAAGGCTCAGGAATCATAATTTTTTAAAGTAGGGAAAGTTATCTCCTCAATAGATTTTACCTTTTTAAATACACGAATATGTTATTAAGGTGGAATATTATCTAGATTTACCACCATGTTTTAGTTGGATGTATAATTTATTTAATGTAACTCAATTGAAGAAGTATCAAATCGATCCTAACAATGTTATTTTATGTGATAATGTCGACCTAGATTTATATTCTATTTTGATTCATGAGTTGTTATGAATATCAGATAGGAAAGAGAAATTATTTCATGGTAAATGCATCAATCTAATGCATGTTTTATGCAAACATGTTCAAATTCAAGAAGAAATGTAGGAGCATGAGAATGAAATGATAGAGCAATAGACATAACTCTTCAAGGAAAACTCTGGTGAATTCCAACATTCTAAGGATTAAAATGACAATGGTGGGGAGAATTTTTCACCCTCAGTATTAGGAACAAGACCCTTTATTTATTTATTTTAAGTATTTATAGTGATTGTGTTAAGTTTTAGTAGGTTTATAGAAGTTTTTTCATGTTTTGGGGGCTCTTCTAGAGGTTCACAATTTGATCACTATAGACCCCAAGAAATGTGTTCCAATCACTTCTCCACAAAACATCCTCAATTGTGATCGAAAAGTTTTTAGTTAAACTCTAAATTTTTAATGGGGGTCAGTGATGGTAGCAAAGGAACTTACCCGAAGGGCTAGGAAAGAATCCCAACACTGACCCTGAGCATGGGTGTGAGGGTACAGTTGCCACAGTACAGAACATATTTTTTTCCTATGTCCCAAAAACCCCAGTGGTTAAGGTACCTACATGAACCACCTATTCACCACCAACCTTCGTACCCCTCATCACTTGTGAAACAATTATACATCTCTCAGGGTGCCTTATTTTCCTATAAATATACCCTTGGGTCTTTATTTGTATGGAAGAATTTCCCTGATGCCCTATTTCTGGTATGATCTCCCTAGTGCCTCTCCAAAGTCCTCTAAAACATATAAGGTAGTTTTATAACATTTAAAGTGAGGGAACTAAAGGGGGATAGAGAGACTTAGGTTCTACAAGTGTTAAAAATTAACAACACTTACATGATTCATTTACCAACCCCCCTAATTTAAGAAAACCTACACGACCACCCTTCCTCAAGTAAGAAGTTACACACCCTAGTTCGGGGAATACCTTTGAATACTATTGATGTATTGATGCAAGTCTCTACCAAGTCTGGTAATCTAGGTTGTTCATAACTTAAGGTGACATCAATTTTCCCAAGCCTACTTGCACACCACATACCTACACACCACATACTTTAGTACCCTTTCTTGGTTCACCTCACCCCTTCAACCTGCTCGAGCCTTTCATGATGTCTCCTTGAAATAAATTCATGGTAGGGCCTCTCCTTCATTAGATCCCTATAATAAAAGGTATTATGTTAAAACCACCACCAAGACCTCTCAGTTTACCAAATCTTATGGAAATTCATATCTGTGTGTCTCTCATTTGAATTTGGATTTCTATTGTCATTGGTTTCCCACACTTTTCCTACTAGAGGGTAAGGGTCTTCGGGGTATCCGTGGATTTGTATATCTATGGTCACATATAACCTTACCCCAGGGATAGTTTTGAGGAGTTCCTACTCAAGTATTCTAGGGATAATACTCTTTCCTCCCCTTCTCATCTCTAAACCTAGAGCCTCCGGTCTATGGTAGGGAGGGTAAGGATCACACTTACTTTTCCTTTTGAAAAAAGGATAAGTCTACATCCCCACTATAGGAACCATTTTAGGGAATCCATCCTAGTGAAATCCCCTAAAATTTAATTTATGAAGTTGTAATCTCACTCTTCTCAACACCCTTCACCTTCATCCCTTCCACACATTGGACCTTATTCCAAGGTAAAGAGAACAGAGGTAAGTGTCATAGCCACGACCTCTTCCACCATCGTCCTAGCCTCTTTTATAATTGGAGGAGAAAGTGTGTTTTTTTTGAATCTTTCACATCCTCTTGTTTCTCACACAAAGCATGACTCATGCGGTATTAGAGGTTTGTGATGATCACAACATCCACATGAAAGAATAAAATATGAGAAATCTGATTCTCGCCATAATTGGGATATGTAGGAAGCCTTTTCAAGGCCCAAGATGCACAAAATTACATCCATGAAATGAGAAATAATGCCCCTCTCAATAGGACACCTCTTAGGTGTGATCCCACAATGTAATGAACTACGGGAACTCTGATTCCTACCACAACTAGGATACGTAGGAACCCTTCACCTATGGACTGAGCTCACTGGACAACCTCCTTAGAAGTCCAACCCTAATTCCCTTAATTTGAGCATCCCCCTTAGGAATAATCTTCGAATTAATCCCCCCTAGATATCCATGTGTTAATACATCTCTTGTGGAACCTGTTACAAGGGAATCCTCTTTAAAAGTAATCCCTGACCTATTTATCTCAAAGTGCCATACTGACATGTGATACTTACCATACTATGTGGTCTTTAATTCCCATTCAGATAGGATACATAGAAATCCCCCCTAAGGTTGAAACCAAAAATTCCAAATCAACCATGTTCCCTTCGACTCATATCCCCAGTGGGAACTAATTCAACTTAGGATCTCATTTTCCTTCCAAGTTCCTTGGGATACTTAGGCATAAGTCCCACACCAAGATTTCAATTGGCACATTCCTCCTATATATCCTTATGACATGAAATTAAACTGTATAGTTTGGTCCTTATCACACAACCATAAAAGTTATGATTTTATCCATTTAGTGGCACCAAACTACATGAGTTCTGATTACTTTCACAAGGATACATAGGTATCCCATCTATGGGTTCAATCCCAACATCAAAACAACTTATTTTTCCCTAGGTGCTGATAAACTCTAAAGTAACCTCTATCTACCTAGCTGCAAATAAACTCTAGAGTGTCATTATTCTAACTAGATGACCATAAATTTCTAGATATCCCCACCAAGTGGCTTAAAAACAAGGATTGTTGTAATAACAACCAATTAAATTCTAAGTATTATATGAGAGGATACCATTGATAGAGAACCTCAAATACATATAGATATCTCTGTTGAAGAAAAACCTCGAATACATATAGATTATTTTGAATTACACATATCCTAATAATTGATTGAAAATTTTAAGGTAAACCTATGTTATTCTTGGTAAATTAATAAGGATTAATGAACATATCTTAAATCTATAATAGAGTCCCAGAGTAGGCAATAATTCCTTCCAAATGGGTGTAATGAACTTGACCTCCCATCCCCTCGATAAATGTTTGTTATTAAGTATCTTAGGTCAACAAACCTAATGAACACCTGCCTTTGGAAATCATGTCCCTTTGGATATAGAACTGTTGGGTGTTTTTGGTTCCATAATCAAATCTATTGGAAACCATTAAGAAATAGTGATTCCTAACCATAACACACATTCCAACGAAAAAATGATGAACCTGATGTGAATCCTTTACCAACATAATAGTGTTACACATATGTCAATCCCCAATCCATTTGATAAAAAGGGCCATAAAATGAAATCAATCATGCATGTGCTCCTCCAAAAGATGTTTCTTTTCCAGAGTTCACTTTTTGTATTTTTTATATATATAGGAACTTTCTTCCAAGAACTCCCTTTATTCCAAATGGATTCCTTAAAGTTTGCACTTGTGAATTCCTCAGTTTCTGCTCAAGCTGGATACTCATCCACTCAAAGGATGTCATCAACAACTTAGTGTCTTCAATGTTGGGTCTCTAATATACTATTTTGAGAGTACCATCAACATGTTACTATCCCGACCTCGGAGGCTGCCCGAAAGGCTCACCAAATCAACAATAACCCCCATCCATCTGATCAACAATGACTAGTGGACTAGAAGAAGATGACACTGACAAACATATTCAACCATTTCTGGTGGTTATCCCTAGAATTCAATAATCAGCCTCTTCCATATTTCAGGGAGGTGGATGAATATTCCACTCACGTCCTCGTACTGGAGACACAGGGGTCCTTCCCTAAGACTCATTCCAACTCACCACTGTTAATGCCACATGGAAGAAAACCCTCAACCTGATGTGGGTGTTATCGTCAGTTATCTGGATCATGTCCTGCAAGATGAACTTTTTGGAGAAAACATATGGATAATAGGGAGTAGTTTCATAAATTTTCCCCCTATGAAGAAGTATATCAACCCAATTTGGTTGAAAACAATGAACAGGAACATAAACTTGTCCGACTTAATTCTTATAGCCTACAAAATCATCTGGAAGCACCCAACCAATCCCTCTGTACAATTCTTTTAGAGTATAGTGCCTAAAAATGTACACCTACTTACAATCTATCAACCAGTTAGCAAACCTGTCTGGCTACATTCAAAGAAGTCCACCAACCAAATGCTTCATCAACCTGTAAGAAGGAATATACACCTGCATGCACTTACCAAGACATTAAGCAATCTCATCTAGAAGAATTTAAATATTTTTACTAACCATGATTTCTGAAAAAAAAAAAACCAGTTGGAACATACACTTACCAGTATCCATCAAGCCTTCCCACAGTCTTGTTTGGTAGCACCCACAAAAGTCAATCAGAAAGCTACAACAACAAACCTAGGGTAGACTCAACTCTCTACCCCCATACATGAGTATTTCCAGTATACATTAACTAGAAAGGTAGGATAGGAGTAGTTAAATACACCTACTTCGGATACAGAATGTATGTATATTCCCTTTTTAACTGCTAAAGTCACCAACCAAATTTTGGAAATAGTTAAAGAGAAAAAACAAATCCATACCCATATCCTGGAATCTTTCTGGAATATCATAATTGAAACTTCAGAAGTATTAGAGGTGCAAAACATAATTCTATCCCCATACCTAGGATGACTCATTATAATTCCATCAAAAATTAGATACACTCCTCTATTAAAGTCTATGAGGGTTATGGGAAATACTCCACCATATCATACAGACATCCAGATCGAGAACATACACCCATTCCAATTATAGATAATCGGTATATTCTGATAGCCACTCCAAGGTAGCAACACACACCTATCCATGATAACCAATTCTCCCAATAAGTGGCCCCAACTACTAGTAAGAAGACATCTAAGAAGAATTATAATCAAACACAGTTGAGGAATTAAGAGTCGATCTGTTATCTGACTCCACTTAATATTGGAGTTCTTGAATCCCTCAGACATTTATCTATTGCAGCTCAAGATCCAACTTTCCTATTACCTAATTATGGGAGTAGTAACAGTAACTCTGAAGGTCCTTGTCATAAAATTTCTCATGAAGTGTTTCTTCATGACAATTCGGTCAATCTTGAGAACCTATCTCTGTATGAGAGCCACAACAACCCTCTATGTGGCTAAAAAACCAAGGAACAAGCGGATTTATCCATTTCTATAACCCACCATCATGGTCCTCCCCATCATATAATTTTTTTTTAAAGTTTCCTCTATTGTAGAATTTCACATTATTAATAGAATTCTTCAACTGACAACATAGTGATGAGAAAGCCCTCTTATATTTAGGTTCCTATAAACATAAGGATAGTCATTTATGATGCCTTATTACTAGAAGGTGAAATAATTTTTCAGCCAGAAGATAGAATAAGGTGACAATCATTCTTAAAACATCACTTATCTCATTTACCTTCTAATATAGTAGAGTAAACACCAAATTATCCCATTTCATGTGGTAAAATAATTGGGAAGTATCCAATCTAGTCAGACCAGGTTGATAAAAACATAAAAAAAGACATATAGGATTTGTTGGACACGAGGAAACAACTGTATAAGTGTGAAATACCAGTCATGTTCAAGAATTTGGCCACATTTCAAAACAAAATTCTATATATGTTTGTAGAATATTGTATTCATGATATCCGCCTTAATATATGGAAGACTCTTTATCATCTGAAAGCCATGGTTTTACAGTATGGTGAATATCAAATTCATGTCATGGTAATAGAAGATTTGTAGTGCCAAATTGAATTGAAATCTCTCTAGGTTTCTTGACATCCAAAGATTTATAAGAAATAGGAGGTCCCTCAACATGAATCCTCGATGCATTATTGAGGTTGTGAAGACTCACCATAGAAACCACATCTGGTATTCCTATAAGAGGATGGGGTGTACATAGAGAATTTCAATTCACTTCACTCCAAATCTAGAAAATCCTACTAAAAGTGTTTTCATGCAATGTTATTTCCCCAATCTATCTACAATATGAAAATTCAATTCACGACCAAAGATATTCTCAGCAATAATAGTGCTTGACCGGCTTCCACCAAAGTCAGTCCCAAAGAGAGAAAGATATTGAGATACTTTTTCATCAAGCATCTAAAAATATTGAGTAGGAATCCTGATTAGTGGATGTCAGTCATCACTTTGTGTAAATGTATGAAATAACATAATGGTCTTATGAAATAGGAAATTTATGTGAGTTCTGGATAATTCACCCAGCTAACGTTCGGACCAAAATTCATAAAATCAGAAGAGCAACTACACTGATATCATCCAAAGAAGCTCAGGATCCACCCTAGTCTATGGGGCTGGGATATTTTTTTAATACAACCCATAGTGCCAAAAAACAAATCCTAAAGGGTTTAGAAAGAATAATAGGATCATCCTCATCCTTCATGGATGAGGGATTTTTCATATTCACAATCCCCTCCTCATCAGAAGTCAGTTTTCTTTGGATTAGGAAAGCTTTCGCTAAATGAAAACGTAACTGAATTATTCTAGGATTACCTTCAGATTACTATCCTCCAAATAGTCCCAGGGAACCATCATTAAGAGAACAATGTCTTATGGAGGATGAATAAGAAGAAGATCTCACTAAGATACCGACAAAATTCTAGCAATGAATTATGTGTTGTTAAATTTCATTAGTCCCATTATGGAAGACCCACCAGAAAATGAGTCCAGTTCAGGGGAGTTAGAGAATGAATTTATTTTTCATAATACAGTCCACACCGAATAAAATAGAGGAGGTTTTTGTACCAGAAATTAGAGGATTTCCATAATAAAGGCATCCCATCAAATAATCCACTTCCACTGTTTTAAAAGGAACCTAACATGGAAAAAGGAAATGGTTAGAATACATATCTCTTTTTCCCAAAAGAGTTACAATTCCTTTCATTGGAAAAACTATATGATCAACAATAGAAGGAGATGAAGGATTTGATAAGTCTTATTGTAGAGTTACTCTAAAGTAGAATTCAATATTGATATGAACCATAAGAAGATCGTCATCTTATACTTATAGTAGAAGTTCCTCAACAAAGAGGGTTTTTACAACTACTGATTCAGATAATGAATTCCCTGCCTTTGTAATACAGCTAAAATAGGGTCAACAAAATCCATAAAGTCATGTCCACATGGGTTATCTAAGGAAAATATTAGTGGTTCCACCACTAGTGGTCTTACCAGTTGTCTCACCAGTTTAGGCTAAATCTGTTGTACCTGTAAAGGTCCTGACACAACCAAATATTCCTCTAATTCTTATAAATACCATTGATTCATTGAATAATCGATTAGAAACTGTGGAAGGACAACATTCACCAATACAACCAAAAAATAAGGTTTATCTTTAATGGGTGGATTCGACCTCTACTCTACCAAATTTTGTGAATCTCACACTTCCAATATTCAATGGATCAAGATATCTGGAGAATGAAAGAGTTTCAGATTTTACTACTCAGTGGAAAGGATAAGCATAGTCCTTGAATATACAACTCCATCAAGAAGAGTTGAGGCCCATTTTTGTTTAAAATATTCGTGATGAGTTGTGCACACCATTATTCCCATGTGAAATACATAGGAGGGTTTATATATCTAGCTTTGATTTCTCAAAAAGTGTAAAAATCCATAACCGAGACTTGATCCAAATCCCGAGTAATCCCATCCACTCTTGGAATAAGATCAAGAGAAGAATAGGCTGTTATAGTTACACTTAAGTAGGCCCATGTACCCACTCCTACTTCAAATCCCTCATCATACCGTAGGTATCCACCTCCTAAGCATAAGAATAAATTACCACCTTATCAAGATAATAAAAAATATCAAAGGCAGAGATAGTATGATGAGTTGAAGAATAAGGTCTATTCTTTTCAAAATAACCAATTCCCTAGCTACATCATTTAAGCTTTGGAAAAAAAATTAGTTCAGTTTCTAAGGATAAATAAAACTAACAAAGAAGGATACAAGGATCTCCCAAACTATTTCCCCTTCCATAAAATATTGGGTGACCCCATCTAAAAGTATTTTGTTTTTATGGACCTCCTATAAAAGATGGTGTACTCCGGGCAAGTGAAGATGGAAAATTCACCATCCCAGGTAGCATGTGTTACCACTACCGAGCTATATGAGGAAGGAGAATGTAAGGAAGTCAAAAATAATAATTCTTAGAAATATGATGATTAGATTTTCAGGTAATCAATCAACTAAACTCATTTCATTCTATGAACACAATTGAAACAACCAACTGTGTCTCCTGCATCTTTCATTACAACAAAGCCATCTTTATCAAAAGGTGATTCCTATAGAGGCCATTCCTCAAAGAATCTGCATGACCAGAATAATAAGAAGAATGAAAAAGAAGATGATATTTTTTCGAGGCCAATTTTGTCCTTGACCTTATAAAATTTCATGATAACCATATCAAAAGCACATGCACCACCCCACCAAATGGACCAACAAGAATTTACCTATCAGGTAGAATCTTCCTCAGATGAGGAGTTGATCTGCAGTTCTATTAACATTATTAACTTAATGGATCCCTATGAAAATGATTATTCTAATTATGAACTTGAGTTCCCCATAATTGATTGGGGAACTGGGGGAAGATTATATCAAGGTAGAGGATATAGGGAAAGACGTGGGTGTCCTAGAATCCACTAATCCAAGCAAACCCCCGCTTGAACTGTTTATGCATAAAAAATCATGGGAGATCCCTTCAGTAGTCTCAGCAAGAATAAGGGAATTCTACCGCAGGTGAAAGGGTCTACCATGACATGATTATCTTGGAATACTTATTAGAGGATATACCACCACCTCCTTGGCAAGTGGGCATACCTACCCAGCGTAATCCACCAAGCGTAGAAGTATTTCCATCTTCTTCCTTGACAAATGGTCTGTCCACATTAGGAGAAATAAATTCCAAGGCACCTGAAAAATTGAATCTCCTTCCTAGAAAAAATAGTACATTGGATAAAAATTACAATATTTTGAAGAAAATGTTCCATGTACTGACCAAGCTATCAATCCGGGATGCTATGAATCTGTAAAAACATCTTCGGGAAGCACTTATTAGGGCATTGTCAAGCCCTCAAGAGTTTGAAACTGAGGTTTCTGTAGTAGAGGTATACCATATAGAGAATGAACCAGAAGAATGCAATTATTCATATCATTCATAGAACAATATGTGGATTTTTTCATACATAGACACATAAAACCCTTCTATCTATATAGAAAGATCAATGATATTGACATCCGATGAGCCTTCACTGATAATGGATCAAGATTCAATCACATTCACATTCAGACACTTTTCCGATTAGGCCTCATTGAATCCCATTTATATCCCTAAACTTTAATATTACAGGGTTATGACAAGAACGAGAAATAACCTATTGGATAAAGTATGCTCAAAACACATTTTGGGGATCTCATATCTAATTGAGAGTTCATGGTTTTCTGGCAGGACACAAATTTCAACATTCTATTGGGGAGACCTTGGATACATCATTATGTGAATATTATTTCATAGTACCACCAATGTCTCAAATATCATGTTAATGGTCAAATTGGTACATTCCACGGTGATAAGTCCCCATTCAAAACTTGTGAATCCTAGCACATTTCTATGGAGTTATATCACAAAAAGGGAAAATATTCCATAGAGAATGATGTCATTAGAATAAATTCATTAAAATGTATAGAAAATATCCTAGATTACCCATTCAATAATATCGATGCAGGATAAATGCTTCCCTTTAATAAAATTAAAATTTTTGGCCCAAATCTAAGCACTCGTTCAGTGGATTCTATATTGTTAGTTGTGGAGAATAAGCTTGATAGCATAGTAAAAATCGTTGATTCACCAAGAAGTGATGAAAGCATAAACAAAGATATATTCTCTACATACAATGAACTTCATCAAGTCTATACTTCATCAACCATGCTAGAATAAATTATCACACTCATGGAAAAAGATAGGGATACTAATTCCCGTCCCATCATCTTCCCCTTAGAACTTTAAAAAGACCCTTCATCATCAGCTGGGTTAAATATGGTTTCCTTCGCTTCAAGATGCCCAAATACTGACTCCTTCCCTATATCTGAAAGTCTAGTTTCATCACCTACCCTTCAAGAAGAGGATAAAGAAGAAACACATGAAGAAGAAGAAGAGAAAGATCTCAGGGAATCCACTCTAGTATTTGAGGAAGGCATCTCTACCACTGTGGATGAACTCATAGAAATAAATATAAGTACAGAAGAAGACCTATGCCCTACTCTGATTAGTGAGACCAAGACTTATGAAGATAAATATGTGTATACTTCATTTCTAAAGAAACACTGGGGTGTGTTTTATTGGAATTACATGGAGATTCTAGTACTTGACCCTGAAGTGTCCACCCATCATTTGGGCTTTCTATAATATCATCGGGGATATAAAAAGGTAGTAAGGAGAACACAACAGAATCACACCTCTAAGATTGGGGATAAATTCAACAATCTTATCAAAGAAGATTTCATCTGGGAGGTGAAATATCTAGTGTGGTTAGCCAATATTTTATTGGTAAAAAATAATAATGGGGAAATCATAGTTTTCATTGATTTTGGAGATCTAAATCGACATTGTCCCAAAGATGACTTCCCAATTACAATAATAGAACTCTTGAGTGATGTAACAGCTGGTTATGAAGCTCTATCCTACATGGATGGATGCTATGGGTATAAATAAATCTGGATAAACCAAGAATATGAGGAATATATAGCCTTAAGATCCCCTCAAGGAATATTTTGATATCGGGTAATTACATTTCTCTTAAAGAATGTTGGTGCGACATATCAACGTGAAATGCACCAAATATTCAAACCCTTCTTGAGAAAATTTATTGAATGCTATGTTGATGATTTAATGGTAAAATACAAACAATTTTCTAATCACCTAACTGACTTAGAGACCATATTTATCAATCTATAATGACATAATCTAAAGATGAACCTCTTGAAATGTGATTTCGGGGTAACCTCAAGAAAATGTCTCAGTTTTGATGTATTTAATCACAAAATCAAAGTAAATCCCAATAGTAATAAATCTATCCTTGGAATGTAACCTTCTCAAAACGTGAAAGAGTTGAGAATACTTTAACGTCACTTAACCTACATCCGACACTTCATAGACAATTTGGCAGGCAATTGTTTTCCCTTCATTGAATTTATAAAGAAGTGGGTTACATATCAATGGACCAATGAATCATAAGAGTAATTTGATACCCTCAATAAATACTTATTGAGTATACCGATATTGATGCTACCTATTGAAGGAAAACTGCTCATCCTTTATATGACAGCTTTGGAGTGATCACTGGGTTCCTTCCTTGCACAGAATAATGATGCTGGGAATGAAAATAACATTTATTATTTTAGTAGAACCATGTTTGATGTAAAGACTCAATATTAAGATATTATGAAGTGATGACTAGAATTAATCATTTTAGTTTAAAAGATGAGGCACTAATTGAAACATCACGAGGTCCACTTGGTCTCTCGCAATAACCTTCTCAAATTTATCCTTAACTATCCTATATTGATAGGAAGTTTGAAATGGTGGTAAATTATTCTGAAGTAGTTTGATATAAAGTTCATTCCTCGGAAATTAATAAAAGGCCTAGCCTTGGCATAAATCTCTGAGGAAAACCCATCTTCAGAATAAAAATCATTGAATATTAAACATCCTAGTGAAGATATATTCTCTATCTAGGATAGTCCCTAAACATGGAAAATGTACTTTTATAGTCCTCCAAATGTTATACAGGGAAGAGAATGGAAGATACTAAACTCAATAAAGATAAGTTAGGAATTGTAATCATCTTTCTAGAGAAAGAAGTGTAACCATATTCCTTCCTATTATCAGAAGGTGGTACTAATAATGAAGAAGAATATCACACTCTCATTGCAGTCTTGGAATTGTAACTCCAAGTATCAGTTGATCACCTGGAGGTGAAAGGTGATTCCAAATTGGTAATCAAACAAATAAATGGGGATTACATCATCAAAAATTATAACTAATTACCTCATGTGATTATGTCTGAGGGTTAATGGTATATTTTATTTTTGATTCTATATTTTATTATGTATTGCGATCTCAAAACTCCCACTCCGATACATTAGAAAATGCGGCCACAACCCTAGAAGATCTTAACCTGAAGAAGAAAATCATCTTCACTTCTTATCATCACGTGGTTTCAACTTTCATTCAAATCAGGATAGAGGGAATCAATGAAATTAGTATCATTTCCAAACCATTTGGTCCTACCAAATGATGGATGACATCCATCATGGAATATATCAAAAACAGAGTACTTCCACCAGATAGATATATAAATGAAAACTTCCAGTGAAGAGTAGTTAATTTCACTCTTTATGATGGCCCAAATCACTAAAAGATCCTCTATATATGAGGCTTCAAGGAAATTATCCTCAGATGCATTGATAGAGAAAAAACCATGACTATCATGAAAGTAGTACAAACAAGAGCATGTGGTTCCCACTAGTCGGGGCATAGAATTTATGATCAAATCTGAAGGCTTGGATACTTTTGGAATTTAATGATGTAGGATTGCACATATTTCACTAAGAAGTGTCATCCCTACCAATTCCATACCAAATTTATCCATCAACCCCTAGAGTTTCTACATATATCCAAATACTAATTGCTATTTTCTATATGGGGAATGGATTTAGTAGGACCTTATCCTCCAATTACGGCCAAGCAGTTCAAGTACATCCTTACTAATACCGATTTACTCTCTATATGGGATGAGGCAATACCTCTTAAAGAATTCAAATACAAAAGCATTGATATCTTTTTTAAATCTAATATCATCATTAGATTTTGTTCCCCTCATACCATATTGATGGAAAGTAGTGAAATTTTTTGTTCTACTGAGGTAGTGAAGTTATATCAGGAATACAATATCAAATCCAACTATTCATCTTGCTGTCATGTAGTTGCAAACAGATAAACAGAGTCTTTAAACAAAAACATATCCAACATACTTCAGAAGATATTGGATAAAGATAAAAATTATTGTCCTGATAAACTCTCAAATTCCTTATGGTCTTACTAGAATACTACCCATACCACCACATGATCAACCCCATACTTTTTGGTATATGGAACCGAAGGAGTCTCACCCACTGAATTTCAATTTCCTTCACTCTGATTTGCTATTTGCGATCAACTATGTAACATCCCAGAAGCCACCAAAAGTCGCCCCATACCCAGTTGGTCACATGGCCTCAAGCACATTTTCCCAAACACTAGAGGTTGTCGACTAGCAGTGAGGGCCTTGGGTGTGACAATAGGGAAACTATGCCCTCATTGGCAGAGTAACATAGTGGAAGTAAAACAGATGGTAATATAGGAAGTAGTAAAACATGAAATAAGTAAATAGTATATGTAATAAACAACTAGAGCTCAAATATATAAATGAATCATGATACATATATCTAGGAAAGATTGAAAACAAACCACAATTTTGGAATACAGTACTAAACCAAAGTACAAAAGAAAAACAAGTAAATCAATTTTCAACATCGTAAGCCTCAGATTGGTTCCATTCTCTCCAGATCCTCAGCAATCAAGTACCTGAAGTGGAAGGGCACTTGCACTTATCTATACCTGCAACAATATAATCTATTTGGTCCCAAAAGCATGACCCAAATAGGGTGTGAGACTAATCCTAATAAGAAACCACCCAATGATATTTGCCTAACAGTTAGTGAATATATATGGTAGGAAAAAAAAGAATCAGAAACAAGTAAGTACTCCAAAGTAAAAATTCCTATAGTTTCATTTACAAGAATTTACATTTAAGTATTTAATCAGCTAAACACAATTCAAGCAACCCTCTGAAAAGTTCTCACATCCTAACCCCTCTGGTTCACAATATAAGGAAAAACTATACCAAGGAATATCTAAGGAAGAAATCACCATAAATTACCCCTATAGTCATGTGTGATTAAAGACTCTATGAGGAAGCACTCACTATCATCCCCCCCTATAGTCTTTCAGCAGTAAACTATAGACACTCTGAGGAAGCACTCAATGTCAATTCCTCTGGTGGTCTCATAATGTAACTATAGACACTCTGAGGGAGAAATCTATGTTAATCCCTCTTATGGTCTCACATAGTGATAATTATAACAGACACTCTGGGAAAGCCCTCAACATCAATTTCCCCTATGGTCTCACTACACCAGGTTCCCGCTTCCCCGTGTAATGCAATCATGAACAAACGATAATTAGCAGCCAAAGTAAACCTGTATAACTACTTGGCTAAACAATCTACAACATACCATAGCATGTCAGATAATAATCACTCCATCCTAACAATACTAGGCATGGAATATAAGGCAATAGCCTAAAAGGAAAAGCTAGACCAAACTGTCAAAAAACGTAAACATGGAAAAACATCCATAGCTTAACAAAGATAACTCAATTCTCAAAATTTAACCTCTAACCAATTAAACTAGGCATAAAATGAAATAAAAAGGGCTAAAACCATAAACACACAATACCTTGAACAAGGGTATTAGGCTCTTTGGCACATATAACTCAAATACTATCTACAGAAAGGCACAAAACATCTACCTCAACATTGTACGGACGATATACGTGAACCTCAGGCCTTGAATCACCCTAGAATGTTGTAGATCTACAAAAACGTCCAAAACATTCAACCAACGATATCTCAAAATAGAGAATAAATTGGGATGTGGTTTTCAAGAATAATAGACGACTCATCGATGTGATTCCAACACAACCGATGAAGTTTGATTTGGATAACGGATGCTTGATCGGGGGCTCGGTGAAGATCAGCACCATACAGATTCTCTCAGATGAAGAAGGCGAAGAATAAGAGCTCTCTACCAATTAGATGCGACCCCAATCCATTTAATGAAATAAAAATAATGTACACGGCATGTATTTTATAATTACATGGAATGTACTTGCCTTTACTGGCCCCAGAATTAGGTGGTCTCTATGTCACCACCCACAGCCCTGTGCACATCCGTTACATGGCCAACACATGGCTATCCATGGAAATTGAGTACATGACGTGTACTTAAGAAATTTCCATAAATTATTATTTTTCTTAAAAACACTAGAAAAAGGAAAACATACCTGAAAAAAAGATCTGGGTTCATACAAACTTCCCCCTTAAAGAAATTCGTCCCCGAATTTCCCTAGCTAGGTGGCATAGAAGAAGAAACCACGAACTTCTCAAGTCAATATGATTGTATATCGACCTCCCTCTCCCAATTCTCATCTTTTACTCACTCATGATGCCATAACACTCATTCTAGAGGAACAGACCAGCCATAGAGGACCTTTGCACTGTGATCAACAATCCAGATAGGATGCTCCTCGAACGAGGCATCCACCTCGATCTCAACCTCCTTGGGTTGGAAAACATGGGATGAGTCTAAGAAGTAACATCGAAGCTGAGAAACATGGAAGACATTATGCATATCCCGGTACCTCTTAGGTAACTACAAATGATAGGCAACCAGCCCAACTCTCTCCAACACCTCAAATGGTCCGATGTACCTAAGCGAAAGCTTACCCTGTCTCATAATCCTCCTGTGTCCCAACCATGATGTGACACACAGGGAAACCTGATCTTCGACCATGAACTCCAGAGTTCATCTCTATGGATCAGCATAAGATTTTTTCAAGACTGTGTAGTATCCATCCTCTTTTGAATCAAATCTATCTTCTCTGTGGTCTCCTGGAAAAGATGAGGTCCCAATATAGCTACCTCCCTTACCTCCATCTAGCATAAGGGTGATCGGCATGGCTAACCATACAAAGCCTCATAAGGTGTAATATAAATAGTTTCTTGAAAACTATTATTGCAGAAAAACTCCACAAGAGCTATGTTCTTCTCCCAAGAACCTCAAAAATCCAAGATGCATGCTCGGAGCATGTACTCAAGAACCTGAATCATACGCTCAGACTGGCCATCTATTTGGGGGTAGTAAACTGTAATCAAAAGTACTTTTGTACCACAAGCCTTCTGTAGCCCCTGCCAGACCCGAGAAGTAAAACAGCATCCCTGTCTAAAATAATGGATTGTGTAACTCCATGTAAACACACAATCTCTCAGATGTACAATCTTCCCAACTCATCAACACTGAAGGTATCCTTGATCATCAATAAGTGATCATCCTTCGTGACTCTATCAATGACAACCCATACTACATCATTCCCTTGAGGTGACCTTGGAAAACCTGTCACGAAATCCATCGCGATATCATTGCACTTCCACTTGGGAATGGGTAACTACTGCAAAAGTCCTACTGGTCACTGATGCTCTACCTTCACCTACTGACAGGTGGAACACCTCATGAAAAAAACTAGCAACATCCCTCTTCATACATGGCCACCAATACTGATGGTATAGATCACGATACATCTTGGTGACACTAGGATGAATTTCCCAAACTGAGGAATGAAAGTCTCACATCATCTCCTCACGTATATATGTTGAAACCCGTACGCACCAATGAAAACAAAAGATCCCATCCTCACCTACAGTTCATCCCGAAATAGGGTCCTCTCCTGACATGATTTCCTGTAGGAATAGGCTTTCTGAATATGATATTCACCTCATTCATAGTCTATCGAGTAGAGTAGAGGTAATAACCACAGAAGAATGAAAATTCTTCCCATGTCTATTTTGCACCTCCAAATGCATCTCAGAGAACAGATCCATAAGCTTCCACACACTGCTGGCCTCTTGAACTGCATGTATCTGAGTCCTCCTTCTCAACGCATCAGCTACGACACTGCCTTTCCCAGGCATGAAGGCATATTCAAAGTCAAAGGACTGAAGGTACTCAACCCACCTTCGTTGTCTCAGATTTAGATTTCGTTGAGTGAAGATATACTTGATACTTTTGTGGTCAATGAAATCCACAAAATGATCTCACAAAATATAATGTCTCCAACAACATAAAGCATGAACAACCACAACCAAGTCGAGATCATGCGTCGGGTAGCTCCTCTCATGTGGCCTCAACTGCTGAGACCCGTATGCAATGACTCCTTCTCCCTACATAAGCCCAACTCCCAGACTGATACCTGATGCATCACAGTACACAGTATATCTCGTTACAGGATTTGGAAAATACCAGTATCAGTACTAAATTCAACCTCTGTTTCAGCTCCAAAAAAGGCAGACTCACAAGAATATGACCATAAGAACCTTACACCCTTCTTTGTCAGACCTTTCAGTTGTACTTCTAAGCATGAAAAGTTCTGTATAAAATGTCTGTAGTATCCATCCGGCCCTAAAAAACTCTGTACCTCCAAGTCGTTCTTTGGCTACTCCCAGGAAACTACTGATCTCTAATATAACATGATCTAAGAAGTGAATCTAGTATATCCAAAAGTATAATTTTGAGAGATTATCATATAAATGATACTCTCTCAGTGTACTCAAAATGATCTCAATATGTGTGGAATGGTCATGTCGAGTGTGAGAGTACACGAAGATATCTTCCATGAATACTACCACAAAGGAATCCAAGTACTGATAGAAAACTTGATTCATCAGTTCCATAAAAACTACAAGTTCATTCGTGAGGCCGAACGACATAAACACATACTCGTATAGACCACCCCTACCCTGGAAGGCTGTAAGAGGTATATTAGATGGTATAACTCGCAAATGATGGTAACCATTTCTCAAGTCAATCTTTGAGAATACCCGAGCTACTTGAAGATGATCAAAGATATCATCAATCCTTGGAAAGGGATATCGGTTCTTGACTATCAACTAGTTCAACTTATGATAATCCACACAAAGCCTAGGGGTACCGTCCTCCTTCTTCGCAAACAGGACAGGCGAACCCCAAGGAGAAGTATTGGGTCGGATGAAACCCTTTGTCTGCAACTCCTCCAATAACTTATTAAGCTTCTGTAACTCTGGTGTAGCCATACTATAAGGAGGAATGGACATCGTTGCCGCTCCTGGTATGATATCAATAGAAAATTACACCAATTGATCCGAAGGAAAACTTGAAATGTCCTCTGGAATGAAGTCCTTGAAATGATCCACCATCAGAGGAAAGTCCATCTGTGAAGTCCCCTTGTCATTAAAATATAGACTAGCAATATGGTTTGTAAATCTTCCCAACCCATGATGCTTGGGTCCCATTCTGCTTTCCTGGATATCCCATTCTCCCTTATGAAGAAATGGGCTGCCCTCCGGCGATGTAAAACTCACCCTACGGTGATAGAAATTGACAATAGCCTGGAAGGTAAATAACTAGTCCATTATGAGAATGAAATCATATCCTATCATCTATAAGACATAAAGGTCCCATAATAAGTGACACCCACCAACCCCAAGAGGGAACTCCTTGCACTGCCGTACACTAGCCATTCTAGTCCCTAATGAAGTGTCTAGCATCAATATATCCTCATAATAAAAGATACAGAGCCCAAGGATCTCCACAACAGCAATAGATATAAATCTATGGGAATACCCTGTATCAAAAATAGTAGAAGCTAAAACCGATGCAAATAGAATCGTAACTCGAACTGTAGAGGGTTCTGGATCCTGCTCCTACTAGTTCTGCTCCACTGTAAAAGTCTAACCTGCACCACGATCCTGTGACCCTACCTGAACACTCTGAGCTGATCCACCTTACTATTGGTAAAATATTGGTGACAGAATACCACAACCGTAACCCCCACCTCGTCTTGAACATCTGAATGAACTCCAGTTCCCAGACTGATGAGAAAATGGTGTTGTTGCTTCTGAATGAGGAGTCATAGAAGAACCATTGTCACGAGATGATGGAGAGAAGATATGATAGAAACGTTGAAGACGGCCCAACTTTTATCATGATCAACACTCCACTAGGTCTCTCGAGCAGTGTGGCCTTGTATTCATAACCTTTCCATACTGGCAGTATACCACCTGGCTACCTGAAGGTTAATCCCACATTCTCAGATCTCAACATTTAGTTTCCCTATGATTCTTCCTACTATCAGCCGGAAAAGCACTAACTCTGGATACTGAACCACCCTTGATCACAACTCCATAATCCCTCAGGTTTCGCTCCGTGATTAGTGCCTGGATCGTAACACCCCGAGATTTTATGATAAGTATTATTTTTAATTTATTTGATGTCATGTGTTTTATGCTAGAAAAAGATTATCTTGTGCTATACGCAACACCGTATTATCTTGCAGTATACATAACACTATTCTTTGATTGGGTTACACATAATTTCAAGTTCGTTTGATAGTAGTCATTCTACGCAACATTGAGTGTATATATATATATATTCAATGTATAAATGAAATATGGTGGGATTTTGTTATACGAAACAACAATGGAGTCTTGCACAAAACGCAACCCTCACTTGGCTTTCATTACATGCAATCACGGTCTTCCTCGATAGCGTGTGTAGTACGCAATACCGGGTTTCCCTAAACAACAATATATTGTTATAATATTATTATGTACTAGCCGTTATAAATATTATTAACAACATTTTGAATTTTATAACATTATTATTCATCTTACATATTTTCTAGAACATGGTATGAGAAAAAAATAAAATTTTCGGGTAAAATAATTATTTTTCAAAAAATGCAGTTTTGCCGCTTTTTGATGGCGCACCCACTTTAAATCTTGTTTTTGACATGTTTATAATTTCAATTTGAAAAAAAAATTATTCTTTGGAATCAGGATATAAAAATTTAATTTGGATAAAAATTTCATATTATTCTGATAACTTTTCATATTTTGATGAATAGTTAAAACACGCTATATTTTAATTAAAAACATATTTTTTCATCGTAATAATTTATATAGTTAGATTATCTTTTTAATTGGTTTTAAAGTGTAATTAGATTATATTTTTACAATTTAATCCAATTCTGGTCATTGTAATTAATTTCACTTTGAATTTGGACATAAACAACTTTCGATCTTTTGATAGTTATTGTTTCTTAAAAACATGCTATTTGTTTTGATAACGGGAATTAATTTTAAAATTAATTAATGCCACTTATATCTTTTGAATTTGGAAAAATATACATCCTTTTTGAATTCATAATATCAAATGTATCTTAGGATGAATTTTTGGTATTTTTCGGAAAAACTTCAATTTTTGATGAATAGTGAAAACACTGAGTTTTTTTGTTAAAACCGAATTTTTATTTAAATAATAATTTAGTCGATTTAAATTTATTTTAGTTCAAAATAGATACATAATACTTATATAAGTTCAATGAAATTCATTGGAGTCATTTTATAATAATTTTAGATTTCTAAAATGATATTTAATTTCGAGAATCCGAGAGACACAGTTAATATCAAGGAGTAAAATGTGGTTCAATAAGATAAAAATAATTTTTCCGCTTCTGTGAGTTGAATTTAGAAACTCCAAGAGACACGGTTAATATCAAGTAGTAAAATGTGGTTCAATAAGATAAAAATAATTTTTGGTGAATAGTAACTTTTTACTTTTATTTACCACGGTTAAAAGTAAATACGGTAATTCATGGTTAAAAGAATATTATAATAATTTAAAATTACCTTAACACTTGTCCAAACCTTATTCTATGATTAATGGCCGACCATGGGCATCCTTGGGTTGATTTAGGGACCCCATGGAGCCACTTATGAAAGACAATGACACATTATATTAATTAATTTAATGTAAAGACAAAATTGACATTAACAAAAATCTTTTAGTAAATTAATTTTTAAATGGTGTTATATAAGTCATATATTAGACTATAAATATTAATTAGAAAGCTAAAACGATTTCCGACATCATGGTATTTGTTTCATAATTTTTAGACATCAAATGAACTACATTAATTATGACACAATAATGATGCAGTATTTACCTCATTAATAAACAATTTAAATAAATAAGATTATAATGATTAAAATATTATCCAAAACATGTCCAATTATGATTGGATGATTTTATTTCGACCATGAGTCATCCAATCATCATATTTAATGATTTTTGGACTTTTTTAAACCGAAGATAATTTTATAATAAAATAATATTTTCACACTTTCCAAAAGATCCCCTCCTCCCCCTTATAAAAGGATACCATTTCTATCCAATTCCTCACACCTCTCAAGCCATTTGGCTCATCCAAACTCTGTCAAATTAAGCTCCCTACATCCCTATCCTCCCCCTAGAAGCCTTACCTTAGGCAAAAGGCACTCCAAGAAGTCCTTTTGGTTCAAACCAAAGGAAGTTACCCAAATTAAAGGAGGTTCAGATATGTACGAATCATATCGGACCTAAGGTAAGGGGTAACTTTTGCAATCTCATTTTTATCCGAGATTATTTATTCATAAGTATTTACTGGGGTTATATTTATCATCCATGTTCATGTTTTATAAAACTGTTTTCATAAAGTATTTAATATTTTTCCATGTATGTTTAAAGTCTTGTTTACCCCTATTTGACTTTTACATTGTGTTATGTAAGGAATCATTCTTTTTTTACCATACAAGGTACTTTTTGACTTTCCCAGCAAAAGTATGAGAAAAATGATTTTTTAAATTATCGGCATGAACAGATTTTTACAGTTTCATAACTCCTTATTTTCATGAAGCTTACTCTACAAGATTTCATGATTGTTTCCAACAAAATCATTTTCTTTTAAAATTGAATGGCATTTTGGGAAAAGAAAATGATTTTCAAGAAGAAATGATATTTTCCTCAAGAATTCATTTCAAGTGATTTATCAAAACCATTTTCCATCTAAGATGACATTATTTCATATGTGTATGATTCAAGTATAATGTCTCTATAATTTATATGGTTTCAATTTTCTTATGATGAAATGAAATCCATTTGTTTTATATGGATTATGTTATGATGGAATGATGTTTATGAAACCCAATTTATTCTTTGGGTTTTGATGAATGATTTATGATTGTTTTGTGGCACACGTAAGAATGATTTAAATATGAGATGGGTGGGACCTATATCTCCCTCCAATGCATTTGGTATATCTCATGAGATAGACATGGCTGAAACGGCATGTAAATCTGGTTCAGTAATACAGGGCTGGACCGGCATGTATACTCAGTTCAGTAAGGGACTTTGTCCACTAAGATGGTCTTGGAAGCAATGCCTTTGCTACTATGGAAATCATATCATGTGCTTAATGTTTTTCCACAATTACAAGTTCTATTCCCATGTTATTCTATCACGATTGACGTTCCATTATGATCTATGTATTATGTACTTCCATATTTTATCTCATTGATCAAGATTTTCATGTTTAAACATTATGGTCATGTTTTTAAGTTCAATTGTATATGTTTTGTTTTATTTTATCCATGATTACCCTTTCTGAGCATTTGAGCTCACCCTTTATATGTTTTCTTTTCCCCAGGATATAAAGAAAGGTATTGGGTAAGAAAACAAAAGGGGAAGATCATTATGGGAGATGTTGAAGATCTTTCACCATGATTAGAAGATTATGTTCCAAGTTTACAAAGACACTAAACTATTATGGTCCTTTGGTGTCTGTTTTTGTTATGTATTAATTATTCCACAAAAGTAATGTAATGTCCATGTACGTCATTCTTTGGGCCTCTACAGTTGGTATCAATGGAAAGGTTTAGTTAAACTTTGAAACTAGGATGTGAAAATTTTAGTGAGATCCCTATAGATATTTCTAAGTTACATCTAGGTATTTCCCTAAGGTTAAGTATATTTATAGGTTATAATCCTAGAATTATGGTAATGATCTTAGAATTAAACCTAAGGTATTAGATATTGAAGGTACTCCCCCTTTATTAAGTTGTTTTCCCTAGCATGATTTTTTCCTCTCACACTATTCTTTTTTGTTTTAGATGATGACTGGAACCCGAAGGAACCATGTAATGGACAATGCAATGGTTGTACTCCTAAACAAACCAATGTTATGGGAGATGGAGTACAAAATCTTATTGCTATAATTATACAAGCTATGAATCATTCTGGACTTCCAAATGAGCAGAGAAGGGGACAATATTCTATTGATTCATTCATGAGGCAACGTCCACCTTCTTTCAGTGGGTCTTCTGATCCACTTGTTGCTGAACAATGGATTAGTACCATTGAAAAGATATTTTCCATACTTCGCTGTTCAGAACATGAAAAAGTCATTCTGGTTGTTTACCATTTAGAAGGTGAAGCAGACCAGTGGTGGAGTCTAATTAAGAATACAAGGCCCCAAGGTTAAATTGAATCCATGGGATGGGATGAGTTCAAGAACTTATTTTTCTATAATTACTTCCCTCATATTCTTCAAATGAAGATGGAAAAATAGTTTCATGAGCTTAAGAAAAAGGATGATGAATCTGTTGGTATATACGAAGCGAATTTTACAAGGCTTGCAAGGTATGCATCTAGATTTGTCATTCTACGTAAAAGTACAGTTGATCGATTCTTCAGTGGTTTAAAACCAAGTATTCGAAGGGCATTAGTTATAAGAGACTTCATTAGCTATGAATAAATTGTGCATTGTTCTATCAAGGTAGAACTGGAAGTTGGGGTTACATATCCATCTCATGGTTTTGACAAGAAACGAAAGATGGAGTTCAAGGAGAAATCTCAGAAAAATGGTGAAAAGAAGATGAATGTTTCTTTATGCTCAAACTGTGGCAAGAAGCATGGTCGAGATTTCCTAAAAGGTACTAGAAAATGTTTTAAGTGTGGAAAAGAAGGCCATCGAGCAGTTGATTGTCGAAGTAATGGGAAAAAGGTTGCTAATGATGTGAATAGAGAAAAGACTACAGAGAACTCTCCACCAACACTTCAGTGCTTCAAGTGCAAGGAAATGGTGAATTATTCTAATCAATTCCCTAATCCAAGGGTTAATGATGATCGATGTGAGAAACCTCTTAAGCTAAAAGATAAACAGAAGTCACATGCGACCACTATTTGTGATGTTGAGTATGACAATGATGTGGTGGAATGAATAAGTGTTTATGTAATGAGATTCTGATATAATGTTGTGGAATCTCATTTAAAGTATCATGGAATATTGGAATATCAATGTATTGGATCATTGTGGTTTTTAATAATTTTATGGTACCGGTAACCATGAAAAGTGATTGAAATATTTTTGGAAAGTAGTTGAAATACACATAACAAAGGGATAAGGAGAAAATAATATGTATGATAGTATTCATGAGCTCATGACTGATATAAGGACAAAGTTATATCATGGTTTGAGTATATAGAATTTTTGGATTTTGGTATGTGGAAAGAGTTAACTTTTGACAGCATTCATGTTTTCACTAAGGTTTAATGGGTATTCATTTTTCAAGAGAATGCAAGATTAAGGTATTCACATGTTTGGAATGCGATCAACAAGATATATCTTGTGATATAGGAGGGATAAATGATGGTATTCACATGCTTATTATATTACCTTTTTAGTAATTGTTCTCTTCATACTATGAGTTTAGAAAGAAATATTTTGGATAAGCCTAAAGATTTCAAATGGATTATGTTGGACATAAGTTAGTATTGTTTAAGGATAGAATTGTTTTTGATATTTTCAATGGAATTTCATAGTGATGTAATTTTAGAAAAAGGACAACCTTCAGGATGGGCGACAACCCGTCGCGTCGGACAAGGCTGTGGGAATCAAACCCACAACCGATGTGAGACAGGCCTTTATCACCTACCAATGGCCTACAGGAAGTCTCTGGTTTGTAGAAACTTGTTTTATTTTATTAAGAGGTATTATAGATGAAGTATAAGTCCATTTTTGGAACCATATACAAATAATATCATCATAGATGGACTTATGTATATAACTTTTGCTAACCTTTTGTTTTAGACAGATGGAATGACCTATCATTCTATCGCATGATCTGCTAACACTTCATGGAAAACAAATTCAACTTCATTTCTTTAAGATATGAAGTGGAAATTGTTTAAGAAATGAACAACAATGAGATTGTACCAAAATCAAGTAAGAATTTCTTTTAATTCAAAAATTCTTCAACATTAGGGAAATTATCTTGAAAGCCAAAAATGTTGTCCTAGTAATCTTATATCTGATTAATCAGATGGTAACATAGATCATCAAAAATCTATGTCTTTGTGATTGTTGGCTTTTTCATAGCCCTGTTCTCTACCACTCTCCATCAGAACACGATGGTTAGATTTTTCCTCTATATCCATATTTTCACCGATGTTCTCCTATGTGGAAACCCAGTGATTAGTTAATTTGGGTAACCATTACATTTCATAATTTAGTTTTTAAAGATATTTTTTGGTATTCCCTTTTCACAATGTGGGTTTCTATTAAAGAAACTTTCAAGTATTAAACCATTTATAACCCCGAAGAATTTCGAGGGCAAAATTCATTTTAAGGGGGTAGAATGTAACACCCCGAGATTTTATGATAAGTATTCTTTTTAATTTATTTTATGTCATGTTTTTTATGCTACACCAATATTATTTTGTGTTATACGCAACACCGTATTAACTTGCAGTATACACAACACTATTCTTGGATTGTGTTCCACACAATTTCAAGTTCGTTTGATAGTAGTCATTCTACGCAACATTGAGTGTTTATGTATATATATATATTCAATGTATAAATGAAATATGGTTGGATTTTGTTATATGAAACAACAAAGGATTCTTGCACAACACGCAACCTTGACTTGGCTTGTATTACACACAATAGCGACCTTCCTCCATAGCGTGTGTAGTATGCAATACCGGGTTTTACTAAACAACGATATATTCTTATAATATTATTATGGACTAGCCATTATAAATAGTATTAACCAGATTTTGAATTTTATAACATCATTATTCAACTTACATATTTTCTAGAACATGGTATGAGAAAAAAATAAATTTTTCGGGTAAAATAAGTATTTTTCAAAAATTTAAGGTTTGCTACCTTTTGATGGTGCACCCACATTAAATATATTTTTTGACATGTTTATAAGTTAAAATTGAAGAAATAAAATTATTCTTTGGAATCAGGATATAAAAATTTACTCTGGATAAAGTTTTCATATTATTTTGATAACTTTCATATTTTGATGAATAGTAAAAACACGCTATATTTTAATTAAAAACAACTTTTTTCATCGCAATAATTTATATGGTTATATTATCTTTTTACCTGGTTTTAAAGTGTAATTATAATATATTTTTACCATTTAATCCAATTTTGGTCATTGGAATTAATTTCACTTTGAATTTGGACATAAACAAGAGTCGATCTTTTGATAGTTATTGTTTCTTAAAAACACGCTATTTGTTTTGATAATGGGAATTACATTAAAAATTAATTAATGCCGATTTTATATTTTGAATTTGGAATAATAGACATCATTTTTGAATTAGGAATATCAAATATGGCTTAGGATGAATTTTTGGTATTTTTCTGAAAAACTACAATTTTTTATGAATAGGGAAAACACTGAGTTTTTGGTTAAAACTGACTTTTTATTTAAATAATAATTTCTTTGATTTAAATTTATTTTAGATAAAAATAGAAACATAATACTTATATAATTTAAATGAAATTAATTGGAGTCATTTTATAATAATTTTAGATTTATAAAAATTGTATTGAACTTTTCTCCATCTTTTACCCACCTCCTAAGAGCTTTTGCAATTGTTAGTAAAACATAATTTTACCACTTCTGTTAGTTAAATTTCAAAAATCCAAGAGACATGGATAATATCAAGGGGTAAAATGTGGTTCAATAAGATAAAAATAATTTTTTGTGAATAGTAACTTTTTACTTTTATTTATCATGGTTAAAAGTAAATAGGGTAACTCAAGGTTAAAAGAATATTATAATAATTCAAAATTACCTTAACACTTGTCCAAACCTTATTGGATGAGTAATTCCCAACCACGGGCATCCTTGGGTCGATTTTGGGACCCCATGGAGAAACTTATGAAAGACAATGACACATTAGATTAATTAATTTAATGTAAAGACAAAATTGACATTAGCAAATATTGTTTAGTAAATTAATTTTTTTATGGTGTTATAAAAGTCATATTTTAGACTATAAATATTCATTATAAATATAAAAATATTTCCTACATCATGGTATTTTTTTAATTTTTAGACATCAAATGAATTAAATTAATTATGACACAATAATGATAGAGTATTTACCTCATTAATAAATGATTTAAATAAATAAGATTATAATGATTAAAATATTATCCAAAACATGTCCAATTCTGATTGGATGATTTTATTTCGACCATGAGTCATATTATCATCATATTTAATTATTTGTGGACCTTTTTAAACCGAAGATAAGTTTATAATAAAATAATATTTTCACACTTTCCAAAAGAGCCCCTCCTCCCCCTTATGAAAGGAGATCATTTCTATCCAATTCCTCACACCTCTCAAGCAATTTGGCTCATCCAACCTCTGTCCAATTAAGCTCCCTACATCCCTCTCCTCCCCCTATAAGCCTTAACTTAGGTATAAGGCACTCCAAGAAGTCCTTTTGGTTCAAACCAAAGGAAGTTACCCAAATTAAAGGAGGTTCGGATACGTACGAAGCATATCAGACCTAAGGTAAGTGATAACTTTCCCAATCTCATTTTTATCCGATATTGTTTATTTATAAGTATTTACTGGGGTTATTTTATCATAAATGTCCTTGTTTTATAAAAATGTTTTCATAAAGTATTTATTATTCTTCCATGTATGTTTAAAGTCATGTTTACCCCTATTTGAATTTTACATTGTGTTATAGAAGGAATCATTCTTTTTTACCATAGAAGGTACTTTTTGACTTTTCTGGAAATAGTACGAGAAGAATGTTTTTTTAACTTATACAGCATGAACTGATTTTTATGGTTTCATAACTCCTTATCTTATTGAAGCTTACTCTACAAGATTTCATGACTATTTTCAACAAAATCCTTTTCTTTTAAAATTGAATGGCATTTTGTGAAACGAAAATTATTTTCAAGAAGAAAATATATTTTCCTCAAGAATTCATTTCAAGTGCTTTATCAAAACCATTTTCCATCAAAGATGAATTTATTTCATATGTTTATGTTTCAAGTATAATTTCTCTATAATTTATATGGTTTCACTTTTCTTAAGATGCAATGATATCCATTTTTTTATATGGATTGTGTTATGATGGAATGATGTTTATGAAACCCAATTTATTCTTTGGGTTATGATGAATGATTTATGATTGTTTTGTGGAACACGTAAGAATGATTTCAATATGAGATGGGTGGGACCTATATCTCCCTCAAATGCATTGGGTAATGATTTATATATCATGAGATATACATTGCTGAAACGAAAAGTAAATCTGGTTCAGTAATACAGGGCTGGAACGGTAAGTAAACTCGGTTCAGTAAGGGACTTTGTCTACTAAGATGGTCTTGGAAGCAATGCCTTGGCTACTATGGAAATAATATCATGTGATTAATGTTCTTCCACAATTACAAGTTTTATTCCCATGCTATTTTATCATGATTGATGTTCCATTATGATCTATATCTTATTTACATCCATGTTTTATCTCATTGCTCATGATTTTCATGTTTAAACATTATGGCCATGTTTTTTAGTTCAAATGTATACGTTTTGTTTTATTTTCTCCATGATTACCTTTACTAAGCATTTGATCTCACCCTTTATATGTTTTCTTTTCCATAGGATATAAATAAAGGTTTTAGGTAAGAAAAAAAGGGGAAGATCTTTATTGGAGATGTTGAAGATCTTTCACCATGATTAGAAGATTATGTTCCATGTTTCCAAAGAAACTAAACTATTACGGTCCTTTGGTTTCTGTTTTTTTATGTATTAAGTATTCCGAAAAAGTAATGTAATGTCCATGTACGTCAAGTTTTGGTTCTCTACATGGATGACTATAGATGTGATGGAAGTCAACCTGAAGTTGTTCACCTGAGCCCGAATTTCCTACCTGAGACCATCCTCAAACATCCTTTCTAGGATCAACTCATGTCCCTTGAGAAAGTGTGTAAAGTGTTGTAGCTCTATGAAGTGAGAAGAATAATCCATAACAGAAAGAGTACCTTTCTCCATATTCATGAACTCTCAGGCTTGATCTTCCCTTAACATCTCGAGATAGAGGTAATCATAGATGGTATGCTGAAACTCATCCCAATCCATAACCTGATGGCGTCCCACCTATCACATCCCTCCATCTATTGGAAGAATCCCAAAGCATATACATAGATAGATTGACCCTCCTATCTGGATGCATCTATAGATGCTCGGAGATCATCACCATGGATCCTAGCCATGATTCTGCAGCATGGGGTCCTCCATCCCCTAAGAAAGTGGAAGGTTGCTACTGCTGAAAGACCGGTGTCAACTCTGCCATCGACGGGGTAGGAGGCGGTACACCCCTAAAGGTTTGCATCATCTTCATAAATCCCTCTCTGAACTGAGCATCCGTAGCTATTTCGGGAAAGATGGCTGGTGCCAAGACTGGCATAACTGGAGGATCTACCGGTAGTCCCTAATTAGCCATGTCCTGTGTCTGATCTCTACATTGCAATTGGCATATAACTGGAGGATGTCTCAGTGGCATGAATCTTCGAGTTCAAGAGCATGCCTTAGATCAAGATTATTAAGGACTGAAAACTAGAAGTGTAAGAAGGTAATAGGAGAAATAAAGTATTCATGTTTTTTAAAACATGGATACATGACTTGTATAATGACTATATGGCGTGTTCCTTTAATCCCTCACATGGGCATGTACTTTTGCCAAAATTGGTCATTTAACACTCCAAACACATGGCGTGTTGTCCTAACACGCTGCATGTACTTGAATACTCTTCCTCGTCCCAAGTTTTCTTACATGGATAAGTCACATAGTTCTCCTAGAACAAGAATACATGAAATTTTAGTGCCAGACATAGCGTGTACCAGACGAACTTCACTGACCCATATGTTTAGTTACACGGCCGGTCACATGACTCACTCTACATGGTGTGTTCTAGATGGAAACGACATGTACTACTTAGGTTTCAACTTCATGTGTTGTCAGTCACACGAGTGGACGCATGGTCTACACAACATGGCATGTTTATGCCAGGAACAGCGTGTTCTAGAAAGATTCCACCGACCCGTGTTTTTCTCTACATGGCCAGATACATGGGTTACACTAAGCAGCGTGTTCAAGATTGACACAATGTGTATAACTTATGTTTTATCCATCTGTGACATTGGTCACATGGGTGGACACACGGTCTACACAACCCGGCGTGTACATCCGGTACACGGCGTGTTCCGCCAGAGATTTTCCAACCCCATGTCGCTGCCCACATAGTTAGTGACATGGTTAGAGTCTACACGGAGTGTACATAAAGTACACAACGTGTACTAAAGAAAAACAGTTCCTCCCCGAATAGAAGGACACACAGTCTGTATTCATCATTACATGCCATTTATTCTAGGGTTTTTTGGTTAGTAAGCCTTAGAAACTACTATGGATGCCCAGAAAACACATAAATGAACATTAGAGTGACAAATTCTGATTTGTGAGGGCCCATAATCCCTGCGAATCAAAGATTTGCATCTCATACATTTCATAAACAAGGATAATAGTGCAATAATCCACCAAATTCTGGCCCATGAGGGCCCATAACACCTCAAGAACCAAAGTTTGGTGTTCATTCAAAAAAAAATTACACAAACCAATACCCCTATCAAAAGAAGGTATTCAATCAAGGAATTTATTGCAAAATCATGTATATCTAACACAACATATTTCATAACAACAAGCAATCGCTAATGCACCCTAAATGGCATGGCAAGATTGCATGACATGTGATTTCTAACAAGTTCCTATATTGTGTATGAGATGACATACCCTCATCTCATTAGGATTAAACAGGAATAGAACCTCAATATCATAAAAAATAATAGCACAAAACATGTGAATCACCCAATGGTGAAATCAAATCAACAGTAAAATTGTAAAACCAGAAAAATTGCAACAATGAGGTAGATTGGCTTTTCTATGTACATGGGTTAGCTACTCCTGGGCACATCTAATTACCAAGTACCAATTCTTTTCTATCCTTGGATATAGGCTTCAAACAGTAAGTCAAGAAGAAAAGAGTTCCTTTGATACAACTTTATAACGTATTGGTTTTGGAAGCCGCCCAGTGTCACCCCATACCTGGTTGGTCACATGACCTCAAGCACATTTCCCCAAATGACAGAGGCTGCCAAATAGTAGCGGGGGCCTTGGGTGTGATAGAGGGGAAAATATGCCCTCATTGGTAGAGTAACAAATCAGAAGTAAAACAAGTGGAAATAGTGGAAACAGTAAAACATGCAATGAGTAAAAAACAAAAGTAATAAAAAACTAGATCTCACATATATAAATGATGCATGATACATACATCTAGGAAAGCATCCAAACAAACAAAAATTCTAGAATATAGTACTAAACCAATGTACAAAATAAAAACAAGTAAATAGGTCCTCAGAATCACAATCCTCATCTTGGTCCCATGCTCTCCAGCTCCCCAACACTCAAATACCTGAAGTAGAAGGGAGATTTCCCTTATCTAAACCTGTAGAAATATAATTTGTTTGGGATCAAAATCATGAACCAAACAGGGTGTGAGACTAATCCTAGTCGGAAACCACCCAATGATCTGTGCCTAACATTCAATGAATATATATGGTAGGAAAAAGAAAAATAAGTAGAAACAAGTAAGTACTCAAAGGTAACCATTCCTATAGTTTCATTTACAAGCATTTACCTTTAAGTATTCAATCAACCAAACACAATTCAAGAATCCCTCTGGGTAATTCTCATAACCTAACCCCTCTGGTTCACAATACAAGGGAAAAATATACCAATTAATCTCTGAGGAAGCACTCATTGTCAATTCCCCCCTATAGTCATGTGTGATTAAAAACTCTCTGAGGAAGCACTCACCATCAATTCCCCCTATAGTATTTCAGCGGTAAAATACAGAAACTATGAGAAACCACTCAACATCAATTCCTCATGTGGTATCATAACATAACTATAGACACTCCGAGGGAGCACTCAACGTCAATCCCCCCTATGGTCTCGCAGCGTGATAATTATAACAGACACTCTGGGAAAGCCCTCAACATCAATTTCCCCTATGGTCTCACTACACCTGGTTCTCGCCGACCTGTGTAAAGAAATCATGCACAAATAATAATAAACAACCAAATAAACCTCTAGAACTACTTGGATAAACAATATACAACATATCATAGCATATCAGATAATAATCAATCCATCCTAAAAATACTAGGCATGGAAAGTAAGAAAATTCCATAACAGGAAAAGCTAGACCAAACGGTAAAAACAAGAAAACATGGAAAAACATCTATATCTTAATGTAGATAACTCTATTATTGACAATTAACCTCTATCCAATCAAATTAGGCATAACAAGCAATAAAAAGGGCTAAAACCATAAACACACAATACCTCGAACAAGGGTCTTGGCTACTTTTTCACATATAACTCAAAGAATATATACAGAAATGCTCAAACCACCTACCTCGATGTTGTACAAATGATATACATGAACTTACGGCCTTGAATATCCCTAGAATGTCGTAGATATACAGAAACGTCCAAAAGTTTTAACCAATGATATCTCACAAGAGAGAATATATCAGGATATGGTGTTCAATAAGAAGAGAGAACTCACCAATGAGATTCCAATGCAACCGACAGAGTTCAATTCGGAAAAAGGATTCTCAATAGGGGGCTTAACAAAGATCTGTTCTATACGGACGTTCTTGGATGCAGAAGGTGAAAAAGAAGAGCTATCTACCAGTTATACGCGACCCTGATTCGTTTAATGAAATAAAAAGAAAGTACACAGTGTTTGATTTAGAAGTACACAACATGTACTTGCCTTTACTAGCCCCCGCATTAGGTAGTCTCCAAGTCACCACACACGGCTGTGTGCATAGCCATTACACGGCCTGCACATGGCTACCCGTTGTAACCGAGTACACGGCGTGTACTTATAAAGTACACAGTGTTTACTTAAGTAAATTCTTGAATTTCCTCTTTTTCTTAAAAAACAAGAAAAAGGAAAACATACCTAAAAAGAAGATCCGGGTTCTTACAAACTATCTACAAATGAGTAGCCTCAGAAGCAACTAGATGAGTTTGAGTGATTGGATGAAAAGATATTGTATACATTTCATCACTTGGAAGTCTATCAGAACCAAATAGAATGATCTTTCAATATGAAATTTCACCTCTTTTCATTCCTCCATATAGAATTGGTATTAGTCCTTAGGACAGCAAAGATACAAGGAAAGAAGACTCCAAAACTTGAACCAAAGTGGGAAGGATCTTACTCTATAAATAAGGTCTAATATAATAGATATTATTCCTTAATATCAATGGATGGAGAACTCACTACAACTCTAAACAATGCATGGTTCTGAAGAAATACTTTATGTAATCATGTAATGTTTGTCTTGGTTTAATGACATTAAACTACGTAACAACCAACATCCTAATTGCATGACGTTAAACTGCATAACAACCAACATCCTGGTTGCATTATTTTCAATAGTTTAACAACAAACATCCTCATTGATTGATTCTAAACTGCATAGAACCATACATTCATGTTGTATGATGTTAAACTACACAGCATCTTCATCCTTGTCACAGAAGGTTAAACTGCATGGCATGAGGTCCTAGATACATGTCCTGAAACTGCAAAATACCATTTTCCCTCACCACATGACATTATACTATACGGTTAATATCTCATTCATTTTACATTAATAAATCTCCCAAGATACCAAAAATTGAGATTATTTTTGGTCCCTTAAAATATGATTATCTTTCATGTGTAAGCATTACTCACATCGTTGCCACTCTTAGTAGACCACGAATCTCATTTCTCCCTATATTTGAATCAGATCTTCATAGGGACTCTTTTTCAAGAACTACATGTGGCTTGATTCTCATTCCAATTAGATACATAGTGAAACCTAGATATCCTATCATAGGCCTATCCACAACCATTAAAGAAACAATTTCCCCATTCCTTATATATTAGTTAATTCTATACTAGGAACCCTTCTAAAAAATCTGGCTTGATTCTCATACCATCTTGTATTTTGGGCCTAACGATTATTCTTGAAAGTATTGAATCCACAGTTTATCATATCAACATTCAATTAGTGTGGGAAACCATCCTTAAGAACTATGTGTGGCTGTATTATCATTCCAATGAGATACATAGAGAAACATGGGTCTTATCCCCTAATCCAACTGAAATATTTTTATATTTTTATGTCGGTTTATATTCATCTATACCATATAACATTAAACTACATGGAATATTTAAAGAACTACATGTGGATTGATTCTTTCCAGTTAAATATATGTAGTGATTCCTGGACCTCTAATCTTGGTTCCAGCTGTAATGTTGAAAAATTTCCTTCCCCCCTTATGTGTCTGAATCAAACATGCACATGGAGTAACTTCAAGAACTATGTGATGATTGATTCTTGCCTCAGTAAGATATGTAGTGATGCCCAGATCCTCAATCCTATGTCCATCCATGATTAATAATTAAGTAACTATACTTCTTATGTATGAATCATATCTACATAGGTAACAAATCAAGAACTATGTGTGGCATGATTCTTTCCCCTAGAATGATACATAGTGATTTTTGGTTCTTATCCCCTGGTCAATCCTTAATATTTATTTCATATCAGGTTACCCACATCCTTGTCGCATGATGATAAACAACACAAAAAGAAATATGTATGGATTGATTATCATTCTAGTGAGATACATAGATATGTCAATATCTCTAATCTTAGGCCCAACTATGACTAAGAAACTCCTTCCTCACATCAAAATCTAGTTAGTGTGGGGAACCATCTTCAAGAACTACGTATGGCTTGATTCTCATCCTATTAAGATACATAGTGAAGCTCAAATCTCCAATATTGGGTCTAAACAAATAAAAAAAATATCCTTCATTCCCTATGTGTACAAATCAAACATACATAGGAAACATTTCAAGACTACATGGGGATTTATTCTCAACCCAATGAGATACGTAGTGATGCCCGAATCTCCAAAACTGGGCCTGATAATGATTTTGGAAGAGAAAACCCTCTTTCTTTCCCTAATGAATGAGTCATGCCTGTGAAGGAATCTTTTCTAGTACTTCTAAGTTAATTCTTATTACAATGAGATAGATGTTGAAGCTTATAATTACTACTTTAGGCCCAACCATAAGCCTTGAAATTATAAAAATCCTTATTCCCCACATCAAAACTAGTTTGATATGGGAAAAAATATCAAGAAATATGTGTGGCTTGATTTTTTCTATAGAAAGATTCATAGTGACTCTTGGGTCCTATACCTTTTGGCTCATCCACCATTTAATCATCATCACCCTATCCTTCACTTATGTTACCTTTGTGTTGTAGAAGAAACATTGCACACTCCTTGTTTCTCACATCTATCATAGATCACATGGGATTAGTAATTGGGTGAAGTGATTCTCTGAATAAATAAGGTGTTTCAATTCTTATTGGGCTTATCAATGGTCATGGTTGTGAGATCTTAAAGGGAACAATATATTTTGCACTACATGATGAAAAACTGCATGGACCATCATTCAAGAACTACGTATTGTTTATTCTCACCCCTGTGAGATATATAGTGACGTCTAGATTTTTAATCATGGGCCCAAGCATATCACAACATTTAAAGCCTCTACTCTCCTATGTATGAGGTAGATCTACTCTAGTAAGTCCAATAGGATTTCTCACTTTACACATGAACTCGTGTCTTTAAGAACTATGCACATCTTGATTCTTTCTCTGAAAAGATACGTAGTGACACTTGGACTCTATGACCTAGTTCACCCACATTGTATTTTGAAATTTAATGACACGAAACGTGAGTCCTTGACATAAGATATTAAATTTCATGCCTAATGTCCTTACCACATGACATAAAACTACATAGATCCACCCTTTCCCTTCACAATGGGTAATTCACAGTCCTCACTGCATGACATTAAAATGAATTGTATTTAGAGAACTATGTATGGATTTATTCTCATCCCATTTGAGATAGTGGTTAAAAACATGGCCTCAAATCCTAGTCCCATCTATGGGATAAATGAAAATTCTCCCTCTCCTACATACGATCAAAATCAAAAGAGGATATTTTATTTTATTTCCCTCTGTTCATAGAACCCATCAACGAAACAATAAATGTCCCCTCTTATACATATATGTCAGATCTATGTAAGGGAATCTAAATTCATGGTGAGTATCAGTCCAAAAACATCCTTAATTCATTGGAAAATGCCTCTTTCTCACATCATACTACTAATCTTTAAATACTTTAATATCTTCATAATCCTTATTTGGTTTCTGGTGATATAATATATGATACTTGAGATCTATTTTTTCATGAATTTGTAGTATGTGACCCAATTGGCCTTGCATAAAATTCACCTACATAATAGTCCTATCATCAAAAGGATTCCATTGTTTGGTTATATAGCACATGCCCTAGTTAGACCTGCACAATATAGATCCCGTAATATGTTTCTCAAATTGTGGCAACTTTGTTCTTAGGAGAAGCATCTTATATACCTTCAGGATATAATGACGATATATATGAACCTACAATTTAAAGTGTTCATCCATTGTGCATTTGTCTCATATCCTTTCTCCGGACCTGAATATCTCCAAGTCCATGGTTTCAATTTTCCCTCCACATATGATCAAATAATTTTGGAATGACCTTGAGCCATTCAACAACATATCCCCCATTATTTCTATAATATTCTGGTTCTATTCATAGGACCTAAAACTATAGGCACCATTATTCCTAAATTTAGTTTAGATCACCGTAGAGAGAATATTTCTCTGATTCTTTAGAAATCATGATTGGAAATACACCTTCTATATTCAAGTAATTTTATCTCCAAACTAGACTCTTTACTTGGGAAGATTGCAATCTTTATAAAAATTTGTTATCTTTTAGAAATAGAATGTCAAAATTCTTGAGATCATCTTTTCCTGACTATGTAGTATGTTCCCAAGTTGGCCTTATATAACATTATCCTACATAATAGGCATTCCAGCCATACGATTCCATTGTTTACCTATGCAACACATGACCTAGTTGGCCCTGATAATAATATAACCCCCATAACGAGTTTTTAAAATAGCGATAACTTCTTTATTGGAAGATAACTACTCTAAATTCCATTACCCCTCTTCCCATGTCATTCTTTAGATTCAGAAATCTCTAAATCATATCTTACAATTCTCCCTTTCCATAACTGAATATGGTAGCATATTTCTAAAAAATTTACCAAGAATTGGAAAACCATCAAATATTTGGTCATATCAAAAGACCTTAAATTAAATACCCATAATTTCATTGCTACATAACTTTAAACTGAACAAACCCCTAATGTCCTTGTTGCATGAATTTAAACTGCACAACCCTCTAATGTCCATGATGTATGAATTTAAACTGGATATCCCCCAATATCCTTGTTGCATGACTTTAAACTGAATATAAAAATATAAAAAATATCCTTTATAAAATATTTGACCACATTAATACACTAAATTCACGTAGGAGTGTTTCCTCATTCATGGCCTATATCAGCACTGATAACCCCCCTTATTTTCATACACCTTTCCTTGGAAAATCCACCCATTGTGGTCTTGAGGCATCCAAATCTTAAACCCCTTTGTATATCAATAATTTAATGTCAACATTTCATGGAAATCCTTTTACCGACTATACAGTATGTTCCCTAGTATTCCTTATATAACTCACCCACATAATGGGCATGTCAGCCAAAGGATGCCACTATTTGGCTATGCAATATATGCCCTAACTGGACCTGCATAATACAACCCCAAAACAGTTTTTTCAGATAGTGGTAACTTCATTCTTGGAAGAGACCTACTCTATTCTTATATTTCAAATTTTTGATTTGGTGATCATAAAAATCATGAATCAAGATTCCCCTTGTAAGTATCCAAAAGAAAGGATATCGGGACATCCCTAGCCATCAAGACTTGTTTGGGTTATAATCTCAAAATTCATGGTCAAAACTATTCGACCTTAAATGCTAGCCTTATTAGTCTAACATGAATGAATTTAAACTGTGAAAAAATATGCATAGTACTTACCAGACTGAAAACCTGTAGAGGGAAATCTGGAAAAAATTTGAGTCTTTGCTTTCTATACCTACACTCTATTCAGTTTTTGCAATATCAAGCAATAAAATCTTAAAAGGAAAAACTTTTTAGGCTAAAACCCCAAAAGTTAAGCCTAATAAAAAGCTAATTTATTACCCACTAATTCCCCACCATGTTGGTCTTAGAAAAAATTTAAGGTGATAACACAAAAGACACAAAGTTTGTAGGGTTTTATATATGACCCTAGAAACAGTCAATCAATGCTCACTAGGACCCATGGATTAGAAAAAAATTAAAGCATCCTTCCAAACATTATGTTTCTCCAAAACACACAAAATTATGTTGGAATTCATCAAAGTTCCCTCAATTTACCTTATATTTAGATTATTTTGGTTCTGAGTGAATCTAATTCTAAGGGGGGGGGGATTTTCTAAACACTAAGAAATGTGTTCCATGCACTTCCTCGCAAAGAATCCTCAATCAGGCTTGAAAAGTTTGTGATGTGACTCTGCAATGTTCATGGGGGATAGTGACGGTAGAGAATGTATTATCCCAAAGGTCCAAGAACTCATCCAGACACTAATCCCGAGCAAGGGTGTGGGGAACAACCCCCCCCCCCCCCCTCATCGATAGGGAACAAATTATTTTACCTAAGTCCCAAAAACATAAGTGCTCAAGTTACCCTCATGAACCACTTGTGTGCCACTGACTTTTTTACCCCTCATCATGTGAGTTTCAGGTAACCATCACTCAGGGTACCATATTAACCTATAAATAGACCCTTGGGGTCTTTATTTGTATGGAAAAATTTCCTTGAAGGCCGATTGCTATTCTGATTTCCCTAGTACTTTTCCCAAGCCCTCTCAAACATCTAATGTAGTTTCATGACACCTAAATAGAGGAAATTAAAGGGGGATAGTGAGACTTAGGTTCTCTGAGTTTTCATAACTAACAAAACTTTTGTGAATCATTCGCCCAACCCTGCTAATTTAAGAACACTTTTGTGACCAACCTTCCTCAAGTAGGAAGTTGGGAACCACAATTCAGGGAATACCTATGAATATTATTGAAGACTAGTGACAATTCTAACCCACGTCATGTAATTCAAGTTGTTTTTCACTTAATGTGACATCAATTCACCCAATCCTACTTTTGTGCCACATACCTTTGCACCACTTACTTGAGTGCCCTTTCTTGGTTCACCTCACCCCTTTAGCCTGCTCAAGCCATGCATGAAGACTAATTAAAATCTATTCATTTAAGTTAATATCCTTTATTGGCTCCATTTCCTAAAATGGATTATGTTAAAACCTCAACTAGGAACTCCTGATTTACCAAATCTTAGGGAAAGGCATATCTATGTCTCTACCATTTGGATTTGGATATCTATGGTCAGGGGTATCCAATACTTGTCCAATGAGAGGGTAAGGGTCTTCAGGGAGTCTATGGATTTGGATATCTATAGTCACATAAACCTTACCCTAGGGACAGTGTTGAGGAGTTCATGGTCTTGGATTCTGGGGATAGGAATCTGTCCTCCCCTTCTCATCTCTAAGAATTGAATCCTCCAGTACCCAGTAGGGAGGGTAAGGATCACACTTACTTTTCCTTTTGGACAAAGGATAAGTCTCCCTACCCACTAAGAGACCCATTTTAGGTATCCATTCTTGTGTAATCCCCTAAAATTTTATGTATAAGGTTTAATTCTCACTCTTCTCTACACACTTCACCTTTACCTCTTCCTTACATTGGACCCTCATCCAATATAATGAGAATAGGGGGAAGTGTCATAGCCATGGCCTCTTCCACTATAGGCCTGACCTCTTCCATTAGTATAGGAGAAATTTTTTGGTTTTTGGATTCTTTCACATCCTTTTGTTTCTCACACTGAGCTTGACTCACGTGGTCTTAAAGGTTTATAATGATCACATCATTCACCTAAAGGAATGAACTATGAGAACTCTGATTCCCACCATAAATGGGATACATAGGAATATTTCTCAAGGCTTGAGATCCACATCATTTCATCCATGAAATGAGAAATCATGCCCCTATCAATGGGACTCCTATTAGGGGTAATCCTCAAATTTAATGAACTATGAGAACTCCGATTCCCACCATAACTGGGATACATAGGAATCCTTTACCTAGGGTCCAATATCATTGTACATCCTACTCATAAGTCCAACCCTAATTCCCTTAATTCGAGCATCCTCTTTAGGAGTAAACCCAGAATTAAACCCCCCTAAATATCTATGAGTCAAAATATCTCTCATGGACCCTGTTACAAGGGAATCCACTTTAGAAGTAAGCCTCGGCCTACTTCCATCAAAGGGCCATACTCACCAATGAGACTTAATGAACTATGTGGGATTTTATTCCCATTCAAATGGGATATGTAGGAAGCCACCCTGAGGTTCAAACCTGACATTCCAAATCAACCTTGTTCTCTTTGGGTCATATCCCTATCAGGGTCTAATTCAACTTGGGAGATCATATTCCTTACAAGTTCCTTGGGATTCTTAGGCATAAGTCCCACACCAAGCTTTGACTAGGAACATTCCACCTATATTTCCTTACCACATGACATTAAATAGTACGGTTGGGTCCTTATCACATGAAAATAAAATATACGTTGTATCCCATTAAGTGGAACCGAACAACATGGGTTCTGATTCATTTCACAAGGATACGTAGGTAGCCTATTTATGAGTTCGATCCCAACACCAAAACAACTTTAATGTCCCTAAATGATGATAAACTCTAAAGTAAACTTTATATAAATGGATAAAATAAACTCTAGAGTGACATTAATCTACTTGGATGACCATAAATATATAGAGTTCCCCATTGAGTGTCTTAAAAACTAGAATTGTCATAATAACGACCAAATAATCTCTAAGTAGTATATGAGAGAATAATATTGATGTATAACCTTGAATACATACAGATATTTCCTTTGATGAAGAACCTAGATTACAAACACATGATTCTGAATTCCACATATTCTAATAATTTATTGTAAATTTTGAGGGAAATGGATGTTATTCTTGGTAAATTAATAAGGATTCATAAACATATCTTAAATCTATAATAGAGTCCCATAGTATGAAATAATCCCCCCAAAATGGTGTGATGAGCCCAACCTCCCATCCTCTTGACCAATGCGAGTTCGTAAGTATTTTAGGTCAACAGACCTAATGAACACCTAACTTTGGAAAGTATGTCCCTTTGGATAGTGAAATATTGGGTGTTTCTAGTTCCATAAACAAATCCACTGTAAACCCTTTAAGAAATAGTGATTCCTAACCAGAACATACATTCTGAATGAAATAATCACAGCTAGAAGAATTCATGAAACACCTCTTAGGAAACCATGTAATGTAAACAGTGCACTTCTGGTAGGCATATGATTTATCCAAATTCTATAGATTCTCAAGAGAAATAATGAAATATGGAACAGTGGGAAATTACAGGGTTGGTACACATTTTCTATTACCATATGATCCAATCATGTGAGGTTTGTTTTAAGGAAAAGGCTATTTCATAGTTAGCACATGGTTTGTCTAATCGTGCACCCTAACCATTTACTGTGTAAGGTTAGATATGAAAATCATGGATCTAAATCTATTTACCTTCTTAATCCCTTATTTTTCAGTAAGTAGGTAATATCTCAAATTCCTCTCCCTCATAAGGATGTATAGACCTTTCCTTTCAATCTAAGAGAAATTCCTAGGTGAATCTATGAGTGTTGGAGGATAGATTTGTTGGTAAGTGATCCTTGATCATAATTTTCCTTAGTTTTATTCTTATTCCCTCTCTTGGAACCATATTTCTAGTCGATTGGGGAAAATCCATGTTCTTTATTGTAAATAATGGAAAGATATGGTTGTTTTGTTTAAAGGGAACAATATTTAAGGAATCTTTTTGGAGTTTCAAGATGATTTTTTGAAGTTTCTGTGCCGTTATTCATTTTTACCAAGTTTGAGTTGTCGGTGCATTCACTCTTGCCTCCTCTTGATTATAAATTGAAGGCTTGATTTCAAATTTATTTAATTTCTTGCATTTAATTGAAATTTTTTGTGTGTTTCTTAATGGAAAACCTATTTAGTGATGGTTTTGTGAAATTGTAAAATTTGGTTATTTTGAGGAAAGTGTGTTTGGTAAAGGATTTTTAAATAATTAATTTAAAAAATGGTTTTTTTTAATTCATGGGTTTTTTTGTATAATTTTTTCCAATAAAAGAAATGTTTTATTGAAACAGATTGGCATGGTTGGTTTGGAATGGAATATTAGAATACATGGTTGGATTGTGTTCATGTTCATTTGGGGTAAACAAGGGTGTGAAGTTTCCCCCATAAAAATGGAACGGATAAGGTCATGATGTTTCCCTATAAAAATGGGATGGATAAGGGCATGAGGTTTCTCCCATTAAAATGGTTCTCCAAGTGATTTCTTGGTCAAAGGAACCCTCACAACACATGTGTATAGGGAGTTCCATGGTTTTCATGAATGTGTAGATGTGTGGATGTTTGGAAATGGAATGGGTATTCCGAAATGGGATTTGAGAAATAGTTTTAATGATTTTTTTTATTTCATCCATGAAAAACAATTTTAGCATTGAAACTATTTGGATTTGATATAAATTATTTAAACTATTTTTTATAATTTTTCAAACATGTTCGATATTAGTGGTGTGATTTTGGGAATTCATTGGGGTAAAACCTACTATGTTTTATAATCACCCCATGCTTGGGAACATAGGTTCATTTGAAAATGTGATATATCAAGACAAAGGTAAAAAAAAGGTATCCCAGTTATTTAGTGAAGATTCTTGATACCTTGGGTTTCCCATGTGGTTTTGGAGCTTGGCGTAGGTTGGTAGTTTGAGTTTGTGTCTTCGGAGTCTTTGAGCTATGTTTGTTTGGTTTTTACTTAGTACTATGATATTGTTGTTAGTTTGGTTACTTTTTTAGTTGTATTTAATTGTATTCAAGAATCATATAGTGTTTTTTTGTTATGGTTATCTTAATTTAGTTATTTTATTTTCAAGTAAAAATTATCCCCCAAATATTTATAAATCCCTTGGTATTTATTTCCATCCTTTGGTTCCTTAGGGATGTCACCTAAGGACTAGCTGCATACCCATCAATTCTCAAGCTAATGAGGAGGGGCGGGATGTTACCAGAGAATATTATCATAATGAATAATTCCTAAGATTTCATCCAAGTATATTGAAATCAAAGAGTAGTATTGGGAGTACAAATTACTACAGTTCCAGGAAGAAGAAAAAGAAGAAAATTTCTACAATGGTATTGTGTTACTTTCATCTGAAACCATGCCAGAAATATTATTCATTTCATCAATGATTTCATACGACATGAATTTTCATGCTTTGGAAATTAACAATAATTAATCAATGATACATCCAAAAGATTCAATGACATAAAAGGTGATTGTTTCATTATATCCATATTTTTTGGATCCTAGAAATGAACATTTGGTATTGGATTCTAATGGTCTTAACACTTTTGATGCTTTAATTTATAATTATGAAATATATAAAACTGTTTTGATCACCTATAATATACATTCATGGATGTTTAAAAATAATAATTTTTCATTATTTATATTACCATTCTGATAAAAAATATTCTGAGAAATTATATTGATGTATACCTTCAGCTTCTAATCAAATTATTGCAAGAATAATGGGATGATGATATAGAAAAATTTGAAGCATATTTAGAGACTATTTTTTCTCTTTTAATACTTTGAAATATATTAATTAATTTTTTTAAATCTAGACACTGATACGGGGTAATATTTTGAAGCATAGTGAGCCCAGAATTAATTTGATAAAAATATTAAATATTTTTAAATCACATTTGTGAATTTTTTTAGAAAAACAAAAAAAAATATCTACAATGGAGTCTTGAATTAGAAATATAAGACCACAATTGAATACAGATCCTAGGTTTTACCCTAATAACAACCTAAATTTGGTCGGTGCAGGACTTTTAGTTGACACATCGGTTGGTAGGTGTGTTTAAATAAAATAAATTATTTGTTTATTTTTTTGTTAAATGACCTAATTAAATAAAATATAAGCACCCTATTATAATGATCTTGGATGGTTTATCCATATAAACCTTACAAGATCTGATAGGGTATGGATAAATTTCTTCATTGGTGGATCAACATCGAACAACGAATTACAATCAGATCACGGTGCATCGACAAACAATGAACACAATGGATCTTCCCCATCAACAGTGAATGAATTATTCACCAATTATCAATCCATAACTGAGGTATGGATCATAAATTATTGTTTCCTCCCATGATTATATGATTGATAATGTATTTTATTAATCTTATTTTAATCTATGATTTATCCACCCTTCTCATGATCCCTATTCTTTAAAATTAAATTGTTGATTTAATTTTATCTTTTATGCCATAAAACCACCCCTAAAAATACACAATTTTTTGGCTGTTGGAAAAGAATGATTGGATAGTGAGGAAACCAATTTTTTATTGTTTATTTACCCCAACTACTCTTTTTGTTCTTCATCATTGGAATATGAGGTAAATATTTGACTGTTTACAGATGGATTTGAAGGATATTGAACCCCTTGATTCATGGTGGATGTGCGAAAAATTACCAGATCAAAGTTTTGTGGATGAATTATAGAGGATTGTGGGTAGTGGTGATGTATTTTTGGTTCCAATATCTGAAGTGGTGATTTTAGTGGCATGGTAGGCATGTGGGATGTGTGACGGACCGCATTGGTTCAATGAAACTTGATTTCAATCCTCTAGAGGATAGGAATAGACGGCCAGAGGTGACCCCCATCGATTTTGGGTAGTATGGTGGCCATATTCGATGTGATGAATGTGGATATGTGAAACAACATGAAAATTTGGAATCTCTATATAAATTATGACTACATATCGTGTAGTATGTATGAACACACAATGTTTTTTTGAATTCTACAGCAATTTGGGTTTTGTGTTTTAGGTAAATATCACATGCAATGTGGAGGGAAAACATGTTGTGTGATGCCTATCTTTTTGATTAGGCATGTACATAGGGTCTATACTCAAAATACAATGTGGACCCACATTCCATGTATAACAGGGCATAAGGCATGTATTTCATAAAGTAAATGAGCTTGGTAAGATGATTCACACCATGTGTCAGCAAGACCTTTACATGCCATGTGCTTTGTGGGACACACCATGTACTATCATATGGCCTATGTACATGGGTACATGTTCAGTTTCTAAGAATGTGTCTTTTTTGAAAATAAAAAAGAATGATTTTGTGGTTCAGTTTCTAAGCCATGTCCAGTGGAAACATATCTAGGTGATGAGGTGGGGTTAGACACCATGTAGACCCCCATACAAGTTGTGTAATTACCTATAAAACTTCATTATCTCATATCTCCTTCTTTTTTAATTGCATTATAGCATGTTTATAGCCTATCATAAGTGTTTTTTACATAAAAATCTATGGTGGCCTTCATAGTGGATTTTGAGATAAGATGCATGTTGTTCCAAGAATGATGATTCTTTAAGAAACCCTCGATGATGGTAGTGATTGGAAAGGATCATCATAGATATCATGTAGAGAAGGTACTCCCCTGTTTCATCATAGCATGAATCCTCTATCCATGGAGAGAGTACTCCCATATCATACCAAGGAATAGGTTCTCCATACTCATTATTACAGGAATAGGTGGTACTCCATTGTCACACCAAGGTGCGGGTCCTATATCCAATTGAATGGTACTACACTATCACACAAGGGAACAAGTCCCCCATAGTCTTTATACATGTTGAGCTAATACTCCCCCATTTTATATAGGGTGTGGGACCTCTATCTATGGGATTGGTACTCCCCCGTCTTTTTGAGCTTTGGTAGAATGTGGGTCCCCTACAAGAGTTGTGTCTCCCTTAGTTGTGAAGTGCATTAGCATGGTTTAGGCCCCTCCACTATTTTTTAGTGTGGTTAAATTGGTCCTCTATACACAGATATGGTACTCCCATATCTCACCAGGGATCAAGTCATCCATACTCATTATTTAGATATATATGGTACTCCTCTATCGCACCAGGGTGTGGGTCCTCTATCTATGGAGTCGGTACTCCCTTGTAGCACCAGGGTGAAAGCCCTATATAATATTATTACATTTAGAGGTGGTAATCCCATGTCATGTAGAGAGCCTAAGCTTGACGTACATGGACATTACATTACTTTTGCGGAATACTTAGTACATTACAAAAACACACACACAAGGACCGTAATAGTTTAGTGTCTTTGGAAACTCAGAATATAATCTTCTAATCGTGGTGAAAGATCTTCAACATCTCCCATAAAGATCTTACCCTTTTTTCTTACCTAAAACCTTTCTTTATATCCTGGGGAAAAGAAAACATAAAAGGGTGAGATCAAATGCTCAGTAGGGGTAAACAAAAGAAATATCAATCACATCATATTCATAAGAACATAACATTTTGGAAATCTTAACCTGCAAAACAGCTCATAATATCATAACATGGGATAAATCATAGTAGTGAAATGTAATCCCAATAATCATACCTTAAAACCTGAAAATTTGTGGCATACACACATAATCATAGAGAATCATTTCTTATTAGTCAAGACTCATTGCCAAGACTATCTTAGTGGAAAAAGTCCATTTCTGAACCGAGTTCACTCCTCTTTTCAGTCTTGTTTCACAGAACCAGTTTAACCTGCCGTTCCAGCCATGTCTATCTCATGAGATATAAAATATTTACCCAATTCATTTGAGGGAGATACAGGTCCCACCCATCTCATAATGATACCTTTCTTATGTGTGCCACAAAATAAAAAAAATCATACATCATTGCATAACCCATGTAATAAAAATGGGAATCTTAAACATCATGCCATCATAATCCATATAAGATAAAAAGGACATAAAAAAATTAATTCCATCATAACATAATCAAATCAATGTAAAAATAGGGATATAAAAAGAACCCTATATTATCTTATATGGAAAATAATTTTGATAAAACACTTAAACTCCATTCCTGAGGAAAATATCCTTCCTACTTCAAAAACACTTTTCCATTCTTAGCATGTCATACAATTCTAAACTAAAAGAATTTGATTAAAAATATACTTGAAAACTTATAAAGAAATCTTCTTCGAAATAATGTTTTAAAAATCCATTCATACCGTATAAGTTAAAAAAAATTCTTCTCATACTTTTTTTGGAAAAGTCAAAAAGTACCTCGTACGAAAAACGACAAAAGATTCCTTTTATATCTTTTACTAAAAACTCACTGAAGGGTAAAATTGTATTTAAAAATTTTTAGGTGGAAGGAAATAATATTACATATTGAGGAAACATGGATGTCGATGATAAAATACACCCCAGTAAATTTTAATGTACAAACAATCTCGGATAAAAATGAAATTTTGATATTTCCCTTACCTTAGGTCCGATTTTCTTCGTAAGTGTCTGAAACTCCTGTATAATGATTTAAATAATCTCATTGAATTATTCAAGAATAAGAATCATTGTTATTATATCATATATGGTTCACTTATGACTTTATTTTACCTGTTCTTTTGTAAATTCCATGTTAAAGAGCGTTTTGGGTAAAATCGTTTCATTTGTCGTCCGTGTTTTGACTTGTAATTATTCATATGATTACTTAGGTTATCATTACTTAATTCCAGAATATAAAACAAGATTTATATAATATATATCAAGAATATACATATATATAATAGATCAGTAAATGGAAAGAAATACAACGTTCATGGAGACGGTAGGTCGTACGTACACATGAATGTTGTTTTCGTTTCCTTATTGAGTTGAATGGAATTAAGTAGATGACATACATATATATTCACATAAATCCAGTATCATTATTATTTCATATATTTCATTATTACTTATTATATATACTTTATAATCATTCATGAATGGTTAACGTGGAAAATTGAATCTCATCACGTCGTGGAGACGGTAGTCCATACGTACGCACGAGCGATGATATCGTTCTCATGATCGTGGAATTGTATTGGAGTGTATGAATACTATTTAAGAATTAATACCACTTTACAATAATCATATATAGTTGTTTATTTTCACCATTATACCCATCCATGTAAGGTGGTGGTGGAAAATAGATTACACCACCGCGTGGAGACGGTATTCCGTACGTAAGCACGCGCGGTGATTTCGTTTTCTGTAGGATGGATAGATGGTGAAATAGGGTTGTTTAATACTTATAATAAAATATCAGTATATGATTGATACTGATGTTATTACTTCAAAATGAAACAACCTAATAAGAAGAAGTGGATGAAGAAATAAAGTTGAAAGAATTGGTAACAGACATTACCTCTTCCTTGAAGCGCCTCTTTGAGATCTCCTTTTAGGGAACTAAAATTAGTCTTTGAGGAAGACCAAAACCTCTAGGATGTTTCTATGGAAGTGGAGAAGAGAATTCAGTAGGGTTTGGTCGATCTTGAAGGCTCAAAGTGGTGTGAGGAAGAGAGGGAGGAGGGGCCCTTTTATAAGGGAGGAGAGGGGCGCCTTTGCAATAACAAAAAATATTATTTTATTATAAAGTCAACTTTTGTTTTTAATAGTTCGAAATTGAAATATTTAGAATCTAAGGTGGGGATGGGTCGAACTCCTCTCATCCAATAGAATTTATACAAGTTTAGGTTCCTATTTTAACCATATCATTTAGATTTAACAATAAGTTAAATAATTTTACTCTTACCGTGTCTTCTTGTGTTCTTATACTATAAGGTTAATAAACTTACCATAATCAGTCAAACAAACCCAAAGTTGTTTATTATTAATATATATAACCGTATCTAAGTCATTTGTCTGAAAATTACATTTTTAGGAATAAAATAACAATTAATAATATAATATTTGTTTTAAAAACTATTTTATATCAATTTTGACACTATTTAGTAATTGATTTTTGTGAAACTCATAACAGAATGATTAGTTCGAACAAAGTTAATTAAATAAATAAAAACATGTCATATTAAACTATAAAATTATTTTAATTCATTAAAAGTCTCAAATTATATTTATTTTTATATTTATAACATCAATTATGTCAATATTTTATTAATAAGATAATTACTGCATCATAATTGTGTCATAAATAAATTAATTTATTTAAAGTCTAAAAATTACAAATAAAATTTCATTATGTAGGAAATCATTTTATATTTCAAATGAATATTTATAGTAGAATTTTTCTTATGTATAACCCTATATTAAAAATGATATACTTATTAAACATTGATTTTAACTATTTTAACCCCTCTTTAAATAAATTAATAATAAATGTCCTAATCTAATCCAAGTGGGCCTAAATGGTCATATTTTATTCCTAAGGTTGTTTTTGGTCGAATTAAACTTATCCAATAGAATTAGGACATGTGTTAGGGTAATAATAATATCATTTTTACCCATAATTACCATATTTACTTTTAACCGTGGTAAAAAAAAGTAAAAAGTTACTATTCACCAAAAATTATTTTCATCTCATTGAATCCCATTTTACATACTGACATCAACCATGAGTCTCGGATATTTGAAATTCCACTCACAGAAGCTGTAAAATTAAGTTGTATGAAAAATTCATTTTTCTTAACTACCACTTAGTGGTTTCACTATTTATCAAAAAATGAAAGTTTCCAGAAAAATACCAAAAATTGGGCCTAAGCTATATGTGATATTATGAACTCAAAAATGATGTCTGTTTTTCCAAATTCAAAACATATCAGTTGCATTAATTAATTTAAAAATTAATTCCTGTCGTCAAAACAAATAGCGTGTTCTTAAGAGATAATAACTATCAAAAGATTGACACTTGTTTATGTCTGGTTTAAATGTGAAATTAAATCCAATGAACAACATTGTATTAAATTGTAAAAATATATTCTAAATATACTTTAAAACCACTCAAATTAATAATTTATCACAATAAATTATTTCGATTAAAAAGGTTGTTTTTAATTACAATTTATTAATTTTCACTATTCATCAGAAAATGAAAGTTATCCGAAAAGTACCAAAATTTCACCCTAAGCTAATTTCGATATTCTGAATCCAAAAATGAAGTCCATTTTGAAAAATAAAATTTACAAAATTTCAAAAAGTGGTTATTACTATTCATAACGGCTAGTTTTAATAATATTTTAATAGCATATCGTTGTTTAGTGATACTCGGTATTGCAAACTACACATGCTATCGAGGAAGGTCGCGATTGCGTGTAATGAAAGGTAAGTCAAGGATGTGTGTTGTGAAATCTCCTTTTGATGTAGCATACAACAAAAGACATTAATGAAATTAAAAAGAATATTTTTCATAAAATCTCAGGGTGTTACATTCTACCCCCCTTAAAATGAATTTCGCCCTCAAAATTCGTCGGGGTTATAAATGGTTTACTACTCGAAAGTTTCTTTAATAGAAACCCATATCGTAAAAAGGAATACCAAAACCAATCTTTAAAAAAAAAGTATGAAACGTAATAGTTACCCAAATAAACTAATCACTAGGTTTCCACATAGGTGAAAATATGGATATGGAAGAGAAATCTAACCATCATGTTCTGGTGGAGAGTGGTAGAGAACATGGCTATGGAAAATCCAGAAATCACAAAGCCATAAATTTGTGACTATCTAAGGTACCATCTGATTCATTTGATATAAGAGCACTAGGACAACATTTTTGGTTTTCAAGATCATTTCCCTAAAGTTGAAGAATTTGAATTATAATAAATACTTACTTTATTTTGGTACAATCTCACTGTTGTTCATGCCTTGAAAAATTTCCACTTCATCTCTTAAAGAAATGAAGTTGAATTCGTTATTCGTGAAGTTTTAGCAGATCATGTGATAGAATGATGGGTCATTCCATCTGTCTCAAACAAAAGGTTAGCAAAATTTATTAAATATACATAAGTCGATCTATAGTGAGATTAATCATATATGGTTCTTAAAATGGACTTATACTTATTATATCATAATAAAACTAGTTTCTACTGATCAGGGACTTCCTGTAGGCCAGTGGTAGGTGATAAAGGCCAATCGTACTTCGGTTGTGGGTTCGATTCCCACAGCCTTTTCCGACGTGATGGGATGTCGCCCATCTTGCAGGTTTTCCTTTTTCTAAAACTAAATTACTATAACATCCCATAAATAATTTCAAAAAAACTTCTATCCTTAAACAATACTAACTTATGTCCAACATAATCCATCCCAATCTTTAGGCTTATCTAAAATACTTCGGTCCAAGCTCATAGTATAAAAATGATTACTTGAAATTTCACATAACAAACATGTGAATGCCATCATTTATCCCCCATATATCATAAGATATATCTTGTTGGTCAAATTAAAAACATGTGAATACCTTAATCATGTATACCCATTGAACCTTAGTGAAAACATGAATGCAGTTAAAAGTTACCACTTTACACAAACCAAAATCCTCAAAATTATTTATACTCAAACCATGATATCACTTAGTCCTTATATCAATCATGAGCTCATGAATACAATCAAACATTTCATTATCTTCTTATCCCTTCATTATGTGCATATCACCTGCTTACCAAAAATATCTCAATCACTTTCCATGGTTACCGGTACCATAAAATTATTGAAAACCACAATAGACAAATACATAAATATTACAATATTCCACGAGACTATATACAACATTATTTTGGAATCCCATTACATAAACACTTAATCATTCCACCACATCGTTGTCATATTAAACATCACCAATAGTGATCGCATGTGACTTCCCTTTGTCCTTTGCCTTAAGTGGTTGCTCATGTCGATCATCATTAACCCTTGGATTAGGGCATTGATTAGCATAATTCCCCATTGCATTGCACTTGAAGCATTGAAGTGTTGTTGGTGCATTCTCTGTAGTCTTTTCTTTATTCACACCATTAGAAACCCTTTTTCCATTACTTCGACACTCCTCTGCTCGATGACCTTCTTTTCCACACTTAAAACATTTTCTATTCCCTTTAAGACAATCTCCACCATGCTTCTTTCCACACTTTTCAGCATAAGGAAACATTCATCTTCTTTTCACCACTATTCTGAGATTTCTCCTTGAACTCCATCTTTCATTTCTTGTCAAAACCATGAGATGAATATGTAACACCAACTTCCATTTCTACCTTAATAGCACAGCGCAAAATTTCTTCATAGCTACTGAAGTCTCTTAAAGATAATTCCCTTCGAAGATTTGGTTTTAAGCCACTGAAGAATCGACCAACTTTACTTTCAGGTTGGATGATAAAGCCAGATTCATACCTTGCGAGCCTTGTAAAATTCGCTTCATATACACCAACAGATTCATCATCCTTTTTCTTTAGTTCAAGAAACTCCATCTACATCTTTGTTCGAAGAATACGAGGGAATTACTTATTGAAAAATAAGTTCTTGAACTCATCCCATTCCATGGACTCAATTTCATCTCTTGGCCTCGTATTCTTGATAAGATTCCACCATTGATCAACTTCACCTTCCAAACGTTATACTACTAAGATGACTTTATCATGTTCAGAACATTGAAGAACTGAAAATATCTTTTCAGTGGTACTGATCCATTGTTCAGCAACAAGTGGATCAGAAGACCCACTGAAAGAAGGTGGACTTTGCCTCATGAAGGACTCAACAGAATATTGTTCCCTTCTCTACTCATTTGGAAGTCCAGAATGATTCATAGCTTATATAATTATAGCAATAATATTTTACACTCCATCTCCCAAAACATTTGTTTGTTTAGGAGTACAATCATTGCATTGTACATTGCATTGATTAACATGGTTCCTTCAGGTTCCAGCCATCGTCTAAAACCCAAAAAGAATAGTGTGAGAGGCAAAAATCATGCTAGGGAAAACAACATAATAAAGGGGGAGTACCTTCAATATCTAACATCATAGGTTACCGTAATTCTAGTACTATAACCTATACTTATACTTAACCTTAGGGACATCCCTAGACATACCATAGAAATATCTCTAGGGATCTCACTAAAGTTCTTGTATCCAAGTTTACGAAGGTTGACTAAACCTTTCCTATGATACCAACTATAGAGACCCTAAGCATGACGTACATGGGCATTACATTACTTTTTCGGAATACATAGCACATTACAAAAACACACACACAAGGACCGTAATATTTTAGTGTCTTTGGAAACTCGGAATATAATCTTCTAATCGTGGTGAAAGATCTTAAACATCTCCCATAAAGATCTTCCCCTTTTTTTTCTTACCTAAAACGTTTCTTTATATCCTGGGGAAAAGAAAACATAAAAGGGTGAGCTCAAATGCTCAGTAAGGGTAAACAAAAGAAATATCAATCTCATCATATTCATAAGAACATAACATTTTGGAAATCTTAACCTGCAAAACAGATCATAATATCATAACATGGGATAAATCATAGTAGTGAAATGTAATCCCAATAATCATAAAATAAAACATGAAACCTTGTGGAATACACAAATAATCATAGAGAATCATTTCTTATTAGTCAAGACTCATTTCCAAGACAATCTTAGTGGACAAAGTCCATTTCTGAATTGAGTTCACTCCTCGTTTTAGTCCAGTTTCACTGAACCGGTTTAACCTGCCGTTCCAGCCATGTCTATCTCATAAGATATAAAATCTTTACCGAATGCATTGGAGGGAGATATAGGTCCCACCCATCTCATAATGATACCATTCTTATGTGTTCCACAAAATAAAAAAAATCATACATCATTGCATAACCCATGTAATAAAAATGGAAATCTTCAACATCACGCCATCATAATCCATATAAGATATAAAGGACATCATAAAAATAATTCCATCATAACATAATCAAATAAATGTAAAAATAGGGATATAAAAAGAACCCTATATTATCTTAGATGGAAAATAATTTTGATAAAACACTTAAACTCCATTCTTGAGGAAATTATCCTTTCTACTTCAAAAACACTTTTCCTTTCTTAACATGTCATAAAATTCTAAACTAAAAGAAGTTGATTAAAAATATACTTGAAAACTTATAAATCAAGCTTCTTGGAAATAATGTTTTAAAAATCCATTCATACCGTATAAGTTAAAAAAAATTCTTCTCGTATTTTTGTCGGAAAAGTCAAAAAGTACCTCGTATGAAAAACGACAAAAGATTCCTTTTATATCTTTTACTAAAAACTCACCGAAGGGTAAAATTTTATTTAAAAAATTGTAGGTGGATGGGAATAAAATTACATATTGATTAAACATGGATGTGTATGATAAAATACACCCCAGTAAATTTCAAAGTATAAACAATCTCGGATAAAAATGAGATTGTGATATTTCCCTTACCTTAGGTCTGATTTTCTTCGTAAGTCTCCGAACCTCATTTATAATGATTTAAATAATGTCATTGAATTATTCCATAATCATACTCATTGTTATGATATCATATATGGTTCACTTATGACTTTATTTTACCCATTCTTTTGTAAATTCCATGTTAAAGAGCGTTTTAGATAAAATCGTTTCATTTGTCGTCCGTGTTTTGTCTTTTAATTATTCATATGATTACATAGAACATGATTACTTAATTCCATAATATAAAACATGATTTATATAATATATATTCAGAATATACATATATATAATAGATCAGTAAATGGAAAGAATTACACCGTTCATGGAGACGGTAGGCCGTATGTACGCATGAATGCTGTTTTCGTTTCTTTATTGTGTTGAATGGAATTAAGTAGATGACATACATATATATACACATAAATACAGTATCATTATTATTTCATATATTTCATGATTACTTATTATATATACTTTATAATCATTCATGAATGGTTAACATGGAGAATGAATCTTATCACGTCGTGGAGACGGTAGTCCGTACGTACGCACGAGCGATGATATCATTCTCATGATTGTGGAATTATATTGGAGTGTATGAATACTATTTAAGAATTAATACCACTTTAAAATAATCATATATAGTTGTTTATTTGCACCATTATACCCATCCATGTAAGGTGGTGGTGGAAAATAGATTACACCACGGCGTGGAGACGATATTCCGTACGTACGCACGCGCGGTGATTTCGTTTTCCGTAGGATGGATAGATGGTGACATAGGGTTGTTTCATACTTATAATAACATATAGGTATATGAGTTATACTAATGTTATTACTTCAAAATGAAACAACCTAAGAAGAAGAAGTCGAAGAAGAAATAAAGTTGAAAGAATCGGTAACGGACATTTCCTCTTCTTTGAAGCGCCTCTTTGAGATCTCCTTTTAGGGCACTAAAATTGGTCTTTGAGGAAGACCAGAACCCCTAGAATGTAGCTATGGAAGTGGATAAGATAATTTTTCAGGGTTTTACCATGAATTAAGGCTCAAAGTGGTGTGAGGAAGAGAGGGAGGAGGTTCCCTTTTATAAGGGAGGAGAGGGGCACCTTTGGAATAACTAAAAATATTATTATATTATAAATTCAAATTCGGTTTTTAATAGTTCAAAATTGATATATTTAAAAGATAAGGTGGGGGGTCTAAATACTCTCATACAATAGAATTTAGACAAGTTTAGGTTCCTATTTTACCCTTATCATTTAGATTTAACATTAAGTTAAATAATTTTACTCTTACCGTGTCTTCTTGTGTTCTTATACTATAAGGTTAATAAACTTACTATAATCATCCAAAAGAACCCCATGTTGTTTATTATTAATATATATAACCTTATCTAAGTCATTTGGCCGATCATTAGATTTTTAGGAATAAAATAACAATTAATAATATAATATATTTTTTAAAAACTATTTTATGTCATTTTTGACACTATTTAGTAATTGATTTTTGTGAAACTCATAATAGAATTTTTAGTTCGAAAAAAGTTAATTAAATTAATACTAACATGTCATATTAACCTATAAAATTAGTGGAATTCATAAAAAGTCTCAAATTATATTTATTTGGGTATTTATAACATCAATTATGTCAATATTTTATTAATAATATAATTACTGCATCATCTTTGTGTCATATATAAATTAACTTATTTGAAGTCTAAAAAGTAAAAATAAAATATCATTATGTAGGAAATCTTTTTTTATTTCTACGGAATATTTATAGTCGAATTTATCTTATGTATAACCCTATATTAAAAATTATATACTTATTAAACGTTGATTTTAACTATTTCAACCCTTCTTTAAATAAATTAATAATAAATGTCCTAATCTAATCCAAGTGGGCCTAAATGGTCATATTTTATTCCTAAGGTTGTTTTTGGTCAAATTAAACGTATTCAATAGAATTAGTACATGTGTTAGGAGAATAATAATATCATTTTTACCCATAATTACCCTATTTACTTTTAACCGTGGTAAAAAAGAAGTAAAAAGTTACTTTTCACCAAAAATTATTTTCATCTCGTTGAATCACATTTTACTTACTGACATCAACCTTGTGTCTCTAATTTTTGAAATTCCACTCACAGAAGCGGTAAAATTAAGTTTTATGAAAAATTCATTTATCTTAACTACCACTTAGTGGTTTCACTATTCATCAAAAAATGAAAGTTTCCAGAAAAATACCAAAAATTAGGCCTAAGATATATTTGATATTATGAACTCAAAAATGATGTCTATTTTACCAAATTCAAAACATATAAGTTGCATTAATTAATTTAAAAATTAATACCCGTCGTCAAAACAAATACCGTGTTCTTAAGAGATAATAACTATCAAAAGGTTGACACTTGTTTATGTCTGGCTTAAATGTGAAATTACATCCAATGAACAACATTGTATTAAATTGTAAAAATATATACTAAATATACTTTAAAACCACTCAAATTAATAATTTATCATTATTAATTATTTCGATTAAAAATGTTGTTTTTAATTAAAATTTAGTAATTTTCAATATTCATCAGAAAATGAAAGTTATCCGAAAAGTACCAAAATTTCACCCTAAGCTAATTTCGATATTCCGAATCCAAAAATGAAGTCGATTCTGAAAAATAAAATTTAAAAATTTTCAAAAAGTGGTTATTACTATTCATAACGGCTAGTTTTAATAATATTTTAATAGCACATCATTGCTTAGTGAAACTCGTTATTGCGTACTACACACGCTATCGAGGAAGGTCGCGATTGCGTGTAATGAAAGGTAAGTAAATGATACGTGTTGTGCAAGCTCCTTTTGGTGTAGCGTACAACACAAGACATTAATTAAATTAAAAAGGATATTTTTCCTGAAATCTTAGGGTGTTACATTCTACCCCCCTTAAAATGAATTTCGCCCTCGAAATTCGTCGGTGTTATAAATGGTTTACTACTCGAAAGTTTCTTTGATAGAAACCCATATCGTAAAAAGGAATAACAAAACCAATGTTTAAAAACAAAAGTATGAAACGTAATGGTTACCCAAATAAACTAATCACTGGGTTTCCACATAGGTGAAAATATGGATATTGAAGAGAAATCTAACCATCATGTTATGATGGAGAGTGGTAGAGAACATAGCTATGGAAAAGCGGGCAATCACAAAGCCATAAATTTGTGATGATCTAAGGTACCATCAGATTCATCAGATATAAGAGCACTAGGACAACATTTTTGGTTTTCAATATCATTTCCCTAAAGTTGAAGAATTTGAATTATAAAAAATACTTACTTTATTTTGGTACAATCTCACTATTGTTCATGCCTTGAACAATTTTCACTTCATCTCTTAAATAAATGAAGTTGAATTTGTTATTCATGAAGTGTTAGCAGATCATGTGATAGAATGATGGGTCATTCCATCTGTCTCAAACAAAAGGTTATCCAAAGTTATTAAATATACATAAGTCGATCTATATTGATATTTATCATATATGGTTCCTAAAATGGACTTATACTTATTATATCATAATAAAACAAGTTTCTACTAAACAGGGACTTCTTTCAGGCCAGTTGTAGGGTTCAGGTCCCTCCACTATGAAGTGAAACTCCCATATCTTTGAACTCTAGAAGCATTTGTGTCCTCCATTTGAGCTTTGGATCCTTAGAATGTGGAGCATATTTGTAGGGTTTAGGTCCCTCCACTATTTTTCTAGTGAGGTTGTGTGGGATGTGTGCTTTCAATTCACGGATACCTTGGCTATAGTGCATAGCAGTGGAAGGGTGTGGGCCCGTACCTATGGGTTTTTATGCAGTTGATCATTATGTTGGTCAGTGATAATTTAATATTGGAGTTGTGAATCCCTAATTTTGTGGAGAAGTGATGAGTTTTGGGTCCTCCTCATGACTTCTTCGGATAGTCACATGAGATACTAGGAATAAATGATATACCATTGGATATGTATGAAGACTCGTCATTCTGATATGGATCATGAGATATATATGTCCTTTATCTCTTTTTTGAGTTTCTCATGTGATCATATATCTATGTTATTGGGTTTAATTTCCCTCTTTCTTTTGGTTTGGTTACTACTTATATCATGTCTTATATTTCCCCCACATCAGTTTTGGGGCGTCCTTCTAGATATGTATATGATCACCCCAACCTTGGATTTTTTTTAATGTTTCATGTCTTATATAGATGATGGATAGACCGATGGCGATTATGGAGGAGCATAGGGATACTTTGGTTCATTGACCATGTGGGGTTGTTGGGGCATGGAGATCAGGACCTAGTCCCTATCGACTATTTTCTTCCTGATTTCTTTTAGGTGGGGACTTATTTTCAATATGGACATTTATTTTTACCTTTTACGTTTCATATTACAATATCATAAACTTGTATATTCCCTAATGGTGTTTACAGGAATTATTTTTACTCAATATTTAACTGTATTTATATTATTCCTCTACACATCTATATAAAGATGGTTGGGTGTATGAGTACATGTAATTTAAAGGAGTATGGGATCAATATATTTCCCTGGTTGAGTTCTATTAGAGTAATAGTTTCCACTCAAGCATCCAAATGGATACATATTAATCCCTTTATGGGAAGAGGTGCAGGACACCTGCATGCTGGGATGAATTTGTGGAATGAAAACTTCTTGGTCCTGAAATTGTCTAAGAAATGTTGGAAAAGGTTAAGACTATTCAGCAACACATCAAGGCTTCTCATAGTAGAAAAAAGAGTTATACTAACAATCATAATTGAGACCTAGAGTTTGATTTTGGAGACATGGTATTCCTCTATATATCTATATGGAATAAAGTGATGAGGTATGGGAAGAAGGAGAAACTTATTCCAAGATGCATTGGACGCTTTGATATCCTTGAATGCATCAAAGTGATGGCATATTGACTTTCACTCCCACCTAACCTATTTATAGTTCATGATGTATTCCATGTATCACTTTTGAAGAAGTATATACCTGACCCCTCACATTTACACAATCCAGAGATGGTACCACTAGAGAATGATCTTTCTTATGAGAAGAAGCAAGTAAAGATCTTAGATCGTAGAGATAAAGTTATAAGAAATAAGACAATGCACCTTGTCAAAGTGATATGGAGAAACCAAAAGTTAGAAGAAGAAACATGGGAACTAGAGAAATTTATGATAAAAAATTACCCTCATATGTATTGAAGAGAGAAATAAAAAATTTTAGGGTGAAATTTCTAAAGGGGGGAAGATTCTAACGACTTGAACTATTATAAATAAAATTCTATTATGATTTAATGTTTTATTATGTACTATGGTTGTAGAAAATACATGAAATTATTTTATTTTATTATATACAATTATATTCATAAGAACATTAATAATTTTTACCATTAATAATATAGTCATTAAATAGTGATCACATGATTAGTATAAATATATGATTTTAAATCCAATTGAAATAGACAAAGTAAGTGATTGCCTCAACCCGTAGAATTATACCCTATCAAGTCCATTTATCAGAACAAAAAAGGGAGATTGAATATTTTAGATTTTCCCCCAACCAATCCCAGTCTAAGATCCAACAACTTAAGCATGAGAGAAATTGTTTATAGGATAAGTTTAATCTCATCAAGATCAAGATCCAAACCATGTTCGGTGAACTACCCCATGAAAGTCTCATCATCGTGCACCTTAATCCTATGGTGTAAACCGGTATAATAAAGAACTTTGTATAAATACATTAATAATATGAATATTTATATTTTATATAATAATTAATTTGTTTTCATTTTTTATTGTTACTTTATAAATGATTTTTTATTTTGATTCAATGAAACAGAAATTATATTTTTGAGTAATATTCAAATTCAATTAAGGGATTTTTTTGATGAAATAATAGATTTTTTAAATAAATAGTATTTTATTAAAATTTTAATATTAAATAAGGTTTATTAATTATAAATGGTCATATAATTATTATGAAGTGAAATGAACTTTTTATAAGAGTTCAAAAACTATTATTGTCAAGAACCCATCATTTTTCAATAAATATATAATATAATTTTAAAAGGTAAAATGCACATATTTAGAAAATAATTTCTATAGAATAAATATTATTTTTTTAATCATAATGTAAAAATTATCCAATGGTGATTTTTTTTAATTTTCTGAGACAGTTGAATTTTTAGGTAAAAATTAAAAACTATATAAACAGAAGGTGTGATTTATAACATCATAATGACCCAAAAATGATGAATTAAATACTATAATGGGTATACATGGAAACATATATATTTTAACATTAAAATAATGTTATTTTAAGTTTATTTGATTAATTTTATAATTCCATTATGAATCTTCCAAAGAACATAATATATTTTATGATTTTAAATTCATTTCTTTAAAAGAGTGACACACATCCACATAAGAAAAGGAAATATTTTAATATGTTCGGCCATTTTCCTAATAAAATAATGGAAAACTCCAAACTTTTTCAAAAACAATTGGAAAAACCCATGAGAAGGTTTGTGGTGTTGAATATTTTATTATATAGATTCCAAAACCTAAGATTTTGAAATATTAAAGAATTCCCCTCTCATTTCCTATATAAACTCACCCAAGATCCCACTTATCTTCGCTAAAAATCCTTTTATCATGTAATTATTCTTCCGAAACCTCTATATAATACTCTCAAGGCACCCCAATCTCTCAATAATTCCCTTTTCAAGCTTTTGGAGCCACACACTCAAGTAAGGGTTCTTTTCTTTCTCATCTTTATCCAAGTTTCTTTATCTTGTTATTTCTTGTTCTTTTAAATTACTAAATATGGGGTATGCTTTAGAACCTCTCCCATACTGTACGTATTATTTATAAATTATTATATACCATTATATCTCTCATTAATCCCTCCCATGTACACCCGTTACCATGCCAAAATTTCATAAGCATCATTTCCTTTCTATTTTTTATTTAAGATTATTTATTATCATATGCCTTATTTTTACAATAATAAATGTGTGTACATGTCCTTACATATACCTATTAATTTATACTTCATGTCTAAATGATGGGAGACCCATTTATTTCTGATCAACATGGTTTATTAATTTTTAAGTGACGTCATTATGCTGTCAAATTTTCACTATGATTTTCCATGCCAAAACAATTGTGTAGTGAATTTCATACCCATTTTCTATCAAGGGTGTTCACTTTTATTCACATATAGATTTTTATTTGGGACTTAAATGTATTTATTCCACACTCCTTGAATGATTAATGAATTATTATGATTATTGAATGCATGTTTTATGATCTATGTGGAACACTTAAGCATGATAATGAAATGAAAGTGATGGGTGTGCCCGAAATTATATAATGCTCCAATTCATTGGGTAATATTTAGTATCATGATACATCATGTTAGGACATTTGTTTACCAAATTCATTTATGGTAATTTTTCCACCTTTAATTAGTGGAAGTTTATTCTTGACCTATGTTTATGATGAAGTGTTTTATGTTTTTGCCACATTTCCCTCTGTTATGATTATCATGAAATATCATGCCTTATTATTCATGTTCTATTACACCTCATTGATATGACTTGTATAAAATCTATTATTATCTTCATGTTATTTCATTTTTATTACCTTACTGGGCTTTATGGATCAACCCTTTCTTATGTATTTCCCTAGATTATCCTATGTAGTTTTAATATCAAGCATGTTAAATAATTTTTCAATAAAGATATTGTAATTCATGTTTACAGTTATAATGAACTGTACCTGATTCCCAAAGAAACTAAACATCTCAATATTTCAGGTTGAATTAAGTGTAATTCTATGTAATTAAATCATGTATTAATGTGTAATAAAGAGAACGATTATTATAATACTACATATGGTTAACTGGCTAGTATAAACTATCACACCTAACATAAAATTGATACTTTAATAACACATTTATTATTGAATTATATATATTATAAAACGCTTATAACTTTAGAAATTCTTTTAAATATTCATTCCTTAACTAAAAAAAATATTTTATGAAGGATATTATAAAACCATGAATAATAAAAATTTATATATTCTTTAATATAATTAGTAAATAACTATAATAGTCAATGTAAAACATTAATGACAAATATAATGTGTTATTTATAAAAATATAAACTTAGATATGTTGGGATAAATTAATAAAAGAAAAAACTCACTAATAAAAATTATATTTTTTTATTCCACTTCATTTGATTTTTCAAGTTTCACTATTACCAAACCTGATAGTTCCATAAAAATGTTTCATTAAATTAATTAGTAGAAAAAAGTTTCCATTATATGGCAAGAACACACACAATCAAGTATCCATAAGTTTTTTCTTTATCATGCCTTTAGTACATCCTCTATAATATTTTATTTCATTTTTTTATTTTCTTTCAATAAAATAGATTATATATTTTTTGTTTTACAACATTATTGTCTATTTCCATAGTATTTAAATTATCTCCATAATATTCCTTTGAAGTAAATAAAATATTTTTCAAAGGAATTGGTTTTCCATGTTTGTTTCATAATTTCATGAACTAAAAAAAGCTTCAACAACAACTATTTTCATCCTAAAATTTAATTCCTTATAGATATAGTTAGAAATATTGAAATAATATCCCCTAATCATATTTTCCATTCAACTAAAAGGATAATAATTCATTCTTATTTTCACACTCTTCCAAGATTTAACATGAACATAGCTTCTGGAATAATTATAATATGTTATTTCATGAACAAGTTATCTGAAATATTAATATTTTATTTGTTGAAAGGCCTTTTTACCCTTCCTTTAAATATATTCAAATATCCTCTAGGGTTTTTAGAAATTTTAAATGTTTTATTTTGAATTTTTTTCTAACTTTATTCTTTCCAAAATATCTCAATTGTGTTGTTCTAATATTCATCACAATATATTTTTATGATTCTTATAGAGACCTAGATTTTTCCTCAACAAATTTTATAATATCATGAAGAATAATTTGAGATAAAGAAGTGATTGTGGCCTTAGGAGATTACTAATACCCAAGGGATTATTTTTGAGATCTTTAGTTTCAAAAAAATTCCATAATCATTATCGTATTTTCTAATGGATAATAATTTGAGAATAAGTGGATGTAGTTGTTATGATATATTTTATTTTCAACACATAACTCATATTTTAAATCATATAAAATTTAGTATTTTATATAAGTTGAAGGTTTTCTAGATTCTAAATATTTTATAAATCTCAATATATATGTGTAATCTTACTCTATATGTAATGGTATCTATGAATATATGAATGAAAATAAGTAAATTTTAGAATGCATAAGAGTAACCTTACAAGTATTCATAAAGGTAACTCTGACTTGATATTTAGAAAAAATGAAAAGGAAAATAAATATTTCATGTATACGTGAGAGTAGTTTTGATCACAAATATTGTAAATTCAACTAAGTGGTCAATAAGTTAGATTATTCTTATGGATATGTTAGAGTAACTTTAAGAAGGTCTATGGAAATATGAAAAATTCCAAAATATGTAAAAATAAATCTTCCAATATGTAAATATAATTCATGAATACGTATGGATGATTTCGTTGATGTGTAAAGGTAAAGAGTATCATGTAAGAGTTCCAAACATAGAAAAAACATGATAATTTAGAAATATTAAAAGGAATAATTTCTATAAATTTAGAATGATTTCTCAAGAACTAATATCTAGAAGTTATAGAGAATTAAAATTTTTAACATGTTGATGTTGAATAAAATTATTTAAATAAATAAATAACAAAAAGTTAATTGTGATAAAATATTTTAGAGAATAGACTAATTTCATTCCATGATCATGCAGACATATTGGAGTATAAGATAAGGGTCATGCTGAAAAGATCAAGTCATATCATGATGTAAATCTATGATTATTATTATTTGGAATTTTTTTTGTTAATATATCACACTATTATGAATCGTGTCATTACATGACATGCACACATAGAGGATAATAATAAATGGATTGTGTTGTGTAGTGGTTTTTCATGCTGCAATAGAAATTAGTAGTTGAAGAGTAGTTATGTTTTTAATTTTTCATGATTCGAGGAATTCAAATATAATGTAATGATCTATATAGTTCTGGATACTGAATAAGGAATCAAGAGAATAAATAGAGAAGACGTTTAAGGAAGTTTGTAGTTTAAATTTTGAATTTTAAAATCAAATTTAAACACGGTGATGAGGCTGCTGCTATGAAAAACTAAGAATAAATAGGGATATTTTATTGATTTTATATATTAATGTAGAGAATAATTGATAGTATTTTTCTAGAGAGAGTGTTTATAGTTTTTTATTCAAAGAATAATAAAAATACATGAAGTAGTTAAAGTATAAGAAGAAGAAAAAAAAGAAAGAAAAAAATATACGCACTTGTTTGTGTGTAATCATCACAACTATAGTCATGTGATGAAGAATAAAGATGTCACAATTTTTCTATATAGTGAATAATTATGGGATCACTATAATGTTTTTTCATGGCCCGACCCTACCTGTCTTGAGCCACAACTACTGCAGGTCCGCCTCCATAGGACAGGGGCTGGCGACAAGCGCCGAAGGTGTAACGATCTCAGGGAGGCCTTCACCTAAGTACCAATACACACACACAGCCCACTCGACATAGAAGTGCAGAGTAAAAAGAAAATCAAAGTACAAACAACTATAACCCAACCAAAGCCATGCATCAACTTCTAAATAGAACAAGTATAGTGCTCAAAAGTATTGATAAGTAAACTGAACAGTAAAGGGAAAAAGAACACACCCAACTAGAAAGGTGCCACAAACCGGAAACATGTAAACAAAAGTAAAAAGATGGTTAATCTCACACCCAGAAATCCTCCTACGACCACTGAATGCAGCCCAAGCTCCTATGTCCTCTACGCTCCTCCGTAGTCTCGATCGACCTGTCCGTCGTCTTCAAGGGCACACCAAGTGCGGGCAAAGCCCAAGCATGGGTCAGTATAAAGATACACAGTAGGATGCCCCAAATGTTTGAGGGAGAAACAAAAAAGATACTAAAATTGTGAGCAATAGACAGATCAAGAATAGTGTAAGAGTAAAAAAGAGAGAGTGCGGATCGACCCGAAAAGAGATAGGAATCAGGCTCGTCCAACTAAGAGAATATATACACGGAATTCACGTGGCATACCCCACGCGTCTTCGCCCCTCCTAGAAGGAGAGTAACAAACCCAAGGAGTGGGAACAAAGGTAGGGTGTATATATATGCTCAACAAGAAACCCGAATGAGTGTGTAAGGGGATCTCTATCTTCAAGCTCAGCCCAAGAGAAAATTCCAATAGTTTAGAGGATATCTATCACTGATGCCCAACAGTCTCTCATGCCAATGCTTCCTCATTGCTAAACCGTGAAACCAAGGGTCCCGCTCTGGTAATCACGGAGAAAGGTCACCGACTAGCCTCATACAAAGGGCCGAGTCTGAAAGAAGTCATTGGGTAACCCACTGCCCAGCCCCGCTGGACGGTAAACCACAAGAGGTCGTCAGGTAACCCACTGCCTAGCCCTGTTGGAGGGTAAACCAAAAACGGTCATTAGGTAACCCACTACCCAGCCCTGCTGGAGGGTAAACCACAAGAGATCATCAGGTAACCCACCACCTAGACCCACTGGAGGGTAAACCAAAAGATATCATCAGATAATCCATTGCCCAGCCCCGCTGGAGGGTAAACCACAAGAGATCGTTGGGTAATCCACTGTCCAGCTCCGCTGGAGTGTAAACTCGGAACTAGTCCAATAACTCTGTACTGCCCGTGCCATCACTGAGTTTCACTAGCACCGCTACCGTGCATAGGTTTGGAGTGCGTCAAAGAAACCTCCGACCAACCCCCTTCATGTTTCCACATCTAATGATATCTTGAAAGAGGCCTCACTCTCCCAAACAGATTACACCATTGTAATCCTCGTGAAAAAACATGTGAGCCAGACTACTTACTCACTGGAAACGGGCTCCCAGTGAAAACTTTATTCAACACCACTTTATGCCCATATGACGTCTCGTGGGGCCCACACCTTGGACCTGAAAGAGGTCGGGCGAACTGTTCCATCGCGATGCTCTCAGAAAAGCACACCGAAATGACTATTCATATGCCCTAAAGGGATGCCTGATGAAAAGGTTGAAGTACGCTGCACACAGCTCAAAAGACAGCTCGTGGGGCCCACGCCTCAACTCCAGCTTCAACACCAGAAACCACCCCGGTCAACCTCATCTCGATGCTAGGGTCACAATGTCATTGATAGCACCTAAAACAGACTCCGGGTGCAGAAGCTGCAACTCCCCGCGTTATATCCAAATGGGGCCCTGTGGGGCCCACACCTCGACCTGAAAACACGTCACAAAAAACATACCATTGTGTTCCTTGAAGATTACCATGCTCCGTGGTCTATTCATTTTCCCTGAACGAACTTATGAACCATAAGTCGTAAAAACACAGCATACGTCCGAAAGCCGCCTCATGGGGCCCACGCCTCAAGCCCAAATTTAGGCGGGTGGATTGCATTGTTGCAATCCTCTCGGAAAAACATTCAAAAATGAGTACTCAAACACCCTAAACAGATGTCAGGTGAAAAAGTGGTGTTTCACCATAAAACGTGCGAACTATGCCATGTGGGGCCCGTATATTGCCTCCAACCCAAATGCTTCAGAAATCATCTCAAAAAGTCTGCACGAGGACTGGGGTCACGCTATCGCTGGTGGCGTATCGATTGGAAATCCCAAGTAAGAGTTAGGTCCAACGCAAGATTAATTAGTTAATTAATTAATTAATTATTCTCGTTAAGCATTTCATGCCTCCGATCAACGAAACCAAAACGCAAGGGTTACGAACCAACTTTGGAAGAACATCGCAACTCCAGGGCCACAACACCTCTGTCGGTGCATCAAATGGACATCTAGCTCGCAAACCACGTCTGTAGAAACTTTAATAATAATTTAATATTGTTAAAATAAAATGTTCCAGGGCACCCTTCTTCGGGTGCAGAACCCAAAACTGCGAAACATACCTCAAAAATTATGTCTCATTAACACGGACCTCCAGCTGCAAACGATGTAACGACCCAAATCCGGAGCCCTTCCACTGGTGCCCCGTACCCGATTATCCACATGACCTCAAGCGCATTTCCCCAAACACCAGAGGCTTCCAACTAGCAGTGAGGGCCTTGGTAAGTTATTGGGGAAACTATGCCCTCATTTGGTAAGGTATACAAGGCAAGAAAAACAACAGTCAAAAGCGGAAGCAGTAAACAACATACAAACACTGAAACTAAAAAGCGGAAGCAATGAACATATAATGATAATGATAATGATGCAGCAGGTACAAGTATCTAAGGAAAGCAACAAACACAACAACGTACTAAAATATAACTGAAAACAAAATTCGAAAGTAAACAGCAACTCCAGCAGCTTCAAAAGCCTAAGCTCGGTCCTATGCTCTCCAGCTCCAACCATCAAATCATGTACCTGTAGTAGAAGGGCTGATATCCATGTCCACACCTGCAACCATATAACTTGTTTGGGGGAAAAAGAAGGACCCAAACAGGGTGTGAGACTAATCCCAGTAGGCAATCACCACGACATCCGTGCCCTACTGTCAGTGAGTAATATAGAAAAAGTAAAGGAAATAAATGCAGCAGAGAAGCAGATGTACACTAAAGTAATAAATCCTACCAAACTCCATTCAGAGTTATTTATTAGTTCAGTACAATCATTTAGCTATAAACTATGGAACCTAGAAACAAATCTATACTCCTAAGGCAAGCAAGTAATTACAACAGGTAACTCAGCAGTCTACCTAAATAGCAAGCAGTACAAACCCAAGCTTGTTCTTTGTCTTGGTAGACTCGTCACAACCAACCAAAAAATAAAGCACAGACTCTCTGGGTGGCTCCTACTAGAAAACCCCTCTAGTCAAGTAGGCGTACAAAGGCACAGACACTCTGGGAAGCTCTCACCATCAATTCTCTTGTGGTCTTGCAATGAAAGATATAGACTCTCTGAGGAAGCACTTACGTCTAATTCCCCCTATAGTCTCACTACGTAACTAAGGACACTCTGAGGAATCAAAAAGTCTCATTCACATAGGTCCTGCGACCGATACTAATTATAACAGACTCTCTAGGGAAGCCCTAATCGTCAATTCCCCCTTTAGTCTACCACACCAGGTTCACTGAGCCCTGAGCAGTTTAGTCATGTGTAATCTACTATTAGAAGCCTAATTAAGTTCATCAACTACTTGGACAATAGCTACAATGTATCCACAAGCATATAAACAGTAGGAAATACATGCAATCAAGTCAACAGGCATACTGGCAATGTGCAATAGGTTTGCCTCGTAGGAAAACCGTGCCAAACGACAATCAACAGTCAAAATAAGGGAAAACAACCATGGGGTGATCCTCAAACATGCTAACAACAAATTATTAATCATCTAATACCCTCAGGAATACAAGAAATATAAGGCAGATAATGATACCGGATCAAAACCGTAACCCGAGATACCCGATACATGGGTATCTGGCACTTTGCACCAAAAAATCAAAGACATTCAACGTAGGGCAACAAACCACCTACATCAATCCTAGGAGATTGATATTCTTGAACCTCGTCCTGTGAATCGGCCTAGAACGAAGTAAATCTTCAAAAACGTCTAAAACGTTCAACCTCAGATAACTCTCAGAAGAGGAGGAATCAAGAAACATGGACAAAGAAGAACCAAGAACTCACCACTGCGATTCCATTTCACCCGACGGCGTTCGATTCGGAAAACCGGTGAAGGATCGGTGACTCGGAGAAGAATTGGCCCTCTAGGTCACTCTGGATGTAATTAGGTGGAGAAGAAGATGAAAACGGGGATTAGGTGTGACCCCGGTCCAATTAATGAAATAAAAAAGAAACGTACACGGCGTGTATTTCTTGAGTACACAACGTGTACTCATCTTTTCCGTACGCCATATTAATCATACTACACCTCATCGCTACACCCCGTGTGACTAGCCCGGACACGGCCAGCACACGACCTCGAGCGGAGGAAAAGTACACGGCGTGTACATGTAAAGTACACGGTGTGTACTTACAAAATTTCCAGATTCTCCTCTTTTTCTCAAAAATGGCCAGAAAAGGAAAACATACCTGAAAAATAAGGTCCGGGTTCTTAAAAACTTCCCTCCTTAAAGAAATTCGTTCTCTAATTTCCCTAGAAAGGTGGCGAAGAAGAATCCTCAAACAACTTTGGCCACTGTGATGGCATATCGGCATCCCTTTCCCAAGTCTCGTCCTACACACGGCTATGCTGCCATAGCACTCGTACTAGAGGAACAGACCAGCCACAGAGTACTTTTGCGCTATGATCAAAAATCCTAATAGGATGATCCTCGAACGATGCATCATGCTCCAGCTCAACCTCCTTGGGTCGAAAAATGTGAGACGGGTTTGAGAAATAGCGTCGAAGGTGAGAAACATGGAAGACGCCGTGCATAGACTGATATCTCTGAGGAAACTGCAACCTATAAGCAACCAGCCCGACTCTCTCCAGAACCTTGAACGGCTCGATGTATCTCAGTGTAAGCTTACCCTGTCTCCTGATCCTCTTGTGTCCCAACCTCGGGGTAACACTTAGGAAAACCTGGTCTCCGACCCCGAACTATAGAGATCGCCTCCGCTAGTCAGCATAAGATTTCTAACAAGACTGTGCAGTAGCCATCCTCTTCTAAATCAACTCTATCTGCTCTGAGGTCTCCTAGATGAGACGTGGTCCAACAAATCTGCCTCTCCTTCCTCCATACAACACAAAGGTTATCGGCATGGCCTACCATACAAAGCCTTGTAAGGTTCCATCTGAATAGTTGCCTAGAAACTGTTGTTATAGTCAAACTCCAAGAGAGATATATGCTTTTCCCAAGAACCACCAAAGTCTATAATGCAAGCTTGGAGCATATCCTCAAGCACCTGGATCATGCGCTCCGAAGGACCATCTGTCTGAGGATGATAAGCTGTACTCAGAAGCACCTGTGTACCCAAAGATTTTTGTATCCCCTGCCAGAAATGAAAAGTAAAGCGGGAGTCCCTATCTGAAACGATAGTAATCGTAACCCCATGCAAGCACAAAATCTCATAGACATACAACTATCAATGCTCATCGACAATGAAGGTCTCCTTTATCGGTAAGAAGTGAGAAACCTTCGTAAGGCTATCAACGATAACCCACACCGCATTGTTTCCTCTTGAAGATCTTGGTAACCCTGTCACGAAGTCCATCGTGACATCATTCCACTTCCACTCTGGAATGGGTAGCTAGTGTAAAAGCCCTGCTGGTCGCTGGTGCTCCGCCTTCAACAGCTGACTGGTGGAACATCTCATGACAAAACCAGCCACATATCTCTTCATACCTGGCCACCAGTATTGGTGGTGTAAATCACGGTACATCTTGGTGACACCAGGATGAACTTCCCAAACTAAGGAATGGAAGTCTCGCATCAACTCCTCGCTTATATCTGCTGGCACCCATACGCGTCCCTAGAAACACAAGATATCATCCTCGCCAACGATCCACCCGGGAAGAGTGTCCTCTCCTGACATGCTTTCCCGTAGGACTAGCCCTTCTGAATCTGCCAACTGCCTCATTCGAACTCGGTCCAGAAGTGTAGAGGTAATATCCATAGAAAATAGGAAATTCTGCCCCTACCTGTTGTGCGCCTCCAAATGCATCTCCGAGAACAGAGCCATCAGTTTCCACTCAATGTTGGCCTCCTGAACTACATGTATCTGAGTTCTCCTGCTCAGTGCATCAGCCACTGTGTTGCCTTTCCCAGGCGTATAGGCAGGCTCAAAATAGAAGGACTGTAAATACTCAACCCACCTATTCTGTCTCAAATTCAGGTCACGCTACGTGAAGATGTACTTGAGACTCTTGTGGTCTGTGTATACCAAAAAATGTTCTCCCAGAAGGTAGTGTCTCCAACAACATAAATCATGAATGACCGCGTCCAACTCTAGGTCATGCGTAGGATAATTCCTCTCATGAGGCCTCAGCTATCGGGATCCATACACAACCACTCGATCCTCCTGCATAAGCACTGCTCCAAGCCTAATTCTAGATGCATCATAGAAAACTGTATAGCTCTTTCCCGACTCCAGCAAAACTAGGATCGGTTCTGAAGTCAATATCCCCTTCAGCTCCTGGAAGGCTGAGTCACATGCTTCTGACCAAAAAAACATCACACCCTTCTTAGTCAAGCCTATCAGCGGTGCTGCTAGGCGTGAGATGTCCTGTATAAACCGTCTGTAGTAACCAGCCATCCCCAAGAAGCTCCGTACCTCGAAGACGTTCTTCAGATGATCCCAGGTAACTACTTATCTCACCTTCTCTGGGTCTACTGATACTCTTGTCTCTAAGATGACATGACCCAGGAAGTGATTCTCGTCCATCCAAAAGTGGCACTTTGAGAGTTTAGCATAATGTTAATGCTCTCTCAGTGTACTAAAAACGATTTCACAATGGGTTTCATGGTCATGTTGAGTGTGATAGTACACCAAGATATCGTCCACGAAGACCACAACGAAGGAATCTAAGTAAGGATGGAACACTCGGTTCATCAGTTCCATGAAAAATGCTAGCACGTTCGTAAGACCAAACAGAATAACTATATACTCATAAAGGCCATACCTGCTCCTGAAGGCTGTCAGAGGTATATCTGAAGGTCTAACGCGCAACTGATGATAACCAGACCTCAAATCGCTCTTCGAGAACACCTGAGATTCTCGAATCTGATCGAAGAGATCATCAATCCTTGGCAATGGATATGGGTTCTTCACTGTCAACTGGTTAAACTACTGATAATCCATGAAAAGCCTAAGGGTACCGTCTGCCATCTTTGCGAACATGACAGGCGAACCCCAAAGAGAAGTACTGGGTCGGATGAAACCCTTTGCTCGCAACTCCTCCAACTTCTTCTTGAGCTCCTGCAACTCAGGTGTAGTCATCCTATAAGGAGTAATGGACACCGGTGCTACTCCAGGCATGATCACAATCGAGAAGTCTACCTCACGCTTAAGAGGCAAACCTGGAAAGTCCTCAAGAAAGACATCTGGAAAGTGATCAACCACTGGAGGAAAATATAACTATGAAGTACCCTGGTCATCCAGATAAAGACTACCAATCTGGGCCGTAACTCCTCCTAGCCCATGATGTTTGAGTCCGGTTCGACTCACTCGAACATCGCACTCGCCCTTATGAAGGAAAGATTCACCCTCTGGTGATACGAAACTCACCCGACAACGATAGCAATCGACAACTTCCTGGAAGGGAACCAACCAGTCCATACCAAGAATGACGTCATAGCCCGTCATCTCCATGACATAGAGGTCCCATAAAAAATGATACCTTGTAGCCCTGATAGGGCACTCCTTGCATTGACATACGATATATGTCCTATTTCCCAACGGCATGTCGAGAGTCAACATGTCAGCAGACGATAAGACACAGAGCTCAAGGCTTTCCATGACAATAATAGAGATAAAGCTATGTGAAGCACCAGTATCAAAAATGGCTGAAGATAAAACTGAGACTACTAAGATCGTACCTCGAACTGTAGAGGGTCCAGGATCCTGCTCCTGATGAATCTACTCTATAGAAAAAGTATGGCCTGCATCGCGGCCCTATGTAGCAGCCTAAAAACCAACAAAAATCCAACCTCGATCTGATCGTTCGACGTTGGCGATGCATCCACGACACTCCGGTTTTGATCCACCAAAGTTCTGATGGTGGTTGCTCCTTGATCCAACGAATAACGGCGAAGAACACCAAAGAACAGAAGAGGGAGAGAGGGAGATAGAGGGAGAGAGAAAGAGAGAGAGATAGGAACCTTGACTCCAACTTCCCATTTTTCTATTTATAGAAAAACCACTTAGCGTGGAAATCCTAAATCATTGTGCCCTCTCATTTTATGTCGCACCTAGGCAAAATGACCCGTTTCGAACTCAATGGAAGTCTAGGTTTTCCATTCCATGACTTTGTTCGAAAGTTCTTTGAAAAGGACTCCAACGATAAAAATCACTAAGTCATTAATTTAAATGATGATTTTCCCCTGGGTGACATCCCTCACAGTAGGCCCATGCCCGCAACTTTTACACCCCTCCTATGGTAAATGGCGCACTCCAGATGCAATTGTGCGCTTCAATTTTCGATCTGACCAACTTTTTAGGAGAAAACACGGCCCCTCCACGTTCATAGTATGAATACACTTAATATTTTTATAAAATTAATTTCGGGAACACCGGTCCTCGGAATTGCAAATTGTCTTCACTCCTAGCTCTATAATTATATTTAGAAATATTCCAAAGTCTTATAGGGAAAAAACCAGGTCTCTAATGTTTTTAAGAAAAAATCATTATAGGAATAAAGGATTATCCATGCCTTATCAAAGTATTATATATCTTTGAATATTTTTGGGATACAAGTTTGTAATGTTCTTATAATACGAGTAAAATATATACCCTACTCATTTTGATCCATGATATTGATTCTAGTGGATTATATAGTCTAATTTGACTCCAGATAATGTCCAATATTAGTTTCTCATTTTGAGTAGTGATCCTTTTACATCGAGTGTCCTTTATTTGTTTGTTTCCTTAGTGTGTGTGATTAGGTAGTGAGACTTCTCACTCTAACAAATGATAGTGGTAGATTTTATAAGAAATAATATAAGTAAAATGTATTAATATTACTCACTAATTCACCCACCCAATTAACCTATATCATGTCTATGGTAACCACACAAGTCTTAATTATTTTTTTAGTCTCAAGTTTTTGGGTCTCATAAAGTAGTAAATTGAAAAAAAAATACAATAGAAAATGACCTTAGAGAAAATTTATGATGGATCTATTGAGTTTAGAATGTGTTAATTACCATTGGGTAAAATATTTCTTAAGTACCAAGTATTTGGATTGTAAAGTATGTTTAATATTTATTAAATAAAAAATAATTATCTTGTGGGTTTGAATGTTGATATATCCTAAATACTAACTCATATGGAAATTTTTAAATTGCAGTTGTCTCTGGAATTAGGTTTTATACCTAGTTGAGGTATATCCTTTTTAATTGGGATTTGGGTCCTAGAACAATATTTGTTGTGTATTTATTTATTTTTACTAATAAAACTAGTGAAATTTTTTATATTCGTTCAAATAGATCTCATATAAACTTAGATACTTCATTTCCATATACCCTAGAAGGATACAGTGAGTATTCTTAAATAGAATATAATCATTAGGGATGTCAATGATTGATCAATGATATATTGGTGATTATGTAATATAGTGGTGATGCTTTTTGAATCAATTTTTATCAAATATTGAAGTGATGATGTTATTTCTTGAGGTGTGAAATTTATAATTTTTTAACCTTGTTCTTCTATCCTTTAAATATTCCCCTCTCATGTCTAATTTTTCATATAACCACTATAATTATATCATGTTAATAATAATTTAACATTCATGTTTCAAATATTTTATTATTATCAACTATGCATAAAAAGAAACTTAGAAGACAACATAATTTTCATAAAATAATTGATTACAAAGTGAATCACTTTTTCATATATTTGGTTTGACATGAATTTTTATCTTTAAATTTATTCTTTCTTTTGATAACCCCTTATTAGTTCCATAATTTTCATCTATGGGAAATGGTATCATAATCATCATCATCATCATCGTCTTCATTTTTTTATTCTGAAATTTTCTTCTTTATGCAATAAAAATTTAGAATGATCAATTATCAATCATTGAAATTATCTACATTGAATAACATATATTATTCAATTTTCATTAGATAAATTAACCTATGATATTCGCAATGGTTCATTATTTCTTATTTGTTTTTCATTTTTGTGGCGTGGATGGAAACCTGAAAGGATAATACTAGTTTGATCAATGTAGACTGGAGGTGTGCATGGAATAAGGAATGGTATGAATGAAGCATAGTTTCTACTGGGTTTAGGTTTTATGAAATTATTATAGTGTAACTCAAATTAGAATAGTGTTTTATTACTACTCCACTAAGTAGATAGTATTAGATGACTAGATATGGAATTATGGTGGTGACCAAAGGTGATTTTGGGGGTTTTGGACCAAGTAAATGGTGGGAATAAGTGTGGATAATGCATTGAGAACAAAGGGGGGGAAACAGTGATGAAGATTGTGATTTCACCATAAATATTGAATTATATAAATTTCTGGACTATATATACTGTTCTTTATAACTACATGATATGTACTTTCCTCTATAAAATGGATATGGTTTTTGGAGAGAATAAATATTACATATTATGTAACTATGAAGTACATTTCATGTAATTTCAGGAAACATGATAAAGTTTTCTATGGAGTTCACACCTAGTTACCATGTGATTCATACAAAATGTGTAAATGAAAATAAATGTTGTATAGTTTGACCCTACATAGATTTATAGTGGATCTATAGTCTTAGAAAACTTATATTCCTTATATATAAAATTACATTTCATATATTGTGTGTCCTATGGTGTTTTTCCATAACTTCTTTCACAAGTGACTAAATCAGAAAATTAAATAGTCTTTTATAAGATTTCTTTCATATAGATCATGATTTTATGAACCTATTTGTCATTAGGGTCCATTTACAAATCATTTCTAGTTTTTCTAGTTCCTTATTTTTGTGTGGTGGTGATGGAATGATTTTCTAGATGATAATATGGGTGGTTAGATCATCCACTAAGGATTCTTATTTCCTTGTATGGGACTCTCTTATAGATTTTATACATTCTCATGAATCATTGCCAGTAACAATACTAGTTACCCTTATGCGAAATTTATTTACTGAAAACATGAATTTAAGTTTATACAACACATGGTTGTTATATTGTCTCACATTTTACACAAGTATATGGTTATTCTATTAATTAAATACATATATTTAAGAACCCTAGATTTTACCACTATCAATGGAGGTACTGGGATCATGTAAAATGAGACAAAATATATATTTGAGTTGGGATCAATCCCATTAGAAGGGATTTCTATGTATCCCTATGAATGGGATATAAACCCACATAGTTCGATTCCACTTAAATCGTCACATAATTCCTTTTAAAATCATGTGACATTGAAAATAGTGGTGCCTTTTAAGTTTATGCATATATGACCACTTCCATTTAGTTTAACGTCATATAGATTAGACTACTATCCTTATATACTATTGTATCTTCCTCATTTCAGAGTGAGAGGGAATATTATTCCCCCCAAATATGGAAATGAGAGATGGGTCTATATCTTCATTATTTTAGGCCATAAGGGATTATAATTTTGATCACATAAGGAAAGGATAGATGGGTATGAATCTTCCTTATGTTAGAATAGGAGGGCATCTTAGGTCCATCACAAATTAAAGGAAGGGCCATAGTATTCTCATCAAATAGGGAATAATATACTCATCACTTAAGAAATAATGGATCATCATATTCTCATAACATAGGGAATCTTATGATAATCACATATGGTTTTATGTTTCTTATTATCATCACATAAAAATAATGGTCATGTTTGGGCAATACTGACTCTCAAGGAAGATATGGGATGGTAATGGTACTGGGATTAAACATCATCGAGGCATCTTGTATATCCTATTGGAAAATTAATCAAAAATTATGTAGTTCAATTTGTATAGTTTAAGTTCATGTGAAAGAACCCACCCATATAGTTTGAAATCATGTAGTAAAGACTATAAGTTTTGTGATATATCACCTCCCTAAGGGGAAAAGGCATGGTATTGGTGATGGGATTTATGCTCATGGATACTTCATGTGTGTCATTCTAGAATAGAAATCAAAATACATATATTTCAATTTCTATATTTTATGTTTGTGTGAGGGGACTTTTCCATGAGGTAGAATTCCATGTGATATGTAATATGTTCTATATTGATTAAAAGTATAAAATTGTGACTACTGGGTAAAAGGAATTTATCAATGGGTTAGTGTGGGACTTATGCATGAGAGGATATTTCAAGTTTACTCTATAAAGTGATCTTGGTGAGGTTTGTTTGGTAAACCATAAGTAGGATATCAAATTAAGTCATTTATAGAATCAAAGAAGAGAATATCAACTCAGGGAATATGAGGAAACATGGGGAAAATCAAGACTTGAGGCATATGAGAGAACTAATATCCGTATCTTGACTCAATAAATATGAGAGAACCAAAAATAAAATATTGAATCAATGAATTTTGGGGACTAAGAGGTATATCTTGAATCAGGTTATTGTTGAGATAATTGTGGGATTATAATTATCATAATGAAAATCACATTTTGAAAAAACCTGTAACGTTCAATATGTGAATCCTATCACTGACCATGATTAGTGGTCTAGCAGAACACCCATGGTATGGAATGGTATGGTAAGGATAGTCACCCAGGTAGAAGGCTTAAGAAACGTGGGGGGCTAAGGCAGGGGGTTAGGAGAAATTGTAACCTAGGTAGGATGTTAGTGAAATGTGGAAACCTAACATGGAGGCCTAATGAAGTGGTGACCAGTCAAGAGGCATAGTTGAAGTGCTACCCTAGTATAAAAATCTGGGTGAATTGGAACTCATGTATAATTATTCGAAGAATTATTATGCTATTATGGATTACGAGGTGAATCAAAACCCAAGTTGAATGCCTATAAAAAGTGTCACCCTTTTATGGAGGCCTGTGTAAATTGGTTCTCAGGCAGGAGGACTGGGAAAAGTGGAACCATAATATGGATTCTTTATAATATTGGCACCCTACTAGGTTTCCTAGGTGACTTTCCACCCAAGTATATAGTCTTGATAGAATTGGATCTTAGGTAGGTGTAATAGACAAAGTGGATCCTTGGTATGGAGTCCTAGGTGAAATGGAACCAGGTGATAGGCCTAAGTAATGTGGGAACTCAAGAATTAGTCTTGGGTAATGTAGAGCTTAGTTAATCGACCCGGGTGAGTCTCTAACTAGGTTCTTGGAACTTAGTTATTCTAGAAACTGGGGTTAAAATCAAATTCGGAGGGCGTGTGCATGAAATTTCTGCCCCCCTCCTTTATTTTTGGCTTGAATTTCATCCGAAGAAAGGCTCTATGGAAGGCTTGGGAGAATGGGATGGAGCTCCATGCAATCATGTTTTCTTGGTCTATCATCCATGTCTATATGGGAGGTTTATGGGTCCTTTTATAGTCAAAACATGGATTTTGTTCCCAAACATTGGTTTAAACCACCATGGGTTCTTAGTTGTGGCTTTTAGAAATGTGTGCAGTATCATCTAAGCATGTGTGCTTGGGAATGTGAATCGGGGAATGATCTATCAAGGAATGTGTGTAGATATGTAGTTTGGAATGAGTATTTTTCTTCATACTAATTTTGTATCTACAATGGGGTCTAATGGGTCATTTTATAGGAAATACTTGGCCAAGGAACATACAGTAATATATCAATATGTTGGGTGGGTGGGTCAAGACATGCAGATCTGAGTACCTAATAAGGGTTCTCAAGGCTAGGGTTTTTGAAGCTAAGTTCAAGGCTAGGTAAAATCATAAACTTATCCTATGATAAAATTTTAGTACCAAATGGTTATAAAATTTTATTCATAAGTTCATTTTGGCCCCATGTCCTGTCAAACCGAATCTTACAAAACAAGCAACACAATTAAATGAAAAGCTTACCCAGAGTATATTTTTTACATTTCTAAAATTGGATTATAGATATTAAAAAGATATATATGAATATTGGAGATAGATTCTATCCAAAAATGGATATAATCCATGGTATACTCCAAGTGGTGGGTTCTCACCACCACTTCATAATATTTGGTGACGTTTTCTAAGGATATATACTCCTAATTATGTATGTGGTCATGTGAAACATAGAAATCCAATTAGGGTATTATTCATCAATTGTGAAACTCCTTCATCTATAAATCAACTATTGTCATTCGAGTGAGGTGCATATTATGATCATCACGAAAAAGTTCATGATATACATTTTCAAGTGCTAACATACTCTAAGGTTTTCGAGAAGTGAAATGGGAAATTATTAATTTTTTAGTTGTTGAAAAATTATGATTTCTATGATATTATTAGGTATCTTTGAAATGTGTACTTTTAGGATATATACTTTGATGATTTGGTGACTCTTTTAACACCCTTGACTACCACTAAGGTGTGACTTTTATTTCATCTACTAACACTGGGATCTATGAGTGTTATACTATACCAAGGGTCTCTAGTTTCATAGAAGATATGATAACTTGTGAATTGAAGTTATGATTCAAGGTTATGCTAAAATGATAGGAATTTCTATTTTCCTTATGTTTTCAACATATAAATAATATCAATATTTTCAATAATTAATTTGCTACATCTCTTGTACTAAAGTTTGTTATTAATTGATGTTTAATCATTTCATTGTCTTTTTGGGACATAAAAATGAGTATCTTTATACTCACATATTTGCAATCCATGTGCCCGTGCATATTTTTTCTATATAGATTAAGTAAAATTGAAATATTCTCTTAGTGGAAATGAAATTTTTGTAGCTTTTTTTGTGCTGATTATTAATTTTTATTGTATATTTATTGGACATTGATATAGTATGAGACCTCACATGTATGTTTATGACTTATTCATGATAGTACCCATCCCCATGAATATTGGACTTGGGCTAGTGGTTGACTATTAGTGTAGTGATTGATATATCCATTCTTCATGACTTTGATAATCTATTGATTGACATATAACCTCATGGAATCAATAATGGGTAATATTTAGGATGTTACATGCATTATATAGTGGTTAGTTGAGATTATTATTGTCCTCTCTAAGATAGATCACCCAATTATGATCTAGTTATCTATGGGTTCATCCTAGCTAATAGACAATGTTCCTATATACATCCAACTCTTATTTTATGGATGGGTGGACATATTAAAATTTCAATGCTTGGGCCTCTCATCATTGATTAATTTAGTGATGTGGTATTGATTCATATACTAATTATGAGTTATATTTTCATTATCTTCGGAGGGAATATTCTCCACCATTTATTCTTAGTGTATAATTATTTCTATATAAGATGGTAGTTCCTATTGATATTGACATGAATAAATATATAATGAATATTCTATATGAATTAAAGTGAAAATTACATCATGAGTTCATATAGAGAGTGTGATCCTCATGTGATAGAGTAATGGTTGTAATCTGAGAGTTTCATTTTTTTATCTTTAAGACACCTACTAACTAGATATTAGTTCTTTCAGAAATTTCTCTTTGTATTATAATGATATACATTTTATCATTCACCCTAACTCATAGTGGTGTCACCATATAATGGTTAGAGTTACAACCTCTGATTTTGAAGTTCTATCCAACAATTTCAAGCATACTTTTATTTTATAAGATACTATACCATATCTAGGGAATCATGAATAATATTAAGGTCATGATAATATTTATAGATGAGTTTCTCTTTGAACACGATTCTAAATATATTTTTTATAAGTTATAGAGTTCTAGTGAGCCATCTAGATTGATAACTCAGTTTGGTTTTGTTCTTTCCTTGTTCTTCTAGATACACAAGACACCTATAGTGAGTGTTGGGAGTTTGGAGTTTTCTATTTTTAGTGTACCCTGACTTAGTATAACCCATGTAGTCAAACAGATCATATTTATTGATGAAACTGTATATTAAATAACACTTTTAGATAATAAAAAATTTCATACTATAATAAATATCATAATTTTTCTGTGTAATTTTAGGTAAAGAGTCTATGGTATGAAAATATATAGAAATGGATAAATATTTAGAACATACCTATTAAAAATATTTAGGTAATCCTATTTATACCCATAATGATGGAATTTGAGTTTTGGAGAGTTTCACATGATGGATGGATCCAAGAAGGAAGTACTCAAATAGGTTCAAGGTATGATTTTTCTATTCCTCACAGTCACTCATACTCATCAATATCAGTGTGATAAATTCCCTCCTTCAGATGTTGTTGGTTGAGTGTTGAAGATTCTGGTTTATAGTTTACTGGAGACTCCTACTGGTGGTGATCATCCTTTTCTCATAGTAGTTGAGAATGAGATATTTCCCTCTTTTGAGGAGGATATTTTTACGGATCCCGTCATATTAGGATAGGACCCTGTAGCAGCATCCATAATATGGGTCAGTTGGTGTTTTTGGTTGTGAAGTGACCTAAAAATGATTATATGGGTTTATGTTCACCTTCAATGGAGAGTAATCCATTCTAAAATGAAATTTTATATTTAACTATACCATGAAATAAACTTATGTATCATCTTGCTTCAGAGGCTAGTCCAATATGTCCTACTATTTACCAAGTGGACTAGCTAACCTCTTTGAGATGATTGTACTATTTGGTTATCTATTGGAGAAATATTTATATTGAGTTTAGTGAAACCTTTGAAACCTATATAATGTAACAAAGGTTAATTTAGAGGTTAATATAAGGTCTATTTATTATCATATTTAGTTTCATGAGGATGATATTCAATGGGAAAATTTAGGCATCACTATGATAATTTTAAAAACCAAGTGATGTAATTGAGTGCATTTTATACCTTTACTATGATTAATTGAACCATATATAATTTTATGTAATCTTCATTGATTTCACCATTATTTGAGTCCTATTTTAGGGTGATTTCCATGAGAATTTGGATCATATTATTATCATAGTTTAAGATAACCAGAAGTGTCGTTACCTATTAAGGTGTAAATTTTAGTTTTGAATGATTTATATTATTACTAATGGTTTTTATGTTATTGTGGTATTGGTTGGATTATATGAATCTTGAATCTTTGATGGTTTATGTGATTATAATGGAAAAAAATTGTTGTGGTAACTGATTTCCTTTGAAGTAATTCTATACTCAGTGGGTGGAGGAGATGTTTGAGTATGCAATCTTGCAATTTTTTTATTAATGAGGGAATGAGGTATGTGGCATATCTTTAATTGATTGTGGCAGATACCACATTTCATTTACTTAGGGATTCCAAGTATGGAATTATCAATTTTTATATCATGTGTGATTAGGTATTTCCAAATAGTTCACCTAATAGACTCTTGTGAATGTGGGGAGTATGTCATTTTTCTATATAGTTGGGTAGTGGTATTTCAATAAGACTCTACTTGAGTGTTGTGATTAATGGATTTAAACTAAGGTCCCTTGTCTAGGAATGAAACCCTGGTGGTGTAATTATATCCAATAATTACTGTTATTTGGGTGGTTATTCATGAAATGTAGTGAAGGTTATTGCTCTGATGGTTGTGGTTTTGGTCACTTGGGTTTGGAAAGTGTTATGATGGGGTATGGAGTCAATATTGTATGGTTATCTGAGTGTTTTAGCACTATATACTTCATATTGTGGTGGAATGGTTCATCAATGAGATTAGTATTGGTTTAATAAATACATTAGGAGGTTTGTTTCAATTCTTGATGTGCTCATTATTCACATTCATAAAGAGAAATCCTAACCTGTCTATATTATCTTCAGAAATGGGTGTGAGCATGTTTTTGGTTGAACGTACAATTATAAAGTCTTCATTGATGAAATTGTAAGTATTAAGCGTTTTATTTATTAATGTTCATGTGTTTTCTATTTTAGATTTCAAAACATGTACCTTATCAGATAACAATGAATGGTTTAACAAGGACTAAAAGAGTCACTTACTATGAGATCATGGAGGGTCAATGTGTAATCTTAGTTGAATCACCTTATGTTATGGTTTTTATGTGGAGTGATTTATTTCATCTAATAGATTTTGGGTTTCTCTTTTAAGGATGGGATCATAACACTCTCGTAGTTGGTACTATTGTTAAGGATCTTTTTTGAGGTAGGTTTTTATGGATTATGGTTATTTCAGTGAGGATGGATGACCTATGGTTTCAAAGGTCTTTGATATAGAATCCTCATGGAAGTTATTTGGTTTGATTTGATGCCTTTATTTAGCCTTTTTCGATATGGTCTTGATTCGATCAAAACCTATGAGGGAGTGTAAATCAAGGAATGATAATTGGAATGACATTGGTAGAGATGATAATTATTTTCTAGAATATTTATATCATGGGTTGTCATATAGATTAGACCATCATAGGTGAATAAAATTCATACAATGATGCTATATTTTTCACACGATGTTGTTTTATAAACTTCTCTTTTTATCATATCATGTTGTTTACATTGTAAGGGTGAAAAGGATTCATTTTTGGGAGGATGCGGTGACATATATTTTAAAACACGTAAGACTTAATTAATTTTTGAGTCTCAAGGTTTCAGGTCTCCTAAAGAGGTAAAATAATAAATTTACCATATTTTATGGCCTCATAACTGTTTTGATGGATATATAAAATTTAAAATATGGCTATTTCCCATGATATTTATTTAGGTTAAATAACAAGAAAATTTAATTTTAAGGGTTGTCTAATATTATTAATTATTTAATTAATTATCCTGAATGAATTAATATTTATATCTCCAAAACAAAATATTGGATGGAAATTATGACGTCATGTCTTCATCTAGAATGGGATGCTTTATTTAGGTGAGGTAAAATGTTTATTTTAGTGATTTGAGTTATGGATCATGAATTTTTTGATATTTCTACCGATTGATCTAGATAAATGATATATATTCACCCTTAGGTACTTCCCCTAGGGTGGGAAACTTATTTTATATGAACCATATAAGATAATGGTGAGTATTATTTATAGCGATCAAGGATCTTATACATAAATATCACATCTTTTTAGATGAATATTCAATGCATTTCATAAACACATGGTCGCAGAATATAATAGTTTAGTGTATTTGGAGACTATAAATTCAATCTTCTTATTTCATGAATGATCTTCAACATATCCCACAAGGATATTATAACATAATAATCCTTTTAGGGATACCCTACCTAAACCTTTCTTTATGACATAGGGAAGGAAACATATGAAAGTGTGAGATCGGATGCTTTGTAAGGGTAAACATGGTATATATCAATCTATGATCATATGAAATCACAAGATAAGAATAAAGGTATATGATCAGGAAAATAACTTTTTAAGTTCATACTCAACCTTCCATAGATCATAAAAATGATTCATGGAATAAATCTTTATCATTTCAAAAAACATGCCCCATAAGAGTGATAAACCATCGTAAACCAATAATTAACCATAATATAATTTCATAAATGTATGGGACCATCATAAATATAGAAAAAACCCATTTCATATGTGAAGGATAACTACCAATACCATCAACATAGTGGATCTGGGCTTCTCACATGTTTCCCATTATATATTAGGACACACCTATTTCCCATAGTGGATCAGGACACACCTATTTCCCATAGTGGATCAATCCCATTGACTTGTTTTCCATTGTTATATCATGTTATATAAAGATTTATCATGTAAATTTGTGGGATATATAGGTCATATCCATATCATAATGAAAAAAAACTTTTGTGTTATAGAATATCAAAAAAGATTCATCATTTCAACACATCATCATCCATGTAAATAAAACAAGGTTTATAAAAATTTCATCAGTTATCCATAGCACAACTCATGAAAAATAAATGGTTTTCATAAACATTTCATCAACATAAACTATAAAAATACATATAATGAATAATTATTGTATCATTGAATATTATACCTAATAAATCATAAGTAATATAAAAGGATATCATCTTATATAGAAAATTATTCTAAAGATCAACTGGAATATTTCATGAGGAATATATCTTTTCTACATTGAAAAACACTTTTTAAAACATAAAACATTTTCAAAATATTTTTTTAAATAACCTTGAAAATTTATAAAGGAAGATTTAAAACTTATTTAAAACATTTCTTAAGGAAAATATCCTTTCTACTATGAATTGTTTTTTAAAACACAAAATTCCTAAAACATTTTTGAATCCCTTTTCATTTAAATAAACTTTGAAACTTATAAAAGAATATATAAAAATCCTTGAAAATATTTATTAAGGAAAATATTTCCACTTTAAGAAAACAATTTTTAAATATAAAATTACATAAAACTTTTTGAAATTCATCTTATTTGAAAATAAACTTTGAAAAATATAAAATAATATTTAAAACAATTATTTTTCTTATGACAGTAAAAAATATTATTCATGTAGTACATGTTAAAACAAAGATTCCTTTCAAATTTTCAATAAAATAAAAACAAGATTTTTTTGGAAACAATCATGAATATTACATTAAAAAATTGTTTAAAAAGGTAAAAAAATGGGTAAAATATATTTAATAAATATTTTTTAGGATTTAGAAACATTTAAAAAAACATGATTTTGGAAGAAAAAATATTTTCATCTGAAGAGAGAAGTAAAGTTGGTTTTCATTAAAAAAATTGAACTCTTGAGTACATAGAGAGAGGGTAATGAAGGGGAACTATTTATTCTCATGGTATAACCATATGAGAAAAGTTTCATGAGTTTCTTGAGAGATGGATCAAAATATTTCATTATCAGAAGCTTAAACATAAACAGTCCTGATAAATGGTGGGATTGTATCATAAAACCCTTAACACTTTGGTAACTTTTATACCATAAGCCACAAAAAAAGAGTGATAATAAAATTTATATATAAATCCCAATAACGTTTATGATATTTATCATAAGATACAATCATGGAATTATATGCACCATATAAAATAAATATGTGGTGAATATGGCATGTGTCTTATAGAAAATAAAAGTGAGAAGAAAATCGCTTATCATAAGTCATGACTTACTTTGTACACATTAAAAACTAATATATAATAAAAATAAGTTTATTATAAATATATTATAGAACCATAATAATATATAATAACTTATATGATTTAATTTTGACCTTTTATTACATATTTATTAACAATTCCATGTTAAAGTCACGTTTCGGGTAATAACTGATTTGTTTTTTCATGTATGTTTTAATTAGTTATTTTTGGTACTATTATATTTTTAAGGGATACATAATATCCATAATTTTAACCATTATGTAAATATCATATATATATATATATTTTAAATTTATTTATAGTTATCCATAAAATTTAGATATATAAAATGAAATATAACATTCACGGAGACAGTAGGTAGTACATACACATAAAATTTATTTCAATTTTCAAAATAGAAAGAAAGAAAGAATGTTAAAAAAATATATTATAATTAAGAATCATATTTATGTCATTAATATCATACATTATCATTAAAAATATCCTTATTACATTCTATGTAAAGCGTGAACAAATCACATCACTTTGGAAGGTGGTAGTCTGTCGCACACACTAACATCATTATCGTATTCCCATTGAATGGAAGTTAATACAGAATATGTGATATAATGATTAATTAAGAATAATGATATCATAAATATCATATATATATATATATATATATCCATTATTATATTCCTTTTTTATAGGTGTTGATGGAAAATGAATAGCATCAGTTCGTGAGGTGGTAGTCCGCCGTACACATGAATGATGATTTGATAACCCATTTAATTGAATATAAGAATGATTTATGTTATTAGATAAAAATGATTACATTTAATTATATTTAATATATTAATGTTATTATATAATCATGTTTTCATAATAATTTAAGGTGATGAAGGAAAAATTAAAATAAAAGCTCGGTTAGGGATGTTACCTCTTCTTCAAAAAACTACTTTTAGTTTGCACCAAAATGATACTTTAGTTGGATTTTGGACCAAAATAATACTTATTGGATTATTGGAAGGAATTGAGGAATTTATTTGGTAAGTTATTGTCTGAACCAAATAGTTTTGTAAATGTGAAAAAGAGAGGATAATGGGTGGCCTTTATAAATGAGTTGAGCGGTACACTTGTAATTTTTGAAATGAAAACATTTATCCATGTTTTTCAAATGAAAAAAGGATAAAAAATGGAAAATTTATGAACTCAATAGATATTATGTCTTAATATGGCCATAAAATGGGTTTTTAAAATGTTTTGGGTAATTTTTAACCCATATTTTTTTAGTTTAACCCTTAGTAAACTCATTTTTACCTTAACCATGGTAAAAAAAATTACAATTTTTACTATTCATTATGGTGAATATTTTAGTTGAAATTATAAGATAATATAAATTATTATTAATCCAAATATAGAATCCATTTTTAAAAATTGAATTATTAGAAGTGACAACATTTAATTTAAATTTAATCATGTTGACATGATGAGAAATTCATTTTCCAAAGACAAAATGTTCAAAAGGTTAGTAAGTTTTTATATCAAAATCCAATATAAAATTTATTCCAATGACCATATATAGATGAATTAATTTTACCTTTAAAACCTTCTTAAAACAGTTTTAATGTTTTTAAGTTCTTAAAAATAAATGAAAATTCTTAATAAAACCCAAAAAAATTCACTATTTATCAAAAAATTATCTACTCAGAAAATTATAAAGCATTTATCTTATGATAATTTTGAAATGATGATTTAACAAAAATCATTTTTTCAAATAAATTTTCTAAATTTCGAATAAAAATAAATTTTAATATAAGTTGGTAAAAGGAGACAAAAATTGTTTTTAGTAAAATATTGCTTTAAACGTAAGATCACATTTATTATTATATCTTCCATAAAAAATAAATAAGATAAATTTTAAAAATTTGATTATATATATAATATTTAAATTTCATTAAAATAATTCACAAAATGTGATCTTTTTTAATTTATTAAGGTAAAATGTGTTTGTGTTTATAAAAAGACTTTTTTAGAAAAAGTTTTTTTATTTTCAAACAGTTTTTATTTTCACTTATAATTAATTAGTCGCTAAATAACTAATATATATACATGTGTAAACTTTATATTTTAATGATTTAAATAATCATATTTATACCCACCATTTCAATTTCTATTTTATTACTATCATATTAAAAAAATATTATAATAGTATGTTGGGTTTCGTTAAAACTCAATGTTGCATATAACGTAATATAAACTTAGTGTTTCATGTAACCTGAAATATAAAAAAGATTAATTTTATTTGAAACAAAAATATTTCACAAAATCAAAAGGTGATACATTCAACCCCCCTTAAAATAAATTTCACCCTTGAAATGTTTCACTTTGGTACTAACAACTGAGGATACTTCTACATCATTATATCCTCAGGTTCCTATATAACTTTATGAAGGTGGTGATTTCACCAAAAAAATCACCAGGTAAGTGGTATTATTTTATAAAACATTATTTGTATAATCATAAACCTCCACTAATTATACCTCATAAGAAAGATCATGCTCTAACAGTTTGACATTTGAGTTTAGTACATGTGATGGATGAGGTATGTACTTCCTCGGGGGAGATATATGGAACACATTGTGAACCTAAGAGAGGTTCATTGTAAGCACCAAGGGATAATCTACAGTCCCAATACGATCAAGAATTTTAATTTTACCAATATACCTAGGTCTTAGTTTTCACTTCTTTCTTACATGTATAAATTCATAAAAACACCTTCTCAATAAGTTCAAATTTTAGATCACATTTATGATTATTACGATAACATTTATTTCAACTTTTTTTCTTCCCTTACATGTTGTTGAATATCTCTAACCTTCTATTCCATCTCATCATCTTTCTCATGACCAAATAGTTTTATTTCTATTTTAGTATGTTGGATTTATACACTTCATTCCATAAAGTTCTTCATAAGAATCCATCCGCTCCTGTGAAATATATTATTGTGATAAAGATAAAATTGAGGACGGTGTTTATCCCAAACACATTTGAAATCCATAGAACAAGATTATTACATTTCCTATATGGTTTTTATTTTTATCTCAAACTAACCATCTATATGAGGATGTTACAAAATTATGAAAATAAACTTTGTATCAAGATCTTATTGAAAACTTTTTAAAAACATCTTGGTAAACTTCAAATCCTAATCATATATAATTGAATGTGGTACTTCAAAGAAACCTTACCATTTCTGTAATATATATTTTAGAAAGGGGATCTGATGATAAATATTCTCTAATTGCAATTAAGTGTGAATAGTTTTTAATTTGATCGAATATAACCCATAATTACCTCACCATCAAATATAAGATAAACCCTAAAGGTTACAAGTACCTTTATTCATATGCCCAAAAGGTGTAAATGCATACCTCCTTAAATAACTTTTTCACTAAAACATATAAAAAAACAAAGGGTTTCATTTCCATAAATTTCACTTAAAATATCCTTAATCTTATTAAACACCCATTGCATAAAACCTCCAAAGGTATGTCATTGAACTTGAACATAAGATCAACCTTAAACTCATAAACTCATGATGGTATCCATGGAGACATATACACTTCCAAAAGTTAATTCAATTTTTTATCCTTATATAAGATATTATCATATATAAAAACATTTTCATTGGAATCTTGGGATTATCCTAATATCTATATAGTATCAAATGCTATTTCATTTTTCCAGAATCTATGTAGAGGGAGATAATCACAAGAACTTTCACTAAAGGGTGAACAGTAATATTTTCATAAGGCGCGTTCATACAAAATAAAATATGTAATTCCTAAATAAGGAGGTCTGGATAAGTGTTCCCTAATTATCATGATTAACTTAATCCATTGTGATTGTATATGATTTCCCTTTGTCCTTTGTATTCAGAGGTTGTTGTGTCTTATCATCTACTTTAGCCCTTGGATTGGGACAATGATTTGCATGATTCCTAAACTCCATTCACTTGAAACACTATAGTGTAAGTGGTGTATTATTTTGAATACCATTATTCTCTATGTAATTAGCTATCCCATTTTTCACATTTAACCATTTTTTGGTTTTATGACCCACCTTTAGATATTTAAAGCACCTCTTAGTTCTGTTCAAGCAATTACCATATTGATTCTTACAACATTTCAGGTATGCATATGTGTATAATATTTCTCCACCATTTGAGATTTCATGATAATAGATCTTACTTTTTCTTATCAAAACAATAGGAATGGTGGAAAAACAACAAAAAAATGCTAATCAATGACGTTTTTTTGGATTAGAAACATTTACAAACGTCACTAATTCATTTATCGATGCTTCTAAAAAACATCTGAAAATGAGGTGTAGTTAATTTAGGGATGTATCTAAACATCACTATTTATTGACACCTAATAATCTGACATTTTTTAAAAGAGTTTATAAATAAACATCAAAAAATTAGAAAAATTTATCAATTTCACTAATTTAGTGACACCTCATTTACCGACGTTTTTAATAAACATTGGTAAGAGACAAATGATTTACTGATGTTTTTGGAAACATTGGTAAATATTATTTTTGAATTATATATATATTTTTTTGAAAATTTTTTATTTGTAAAAAATAACCCCCACCGCTAACATGTACCCTACCACTTCCCCTCTCCCCACCCCTCTTATACCGTCTCGTTTCCCCTCTACTTGCCCCGCCCTATCATGCTCCCCACTTCACTCCCTCCTATACCATCATGCTCCCCCCTCTCCTTACCCCTCGCCCCTCATGTAACCTCACATGCTCCTCCCCTTTCCCCTCTTGTAACCTCACACACTCCCCCTTCACTCCCTCGTGTACCACACCCTAATCCCACCTATCACCTATACACGCCACACCTTGTACCTTGTAAAAACAAATTTCGCGGCTCCCCTGATTAGAACCATGGACCTGCAACTTATAAATGAAACATACAACCACACAAGCTATCTCAGATTTTGTTATCTGATTATATTATCTTATATATATATATATATATATATCAATACCTATGAAATTAATATTATATATATTAGTATATTTATATTTATATTTTATATTTTATATTTTATTTTATATTTTATGTTCATATATACATATATATTTATATATGTTTATATTTTATGTTTATATTTTATATTTATATTATATATATAAATGTTTATATATGTGTGTGTTTGTGTGTGTATAAATATATATGTATATGTATAAATATTTATAATTATAAATATATATATATAAGGATATTTTAAAATACCAGTAAAAATGTCACTAAAATAGTCATGTTTTCTTAAAGACATGACTAAATTTCAAATAATTACCTTTGTTTTGTTACATTCATGTATATATAAATAGATTGTAGTATTTAAAAATTAATATTATATATATATTTATATATATTAATATATATATATATGTTTATATTTTATATTTTATGTTTAAATATATATATATATAGGTTTATATTTTACAAACATGTTTATATTTTATATTATATATATATATATGTGTTTATGTTTTATATTATATATAAATATGTTTACATTTTATGTTTATATAGATTTTATATATGTGTGTGTGTCTCTCTCTCTATGTCTATGTTTATATATATTAATATATATATATATATTTATATCTAAATAGATATTTACATCGATGCGGGGAAATGGGCTATGTAAATATATATATTTTTAGTGATGTTTCTTGAAAACTTCACTAATTTTGAGACATTTTGGGTGAAACATTGCTAATTTAGCGATGTTTTTTGGGAAGAAGAGCTAATTTAGCGACGTCTTTAGGGAAGCATTTCTAATTTAGCGACATTTTTGGGGAAGTGTCACTAATTTAGCAACATTTTTGGGGAAGCGTTGCTAATTTAGTGATGTTTTTTGCATAGCATCACTGATTTAGAAATGTTTTTTGGGAAGTGTTGCTAATTTAGCAATCTTTTAAGGGAAGTGATGCTGATTTATCATATATTGTTTTGCGAAGTGTCACTCATTGAGTGACATTTTTGGGGAAGTGTTGCTAATTGAGTGAATTTTTGGGGTAAGAAACGCTAATTTAGCGATTTTTTTGGAAAAACATGTAACATCCCGGGTTTGGAATCTAGTCAATTAGTGCCCCATACCTGGTTGTCCACATGGACTCAAGCACATTTCCCCAAATTCCAGCAGCTGCTGACTAGTAGCGAGATCCTAAGGCGTGATAGTGGGGAAACTATGCCCTCATTGGCATAATGTAACACAATAGAATAAATAATAACAATATCCGAAGAAGTAAACAACATGGAACCGAAGTAAAAAATGAGATATTGAAAGATAAAGATAACCAGAAGTCAAATAATATCAAAATGATATAGCAGGTCACATGTTATAAGAAAACAGTGAAAACAGAATACACAGAAATCAAGTACAATACAATACCAAAGTACTGTAACACAAAACGAAACTCAGCAGCATCATAGGCCTTGGCTTGGTCTCATGCTCTTCTTCTCCTAAGAAGTAATCAAGTACCTTAAAAGGGGCCTATACCTTATCGACACCTGTAGTAATATAGTTTGTTTGAGCTCAAAACCTGACCCAAATAGGGTGTGAGAAATAAATCCCAATAGGCAAACTCCTAAGGCTTGTGCCAATCTGTCAGTGAGTATATGCAGCAGTGTTGTACAATAGTTAAATGTAGTAAACTCAGATGTAATCAAAAGTAAACAATCCTAAAAGTAATGGAGTACATTTATAAAGTAAGTTATGTTCATTTGAAACTCAATTTACTGAGGTACTTAAGTATTAGAATTCGGTCTGATCCGGACATTCCCCTCTGCAAAGTAAGAATAACAGAAGTCTTAGAATACCTTCTAAACAAGTATGTGAAGACTGAATCCAAGCTTGTTCTTTGGATTGGTAGAAGTTCCAGAATTCATTCCATTCCATTATTTAATTATAACATGAGTCTATTCTTGAGATTCCAAAGTTGGAATTCAAGTGTCACTTCAGGTGAAATTCTATTGACATCCTCCAAGTCCATTCTTAGTGGTCCTACATAGGAGCCCCAAGTATCACTCTAGATGTTGGTATAAGTTCACACGAGTATATCCTCAGTGGTCCAATAAGGGAGCCCCTAGTTTCACTCTATTTGTATCATAAGATCACGTCCATTTAGTCCATCCTCAGCAGTCTTACTAGGAAGCCCAAGTCTCACTAATTCCATATAAATAAAAAGCCTCTTGAGTTCAACCATCGCATTCTAAGTTGAACCTATGTGTCACCTAAGGTGCAAGGTACAATAGTCATACGAGTCTATTCATGGGGTTCTAAGCTGAACCCTTGTATAACCCAGTTCTATTTACCATTTAATAATTAAAATTCAATAACACATTCCAACCTGCTTAGACAAGTAAAACAACTTCATGGGAAAAGGGACAAACACAATCCCAAAACCATAATCAAAATGATTACAATTATAACACAATTAAAATTCCATATAATAACCAAGTTTATTTTAAACAACCCTACAAGGGAAATGGTGGCATTCTCATAGACATCCTAGGATAAAATTGATTAAATAATAAATATTTGAGGTGAATGCACCCCCAGGGTAGCCATTAAACATAAAACAAAGACATACATGCTTTAATTCATTGAATTAATTACCAGAACAGAAAAATTAATAATAAGGATCAATTTCATTTCATGGTGACACCCTAAACATGGGCACATAGAATAATGTCACATATAAACATCTTGAAAATTAGAAAGAGGCACAAGACCACCTACCCGATCATTGTATGACTCTCCTCGTCCATCCTTGACTGCCAATTCAAGCTAGAATGGCGGAGATATGCGAAACAAGAATATTCCCTCAAACATAAATAACTCATTCAGAGAAAAAATTACCAAGAATGGATCAAGAGTAATCAATTGCTCACTGAGAGGATTCCAACAGATCCGATAGTGTTCGAATCAGCTTCTGGATAATGAAATGGGAGAAGAAATCAATCCCAGTGCTTCTTGTTCATCAACCTGACAACCCTTCTGTCCAAATGACATAAGAATAAGGCTACAATACATTTTAATTTAAAAACATAAAATACATGGAATGTAAGACCATATACACAACATGTATATGATTTAACTATTCATTTTGTGGATGTTTTCCACCGAATTACTTTCCAGGGCCTTCTGACATTACTACACGACATGTACTAGGAAGTATATAGCCTATAGTTGGTTTTTCCTCTCTTCCTCATCGACATTCCCACACGCCATGTATTCCCTTCATACACAGCCATACTACGTGGAATTTTTTCAAGATAACATGGTGTGTAACCCATAATTTCAATATTTTTCCAATATTTCCTTTGCTTTCTTGAAAACAACTCAAAGGAAAACAGAAAGAAGAAATCGTACCTCAAAGAAAGATCTGGGTTCCTATAAACTTCCACATTAATGCGATTCATCCCCAATTTTCCCTTACAAGGGTGGTGAAGAAATATCTAAGAATAACTCCGGCCACTAAGCATGTATGTCATCCTACCTCTCCCAAGTATCATCCTATACCTGGTCATACTTCCATAACACCCATATGAGTGGCACTAACCAGCCTCAGAGAACCTTCATGCTACGGTAAACTATAAGAATTGTATGCTCCTCAAAGGATACATCAACCTGAAACTAAACCTCCTTATAATGAAAAACATGATATGGGTCTAAGTGATTTAGGCATAGCTGAGACACATGGAAGACATCATGAATAGCATGGTAACTCTAAGGTAACTGTAACCGATAATAAACCGACCAAACTCTATATAGAATCTCAAAAGGACCAACATATCTCGGTGAAAGCCTACCCTGTATCATGATCCTCCTATGTACTAACCTCAGTGAAACACGTAAGAAAAATCAATCCTAGACCTCGAACTCAAAAGGTTGTCTACGGAGATAGGTATATGATTCCTAAAGAGACTGTGAAGTAGCCATCATCTTCTAAATAAACTGAACCTGCTCAGTGGTCTCCTGGACAAGACGTGGTCCCAACATAGCTGACTCTCCTACCTCCATCCAACACAGGTGTGATAGGAATAGTATACTGTACAAGGTCTGATATGGCACCATCTGAATAGTACACGAAAAGATATTATTATAGGTGAATTCAACTAGGGGTCTGTGTTTCTCCCAAGAACCCCAAAAATCCAATACGTATGCCTGAAGATTGTCCTCCAACACCTGAATTGTGTGCTCTTACTGTCCATTTGTTTGGGTGTGGTAAGCTGTGCTCAGAAGAAACTATGCACCTAAATCCCTCTATAGCCCTTTCCAAAAACGAGAAGTAAACTTGGTGTCCCTATCTGAAATGATAGAATGCGGGACGTCGTACATTCATAAAATCTCACGGATGTACAACCTCCCATGTTCATAAATACTAAAAGTTTCCTTGAATAGAAATAGATGTGCAAAATTCATGAGCCTGTCAATAAAAACCCATAAAAATCATTTCCTCGAGGTGACCTCGATAAAACTGTGACAAAATCCATTGAGATGTCATTGTATTTCCACTCAAGAATGGGTAACAGATGCAAAAGTCCTACTAGTTGTTGGTGTTCTGCCTTCGCCTGCTGACGGGTGGATCACCTTGTGAAAAAACTAGCTACGTATCTCTTCATACCTAGCCACCAATACTGATGATGTAAATCATGATACATCTTGGTGACACCAGGATTCACTTCCCATACAGAGGCATGAAAATCCCACAACATATCCTCATGTATGTCCACTAGAACCCAAACGCACCCATGGACATGTAGGATCTCATCATCGCCAACTATCCAACCAGGAGGAGGGTCCTCACCTACCACACTCTCTTGTAGAACTAGGCATTTGTAATCTGATAGCAGCATCATTCACACTCGATCCAATAGAGAAGAGGTAACAACTACAGAAGAAAGAAACATTCCCCCTTGTTTTTTGTGCACATCCAAATGGATCTCAAAGAAAAGAGCCCTAATTTTTAATTAACCAATGGCCTCCTGAACTACCTATATATGAGTCATCCTAATTAGTGCACCATCCACTAAATTACCTTTCCCAGACATATAGGAAAGCTCAATGTTAAATGACTAAAGTTATTCCACCCACCTATGTTATCTCAGATTCAAATCACGCAGAGTAAAGATGTATTTGAGACTTTTTTCCATGTACCCCAAAAAATTCTCTCCTACTAAATAATGTCTTCAACATCTCAAAGCATGAACAACTACAGCTAACTTGAGATCATGCATCAGGTAATTCCTCTCATGTGTCCTAGACTATTGAGATCCATACGTATTAACTTGATCCCCCTGCATAAGCATTTCTCCCAGCCCAATACCTGATGCATCATAATATATGTTGTAAATCTTGACCGGCTCTTGAAATATTAGTATTTACCCTGATATCAAACTCCCCTTCAGCTCCTGAAAGGCTATCTCACAAGAATCTTACCACACAAACTTCACACTCTTCTTAGTCAATCACGTCAGCAAAACTGTCAAGTGTGAGAAGTCCTATAGTAACCAGCTATCCCCAAGAAACTCTACACCTCAAAAAAAATCTTGGTATTCCCCCAGTTAATTACTTCTCTCACCTTATTTGGGTCCACTGATACTCTTGTCTCTAAGATGACATGACCCAAGAAGTGAATTAAATCCTTCCAGAAGTTTTATTTTGAGATCTTATCATATAACTAATTCTTTCTCGGTGAATTCAAAATGATCTTAGGATTCTTGGAATGTTCATATCGATTGTGAGAATACACCAATATATCATCCTCAAAAAACACCATAAAAGAATCTAGGTAAGGATGGAACACTCGGTTCATCAGCGCCATGAAAGCTGTTGGCATGTTTGTGAGACCAAATGGCATTACTACGTACTCATATAGACCATACCCACTATGAAAGGTTGTACGAGGTATGTCTATAGGTCGAACACATACCTAATGATATATTGACCTTAATTAAATCATTGATAACACTCTATCTCCTCGAATATGATCAAACTGGTCATCTATCCATGGCAAGGGATATTTTTTTAAGAGGTGGTGGCTCAGTCAAAGACCAAGGCACAATTTATTGATAAAAAAGAAAGGTACTTACAAAAGTCTGAAAGACGGAATTTTTTACAATCCTTGTGGAAAAAAGGGAGCAATTTGTCAGGAAAATCATCCATCTAGGTAACAACCTGATTGACACCTTTATTGGAAAGACTATCAGTAACCATGTTCTCTTCTAGGAAGACATGAGTGGAAATGTAGTTGAGATCCCTGAGTGAGTCAAGACATTTCATCCAACGAGAGGTAAGAGGCCAAGTAAGGTCCACCACCCCTTTCCAAATAGCTTGGATAGAAATGGTTGAATCACATTCAATCCATAGGTTGTGCCAACCCTTTTTCTTGGAGAAATCCAACACATGAATGACTCCCAACATTTTCTCTTCCAATGCCGAGGCCGTATCACATCCACCAAAGAAGTAACCAAGGCATCTGCCAAGAAAATATCAAAAGATGGCACCACAGCCTGTCGGACCCGGGTTTCCTCTAGAGGCACCATCGACATTCACTTTGATCCATCCTTGAAGCAGGACTTGCCAAAAGACCTCAAAGGTATGTTGGGGTTGCCTATAAGATCCCAAAATTTGAAGACGGCGAAGGATCTCAAAATCACCAACAGAGTTGTCACAATGATCCTTCTAAAGAGAGGAATCATCCTTGATGGAAATGAGAATACATGTTTTACCTGCATTGAGATTGATAGAGCAATTTTTATGAATGAAATTATTTCTATCATACGAGATCTCATGCAGGAGCTCTGCCACTGCAGCCCGAAAGAGATTCCTGATTTGCTTGGAAGTGTCCCAAGTCACACAGTATTGAAGTTGAGAGCTAATAGAAGAAAGAAGAGACCATATGCAACCAAAAATGTTAGAAATGTGATTCCAAAGAGCTGAATCTGTAGCACAATACAAGAACAAATGATTAGCATCTTCATGTTGTTGGTTGCAAAAGTGACATCTAGAACAAATATAGATCCCAAAAGATTGAACACACACATCAGTGGGGACCCTATCATAAGCAACACGCCAAATGAGAGAGAGACACGAGGGCTTGATCCAAGGTTTTCTAAAAGATTTCAACCAAACAAAGTTAGAATTAGAGTTACTAAAATTGTTTTTGTAGAAACTTTTAGAATCCAGAACACCATTAGGCGTAGGTTCCCAAATGAGAAATTCATCAGTATCATAAAAATGATTATTGTCAATGATGTGACTGATATGGTTTGGAAGGGTGATGTCATGAGAGTTAACAACCTCACTTATAGTGTAGTTGGTGTTCACAGGAGTGGTGGTGGAAGTAAGCATAGAGATTTAAGGAACACCAGTCCAGTTGTCTAGCCAGAAATTCATAGAGGAATCAGTACTAACCATCCATCTATAATTGCTCATGATTTTAAGGAAAGAACGCCTAATGGATAGCCAGATAGAAGAAGTGATGTAACCCAAATTACCATTCTGAAGCTTGGTCACGAATCTTTTCCTAAGAAAGTTCAAGGAATCATAGTTGCTATGAATCAAGTTCCAAGTCATTTTAGCTTGAAGAGATTCATTAAAAAACATAATATTCTTAATGCCAAGGCCACATTTATCGAGGGGTTTACAACAAGTGACCCAAGGTATGGTGACAAGTTTTCTTTCAATCGTACTACTAGACCAAACATAATTTTTAATGCAAACATTGATTTTTTTTAGAAGACTTGCAGGCCAAGTGTAAATGATCATCGAATAAAGCATCTTGGAAACAATTATAGACTTAACAAGAAAAACTCTTTCATCCATAGAAAGAGACTTACCCTTCCGAGATGAAAGTTGATTGATAATTTGATCAACAATGATATGAAAATAACTGGAATTGGGCCTTCACCAAGAGATAGAAACACCCAAATAAGTGAAAGGTAAAGAGCCTTCTTCGATTCCTAGGTAATCAATGATGTGACTTTTTCTGTTGGGGGAAAAATTCCCAAAGAAAACAAAATATTTTTTCCAACTTATCGCTTGACCCGAAACATATTCATAATGTTCCAGGGAACTTTTGAGTTTTTTAATGTTCTTTTTATCACCCTTTAAAAAAAAATTATATCATCCACATATAAAATGTGGGTGGGAAAATTTAAGTTTCTAGAGGCCTAAATGAGATTGATTTTGTTTTGATTCACATGGTTCGTAAGGAGCCTTCTTAAATAATCCTCAGTAATATAAAAAAGAATGGTAGATAGGGGGCCACCTTGCCTAACCCCCTTGGTACATTTGAAAAAAACTTTAGGGGACCCATTGACCAGCACAGAAATGGATGCCGAATTGAATAAGGTGAGGATCATGGTAGTAAAAGAGTCATTAAACCCAAAATTATTAAGAACCTTTAAAATGAAGTTCCATTCCATGGTGTCAAAATATTTCCTAATGTCTAACTTAAGGGCCACACTACCTCCTATAGAAACTTTATTTAGTATATTTGTACATTCAGAAGCAAGGAAGATGCAATATTGAATAGTTCTTCCTTTGATAAAACCAAATTGGTTCCAAGAAAAAAAATTATTGGAGATAGAGGAGAGTCTATTCACAAGAATTTTGGTGATAATTTTATAAAGGTTGTTGATGAGAGCAATGGGTCGGAAAAGATGACTCTGAGCAGCATTGTCCACATTAGGAATAAGAGTAAGGAATTGAACATTTAACCAATGAGGAATAAGACCAGTGGAAAAAAGGATTTAACCAAATTAAAAACATCCACATGGAAGAGATCCCAGTGTTGTTGGAAGAAGACATTGTTGAAACCATCAGGACCCAGGGCACTGTCAAGGTTGAGACTGGAAACAGTGACCCTGATTTCATGATCCATTGGTAGGCTTAAGAGATGATCATTGTCCTCAGCAGTGACCATATTAGGAATGATGTCAAGAGGAAGATCCTTACTAACCTATGGACCATTAAAGAAATTGTGAAAGTAATCAACTACATGATTAGCAATGGCATCTTCAGTGTCAAGAAGAGTGTCATGAACTCTAAGAAAGGCAAAGGGCCTACAAATCTTCTTGATTCTTTAGATGGAATTGTAAAATTTAGTATTCCTATCCCCATCCAAAATCCATTTGGTTTTAAATATTTGCTTCCTCATGTTATCCTTGATCTTAAAAAGAGAGTTAAGCTTCAAAGAAGTAGTAATTGCGGCTTGGGGATCAAGATAAAAATCAGAGCAGGTGTTGGAGCTTTGAATACGAATGAGGTAATTCTCCAAAGAAGAGATATCCACGTCGAGCTGCTTTGTTTTAGAGAAGCACCAACCCTTTAGTTGCTGTTTCAAAAGTTTTAATTTAGAAATGAAAGAAAAAGAATCATTTTGGTGCCTCATGCCATCCCAGAGATCTTTTATCATATTGGAACATTCTGGGACCTCAGCCCAAGCATTGTTAAATTCAAAAGGGAGGGGAGATTTTGAGCCCTTAGAGGTGAAGCTTACAAGAATGGGATTATGATCAGAGTTGATCATAGGTAAGGTAATACTAGAGATGGATTCCCATTTATCAAGGGTAGCGGTATTAGTGAAGGCTCTGTAAAGTTTTCTATCCAACATCTTATTGAGTCACTTTCTATAAAAATTATATTTAACACTAGTAAGGTTGATTTCAATAAGGTCACAATCCTCAACAGAGGATTTAAATTCTCTAGTTGATGTGGTAGAATGAGACGGTCCAATTTTTCACTTGGGAGAATAATGGAGTTAAAATCACCGATCACCAGCCATGGGTCCTGAATAGAACTAGAGAGGGAAATGAGGTCATTCCAAAGAGATCTTCGTTCATGATATCTTCTTTTAGAATAAATCAAAGTGCAGACAGTACGAAAACCAGCAGAGGAAAAATCACAGGTAAGCATTTGGTCAGAAGTTCTAAGCACATTAACATATTTCAAAGGTGTATGATAAAAAACCCAAAGAGTTTTAGTAGAAGTACCTTCCTTACAAGCACCAAGGAATTTATACCCAAAAGAGTACTGGTGTAAATATTTCAAAGAAAAATTAATATTAGGCTCAGAAATAGAAAAAAAAATTGGTTTGTGAGTCAAAACAACTCTTTTTAACACAACAAAAGTATCATAGTTAGCTAAACCCTAACAATTCCAATATAAGCCATTCATTTAAACCTACGTTTGAAGCAAGAGCTCCCTTTTTTTCCACCCGAGCCATTATTTCTTGCTAACCTTCTTGGTTCATGTGAGGAAGAAGGACTGGATTGCTTTCCCTACTTATTCTTAGAAGGGGAAATAGAGACATTAGGTTCGGATTTAATATGAACACCCCGATTTTTTTCTAAAGGGATTTTAGCTACCAGCGGGGTCACTGAGCAATCATTTGGAGGCAAAACAGATGCAGAGGCATAAAAGGAACCTGAGGCAACATTTTCAGTGGCTAGGGAGACCACTGCCACTACCTGATCACTAGGGCCTATCACCTTGTTGGAGTAAGGTTTTTTAGTTTCCATATTCACCTGATCTGAGGTGTCATTGGTGATTTTATTGAGAGTAAGGTCAAAATTTAATTCCATACAGGTCTCCTATGAAGGAGGTACAGGCTGAGTAATTTGGTCATTTGTACCTTTTAATTGGTCAGAAACCTTGGCAGTGGGGTGTGCACCCACTTCATTAATAAGATCCTTATCAGCAAGACAAATGGAGGATGATGAGATACCTGCAATCTCACCCTTTGACTCCATACCTGCAACCTCATGAATCTCCATATGAGGCACGTCCTGAAGACCATCACTCGAAGCACCATGATGGTAATCCACACATTGCTATTCAAATATGATTCACACCATAAGTTCTATGTCTTTCCTTAGATTATGATCAATGTTTATAAGCATAGGAGCATCCACAGAAGGCCCTGCCGAGGGACCCTCACCCGAATCCTGATGGAAATCCGTCTGCAACATTTTTTAACCTACATCAACATTATTAGGAATGAGGCACTGCCCAATTGAGGCCATCAAAACCGAGGTTCTCTGGCCACTAGATAGGACTCGAGGCATCGCCTGTTGGCCATCGCCTAATATGCCGCAGCCAGAGTCAGTTTCATCAGATGAAACTGGAGGCTGTTCGAGGATTTCCCACACCAAAGACTCAATTTCATCCATGATAATAGCATCAGTATCGTCGGTCTCCTCCTCCTCTTCCAAGTCGGACCATTTGACACTAGAGGTCTCCCCCACCAGAGGTAGTTTATTCACCCATCATCCCGCTTTTTTCAGATTATTGTCTTGCATCCCAGCAGCAAAGTATTGATCCCTCCTCTTCTGATGAACCTGAGTCCACCCATCATCCTTCGATTGGTCATCTCGTGACTTCACCTGGTGGTTCATCACACGACAGTTCATGAGAGAATTCCCAATGATCTTGCACAAATCGTAGAAAGGATGTCGTCATTCATATTACAATCAAAAGTCGAATTTGTACTCATTTGCGGTGAAGGAAATCGAATCGGGAAGCTTGTGACCAAGGTCAACATCCACCATGACCCTCACGTACAAGCTGATCTCAACATTGATCGTCCGATGATCGATCTTCAGTGGAGTTCCAATACAAGAGGCGATGTTGTTTAGGATTTTGGGATGCCAGAAAAAGAAATTTAGTCCATGGAATCGCACCCAAATCTGAACCATTGTGTTTCTGTGAGTGTGAGGATTGAATGGGAAATCCCATTCTGAAAGACGCAACAGACCTGGTTTCAGATGAATATTGTCGAGATTCCAAACTCGGTCGAGCTCCCCCTACGAGCTTAGAAGAATGTGAAAATATTCGCAACCGATCGGAATGAGATTCCAAAACTTGAAACCCCAAATATGGGAGATCCTTGGTTTGAGCTCTGAAGCTGGCCATGGATTGTCACCCGTCAGGTAAGAAATGCGACCCAGCACCGAGAACTTACAGTATTTGGTTCGCAGCTTCAAAGCCTCTGGATCGGCCTCCACTGCAATACGTCTCTCATCTAATTTCTTGAAGAGAGATGATTTCCTCGTGGTAGCAGTGCACAGATCTGTGCCTTTCAATGCATCTGGGAAGGAAACCAGCTTAGGTTTTTTTGGAATGGTTTATTCCTTCTACGCATCACCTCCATTGTCCCCACAAATAAAAAAATGGTGAGAATTGATTCTTCCGGGAACAAGAAACGAAGCATCCATGAGATCAAAAATAGAGAATCAAAGCAAAGGAAACCCTAAACGCTTGCGATTTTAGAGAGAGATGGTCCTCCATCCTTCATGGCAAGGGATATCAATTTTTAACTATCAACTGGTTCAGTTTCCAATATTCCACACATAGACTAAGGGTGATGTCTATTTTTTTGTGAAAAGGACTGGTGAAACCCAAGGAGAAGTACTGGGTTGGATGAATCCCTAAGATTATAGATCTTTCAACTACCTCTTGAGCTCTTGAAACTCCATCATAGCCATCCTATAAGGAGGAATGGATACTGTTGCAGCTTCTGGTACTAGCTCGATAGTGAAATCCACCTCTCTGACTGAAGGTAAGCCTGAGAAGTCTTTCGGGAAAGCATCAATGAAATAGTCATCCACTAGAGGGAAATCTTACTAACATGTTCCTTGGTCATTCAAATATAATCTCGCAATCTGGTTTGGCATACCTCCTAAACCACGATGCTTGGGTCTAGGCCGACTATCCTAGACAACCCATTAAGACTTATATATAAACGATCCACATTCTGGTGATGTAAATCTCCCCCTGTGGTGATAGAAATAAATAAAGGCTTGAAAGGAGGCTAACCATTCCATTCTGAGTAAGACATCAAAGCCTGTCATCTCCAAGACATAAAGATTCCAAAAGAAGTTACACCCACCCACCACGTGGGGACACTCCATACACTAAAACATACCTACCATTCTTATTCCTAATGGAGTTTCTAGCATCATAACATCGTCAAAAGTAATATCACAGATCCCAAGGCACTCCACGATGGAAACTAATATGAAACAATGAGAAGCACATATATCGAAAAGTGCAGAAGATAAAACAGAGGTGACTAGAATAGTACCTCTGATAGTAGAAGGTCTGGGATCCTACTCGTGTTGGGCCTATTTTACTACATATGTCTGACCTTTACTGCAGCCCAGTGACACAACCTGGCTACCCTGAGCTAACCCACCCTACTGTCATTGATATCTTGAGGTCTGGCTACCATGACCATGACCACCACCTAATAATGAATGCCCTGACGTATTCTAGTTACCTATATGAGTAGAAGTTACATACCCTTTTCTTGAATGTGGAGTTAGTGAAAAAAAACCCTCTCACTAGCCACTAGTAGAAATGTCATTCAGAATCATTGTAGATAGCACATCAATCTACAAGCTCAGCACTAAACTGGGTCCTTCATGCACTGAGGCCTCGTATTCCCCAGCCTACTGCATTGGTAGCACCTCATCTGATTACCGAAATAAATTTTCTTACTGCTACTATTACTATGATTGAACTCTAGAGAATTCTTCTTCTTCCTAGTTGAGACAGTACTATAAATCGGTGTCGAATCACCCTAGCTCGCACCACTAGCTTCACACAGATTGCGCTTGGTGATTAGTGCCTGATTAACGATAGTTGAGTCTGAAGGCAACCTGAATACATTCACCTACGATCAGATTTCAAACCTAATACCATCCTTAAATTAACTATATTTTCATAAGTCATCACCCATCATAATAGGTTAAAAATGATAATTATTAGTAAACCGAGAAGAATAATGCATAACTGACAGTGTGCCCTGCTCCAGGTGCATGAAATCTTGGTCTCGGTCAGCCCTCAGAGTCTCGGAAAAATTATAATCATATAATGCCACCTGAAAGTCTTCCTATTTCATATCCCGATGATGCCCTATCTGAGCGATAACTTCCCACCATCTCTTGAAAGAATCATGCAACATATAAGTCACGAGCTTGACCCTCCTCTCAAGAAGCATCTCTAAGTGCTTGAAGATAGAAAGAATGGACTCTAGAAATGATTCTAGAGCTTTTGGTCTTCCATCCCTGGAGAAAGTAGACTGATTTTTCTATTGGAACACTTGTGTAATCTTTTCTATAGACTTGGCGGGTTGAGGTGCTCCCTAAAAAATCTTCATGAACTTCACAAAGCCTTCACAGAACTGTGCATCTACACCTACATCAAGTATAACAGCTGGTGTCACAACTGGCATGTGTGGAGGATCTATTGGTAGCCCATGTCCCACTACCTCTAGGGTATGATCATCGCCACTTCCTGGCGTATAGCTTGAGGTTTTCGTGGGGGAATGAATCAGCATGGTCAAGAATGTGTCTCCGTTTGATATCATAGTCAATGTTTGTCATTCAAGAGTGATAAGATGAAATGGGAAAAGACCCTCAAAAGTTTTCAAAAAGGGACTACACGATATGTAAAAATCATACACGGAGTGTACCCTTAAGTATTTACATGCTCGTGTAGTCTCTCCATCCTGGGCGTGTATCAACCCTAGGTACCCGGCGTGTTAAATTCATACACAGCGTGTACAAAAGTTCCCCTACTAGCTATGTACTCCCACATGTCCATATTCACATGGGTTCTACCTGCATGATCCCACACAACGTCTACCTAAAGTACACAGTCGTGTACTTGTGAAAACCATCATCCCATGTTCCTTCTCACACGAGCGGACACACGGTCTCTAACCACACATTGTGTACATATGGTGCACGACATGTACATCATCAAATTTGTAACACCATCTTCCCCAAACAGGAAAAAAACAAGTCATGTTAGGCTAAACTTCACGACGTGTATACTAGGGATTTCAGGGCAATAAATTCATATTTCCTAGAAAACCACTGTCAAGTAGAAAAAACCAACCAGTGGTATGAACATTTTCAATCCATGGGGGCCCATACTCCCCAAGAATACAATTTTGGCATTCATATACCGAATATAACTACACAGTTCTATACAAAAGTCAGAATCATGATCTGCCAAATTTCAATCCAAGAGGGACCATACACCTTAAAGATCATAGTTTGGAATCCATCCAATTCAAACCATATCATGTACCAACACACCTATCACAATAGTTTTCATATCTATCAAGGTACTATCACAACAACATGCATCTCTAGTACACCATCTATCACAACAACATGAAATATGTAATTCTCCCTAAATGGCATGGAAAGTATGCATGACATGTGATTTCTAACAAGTTTCTATATGATGCATGAAATGGCATACCCTCATATCATCATGTTGTAACAAAATAGAACCACAATAATCTCAATAATAACATCACAAAACAAGTTTGTCACCCAATGGTGAAATCAAATCAACATTAATAGCTCAAAATCCTAAAGCACAATTTAATTTGAGGCAGTTTGGATTTTCCATGTACATAAGGTCGCTACTCCTATACACATATAATTTCCAAATTCTATATCCTTTATATCATCACCTAATAGTAACGTAAACTAGAAAAGAAACACCTCTAATACCACTTTGTAACATCTTGGACCTGGAAGAAACTCAATCGGTGACCCATACCCGGTTGTCCACATGGCCTCAATCATATTCCCCTAAACACTAGAGGTTGTCGACTAGCAGTGAGGGCCTAGGGTGTGATAGTGGGAAAACTATTCCCTCATTGACAGAGTGTAACACAACAGAATAAATAATAATAATAGAAGAAGTAGAAACCAACTCTGAAACTGAAGTAAACAACGTGAGACAAAAAGATAAATATATGTAGAAGTAAAATAATATCAAAAATATGCAGTAGGTAACATGTTCTAAGAAAATATAAAAAATAGAATACACTGCAATCAAGTACAATACAATACCAAAGTATTGTAATACAAAATTAAACTCAACAGCATCTCAAGCCTTGGCTTGGTCCCATGCTCTTCTGCTCCTAAGCAGCAGTCAAGTACCTGAAAAGGAGGCCTTTCTCTTATCGACACCTTCAGAAATATAGTCTGTTTGTGCCCAAAACATGACCCAAATAGGGTGTGAGAAATAAATCCCAATAGAAAACCACCTAAGGTCTGTTCCAATCTATCAGTGAGTATATGCAACAATGTTTTACAATAGTAAAATGTTGTAAACTAGGAGGTACTCAAAAGTAAACAATCCTACAAGTACTGGCATTCATTTATAAAGTTAATTATGTTCATTAGAAACTCAATTACCTAAAATACTTAATTATCAGAATTCGATATAAGCCTAAAATTCCCCGCTATAAAGTAAGCATAAAAGATGTCTCAAAAGAACTTCTAAACACGTAAGTGAAGACTGAATCCATGTTTTTTTCTTTGATTTGAAAGACATGTCACAATTCATTCCATTTCTTTATTTAATTATAACCTGAGTCCTTTTTGGACATTCTGAAGTTGTAATTAAAGAGTCACTTGAGGTGAAATTCTACTAAAATCTTGTGAGTCCCTTCTCAATGGTCCTACATGGGAGCCCCGAGTATCACTATAGATATTGGTATAAGTTCATGTGAGTCCATCCTCAATGGTCCTACAAGGGAGCCCAAAGTTTCACTCTAGGTGAAGTATAAGATCATGTCCATACAGTCTATCCTCAATGGTCTTACTAGGGAGCCCAAGTGTCACTAATGGCATACCAATCAATAGACTCTTGATTATTTCCATGACATTGTAATCTAAAACCATGTGTCACCCAAGGTGCAAGGTATAATAGTCATGTGAATCCATTCACAGTGTTCTAAGATGAACCCATGCATCACCCAATACTATTTACTATTTAATAATTACAATTCAATAAAACATTCCAATGTACTTAAACAATCAAAACAACTTCATGGGAAATGGGGTAAAAATAATCCCAAATCCATAATTAAAAAAATCACAATTCTAATTAAATTACAATTACATATAATAACCACGTTCATTTTAAACAAACCTGTAATGGAAATTAAGGCATGCCCGAAGACATCCTAGGAAAAAATGGCTTAAACAATAATTATCTGAGGAAAATTCACTAACGGGGTGGCCCTTAATCATGAAATTAATCCAAACATGCTTTAATTAAATGAATTAATTAACAAAACAACAACAGGTAATAATAGGGATCAATTTACTTTCAAAGAAACCCCTAAACATGGGTTTGTAGAAAAAAGGCACATATAAATATCTCGATAATTAGCAAGAGGCTCAAGACCACATACCTCTTCATAGTATGATTCTCCTCTCCCAAACTTTACTTCCAATTCAAGCTAGAATAGTGGAGATCTATGAAATAATAATATTTAGTCAAACATAAATAACTCAATCGAGAGTTAAAATTACCAAGAATAACTAAAGTGTAATCGATAACTCACAGATAGGATTCCAATAGATCCGACAGTGCTCAAATCGGCTTTCGTACGACAAAACAAGAGAAGAAATCAATCATAGTACTACTTATTCATCCACTCGGTGACCCTTCTGACCAAGTGATATAGGAATGAGTCTAATTTTCATTTTACGAAAAAAAATAGAATACACAGTGTGTAAGACCATATACATGGAGTATATATCATTTACCTATTCATTTAGACATTGTTTTCCGCCAACATACTTTCCAAGCCCTGCCGACATGACTACCCGACGTGTACTAGGAAGTATATGGAGTGTAGTGGTTTTTTCATCTCTTCCTCACTGACATTCCCACATTCCATGTATTCCCTTCATACATGTCCATAATTCATGATGTGTTAACAAGATTACATGGTGTGTAACCCATGATTCTATTATTTTTCTGAAATTTCCCTTGTTTTCCTAAAAATAACTCAAATTAAAAGGGGAATAAGAATCCATACCTAAAATAAAGAACCAGGTTCTTACAAAGTGTTGTTAATTTAGAAAAAAAAATTGGGATGCATTATTAATTTGGTGATGTTTTTTGGGAAGCATTGTTAATTTAGTGACATTTTTTGGGAAGCATCGTTAATTTAGATATGTTTTTTGGGAAGTGTCACTAAGTTTGCGATGTTTTTGGGGAAGTTTCACTAATTTAGTGATGTTTCTTGGAAAGCGTTGCTAATTTAGTCACATTTCATGGAAAACATTGTTAATTTAGAAACTTTTTTTGGGAAACTTCGGTAATTTAGAAACATTTTTTGAGAAGTTTCACTAATTGAGTGATGGTTTTGGGGAAACATCGCAAATTAGTGATTGTTTAGGGGAAATGTTGTTATTTTATCAATGATTCTTAGAAATTTCATTATTTTAGTAATGCTTTTCAAAAACATCACAAATTTACTGATGTTTCCAGAAAAGAATCACTAAATTTAAAAATTAGTGACATTTTAAAAAGTGTCACTAAATTACAGTTTTTTTGTAGTGGAATATCTAACTTCTATTTCTATATTCATTTCACATCGAATGACTTATTCATAGGTACTAACTTTTCTTATATCAAAGTCATTTCGAAGACATGGTTTTAGTCCACCAAATAATTGATCAATTTTTCTTTTGGGGTTGATGATAAATAATAAGTGTACCTTGCATGTCTGGTAAAATTAGATTAATGGGTACCAATGGATTAATCAACATTTTTCTTAAGATCAAGGAATTACTTATATAACTTTATTCATATAATACAAGGGAAGTACTTACTGAGAAATATCCCCTTAAAATACTCTCATTCAATAGACTCAATTTCTTCTTATTCCATCATGCTATTAATAATAGTACACCACTGATCTTCTTTTCCTTCCAAATGGTAAATGAAAAAAATACTTTTTCATGCTCCAAACACTGTAGATTGGAAAATATATTTTCAATGGTACTGATCCATTACTCAAGAGAAATTGGATTATCAGAACCACTAAAAGAATGTGGATGTTGCCTCATGAAAGCCTCAGTAGAACATTACTTCCTAATTTACTCATTTTAAAGTTTCCTATAATTCATATATTTATAATGTTTTGTTATCATAACAATAATATTTTTCATTCCAGTTCTCATAACATTTGGTTTCTCGGGAGGAAAATCATTTCATTTTGTATCACACTTATCATTAACATGGTTCTTTAAGGTTTTAATCAATTGATAAAACCAGAATTAATATCATGAGAAACACTAATCATAATGGAAAACCTCATAATCATGAGAAAACGTTTTTATTATGTCAAAAAAAAAAGAAACCTTCTTTTCAATTTATGATACCTTAGTATTAAACTAGGTAATTCATAATCATTATTTAAATCCTTAATGATGGTATATAAAGAGTTTGTGAATTCCCAAAGCTTATCCAACATGAGTGTAAAACAAAGAGTGCAGTAAGGCCAATTTTCTTACACTAGTTGATGATCAAGTCCATATCAATTTTCCCTTTTCAGATTTATTAACACTAGGTACCATTGTTCGAAAGCTACATCTACTTGTATTATCTTGATAAGTATGTAATTTCTTTAAAACCCCTTGCTCTATCATTCACCATAATTCCAAGATATTTTCTTATAGTTAGAATTATACTTATAATTATCCTTAGATATATCCTTAGATATATCCCTATACATATGCTTAGAAATAAACCTAGTGATATAACTAAAGTTTTTATAATATTAATATCCAATTACAGAATAAAAACTTTATTTGATACGAACTATAGAAACCCAATATTATATATATAAATATCACATATTTTTATATGAATATTCAATACATTTTGTAAATAGATGCCCTAGAACCATAATAGTTTAGTGTATTTGGAGACTAAAAAAAATATTTTATTTCATGAAACATCTTCAACATATTTAATAAATACCATTTCACATAGTACTCCTCTTATGCATACCGTACATAAACCATTCTTCATAACATGGGGAAGGAATCATAATAAATGGTGATCGTAGATTCTTGGTAAGGTTAAACATAGGATACATCAATCTATGACCATATGAATTCATAATATAATCATAATTCTATGTGATTATAAATATAACTTAGGAAATTCATACCCAACATGTCATAGATCATAAACATGAGTCATGGAATAAAAATTTATCAATTCAAAAAACATGGCCCACAAGATTGATAAAACATCATAAATCAATCATTAACCATATGAGCATTTCATAAATGTGTGGCACCATTATAAATATATATAAAAACTTTCATATTTAAAGTGTAAATACCAATAACATCAATATAGTAGATCATGACTTATCATAATTTTCTCATTATGGATCAGGATGCACCTATTTCTCTTAGTGGGTTAGGATGCACTTGTTTCACATAGTGGATCAAGCCCATCGACTTTATTTCCATTATTATCTCATGAGCTATTAATATTTACCCAATGCATTAGAGTAATATATATACATCACCCATATAATAATGAAAATCGTACTTATGTGTGCCAAAATATCATAAAATATTAACCATATCATCAAATCATGACTCGTGTAAGGAAAATAGGTTTCATAATAATTTCATTAATTTGACATAGAATAACCCTTGAAAAATAAATGGGTTTCATAAAAATTTCATCAACATAAAATTTAACCATACAGATAAACAATAAGGATGGTATCATTAAATATTATCCCTAGTAAATCATAAGTAACATCAAATGATTTAATCTTATATGGAAAATTATTTTAAAAGATCACTTAGAACATTTCTTGAGGAAAATATCCTTTTTGAATTTAAAATCGCTTTTTAATACATAATCTCTTTTTAAAATCATTTTATTTAAAAATAAAATTGAAGAATTATAAAGGAAGTTTAAAAATTCATTTAAAAATTTCTTAAGGAAAATATATTTTCTTATTTGAAAACAAGTTTTAAAACTAAAAAATTTATATAAAATTTTGAAAACCCTTTTATTTCAATATAAACTTTGGAAAATATAAATTAATATTTAAAAATAATTTAAATCATTTTTTGAGATTTTTTTACGCTTTTAAAAACACTTTTTAAAACAAAAAATTCCTAAAATATTTTGGAAATAATTTTCTTCGAAAATAAACTTCAACCTTGAAAGGGAGATTTAAAATAATGATTTTTCATAAAGGTGGAAAATACTATTCATTATGTACATGTTAAAACAAAGATTCCTTTCACATTTTTTGTAAAAGACAAAAAGGAATTGTTTGGAAGATGACATGAAGATTACTTTAAAAAATTATTTGAAAATATAAAACATGGTTAAAATTTATTTCATAAATCATTTTGAAGATTTAAAAAAAATATTGTTTTAGAAATCATGATTTTGGAAGAGAAAATATTTTCGACTGAAGAGAGAAATAAAGCTGGTTTTATTTATAAAACATTATTTTTAACTCTTGAGTACATAAAGAGAGTAAAATTATGGGAAACTATTTATTATCATGACATAACTATAGGATAACAAATTTCATGAGTTTATTGAGAGATGGATCATAATATTTTATAATCGAAAGCATAAATATAAAAAATCTTGATAAATGAGGAGAATGTATTATAAAACCCTTACCACTATGGTAACTTTTCTACCATAAACCCCATGAAATATAGATCCTAAAATGGATATGTAAATAAATATAATTTTCAGTATAATTATCATAAAATAAATTCATTATTAGTATATACACCACATAAAAAGAAACATGTAGTCGATATGGCAAGTGTCACACAGAAAATAAAAGTGAGACAGAAATTCATTACCATAAGTCTCAAATTACTTCAAACATGTTCAAAACTCTTGTATAATAAACATATGTTATTAATAAATATATTATAGAAATAAAATTATATATATCATACTCTATATGATATACTTATGATCTTTTATTACCTATTTATTAACAATTCAATGTTAAAGTCACGTTTCAGAAAATATCTACTTTTGTTTTCATGTATGTTTTGTTTTGATATTTTTGGTCCTCTTAAATTTATCATGGTTACATGAACTTTATAATGTTAAATATGATATAAATATCTTATATATTCATTATATATGTATTTAAAGTTATCCATAAAATTTAGAGATAGTAAATGAAAAACACCATTCATGGAGACAGTAGGTTGTACGTACACATGAACAATGTTTCAATTTTACCAATAGAAATAAAAAAAGAAATGTAAATAATATATTACCATTAAATAACCATTTTTGTTATATATAATTTATTTTAATTAAAACAATCCTTATTACTTTCTATTTAAAGCATGAAAATTTACCATCGCTTCATGAGGCGATAGTCCATCGTACACATGAACGACGTTATCATATTCCCATAGAATGGATGTTAAGAAGGAACATGGTATATAAAGATTATGAAAGAATAATAATATCATAAATATCATATATAAATAATAAATCCATAATTATATCTATCCATGAGAGTTAGTTAAGTAAAATGAATACCATCAGATCATGAGGCAGTAGTTTGTCGTATACATTAATGATGATTTTGTATCTAATTTGATGGAAGAGGAGAAGGTTTTTCATTTGGAATTTAACATAATGGAAGATAATTATATTGAAGTTAATAATTTCATTATATCATCAAGTATTCAAAATAATTTATGGATTTTTTGGAATAAATAAAATAAAACACTCGGTTAGGGACATTACCTCTTCTTTGGAAAACATATTTTTTGCATGAAAAGGCTTCTTAAATAGGATTTATGGACAAAATAAGTATTATATGATTATATGAGGGAAGTAAGGAACTTATATTTTTATATATAGACTGAAATAAATTTTTTTTAAAGTTTTAATAGGAGATTATAGGGGTGTCATTTTATAAGTGAGGTGAGTGGAACACTTGTAATTTTTGAAAATAAAAAGGTGTACCCATGTTTTTAATATTCTAAAAGGCTTAAAAATGGTCCATTATCTAAAATAAAAGATATAATATATATTTATGGAAATAAAATTGGATTTTTACATGTTTTGGGTGATTTTTTAACCATATCTTTTTATATCCCCCGACGATAAACCCATTTTTACCTCGACTATGGTAAACAATTTTTATAATTTTTATTATACATTATGGTAAAAAATTACGTTAAAATTATAAGATAATATAAATTATTATTATTAAAAATATGGAATCCATTTTGAAAATTATATTCACATAATTGGAAATATTTACTTTAAAATTAATCCTATAGATGCGACGAAAAATTAGTTTTCCAAAGAGAAAATGTTAAAAAAATTAAAAAGTCTTTAAATAAAAATTCAATATGAAATAGATTAAAATGAAAAAAAATTTAGATTAATATATATGTAATATAACTTTTTCTACCATTAAAACCATCTTAGAACAGTTTTTTAGTTTTTAAATTCCTTAAAATAAATAACAATTCTTAATAAAACCCAATATTTCTCAATATTTATTGAAAAACTTATCTTCTTATGAAATTATAAATAATTCAACCTAATATAATTTTTAAATTATTAATTAAAAAATTAATTTACTTTTTTAAAATAAATTTTTTAATGCTGGAAAAATTAATTTTAAAATAATTTCAAAATGGGTGAGAAATTTGTTTTTAGAAAAATATAGTTTTTAAGAGTAAGTTTTGGTTTATTCTTATCTCATGTTAAGAAAACACATAATATAAATGTTAAACAATTGATTTAATGTATAATATATAAATTTAAATAAAATAATTATCTAAAATTGATTTTTTTTGAATTTATTGAGGTAAAACTCTTCTTTTTGCATAAAAATAATTTTCAAAAAAAGATATCCTTTATTTTCAAATAGTTTATTATTTTTATTTCTAATTAATTGGTCACCATAAAGTTAATTTTATATAAATTTTTAAACCATATGTTTTATTAATTTATTTAATCCTATTCATACCCAAAATTATAAGGATTTTCTAATTACTATCATATTAAATCATAATATTTTAATAGTATGTCTCGTTTCATTAAAAATTGGTGTTGCATGTAATGAAAAATAAAATCAGTGTTGTGTGTCATTTAAAATATATAAAATATTAAATTTATTTGAAAAATATATATGTCACAAAATATTGGGGTGTTACATTCTTGGATGTTATCTGATCATTGATGATTTGATGATTCACTGATGATATAGTGTCGAATTTAAAATCCAACAATGATGAACTTTGAATCGATTATGATGAAATATTGAAGTAATGATAGTAATTCCATGAGTTAGTACATCGATAATTTTTTTCACCATGTTATTATGTACTTAGTATATTCTCCTCTCATGTATAATTTCTTACAAAAATATTATAGGGATATCATGTTAATAAACAATTAATACTCATGTTTTGAATATTTAATGATTATCATATATGTTTAAAAAGAATTTGGGAAGCCACAATTATTTTTATAAATGTTTTATTGATCAATTTGTGAATTTATTTTTTGTATATTTTTGTTAACATGGATATTTATCTTAACTATGATTATTTATTTTGATAATTCCTTATTGGTTCTAGGTTTTTCATATACGAGAAATAGTAAGAATATTATTATTATTGTTTAATTAGGAAATAGTGGTCACCATTAAATTAATGAAATAAAATGATCGGTCTTCAATCTTTAAAATTATCTTCATTAACTTTCATCAATTATTCTATTCTCATTAAATATATTCATTCTCCAGCCTTTGCAATGGTTTATAGTTAGAAATTTGTTTACATGTTGTTGAGGAAAAAAACTTATACTAGTTTCACTAAAAGAGGCTTGTGGAAGTAATGTAATGAGAGAAGGAATAAATAAAGAAAGGTGTGTAAAGACCTGTAAAATTCAAGGGAAATTTTTTCTTAATTTTCTTTAGAATTTTACAAGAGCGCGGTTTCAGACGGCACCTGATTCCGAGGCCCGGAGTGCCCGGAATTAATTTCCGAAGTTTGGCTCGGGTACGTTTAGTGAACGAACGAGCGGGAATTCCTAACTTTTGATCCGGTGCTCGAAATTGAAATCCGAGGGCACCGATGAACTCGCAGCGCCGATATTTTCTTAAAGAGACCTTTTCGGGAGTTGCGTTTGTTGCGGGTTGAAAGTTAATTTTGGGGTTTTTAGTTTGAGTTAAATAAAATTTGTGTAGAACAAATTTTATTATAACTTGATAAAACCTACCAAAGGGGGGTTGGAAGTGGGACCCACACCCACTTAACCTCCCTTTGGAGGATTAAGTGTGGTGGGGCCCACAAGAACCCCTAATCCTCTCAAATTCTCCCAACTCCCTTAACGCCTCATTTATTGACTTGAGTTACTTTTTAATTACGGGAGTTAATCCTTTTGAATTTCAAACTTTTGAAATTCTATTGTGTTATGTAATAATAAAATAAGTTGTTGTCTTATTTTATTTTGGGTTATTTGTTTGTCTTCTTGAGAGGTGGAGAGCTCTTCTTCTTCTTCAACTCTGATGAAGAACTCGAAGAACGTTCATCTTGACGAAGAACGCTCAAGCTCCGACGAAGAATGCCGCACCTCCATTCTTCGTTTACCGTGTCAACGAAGGGGACGCCACTTCTTCCTCGGACAACCTTCGTCGGCGTACAAGTTTCTCCAACGACGTGTCTCTTCGAACGCATCCCTTCGTCATCGGATTTGACGAACGGCTACCGCGACGCCCGACCTCCGCGACGTCGTCTTCCGCGGAACGTTCACAATCTTCGAACCTTATACCCGAGGTAGGGGTTGTTGATTTCTTTTTGGTTTCATTATTTTATTCTTGATCGTGAATTTAGCAAGTCGAACGTGTGGTTTTGAATTATTTAAAGTTGCGTTATTATTTTAACGTGAGGGGGGCCGGACCACACGAACACGGCCGAACCCCCCTCTATCGTTCTTGTTTTTTTCTTGCGGGTGGAAGCAAGTGGCGTGGTGCCGTCGCACCACGCGGATGATCGTGCAAATATTTTACGCGGCGCCGTCGCGCCACGCCGAGGAAGAATCTTCAAGAACGCGACGCCGTTGCGCCGCGTTGAATGGAATCAAGGCACGGCGAAGGGGCGCGGTGCCGTCGCACCGCGCCGGATGACGAACGCCGCGGCCGGTTCCGGGCCGCGGCGGGACGAGGAGACCGCGGCCGGTTCCGGGCCGCAGCGGAAGAGAAGACCGGCGGCTGGGCTGCCGGCGTCGGAAGCCGAAGGGGGGACCGGAATTTCCGGTCCCGTTGGAGAAAACCGGCCGGCCAGCATGTAAAACCCCCCTCTTTAAGAGGGGGGCGGTTCCATGAAAGGGGGGGCAGTAGCCCCCGGTTCTCTTTATTAAACCGGCCCCCACGTGGGGGCCGTTTGTTGCAAAGGCGCGGCACAAAGGCCGCGCCGCCGCGCCGCCAGGCTGCTGCGCCGCCGTCGCCGCCGGCCACCGCGCCGCCCCAGGGGGGGGGGGGGGGGTCGGGCCGGGTCGGCCCGGACCCGGACCCCCCCGTTTCGAACCAGAATCGGTTTTTGGGCCATATCTTGAGCCTCAGACCTCCGAATGATGAACCGTCTGCGGAAACGCGATCCTTCGATCGAGATGGTCGTTTCGGTATATCGCACTCAAGGTTTCGGTTTACTTTGAGTTCGGCCGGGTTGGTTCGTTCACGAAACCAACCGGGCCTTCGGAGCGGAAACGCTCATATCTTGAGCTACGAACGTCCGATTGACGCACCGTCAGTCGCGTTGTGTTCCTCTTAGTGAGACAGATATTTTGGCATACTCCGCCCAAGGTTTGGACGCAGGTGGAGTACGGTCGGGTTGGTTTATCCTTAAAAACTAACCGGGCCCCGGAGACGAAAATGCCAATAACTCTCAGACCGGGCGTCCGATCGACGCGCCGTCTGTTGCGTTGAGTTCCTATTGACGATACGGAACTTTTGGATACATCAACTCTGTTCTTTGTGACAGTTGATGTATCAGCCTCTCGGCTCGTGGAGCGGACCCTCCGAACGAGCTTGCTGTGTGCGGGAACCCTAGTGCTGGCTGCGACTGTTCTACTGCTACTGTGACAGCGACGACGACAGTACAGAGATCCTGTGTGGATTCGACGACGACGACTTCAGCACTCAGCGATCCTACGTGGATCAGTGCTACAGGTCCTGTGTGGGCCCGATCCTGTGTGGGTCCTTGCGCTCAGCGGTTCTGTGTGAGCCAGCGCCTACAGGTCCTGTGTGGGCCCGATCCTGTGTGGGTCATTGCGGGGGTTAGTTACCTATCGATCCTTCGTGGGTCCGACGACTTAGATGGATCAGTGATCATCTTTATCGTCCTCTGAAGAAGTATACCTGTGTGAGCTGAATCCTATTGCTTTCCTGTGTGGATTGTGTTGTGCAATCCTGTGTGGATTACGTTTTGCTTTCCTGTGTGGAATACGTTTACTTTCCTGTGTGGACTGAGTTGTACTTGGGCTCGGAGGTTAGAGGGTATTTGAATTGATGACTTAGGTATATGTATGGGCATACACCTAAGCAGTGTCGGTTATTACTTCGTGATTGTACTTTTCTTCGTGGTTTATCCTTGTGGATTTGAGAGACCTTCAGGGGTCTCGGGGTCCCTACTGAGTAGCTTATACTCACCCCTGCACGGGCTTTTCCCGCACTACGTTGTGTTGGTTGCAGACGACGGACAGAGTTGACCTTAGCTGAGGCTTGCACAGCGGGACGGTACCCGGAGGTGGACCACTGGGCGGGACGTGCTCGGAGCAGACGGCGGGACCCGTGGAGCAGAGGAGCTATCTGTACCCACCCTTCATGTGGGATTTCCTGTGGACAGCTCGGAGTAGCGGCTTTTACTTTTCAGTTGTTGTTTCCCCTTTCGAGTTGTACTTTACTTTCAGTTTGGGTTTGTATACTGGCCCATTTACTTTTCCGCACTTTCAGTAGTACTCTGCTTTTGTTTAGTGTTTACTTTCCGCTTGCTTACTCTGTGGTGTTTGTATTACTTTTCAAAGGCAATGCCTCCCTTTTTTTACTGGGATTTACGCCTTGGTGCTAGTCGCCAGCCCCTGGCCTATGGAAGGCGGGCTTGGGGTAGTCACGGCACGGACCCCGAGGGCGGGTCGTGACAAATTGGTATCAAAGGAGTTCGGTTCTACCGCGAACTCTGATCTTTTCTATGTGAAGCAATAATGTTTAGCTTATTGAGTGTGGTTATCAGTCCAGGGAGTCCAGTGTTGGTGCGGCGGCCGACGTATCCGTACACCAGGACCCTGACCTCTGATTTCCGACTTAATGCACGAAAACATTGATTGCGTGTGTGTTTCAAAGTTTTATTTGTGATTACTTTTATCAGCTCACCAGGTATACTGTTCTAACCGTGGCGCACCTGTTTCCTTTTCAGGATGGCCCCACGACGGCAGCCAGCTAGGGTTCCGAGAGTCGAGCGAGACGACAGCCCACGGAGCGACGAGGCCTCGGTGCAGGGCCCTTTTCCAGTAGTGGCACCGGCGGTAGCTTTACCCGCCGATCCCCCGATGCTTCCAGCAGCAGCCGCTGACGATGCACGTCGCCTCAGCGCACTGCATGAGTTTCAGCGCCAGCGACCGCCCAGGTTTCGCGGGGAGACGGATCCCCAGGCAGCAGAGGACTGGATGGAGGCAGTGGTTCGAGTGTTTAGGCTAGTGAGGACACCAGCAGACCTCATGGTGATCCTCGCTGCGAGCCTACTACA